>OX453011.1:27158000-28358000 GCA_949699075.1 Asteroscopus sphinx
CAGAAACTATTAACTCTGTAAATTATACTTCGCTGTAGTTGTAGATAGAAAAAGTGCGAAAAACTGCCACTTTTGGCTTTTTTCTATATACAACTACAGCCAACAATATTTTACAGAGTTAATAAGTTTCTGGTTAAACTACAGTACCTGCACTTCAGTTCTTATATAATAGACTGTCATGGTATGGACATGTGATGAGGAGGAATAAGGAGCATGTTACGAGGAAAGTTTTAAGTATGAATGTTGATGGCTATAAGAAAAGAGGGAGACCGAAGAAAATATGGATGGATTGTGTGAAAGATGATATGAATAGAAAGAAAGTGAACACGGAGATGATGGCTGATAGAGATGTATGGAAGAAAAAAAACATGCTGCGCCGACCCCAAATAAATTGGGATAAGGGCAGGAGGCTGATGACCTGCACTTCAATTGTAAAAAAACGAGTTTTCGATAAATGATGTAACATAACATAACATAACATCACGCCTGTATTTCCCCGAAGGGGTAGGCAGAGGTGTAATAGTACACCCACATTTCGCCAGTTATGTTATAGTCCCATGTAATAAGGGGCGAGCCTATTGCCATTGACCGGGCACAAATCCAGACTCCGGGCTGCTACTGAGAATTTCCTAATGAAAAAACCCAAAAAAAAAAAAAATGATGTAATGATGTAATAAATGATGTATTCAGCGAGTAATAAAAATTTTACTGGTGGGGGCACCACTTGGCAGACACATTCCCCTTAAAATGCTTCTATAGACTAGTGACAACCGTGTTATAAATTGCTGTTGGTCTTCCAAATAAAAATAAATAAATATCTGTGTCTTACTCAAGTCATCATACATAACACAGATAAACCCAAAATGAAACACAGTTGGGAAAGTGTTAGAAAAAATAGTATCAATTATGTAATATATTCCAAATATATTATACTCACGAAGAAATATAAGAAAAACATAAAGCACCAACATACCCCGAGGCTATACTTGTTACCTATTAAACAGTCCATAAAATTCAAATTACCTGAATATCCCATTAAAATAAAATGGTACCTAATATTTTACGAACCATCGTTCATAAAAATATATTAAATACAAAAAAAAAGAATAACATTGCTTTGGAAGACTTTTTGATAAGGAATTTTGTTCTGCCGCCAAACAGTAATGCTTGCATTTTGATAGCGAAACGAGCTGAATGCCTACTTGATGCCTTTGCCCTTTGATCTTTGACCAAAACAACAGCAATATCACCTATATAATAGGCTGTTGCCTAAACGGTATAAATAAGTGCAAGTTTCTACACTCTGTTTTTTCTTAGGTACTTATCTTATTTGGTAAACAATCTTGGCATGTCTTTTAAATGAAATTCGTTGTCTTATTTAGTAAAAAATCTTGGCATGTCTTTTTAATGCAATTCGTCAGTAATAATTATTAAAAGCCATTATGTTAACAATTGCACACACAAAATTACATTTTTTAACCTAAAGATAATTATAAATTGTGGAATGAAAAAATTGCTCACGAGCAGGAACAATATTTTTTTTTTTAGATTTCGCTTCGCATGCGTAAATGCGTTAATAGGACATTATGATACAAGTGAGCTAAGATGTTCATTATGCTCGAGGCTGGATTGCAGGCTGCAATCCGAGCCGAAGGCGAGGACGTAATAAAGCCGAGAGCATAATGAACATTGCTCACGCTTTTCATACGTCGTTTTTCAACCCAAGCACAAGCGAGAAAAAAATCATAAACATAGTTTAGACGAATAGTAAATTTGTGCAAAATGGCGCACGGATTTCTATAATCGTATGCCTGTCTGTGGTTGAGTGACTATAGCTAGCTATATACGCACTATACGCGTATACGCGCGCAGGTGGTGGAAAGAAGCCGCCAAACAGCCTAATGATAAAAATATAATATTAATTTTATTTTATGTATAACACAAATAAATATTAATTTGTTGACAAAAATGAATAATTAGATGAAATTAAATCTTTATTTATCATATTATAGGTAATTGATATGTTTATAATTAATATGTTTAATTTTTTTAGATATAAAAACTCTTTGCTGAGATTTAAAAATAAACTGTAAAGTAAAAAGCACTAGTGCGATAATGTAAAGTAAAAAGCACCCGTGCGTTATAAGCACCGCTTTTAGGTTCATAATGCATATGAACCTAAAAGCGGTGCAATAAGAGCCACTTTACGAGCAAATGTGTTATCTTAATCGATAAAAACTTTGTCGAAAAATTCTTTTCTATTTTTTGTGTGATTTCTAAATACTTCCTTGCAAATCTCATCGTTTTTCCTTATCAAATCGACTAAAAGCTCTACGTTAAACCAAAGGTGCAACTGTCTTTCATTTGAAGTTAGTATATCGTACACGGGCATCCTATACAGAACTCTTTCTCTACTCAGGAGGCAACCTCTAAAAGCTCTAAAAGAGAAAGCTCCAAATGTCTTAGCGGCATTGTCTGCTTTATTCATTAAGAATCCCATTTTGTATAGAGAAGAATTTTGGTATTTTGCCCTATATGATTGCATGACAATCATCTTGTTTCGCGTCTGGTATATAGCTTGCTTCATCAGTTCGTACAGCCGACGTCGGAGGTGGAATCGATCATTGGCATACCAGTGCAGGCCGCCTCCCGGCTGCCAGCCTCGCCGGCCATCTTGTTCAACGAGCATTCGAGCATCACCATTTTCTATTTTAAGTTTCATGAGTTCGTCAAATGAATCCATTCCTTTGAACATCATTTCTGACTGCTCCTCATCATTTATTTCAACGCCCTTGTACTTTCTTAATTTGTCGATTTTCTCCCAGATCGTTCTAGGTTCGAATTTTTTCAAGTAGTCTTCGTAATTCTGATCTTTATTTAATAGAGGGCCATTATTATTATTACTATTTCCTGATCTGGTCGTCTGCAGTCTTTCTACGGTTTTTGTGTAACTAATAAATGTTAAGATAAACAGGATTTCTGAAATAATTAGAAATAACTTTTATTCCTCAATTCTGTGGTAAAATTACATTAATTAAATAATCTATCTACAAATGTACAATATTTAAAACATAAATATAAAATACAAGTACAAAATAAAATTATATTAAAAGGCGTGCTTAGGCGTCAAAGTATTCCTCCACACCGTTGTCATTTGGAAAAGTGCCCAGAAGTCTGGCAGTGTTGCCACGTTGAATGGCAACGCTTATTCTTAGGCTAAAGAACAAACCAGTGCCCTCTGGTCATGTGAAGTGTCAACCAGCCTCTTAGCGATTTCCTTGAAAAGGATGCGTGCACTCGGACCCCATGTCCCGAGCGTTTTGAACCCAAGCGGCTCAAAGTCATAGTTACCTGATAGGCTATTATATTTGCGTCGCTTGAAGGCCTCCGCAGACGCGGCGGCAGCACCAGCACAGTTAGCCGAGCTAGGATTAACTATTCAAAATAATGCAGATGACACACACTAGGGTAAGGTAACAAACTCATCATGAAGAGGGTGCGATGGGCGGCTGACGCTAGGCTACACGGGAAGGGGCTCACCTACTAGCGGCAAACCCCGTCTGCCCCTGTCGAGGGTGGTAGGAGAGTTCACGTATCCCACCCCCCAGGCCGAAGGTAGTTGGAAGAACACCGTGTTGGTTTTAGTCAGCAAGAGACAGACATTGGCTCTGCCTTCCTCGGGAGGGATGTCCCCATGAAAAAAAAGGGTAACAAACAAACTTTGAAGTGTCTGTATCGATTTCTATCTCAACGATCATCATTGTTTTAATTTTTTTCTGTATCTTTTTCCTGGTCGGCCTGCGTAGTCTATTTTATTGTTAACTATAGTTATTGAAGCTATCTATAAAAATATTTTTGTAACGTATTATTATATTGAGAACTTACCTAGGATATTTATTAACATGACTGTTAATACTACAACTTTGTATTATCAAAATAAACACCCTCGTGCAAATGAAAAGACAAAGAGTTTTGCATCCTAGTAAGTAGTAAGTATTAATTAAAATATTTAAAATGAAATTAGCAATGAATTTATAATTACCCGGTACGAACGGTGTTGACAGAAAGTATTTTAATTATACTGCGCAGATTATTATTAGAATTATACACATACAGTAAAAAACTGTATACAAAGATTTTAAAAAATAATTAAGTACACGACACAACGTGGGAATCAAACCCAGTAATTTTTCTTGAAATAATATCTAAGTCCTTTAGGTTGTTAGGAATAAATCCTACTAAGTAAGGAACCTTATGAATACAGTAAAAAAATCCTTAAATACAGTTTTCATTACTTGCTCTAAAATCGACGACAAGATTCCCTCATAGTTTTCCCTCTCACCGCTCTCAAAGTTCAAGATACTCCACTGACCCATTGAAATAAATCAACCTGTATATCTATTAAATTTTATTTGTCCGCTTTTTATGTTATTATTACATAAAGCAATTAAACTAAGCTATGTTACAATCTAAAATATTCATCGATTTGTAACCAATGATATTTAAAAGTATAGATATGTCATACCCTAACAAAACAAACGAAAAAATGTTCCGTACGCAGCGGCAGCACAATACACATAAACTAGTACAAAGTAAGTAAGTTGATTACTTCAAGTTACTGTCGCGACATAATTGCAACACACGACGGCATTTTAGTTATTTTTTGTTACCGGTCACGCTCGGCGCCTTACTTGACGCGGATTAATAGAGAAACGTCTTAATTAGGATGTTTTCGAGTATTCAGATTGCGAGCGCAAGTAACATATCTGTACTTTAAAATATCAAAGCTTGTAACCTACCATTTAATCGATGTAAAGCAATGCTTTATTATAGAGTCACGCCTCGCACTGAAATGGGTAACGGGACCTCATGAATTATTTGAATAGAAAGAAAACTTGGTCAAACATGGTCTAAAGCCGTCGATATGCCCTGTCTTTTTCGCTCAACAGAATTTCAGGTGTACGCTGTCGTGTTCTTGCTTGGCCCGGAAAGTGCCACAGATTATTTGAAGTTTGTAGCTAAATGGTTTTGTGCCTACGTCTAAATACAAATATTTTGACAGATGTCAGCCAATGTCAGCTTTAGCTTTTTACAGTTTTAATAAGTGCAAATCGTAAATGATTATGATTATTGGCTGTTATTGTTCTCTTACGGAGTGAAATATTAGGTACGAATAATTGATAATAATTGTCTAAACAACGGGTCAGATAATATAATACTATAGTAACAAGGTGAACCGTTCCGTGTGGTGCCGGACATAAAGAATTGCACCACAATATCTCTTCTCATGGGTGTCGTAAACGTCGACTAAGGGATTCACCAGAGGATGGGCAGCAGCGTTCTCTGAGTATTTAACCAACCAACTGCGATCGCCAACCCGCCTGCCAAGCGTGGCGATTATGGCATATCCCCCCAAAATGCTTGGAGGAGGCCGATGTCCAGCAGTGGATATCTTTCGGCTGAAATGATGATGATGAAACAACGTGATACTTGTGTCGGTAGCCAAATAGCTAGCTATATAGGAAGCTAAATTAAGATGTACCTAGTGACAAAGATTGAGAAAGGTATGATAAGATGGTTTGGCATGTCCAAACCATCTTATCATACCTTTCAAAAAGGAAAGGCGATAGAAGATTGACGAAACAAGTATACGAGGTGAGAGTGGATTGAAGAGTTGGACGGGGGCGACCTTGACGAACGTACCGTAACCGAATCGCGGACGTTCTCAAGAAGAGGGTTAAGAGCACTCTAAGCCGACGAGCATGCAAGACGAGGTTAAAAACGTAGATAAACCAAAGAGACCTCTTTGGTTTATCTACGTTTCAGGATAGTAGTAGGTGGAAATTCAGTCTTTGCCTACCTCAACGTGAAACAGGCGTGATAATATGTATGTGTGTATATGTATGTTCAAGCTACATATTGTGTTTAAATTATGTAAGTAGGTAGACATAACATAACATAACATCACGCCTGTATTTCCCGAAGGGGTAGGCAGAGGTGTAACAGTACACCCACATTTCGCCAGTTATGTTATCAGTTCCATGTAATATGGGGCGAGCCTATTGCCACTAACCGGGCACTAATCCAGACTCCGGGCTGCTACTGAGAATTTCCTAATGAAAAAACCCAGTAACACTTTGCCCGACCCGGGAATCGAACCCATGCAGGACCCCATGTTCAGCAGTCACGCTTGCGACCACTAGACCAACGAGGCAGTCGAGGTAAGTAGGTAGAATACTAGCTTATTACCCACCGGGCCACCCTGGTAAAGGAAAATGAACCCTCTGCGAAAAAAACATCCATAATCTTTGTCCCGTAGTATCGGAGCGTAGGGGTTTCCTACCCCTCTAGCCAGTGTAACAAGGCGCGATCGAATGACGCAACGTGTCGCGTCCCCCGCGAAAATAAACACGAAAAAAAATATAAACGAAATATAATAAAGTATTAAAATCACGCGACGCGGCTACGCACGCGATCAGATACAAACGGAGTGTCTTTTTATTTTTAAATCCTGACAACAATAAAAAAAGTTTTAATTTTTTTTTAGTGGCCGTGTTGTGAACTGTGTAAATATAGTTGCAGAGAATTTTACTCAACGTGTTTTGTGTAAGCCTTTCAAACAGTAATTGCAGGTGAGTGTGAGACTACCTTTTTACCTGAATCGCGTTCTTGTAACGCTTATTAAATTCCGTGACAGTTTTCGCTGGGAAGAATATTTGTAATAAATTTGTGTAACTTCTTATGAATTTTGGTTGAATATTATATAAAGAAAGTAATGAGGAATAGTTTTAAATGAATCAGGATATCAGAGACGTATATCTTCATACAAAGCCTACTTAAGTTACTTTTTGAGACGGTCCATTTCAGTTTGTGGAAATAATTCAAGAGCTTAGTGTCTGGAAATCTATTACTATGAAATAACTAGAAAAGAAGGTTTTTTCGATTCAAATTCAAATCAATTTTATTTGCTTAAAAATTTGGTAAATAAGATGGTTAATTTTAATGTTAGGTACAAATACATATTTTGCGATGTTACACAGCATGCAAATCGTTTTATTTTACTACAATTTATTTATAACTCGTCCACAGTATAAAATGCATAATAATATGTCTTTAATTAAAATACTGTAGATTTTACATTAATTTCATGGGTATTTTTTTAGATAAGTACTCATTTTTTTATTTTTTTATAATATTGGATGGCTAAACGAGCTAAAGGCCCACCCCCACCTGATGTAAAGCGGTTACCTTTGTCCATAACAACTGCAATACCACCTAGGTGTTGCCTAAATGGTACGTACCGCAAGTCGATGTATTTAAAAAAACAAAATGAAAATCGGTGTTTACAATTGAAACAAGTCATAGCAAAAAGAAAATACTACAAACCGAACCTACAAATTCTCTCTTCGAATCAAGAAAATCAACATTGATTTAAATCCTTAATCCAATGTATTTTACGGTTTAGTAAATAGTCGGCCCTTTGATATTCCAAATAAGCTTAACGGATGACTTCTCTAAGAGATCCGGGAAAGCTTTTATGAATTTCAGACTTGAAATTAAATGGTAAGAGAAATTATAATAAAACAAGAATAACCGGATTACATCGCATATATTATGTGCGATGTAACCGGATTACATAGCACATAATATACGCGATGTAATCCGGTTAAACATGTTTTATTATAATGTGTAGTGAACGCGAAAACCTAAGAAATTATTAGGTAAGAGAAATGTTTGTTATTTGGTGAAAAACTTTAAATTTATATTTTTGTATGTCACGGGATATTTACCATGTAAACCCTTTTACATGAGTTCCCGATATTTCGGCGCTGTTACAAGCACCATGGTCTCGGGTAAACTTTAAATTGTTTAGGGTTGTCTTGGCTGAATATTTAAAGATGAAGGCTATTTCGCTGATTAACATAAATTTATTTAAAAAAAAAACGAGGAAATAGGTTCATTATAGTTCATATTTTTATATCTTCGTCAAAAGAACGAAACATTGTGTTCGTGTAATAATTCGCATGATCTCTTCCGAGGTTTTTTTTCTTTCCTCGATTTATATGTTTAGAATTCGCTCCACATGCGTTTACGCATTAAAGCAATAAATAAATAAATAAACTTTATTGTTCATTCTAATTTAACAAAGTAATGTAGCCCTGGCTTCTAAACTAGGGTGACCTGCATGTCCGAAGCCAGTTCCTTTCCTGTATACAATGTATAAGTTTAATGAACGCACTACAAAAAAATTGAAAAATTAAAATTATCAAAATATTCAACCGTTTAGAAAAGAAGAAAGAAATGCAATGTTGGGTTTTCTATATTTGAGTGTGTGTGTGGGGGATGTGTGCTAGAGTATGGTGGTTGTTTGTTTGAGAGTATGCATGAGGTGCGTGTGTGAGAGCGTATTTCATATAAAATATCAGGAATAGAATATTTAAATAAAAAATGCAGTAGATTCTACAAAGTAGTTGCAAAAAAAGGCTATGTTGAATTATTTGCATCCTAATCGAAACAGAAGTGAGTAGGTTTAATTCCTCAAGAGTTTTTGTAAGAATGCAGCCCTGTTCGAAACGTCCTTTTAAACAGCATTTTCATTTCATTCACTGAAATGAATTTCAGGAGAAAATACGATTATATGTTGCGCAGAGTTTCTAAGTTTGGTCATTTAGTTTCAAATGCCAGTATTCAGTCTTCATAATTAAATCTGCATCTATCGCTAAATTGGCTGCTCAATAAACACTTCGTAAAGTAATGAGCATAAAATACATCATACCTACATGAAGAAGATAAAAAAATAAACATAAAATTACCTCTGTTCCCCCGAAAGGTGAAGGGGGCCATCCCTCTATATGAAGATGCTATATTATCTTCAAGCTTCGATCAAATGTACTATAGATGCACGATCGCCGCTCGAAAAACGGCGCCACAAAACTGCAATAATCAGTCGCGTGCACAGTTTCGCTATCAGCCGCTTCACACTGCGCTAGCTATAAGACGTTTCACAATGCTAAAATGTGTAGAAAAGAAATATAAAAAATATACCTACTCCAAATTTATTTTATTTATTTATTTGTTCAGTGGTATACATAACAAAAACATTCTAAAGATGTAAACATAAACTCATTAGAGTTTTACCGTACATCAGTATCATCGACTATGCAAACAGGTAAACAAAAAATATAGTTAACAAGGTAGGATATTAAATAAGTACAATGAGTGAGATACCAGATAATATTTAGCTACATTATGAAGGAGCGAACACCGGTGACTGCGCTAACCGTCTTTAAAAACAAAGAGGTGGAGAGTAGTATTTGTGTTGATACAGGTTGTTCCTACAAATGCAGCAAACTTTTGAGAATGTGCAAACAAAGGATGGAGTCGTAGGTACTTGTCGTTGTCGTAAACATGATTACAAATACACTTTATCGCAGAGACGTTTTTTGGGTTTAATTTTATACAAGATCGTGCATCTATAGTATATTTCATCGAAGTCTTAAAGCATCTTTTGCAATAGCAATATCACTCACCATAGATTTAAATTTTTCTGTTTATGATAAAGATAATGTATTAAAGCTTGCATTGTTTCGCAATAATCAGTTGTGCAATTAGATTTGAGTGTTTATAATATATATTATATATAAATGTTATTTTGTTATTGTAATAACTGTTGGTAAAATAAGACAATAAATTAAAATAAACAAAGCGTCACACACGACGAAGACAATATATATTTTACCTGACTGATATATAACATTCATCTTATGATAATGTTATATACTATCTTAATACACGTACTGTATCTTAATTAAAGTACCTTCATTTTGTGTGTTACATTTACATTAAGTAAGTTACTATAATATCATGAAACAAGATTAACCTTATTACATCGCGTATATTCTTAACATTGGGGTTCCTGACGTTTTGAAAGCTTTGCAGCGTTCGTGGTCGCAGGAAGACGTAGGCCTTCTAAACGTCAGGAAAATCCATTTAAATAACTTACGCAATGTAATCTGGTTAAACATGTTTTATTATAATGTAACGATTTAAATTGTCCCCTAAATTTTTTGATTTATGTGAACACAAATGTAGGGATCAGTTGATATTTTTTTCGCGATTTTAGGGTTGGTTCTATAGTAAAAGTTGTTCATACTGATGAGTACAATAACCCCTTAAGAGGTTTTCAGTTATTTCAATAACACGTTGTATAGATATTAATTTATTTATTTATACTTCATGCAACATGTGTACATAGGCGGACTTAATGCCTTAGACATTCTCTCCCAGTCAACCTTAGGGTGCTACAGAGATGACAAGGCAGGTGCAATATTGATTCACGACACAAAACAAGATGAGAAATAAATTACAACTAAAACAATAGATAAACATACATAGGTATACCTAAATATAAAACATACAATAAATACTAAATATATATAATAATATACTATTATAGTCATAGATACTAATGAGATGATTCTGCCAAAATTTTATCTAGAAAGAATTAGAACTAGAAGACATATTGTAGGATTTTCACCGTGTGTGTCGATTTTAAGCCCTTAGTCATCGACGATACCCTTGGATGAAGAGAGAGAGGTCCACTATTCCTTGATGCCAACAGTCAGCTTCATATCACATCATGGTATTACCAAAACAAATAAACCTTTCATTAAATTTTATTATTTCCCAGTGAAAAGCGAGAATCATTTTTATGTGACGCAAAGACAATTCGATGTGAATGATTGCTCTCTTGAAGGAGCTATAACTCTGCGGTTCAGTATATTGGACAATTAGGTTTTATGTCGGCGACGGTATATCTTTCACGAACAATCTTTATTTTAAAATCAAGGAGGATAAAAGAAAACGAATAAAGGAAACGTGTATACGTAACGTAAAAGCTATGATTACTTACGTTACGCTATGAATTTTTTAACGTTTATACGTTATACATATTATTATTATACATTAATGTCCTCCCGGCCGAATTTCGGTCACGACGGCCAATCTCAATAGAGACTAGCCATCTGCGCGGGACATGATATAGTGCACAAGTGTTTGCGCAAACACAGGTGCACTCTCTATTCCCTCACTCTCATAATCCGATGGGACGGCAATTCGACACGACCGGAGAGAGATCAGGCGCAGGACCGACGGCTTTACGTGCTCTCCGAGGCATGAAGGGGTCTCTTTGTGTAACGAAACGGTCACCCATCCACAGACAGACCGCGGCTAGTGCAGCTTAACCTTGCAGATCGTACAATCCTAGCTTGCTACTTAGCCACGAGCCCCCAGCTATTATGTATTACAGAACATTCAAAGTGTGAAAGCCTGAAAGTCTTACAACTGGTCTAACCTCCGAATGTCAGTACTACCCAGTAACTGGGTTGCGGGGGTCTGATGGCAGTCGCTCCGTATAAAATACTGATGTTCAGCCGTATCTGTTTAGATTGGAAGCCGACCTCTATATGATTGGGAAAAGGCGCGAAGGATGATGAATTATAGAACTTTCAAAAATGGAGGCCTATTATATTATGCAGATACTAGCAGTTAGCAGTGCTTTTGCGGCTTTGCCCGCGTAAAAACTTTTAACATACCCGGTATGACGTTTCTCGTCGTAGTTTTGGGGAAAGAAAAATACGTATTTCTTTATTATTATTTAATTTGAAGAGTATTTGTATCAAGTGTGTGACCCCAGGAAGATTTTTCATAGAAACATCAACACCCCTTTTTTACAATTCAGTACAATACAATTACAATGAGTTCGTTCAGTACAATTTTTGAAAAATTCAAAAACATGTAATTCATTAATTGCTTTAATGATTATTATTATAAGCCGAGTTTCGACTTAATCCAGCCAAGAAATAATATTCTCCCACTCTATTCCATCCCTCTTTTAGGAATAATTTTGAAAAAAAAATGATAACCGTTTCATTATTTACTTTAGAGATTATTTATCCCAAATTTCGAGTGAATCCAAGAGAAAACTCATCCCTTTAGGGTAAAAATTTCCAATAATCCTGTTTTAGTGGGTGCATGCGTTGCAAAAGGAACCTGCTGTCCTAAATTCATGTTAATAACTTGAGTAGTTTCGGTTCTGCGTTGATGAATCAGTCAGTCAGGAAATACGTCTGTGGTCTAGTGGCTCGAGTGTCGGACTGCTGATCACGAGGTCGTGGGTTCGATTCTCACAGGACACAAATATTTGTGTGATGAACATAAGTGTCTGTGTTGGTCTGGGTGTTTCTTATGTATTATAAGTATATATTTACGAAAAAAGAAAGTATATAAGTATTATATCTATTGTCTAGTACCCATAGCACAAGCTCTGCTTAGTTTGGGACTGGGTGTTGTGTAAAAATGTCTTGAAATTATTTATTTATTTATTTACAAAAAAAAAGTATATAAGTATTATATCCATTGTCTAGTACCCATGTACAAGCTCTGCTTAGTTTGGGACTAGATGGTGCTGTGTAAAAATGTCCCAAAGATATTTATTTTTATTTATTTATTTTATCTGTCTTTATAAGTATGGAAAATATATAGATAGATTAATACCATACATTCTTAAATTGCTATGAAGTTACCTCCAAGGGTAATCCATTTCGAATACATCGCAAGTGCACCACTTACCAAACATTCGTCCTTGACAGCATGCTTACTAAACCCCTATAAATACATAAAGAGAGGTTGGTAATCCCGGGAGTGGAGACTGTATATGTATACCTTCTACCCTCGCAGAGGTATTGAGGGAAATTGAACTGCATATTTGAAGGGATGAGTTCCGTGTCTCTGTGACGTTGTTGCTTGAAGTGGGAGGGATGTATGAAAGATATAGGTTATTAAAAAAAAAGGACGATCTGGATTAAGGAGGTTTAATATAGATTGATTTGAAAAAGCAAAAAAAGACAATTATTTTGAGTTCCTCAAGGCTGAAGTGAATAATTTTTTGGATAGAAATTGATATTTTTTAGCAAAATTCCGTGTTCACAGATCAAATCAAATCAAATAATTATTTTGCGAACTTAGGTACAAAGTCAGATGATAATTTAAGAAGATGTAGGTTACATATGCCATATCCTGCCATAAGAGCATGCAAAACTTCCGCCATTCTAAACTTATTTCTTTATTGGAGCTGCCGCTGGATATGTTTTGAGTAAAATTTTTGTTGTAGTAGATATAAGAGGCCCCGCTATCGCATTAGGTGTAACCTGTAATGATAGTTGTGAGGCTGTGTTTTTTTTTAGTAAATATATGTTTTCTGGCATAGTTCCAGTGCCTATATTTTCATATTGAATTTACAATAACCCACTTAAGTGTCCATTGAAGTAAGTTGCTGGTAAGTCAAAGCATAGATATTATTGGCTACAAACATTGGCACATTGAACTTTCCGAGTAAACAAATCAAACTGCACTTTTATAACAGTTGTTTAAACTGCAACCGCGACCAAGAATCAAGTCTTGGTTGGTAACCAGGTTAGAAAAAGTGTGAATAAATAACATAGCACCAAACATATTGGGTTTATACAGCTGCGTCCAAGACCAATAAAGCTCTGTCAAAATGATGGATGAATACTAGACTATACCTTTTCTATATTTATTTTCCCCACAGCACAAACACCACATTTCTTCTCCTTAGCACCTTCTACCGCATCTGTTAAGTGATATCTTATTTATACAAGTTACATCTAACTTCTAACTTTCGTATGCCTCGGGGAGGGAGGGCCGGGGTGGGCAATATTTCACCCGGACGGCTCATTGACGATTCAATAAACGAGCTCCCGATTCTTTTGGTTGTCTTCCGAGTTCTTCTTATTATGTATTGGTTCTAACTGATGCCAGCGGCTTTGCTCACAGCGCCCCCTATCGGGTCCAGATTTTGTTTTTTTTGCACTAAACCATATATTGTTAATACTAGACTATGCCCGCTGCTTCGCCCGCGGATATCGGTTTGTGATTTCAGGGTTGGTCCCATAATAAATGTTGTTCATAATAATGTTTATTTCAGTAACTTTTACCTACGATTATATCTTTGCTTATAGGTACATACAACATGTTGCTCTGCATTCGTGCCATATTTAAGGAGGTGACTATACCACTGATACTGAACACGAATCAATAAAAAAATCAATACCATTTTTTTATTATTATTTAAATACCTATTTTTTAACCAACAAAATCCCTCTGTGTGTCGCATGCGACACAAAAACGAAGCGTGTGTAACCGCCAAATTGCAGGTATTTCCACCCTTTGACAATGCCACCGATGACTTATTTTCAGTGTCGTTTGGGATTTATTCTCAAACCCTCGCTATGTGTCCAAGTGAAAATTTAGGTATTAAATAATCGTAGAATTTGTTAAGTATTTTTAGATGACTAAGCACATTATTTATCATTTGCTCTAGAAATCTGGCACGGTTACAGATCAACGTCTTGTATAGGTATTAATTTACAGTCTTTTTAACCGACTTCTTTAAGCAACAATTAGCTTGTGTTAGAAGAAACCGCTCTTTCATTGATTTATGATGAGTATACCCTTTACCCTTTTCAGGTTTATCGTAAAGAAAAAATAATAAAATATAAGTGTTTGTGTTAGTCTGTGTGTTTCTTACAAAGACATTTCTATACTGGTTTCTTATGTATTATAAGTACTTACGTATTTACAAAAAAAATGTATTAGTAATCGACTATTTTACATTTATACTGACACGTACATTTCCAAAGTATGATAAAGTGTCCAGTTTTCTATTATTCTAGTCTAGTGGTTCGAGTGCCAGACTGCTAATCACGAGGTCAAGAAATGGGTTCGATCCCCACAAGACACAAATATTTATGTGATGAACATGAGTGTTTGTGTTGGCCTGGGTTTTTCTTATGTATTATAAGTATGTATTTACAACACCAAAAAAGTAAACAAGTATTATATCCATTGTCTAGTACCTTTGTTGTTGTACTAATTTTGTTGGGAAAATCCAGACTAGTTAGGATGCGCGCTACGGATGACGAGGAGTCATATCAGTATTTATTTTGTCTGTTTAATTATGTAGGTTGATGAAATCGATTTAACAGATGGCTAACAGTCGGCTCGCCTTTAAAATTAAGTTAAGGAAATATTTCCGTGAAAACAATTTAGCAGATTCAGCTCGACTTTGAATTATCTTGATGTTATATATTTATAGTTATATATGTAGGTATGTATAATGTGTATATTTTATTATATGTATAATGTACATAGATATTTATCTATTTTTATTATATGTAATTATAAGTCCGTAGTACGAAACATATTTTACTACTTTACTGGTGCATCTACCTTATTCTTTGTCTCTGCATTACCCTAAGGTTGTCTGGTAGAGAACGCCTATGGCGTTAAGACCGCCTTTGTACCCGGTTGTGCATAAAGAATTTAATTTAAATCAAAATTATAATCAGTACCTACTTTATTAAAAACACTAACTTTTCACCAGCAATTAAAATTAAAACTCTCTCTTGAGCTCATTAATAAAGAGTATCAGTATTAAAATTTTCCTATATAATAATGTATCATTTGATCAATACGAATAACTGAGGCTGTTAGTAATAATTTGAACAAGGCATTAATATCGTATTCAGTGAGTAAATAAGCCATTTGCATGTTTAAACAGTTGTAGTACATTTAGTACTGTGGCGGTAGAATGGATATTAATTTGTATTTGTAGGTTTTTTTATACAGATTCATTATTTTGCGCATCTTCTGTTATGGGACCAAATCTGAAATCCTGACTAAAATCAGCTGTTCCATAAATTAGCGGATAGGTACAATCAGAAATATTTCCGGTGAACCGCCACTAAGGCTAAAATCGCTTAAACTCATGTTCAATGGCTGCCGTTAGTACGTGTAATGTAGCAGGATTTGTTCAAAGGATTTTGTCGACAAAATATACCACCGACCGGGAAGTAAAATGTTTATTCCTTAGTTTATCAGATTAATCCATAATGACATAATCTACAAGATTTGGTTATTTTTTAGGGTTCCGTACCCGAAGGGTGCCAAACGAGACCCTATTACTCTCGCTACGCTGTCTGTCCGTCCGTCTGTCTATCACAGGGCTGTATCTTTTGAACGGTAATAGGTAGCCTGTTGAAATTTTATCAGAATATGTGTTGTTATGAGTATCACGACAAATACTAAAAAAAAAAAAAACTAAAACCAAACCATACAAGAAACCTCGAAAAACATGCATTTTTTTCAACGTTTTTGTTCCTGCTCTATCTTCAAAACGATAATACATACCAGCGTCAAATTTGTTCTGATTATAGTGTATACTATGTAGTTTAGTAAAATTAATAAATATGATTATGATTTAGCAACAAATACTAAAAATATGGCAAACAGACATGTGGTTGTACCTACGTAAGAAAGAGATGCAAAAATTCACATTTCACGTACATTAGTTGATGTTTTTTGATTAACACTCGTAAATTAAATCAGTTTCTATGGGGTATCAGGTCGATGGGTGGTACGTACCTCTTACTGCTTATACTTTTTATTGAATCGCACGCAATGTGTAAAGATAGGTGACAACATTAGTAATGAAGTATCCTTAGATTACGGTGTCCCACAAGGAAGTCTCCTTAGTCCTCTTCTCTTTCAAATATACATGAATGACCTTTGTACCCTCTCTTTGCCCTCCACCCATATTTTGGCATACGCAGATGACACGGTCATCCTGACACATGGCAACGATTGGGCCACGACAAGAAAGACTGCCGAAAATGCACTACGTGAGACAATGTCGTGGTTGGCTGATAACAGTCTAACATTAAATGTAAGCAAAACCAACTTTATCACCTTTGGTCTCAGACCCTCTCTCCTGCTACCAGTAAACTCAATCGCTATCAAAGCGCATGTATGCGCACTCAATGTCCCCCAATGTACATGCCCTTCTGTGACCCGAGCCCCGGTCATAAAATATCTGGGCCTTCAGGTTGACGCCTGCTTAACCTGGTACCACCATCTAGAAACTTTGTCCACGCGTGTCAGAAAACTTATATACGTTTTCAAAAAACTTAGAGTGTCCGCGCACAAAGAAGTACTAAACATGGCTTATTGTGCTCTATGCGAATCCATTTTAACCTATTGTATGGGGATGGGCAGCACAAACTGCGATAATACGGGTGGAGAGAGCCCAAAGAGCTGTAGTCAAAGTGCTTCTTAGTAAGCCTTTCAGATTTCCCACGCAACAACTATATATGGAGTACAAGGTGTTAACAGTCCGGCAACTTTTTATATATTGCGCATTAATCCGTAAACACTTACATTTACCACTAAAAGTGAACGATCCTTCAGCAGCAAAGAGAAGACCAGAACCCGCATGTCCTATAGAAGGCACGCGCACAAAATTTGACAAACGACATTTCCCATATCTAGGCGCCCTAATTTATAATAAATTGAACCAAATTCTGAGTATACATTCCCTTAACGTATTTCATTGTAAAAAGAAAATCAAAATAAACCAATTTGTCAGCTTTTGTCATAAATTTTTAACTGATTATAATTAGACTTATAAGAATTATATATGTACCTAAATTATAACTTGGCCTACTGTACGTGTTGGGCAACTGTAAGTACAGTAGGCAGCTGTTAAATAAATAAATAAAGAATATCTCTTAACCCTCGACTATAGTCAAACAGAAGACATACTAAAGTCGCAATATAATATATGACCATGTGGCCACTCTACAAACCAAACATACCCATAAAACACTGACTCACACACCCACAAACACATCCTCACAGCCCTCACAACCCATTTCCTACACACACTCGCACACATCCCCCTCACACCTAAAACTCACACCTTTTCACACTCACCCCTACAAACTGTTTTCCACTAAAAATAAGTACTACTTACCTGTATGTAATCCTACTCGATGGACGGATACATGACCCCTGTAACACAGATCTTCCTAGCACGGGGGTCATTGACCAAACCTTTTTGCACCTGTAAGTCCTACGCTGTAAATGTTGCACATACTTTGTACATTAATTTGGAATTGGAAATAAATAAATTATTATTACTGCGTGATTCCGACTCCCACTTTGCCGGTTTTTGTATAATATTTGGACCCAATAGGTACTACTGGCATCAGCTTCTACGTTATAAATAAGAAAATTCAATGACAGTATTTCTATTCGAAGGCATATCAATATTTATTCCATGAACCCACGGCACTTGGGTAGAGAGCCAATCACTTTTAGACAGCTTTTACCGCCGATGCAATACATCTCACTTAGTTTAAATGCTTTAAAGCTTAAAGCATATAAGGTAGCCAGCTTAAAGTATAAACTAGCTCACCCCCACCGCTTCGCTCTCGTAGCATGTCGATGAAAAATACCCTATAAGCTTTTTTGGGTTTCTGGCCGTCTCCGTGCCAAGTTTTATCCAAATCTGCTTAGCTGTTTATGTGTGATTGAATAATAAACATTGATACATCTACTCAAACATGCATACTAATAACTAGACTTTGCCCGCGGCTTCACCCGGGTATAACTCTGCTTATCAGAGAGAAAAGTTGTCGCGCATCCCTCGGGAACTAATTATTTTCCAAAAAAATTGCATGTTTTAATAAAGGCTATTCTCTAGAGCCACCGTTTCAGCGTGATTAAAGGACAAACAAACAAACATTTATACTTTCTCATTTATAACATACTAATTATGAGTGGGCGCCCAACAAACAAGCAAAGTGCGTGCGGGTTGCAAGTGGTCGAGCGGGGAACGCATTTTTGGAAAGTTATTGTTTATCGTTGAAAATTTCATGTTGTATTTAATGTTATTTTGTTTTTATTTGTGGTAAATAACTTAATGGTCTTCGTTGATTGTTTGTTTGGCGCCGACTCATAATTAGTTATTTACAATAGTTTAGTTCGGCGAATAGTAATTAAGACAAAAAAGCTTCATTTTAGTTTTCGCTTTTCAGTTAGTGTTTTCGTCGATTCAATTTATTGTTAAAAAGTTTTTTTTTTTTTTTGCTAAAATCTAACCGTAGGTCTTCATTATGTTGTAGTGTAGTGTTCAGTAGGTGAACAAACACTCATCCCCTGTTTTCATACCCTTAGGGGTGGATTTTGATTTTCAAATTTAAATGGGACCAACTTCGAGATATACCCTATCCAATAAAAAAAAGAATCATCAAAATCGGACTACTCTGTAAAAAGATATGCATGGTCATACATAAAAAAAAATTGAAAAATACGCGTCGAATTGAGAACCTCCTCCTTTTTTTCGTCGGTTAAAATAATAAAAAACAGCCTGGACTCCGAAGTTAATCACCATTAATCACGTGATATACAAAAACCTATGACTGTAAAAGCCTCATTCACGTCAAACCTCTATGCACGAACAACCACCCCTTCAATATTAACAACCCGCCCTGTAACCCTGCCCCATAAAAGGTGGATACTCGTCCCAACTGTCAAACAATGCACGTGGCACCGACATAAATATCACTCCACCGCAGTTTATGCAGAACGTTACGTAAAACTTGAGTGAAAAACCACGTATAAGAGAGGTTTTGTAGTCATTATTATTGTCATAGAAAAAACCGGCCAAGAGCATGTCGGGCCATGCTCAGTATTATAGGGTTCCTTAAGTAGGTCTAATTACAAACGAATCAAATCGAATATTAGTCATTGCTATTTTAGTTTTTGCAAACAGCGCCACCTAGCGGTAAGTTTAAGAAGCTAAATTTAAGAAGTGTGTCATGTCAACACAAAGTAACTTTTTGTGATTTTTTCAAATACAAAGTAGCTAAAAGAGCATTATTTGCTAAGACCATTTTTCTCTAAGGTCAATGACCTTTGAACTAGGACGTTTTAAGTATTTTTAAGTTTTCTCTCTATAACTCAAAAATTTATAATCATATTATACTCGAAATAATTTTAAAAGAGAGTTTTTATAAAGGTCTATCAATGTGGAAGATTATATGTTTCTACGTTGCTTAGTTTAGAAATGGCGGGGGGGGGCACACATTGCAAGCCACTTTGGCGGGCTATATTTCGCAGATGGTACACCTGATAAAAAAGTGTTGTATGAAACATTGCCTTCATTTTAGTAGACCTATTCAATGATACCCCACACGCAATCACGATTTTTTATTCTTTTAAAATTGGTATCTATATCCAGACCATTTTTTAACAAAATTTCATTTACCTATGTTTATAACTGTAGAAGTTATTAAGCTGTAAAGGATTAGGACACACGGATAGACGGACAGACGGACGGACATGACGAAACTATAAGGGTTCCTTGTAGGACTACGGAACCCTAAAAAGGTACATAGATATACAACTACATATTATACAAAGTGTAACAAAAAGATTTAGTCATCTTTTTTTTTGAAGTAAAACTTCTTTACGCACGCTTGACTTGGGGAGTAAGCTGGTGAATGCGTTACGAAAAGTGTGATCGGGCGAGGCGAACGGAAGTTGAGAGGGAGATATAAGTTAGTGAAGATAGAAAGAGAGAGAGTTACGTTTCGTATATTACTGTAGGGGCAAGAGAGAGAGGTGCGAGCACACATTTTTATTTTTATTTTTATATATACATATTTTTTTTTGTGAAGTTACTTCAGACGTGTAGTCTAAAGCACACTCGTTTTTTTGGAGTTTCTTTGAAGAATAAAATCCGTAACAGGAGAAGAACCGGAGTGATCGACATAGCTTGTAGGATCAGTAAGCTGAAGTGGCAGTGGGCTGGCCATGTCAGTCGAAGGATCGATGGCCGCTGGAGCAGACGAGTCCTTGAGTGGAGACCGCGAATCGGCAAATGCAGCGTAGGGCGCCCACCAGGTGGACCGACGACCTGAAGAAGATGGCTTGGGGGGACTGGATGCGGAAGGCAGAGGACCGAATGTTGTGGTGCAACTTGGGAGAGGCCTATGTCCAGCAGTGGACTGCGATTTTTTTATCGAAGACTGCGATAGACTGAGTTGGTGATATTTTACGCATTTTTTGTTTGTTTCTAATTATTGCAGTAAAAAAATTACAGCTGACTTGAAGAATGTTAAGTTAATCTTTATTTCACTACGCGACTCAAAAAGGGAAATGCGCAAGCGTTACTATACAGCCGAATCATGCCGATTCATGCCGAATGGCCCCGAACTCAAATACAGAGTGGTGAAAGCGTCCATTAACTTTTTGCGGTCACCATTATGCTGGCGGATGTTTTCCGGTCGCTGTATAAGTATTAACGTTAACACACCCCTGTATAATGGGCAATCTTTTTTTAAATATTATTTTTAAGAGCCGGAACACCATGGCCAAGTATTTTTTGGTTCAAAAATGCGTTTATTTTGGTTCTTCTTTCTGCTAAAAGGGATTTGTTTTTGTTACTATGGCATTTTTTTCATTATCTTTTTGATATGGGGCTGAAAGGTAAACAATGGATGTGTCGGCTGTTTGTCATCCGAGTAATTTGTGGAACTTTTTATGTTTAATGGAGCTTTCTGCCGTACTCTACTAACCTACGTTTCAGCTTCTTTATTAAAATAGGCATTTATGTAAGCTAGCTATTTATGTTTATGTATGTTTATTTATGTTATGTTAGCATTCACTAGTCGTATCTCTGCTATGCTCAAGACAAGTAATGAAATGTACCGGTAAGATTTTTCTTTGTTAACGGTAATTTTTTCTAACCTCTTACGAACCGATCCCCAACCGATCATACATCTTCTCTGTCCATCCAAGGGTCTGTCTAGAAGATTTTAGCGATAAGACATGTACCCATAATTTATACGTTGTTCCTGTTTACTGCTGTTATCATGGTGTACAAAATCTTATATCTAACGTCTACCTTACTGCGCTTTGGTACGCATTGCTACTAATTGAATAAAGATGACGCCATTACGCTTCCTATTTTCACTTTTCCAGGCCAGGAAGAAAATTCCCAGGTAAGTCATTATTTGGAACTACCTTCTACCTCCGCAGATGACATTATAATTATAGGTAGTTTGTAATGTTGGTCCCAGATATGTGTAAAGATCTTTGTAAATATTTCTTAATTGTCACCAAAGAGCGCGCGCCACGATATTTAAATGTCAAATTATTTATGGCATTTGCAAATGGCCTCCAACACTTAGCTTTTGAGCATCTCTATATTATAAAGATTTACACATGTCTGGGCCCAGTATTAGAGGCAATTTTAAAATTGTTTTTTTTTTGTTATATTTTATGAGAGAGAAAAAATAAAATAGGATTAATAATTTATTTTAAACGTCTAGTGCAGCGGTTCTCAAACTTTTTTGGTCACGGAACCCTTTTGACAAGCAAAATACTTGACGGAACCCTACAATAAAACAATAGTTTTTAAAAGTGTATTCTTTATTATATAAGCATAATAAAAGTACAATGTAACAGTTACTAATTATTACTTACTTTAACCACATGCCAAGTACAATAATAGAAGATATTAAAAATTAAAAAATCTTAACTAATGGGAGGTATGAAACTGTTTTTTATTTTTCATCAATTGGTTGATATCAGGTTTGATAGAAGACATTTGAAGTCTCATATCAGGTTCGGCGTCCAGTCTATTGCGATATTTTGTTTTCGTGGCTGCATAGGTTGAGAATCCTGTTTCGCACAAATATGTTGTTGGGAACGGGAGAAGAATATTCAGAGCCATTCTGCCAAGCATTGGATATTCATCACGGATTCTGCACCAAAAATCGTTGAGAGGCGTCGTTTTGAACAGTGACTCCATACTTGTGTCTGATGACATTTCTAAAAGAGATTCATATATCTCGTTTGACATACTTTCGGGCTTTTGCAAGTTGGGTAAAAAAGGATTATGAATCCATGAATTCAGCTTCATTTTTGTATTATGTTCTTCGGGAAAATACTTTACAAAAGATGCGCGCATCGAAGTGAGATATTGGACCAATTCTTCAAACACATCATCTTGAAACATTTCCGAGTCGTTATCGCTAACAAACTCACTGAGTGACGTAAAGCTTTCTATTTCTCTCTTACCAACGCAAATAATCCAAAAATCTAATTTTCTTTTGAAGGCAGTTATTTTGTTATAGGCCTGGAACACTGTTGTCTGTTTACCTTGCAATGATAAATTCAATTCGTTCAGTTTTTGAAAGATATCCGCCATAAAAGACAATCGGAACAACCAAGTTTTATCATACAAACGGTCTTTCAAATTAAAAGAAACTGTATCTGCTGAAAGAAACATTTGTAACTCGGCTCTAAGTTCAAATAGCCTTGTTAAAGTTTTACCCCGAGACAGCCATCGCACTTCTGTATGGAGCAGCAGTGTTTTATGTTTGCTGCCATAATCTTCACACAATAATGAGAACAATCGGGATTGTAGTGGTCGTGATTTGATAAAATTAATTATTTTTACCGCTTCATCCATAACTAATTTTAGATTTGACGGCATTTGCTTCATCGCAAGTGCTTGTCTATGCAGAATACAATGGCTGGAACTACAATTAGGCGCTTTACTTTTTATTCGTGATACTGCTCCTGCTGTTTTACCTGTCATCGCCTTGGCCCCATCTGTACAAATGTCAATGCAATCGTTCCAACTAAGATTATTTTCTTTAAAAAATATGTTTATTTTATTAAAAATTTCTTCCCCGGTAGTGTTTGTGGGCAGCGGTGAACACATAAGCATGTCTTCTTCAAAAGAACGTTCATATGGATATCTCACGATAACCAGCAAGATAGCCAGACCAGTGACATCAGTTGACTCATCCATTTGCAAGGCGAATCGTGTTTTTTGTAGACGTGCAACTAGTTCTTGTTTGACGTAGCTTGCCAGATCATGGATTCGCCGTGAAACAGTATCGTTTGATAGCGGTACAGTAGAAAGATGCTTTGCAGATTTTTCATCGAGCATACATTTTGTTATGTCTAACACACATGGCTTTATTAAATTCTCAGCGATAGTGTGCGCTTCACCTGCTTGTGCAATGCAATAGCTAACTAAATATGATGCCTCCGTGGCCTTTTCATTGATAGTTTGTGTTACATGCATCATATTTTTTTGACTTTCCAATAACTGTTCTTTTTTACGAACAAAAAATTATTTATTCTTGTCTTTAGACTCGGGGTGTACAGTTTCTAAATGTCTGCGTAATTTGGCAGGTGCCATGGAACTATTAGGAAGCAGTTTACTACATAACATGCAGAGAGGTGAGCCGTTGGAATCAACAAATCCGAAACTGATATATGATTCATCATACTTCCTTTTTTTCGTCTTTGAAACCGTGGAGCTTGACGTCGTGGCATCATCGTCTGGATCGGTAATTGCTGTATTCTCCGCGCGTACTGCTTTTGAACATTCAGCGTCATTAGAAGATGTCGTTGCAACACGTTTAACACCTTTAAGCCAACGTTCCATTCTTCTTTATTAATAATGTTACACGTCAGGATGGTAGGGTCAAAATAATGCACAATCGTTACTGCGTTTATGAGACAAAGTTTAGTCCAAAGAAGAAATGTACAAAACTGATACAATCAGAATACAGCGGGCAGTAGAACTTACAAGAAGGCAGCAGGCTAGCCAGCTTGTAAGTAGGTAGGTACGAACTTATCGCTCCGAACGCTAATCGTCAACTGACTGACGAGGCGCGACTTTTTTTATATAATAGCGCTTTTATACTTAGTCCTAGACTCGAACTCGAACATTCTCAAAAATACTCGAGTCGGCGCCTTTGATAAACAAAAAGCGGAAATAAAAATATAAATACAAAAAAATGCGTTGTAAACAATCTCGACTTTATAATTTTGAAGATAGAGCCGAAAGTCGCTTGTTCACAACTATAGCGTCTAATTCAGAGGCGGCTTTTATCAAAGGGACTGCGCGCTCACAAGTATACGCGCGGCGGGCGGATTCAAAACGTTCGACCAGTGACCAGAGAGAGGTGTTTTGTTTTTTTTTTCTAAATTTTTGCGGAACCCCTACAGGGGTATCGCGGAACCCTAGGGTTCCGCGGAACACACTTAGAGTACCGCTGGTCTAGTGTAATAAAATCAGAAAATGATAAATTGCGCATCATTTGTTGAGCAGAAGCGTCCAATTTGCTCGAATCATAAATAAAATGGCGGTATTATTACTTTTATTTGCGATTTAATTTAATATTGTCTATGTAATGTTGTTTTATTTTCGCCGATTGAGGTAATTGGAGGGGAGGGGTATAAGATATCTGCGTAATATTTTAGGAATTAAGAAAATTTATGTCTGTTAAACACACAACATAACATCACACCTGTTTTCCCAAAGGGTACGCAGAGGTGTATAGTACATCTACATTTCGCCAGCTATGTTATGAAGTCCTATGGTATTAAGGGTATTGCCATAAACCGGGCCCAAATCCATACTCCAGGCTGCTACTGAGAATTTCCTAATGAAAAAACCCAATAACACTTGCCCGACCCGTGAATTTAACCCAGGACCCCATGCTCAGCAGTCGCGCTTGCGACCACTAGACCAACGGTGCAAGCAACGTGGTATTCACAGTTGCAAAAAATCTCTGACACTGATAGTTTTCCTCACTCAAGGTAAATTGTGATCAACCTTAAGGCTTCCTCAAGACTGGAAAAGTATCATTTGGGACGTAATTATTGTTTTTTTCTATTCTGTAAAAAAACCGATTTTGACGAATTGGAATACATGTATTTACCAAGACCCATAAAATGATCCGTCGTGGCCATGGTCGCGGCGTTATTTATTTTCTCGAAATACATTAAGGAAATGTCTAAGAATACCGATTTTGATATTATTTGTAAGAACCCTTAAGGCATCCTTGTCTGAGTTTAAGTTTGTTTGTTGAAGTTTGATATGGGTGTAAGAGAGAAACAAATTGCAATTAATTTAATTGCCCTAAAAGAATTATAAACTCACAACCTTTGACATTTCTCGATTATCATTTATAATCATTGCTTCCGCCAAAAAGTTACCGAAAACCGGAAAATTATTACAAAAATAAACACAGGAACAATACTCGAATCCCTTTTTAGAAAGTACCTTTTAACATTTTTAACAAGGGGTGGGAGTCACGTGGCAAAAGGGTAGCATAGGTCAATTTCTTGGAACGTGAGAAAAATGTTCCGCCCGTTTGAGAGCAGTCCTGCCTTAACAAAACTGGAAGTGACTGGAAGTTAGAACATAGAAATGTTAAAAAAATCACTTACCTGATATTTAGGTATTTTCAAAGGATGGAATACAAATACTCAGAGTGTCCCTGCGTGATCGAATCAGGAATGAGGAGATTCGCAGGAGAACGAAAGTAACCGACATAGCCCGAAGAATTGCCAAACTTTAGTGGCAGTGGGCGGGGCACATTGCTCTCAGAACGGATGGGGTCGCGGGATCCACTGGTTGCGGAAAGCGCAGTACCGGTCGTTGTGGCGATGCTTGGGGGAAGCCTATGTCCAGCAGTGGACGTCTTTCGGCTGAAATGATGATGATGATCCAAATGATCGTCAGTCACTAGCTAATCTAGAAATATAGAAAGAAAACATATTTAGTTAGCATAGGAAAGTGACAGCACAACAATAACAATAAAATGACAAAATGAAACACAAAATAAACAACGACGACGTCTGTGGTCTAGTGGTTCGACTGCTGATCACGAGGGTTCGATTCCCACTGGACACAAATATTTGTGTGATGAACATAAGTGTTTGTGTTTGTCTGGGTGTTTCTTATGTATTTACAAAAAACAAAACAAAAAGTATATAAGTATTATATCCATTGTCTAGTACCCATAGTACAAGCTCTGCTTAGTTTGGGACTAGATGGTGATATGTAAAATGTCCTAAAAATATTTATTTATTTAAACATGAAGTGCTGTCGGGCATGGCCATGCCAAGAGGGTCTCCAGCTCGGCATGTGCTGGATATGGATACATATAATAACCAGCCCATTACTGTCCCACTGCTGGGCACGGGCCTCTTCTCAGTATGAGAAGGCTGAGGCCTTAGTCCACCACGCTGGCCTAGTGCGGGTTGGCGGACTACACACACAATTGAGAACTGTATGGAGCACTCTCAGGTGTGCAGGTTTCCTCACGATGTTTTCCTTCACCGTTAAAGCAAGTGATAATCGAATATAAATCCGCACATGAATTCGAAAAGTCAGAGGTGCGGGCCGGGATCGAACTCACACCCTCCTGCATGGAAGGCAAGCGTTTAACCGCTAGGCTATCACTGCTACCTGGATGTGGATACAACTTGTTTTTTTTTTAAACCCAATCCAGACATTGCGAAAAAAACAGCTAAACCTACATTTTTGTTCACATAAATCGACAAAATGTAGGGAACAGCAGATTTTTTTAACGATTTCAGAAATGATCCCATAGTAAAAGTTTTTCATATTGATGAGTACCTACATCATCCCATATAGAATTGCCAATGAATTCAAAATCACAGTATACATAATATCTGCCCGCCAACCCGCACTAGGCCAGCGTGTTGGACTGAGACGAAGAGAAGAGAAGAAGCCCGTGCCCAGCAGTGGCCAGTAAAGGGCTGATGATGATGATGATTATACAACATAAATAATGTGTATTTATTGTTCTAAGTTAAAAAAGACCGTGTTTTTATAAAAAAAGCTATTATAAAAATGTATAAAGAGATAAGTCATACGAATATAATCTTTTTTCCTAACATACATATTACATAATAATGTCCTCCCAGCCGAATTTCGGTCACGGCAGCCAATCTCAATGGAGACCAGCCATCTGCGCGGGACATATTATAGTATAGTGCACAAGTGTGTGCGCAAACACAGGTGCACTCTCTATTCCCTCACTCTCATAATCCGATGGGACGGCAATTCGACACGACCGGAGAGAGATCAGGCGCAGGACCGACGGCTTTACGTGCTCTCCGAGGCACGAAGGGGTCTTGATATGTAACGAAACGGTCACCCATCCACAGACTGACCGCGGCTAGTGCAGCTTAACCTTGCAGATCGTACAGTCCACACGCTTGCTACTTAGCCACGAGCCCCTTAAAAATGTATAAAGAGATAAGTCATTAGAATATAATCTTTTTTCCTAACATACATATTACATACGTACAATCCGAAAGCCACTGCTAAGTCTAAAATCGCTTGCACTCAATGTTCGATGGCAGTTGTAGCTACGTGTAATGTAGCAGGATTTGTTCAAGGGATTTTGTCGACAAAATGTACCACCGCGAAGTATCGTAAGTCACGATGACCGTACATAGGTTACAAACTAAACTTTTTAAAACATCTGTCTACATCTGATCTAGGAAACTTTAAGAACAGGAGCCACACCATTAAAAGAAGCAACAGCCATATCCAGGTAAACAAAATCTTCAACAAAAAGCACGGAATGGAGAGACAGTCACGGAAATCCATTAGCGGGTAACTGTGGAGTGGTACTCCGGTCCGCTCCGTTATCGCGCCGGATACGTGTCGTGACGTGACGCGCCCAGCCCCGTGACGGTTAAACGGCTTCGTTCCAATTATGAGCGAGCAGTTTTTAATGCATTTCAATTTTCAATCGTTCCAAGTGTAAATGGTGATGAAGTGGTATTGTGGTGGGCTTATGAAGATTTTCAGAGGTAAAATATGACTGATTAATGATTTGCACTAGAGTTAAAGTCCAGCGGCTTGGTGTCATGTTTCCTGAATCAATCAATCAACTCAGCCTATCGTGGTCCACTGCTGGACATACGCCTCTCCCAAGTTGCGCTACAAAACTCGGTCCTCTGCCTTCCACAACCAGTCCCCTCCAGCCACGTTCTTTAGGTCGTCGTCGGTCCACCTGGTTCGGAGCAGGAACAAAAACGGTGAAAAAAATGCATGTTTTTCGAGGTTTCTTGTTTGGGGACCCTTTGGTTTTAGACTTTTTTATTTTTGTATTTTTTGTTATAGCAACACATATTCTGAGTTTTTATTTTTTTAAATGTACAATACAACAACATTTTTTTTTGTATACCTACTGGTAAAATATGGTTGAACTTTATTTATGTCACAGGTCTGCTGGAAGAAATGTATTTTAGAGATAAGCAGTACCTTTGTGCTCAAGTGTTTGTTCTGTATGTTTTCTATAATAAAATGTGTTGTGTGTACATAAATAAATAAATAATAAATAAATAATTTTTACCACAATGTAATGTACCATGGTACCCATATTTGCAAAATAAAATATCTTTATTCTTTATCTTTATCTAACGAAACGTTCGATTTTAATGAAGTTTTCTTCTAAATTAGTTGTCTAATTGGTTTTCTGTCTAGCACAATTAGATTTTCTCGGCCTTCATCAGACCACATTAGAATTCTGTTCACGTGCTGTAGTGGGCACAATCATTGAGTTTTGAATGTGGTGTAAGACATAAACGTTCAATTTATTTTCGTTTCCCAACCAAGCAAGTGACATCTTCATCAAATTAGCCTATCGCATTCCACAAGACATAAACGTTCAATTTATTTTCGTTTCCCAACCAAGCAAGTGACATCTTCATCAAATTAGCCTATCGCATTCCACAAGACATAAACGTTCAATTTATTTTCGTTTCCCAACCAAGCAAGTGACATCTTCATCAAATTAGCCTATCGCATTCCACAAGACATAAACGTTCAATTTATTTTCGTTTCCCAACCAAGCAAGTGACATCTTCATCAAATTAGCCTATCGCATTCCACAAGACATAAACGTTCAATTTATTTTCGTTTCCCAACCAAGCAAGTGACATCTTCATCAAATTAGCCTATCGCATTCCACAGCTGGACATATGAATTTCCCAAGCAGCACCACAACACTCAGTCTTCTGCCTTCCGAATCCAGTCCCCCCCAGCTACCTTCTTCAGGTTGTCTGTCCTCCTGGCTGGGAGGCGCCCTACGCTGCGTTTGCCGATTCGCGGTCTCCCCTCAAGGACTCTTCTGCTCCAGCGGCCATCGGTCCCTCGACAGACATAGCCAGCCCACTGCCACTTCAGCTTACTGAACCTACAAGCTATGTTGGTCACATGCAATGCATGTTTCCTTAAAGTAATTTTTTATCTTCCGATTCAAATATGTGTATGTAGAGTGTAAGAAGGGAAAAGGTGCATTTGTATGCATTAGTATAAAATAAAATGCTTCATTAAATTATGTCCCTAATCATATCCTTAGGGGGCATAAATATTGCTTCGGTTACAACAACATTAATTTTGTATGAGAAACTTTTTTTTTTTTGTCGTACTCTACAACTATAGGTATAGGTAAATAAACAAATATGCATCCAATTATAGGTAAATATATTATGATTCTATTCTACGGAACACTGAATTCGTTGATCGCAGAATCGAGAGATTTTTTTTGATACAAAAGTGCATTCTACAACGTGTATCAGAAATACGTGGTCATATTTGAACAGCTTACTAAGGGGATGCTAACGAACAACTTTTATTATGGACCCAACCCTGAAATCTCGAAAAAAAAAACAGCTGATCTTTACATTTTGTCGAGCGACATCGATGATTTAGTAGGAAACAGCTGATTTTTGTTTTCGATTTCAGGGTTGGTCCCATAGTTCTATGCTATGCCCTGAATGAGCTCTTAAAATATGACCACGCATTTCTGATACACGTTGTATATTAGCTAACACGTGAATTTTAGGTAAATATGAGTCCGATTATCCGATTTTTGTTTACACACCAAACAATTACATTTTTTGGGACATTTTTACACAGCACCATTTAGACCCAAACTTTTTCTTCTTTCAAATATTTGTGTCCTATGGGAATCGAACCCATGACCTCGTTATCAGCAGTCCAACACTCGAACCACTACACCACAGAGGTCGTCAATTATTGTTCTTTTTACCCGCTATCACAGACATAATATAGACGAAGTGCTGCGAACAACCATAGTGAAACCAACAACCTAGCTCCTCCGTGTACAAACCAGCGCTCCAGGCACACACATGCACCTCAAACCGTGCTCACCGCTCTCGGCACACATGTCCCGGCTTCGTCCAGAAAGCATTGCCACAAAAAATATCTTTCAGGTGCGTGAGCGCTGGTTTGTACACAGAGGAGCACAGTTATGTTGGTTTCACTATGATTATTTGCAGCACTTCGTCTATATTTTGATTTACTATTTCTGTGTCAATAATAATAATAATAAATATGGACAAGACAAAGGTTATATCGAATTCACATATAGCACCCATTCCCGTAAGCATCGGAGAATCTACACTCGAAGTTGTTGACGATTATGTATACCTAGGACAAACTATCCAGCTAGGTAAGTCCAACTTCGAGAAAGGGGTCAATCGTCGAATCCGACTCGGTTGGGCAGCGTTCGGGAAGCTACGCAATATCTTCTCGTCCAAAATACCGCAGTGTCTCAAGACGAAAGTCAGTGACCAGTGTGTGTTGCCAGTAATTAATTACGGTACTGAAACGTGGTCGCTCACAATGGGCCTGATAAGAAGACTCAAAGTCACTCAAAGGGCAATGGAGAGGGCTATGCTCGGAGTGTCCCTGCGTGATCGAATCAGCAATGAGGAGATTCGCAGGAGAACGAAAGTAACCGACATAGCCCGAAGAATTGCCGATGGGGCAGTAAAGTTCTGGAGTGGCGACCGCGTACTGGAAGGCGCAGCGTGGGTAGGCCCCCCACAAGGTGGACCGACGACCTGGTGAAGGTCGCGGGAATCCGCTGGATGCGGAAGGTACAGGACCGGTCATTGTGGCGATGCTTGGGGGAGGCCTATGTCCAGCAGTGGACGTCTTTCGGCTGAAATGATGATGATGATGATTATTTCTGTGTCCGCTGTAAGCTAACATATTGCACGCCTTCGAACCTACAAATGAGTCCAATTAAGCTCATAATGTTCTGCTCGCATGTTTTTTGTTACATATTCACAGGCTTTTGGTATAATTGAATATTAAGCATTATTCCCTTGTTCAATTAGAGGTTAATAAACATTGACGAAAGCGGTTTTTGTGTAAAAGGGTCAGGTTTAGATAGATAGATAGATAAAATGTTTATTTAGTACAAAAACAAGACACAGAACATACAAGTTAAAAAACAATAAAAAAGTGTGAATGAATGAATGATATATTTATTTGCAAGAACAAAGGTAACATTGAGTTCGTCTAAAGTTAAAATTGGGTATCACTACGTATGATGATATGATGTATCACTACATGTGATATGTGTCTCAGTATTGTACCAAATGGGTGTCCAGCTCAGCATGTGCCAGGTATTATACCTGACGCTGGTATTCTGCTGGATCCCTGCAGTGACATACGGACGTCGAGCAGACCAGAGATACATGAGAAAAATTAAGAATGATTGGTTTGCGTCTGTGTGTGTTGGTTTGTTTGATTTATAGACAAATAATGGCAAATAAGATGGCTAAATTGACTCCACGAAGCCTTTTGGTAATGTACTGTACCCTGTATTATGCGTACCGCTATTGACTATAATTCCCTGACTGTATAGCAAGAAAAAAAAAATTTTTTTTTGGTACATTTTTACACAGCACCTTCTAGTCCCAAACTAAGCAGAGCTTGTGCTATGGGTACTAGAGAATGGATATAAAACTAACTTACTTTTTTTTTTTTTTTTTTAATGCATTTACGCATGCGAAGCGAAATCTTGCAATTTAAATTGTGGAAAGAAAAAATCGCTCACAAGCAGGATTCGAACCTGCGACTCCTGGCTCAGTACGCCAGTTGATGAGAATTTCGATACCACGAGCAGTGTTCACTGTAGCTTAGTGGCTAAAGCACCGGTGTACTGAGCCAGGAGTCGCAAGTTCGAATCCTGCTCGTGAGCGATTTTTTCTTTCCACGATTTAAATCATTACATACTTTTTTTGTAAATACTCACTTATAACCCAGACACACACACTCATGTTCATCACATAAATATTTGCTTCCTGTGGGAATCGAACCCACGACCCTGTGATCAGCAGTCCGACACTTGAACCACTAGACCATATACGTCGTTTAACCGTCCCATTTTTTTTTAAGACTGTCGTCATTATCATCATCATCATTTCAGCCGTAAGACGTCCACTGCTGGACACAGGCCTCCCTCAAGCATATATTGGGGGGATATGCCATAATCGCCACGCTTGGCTGGCGGGTTGGCGATCGCAGTTGGTTGGTTAAATACTCAGAGAACGCTGCTGCCCATCCTCTGGTGAATCCCTTAGTTGCCTTTTACGACACCCATGAGAAGATATAGGGAAGATATATAAGACTGTCGTAAGCAAAGATATTTAAAAGTATAGATATAATGTCATACCCTAACAAAACAGCCGAGAAAAATGTTCCGTACGCAGCGGCAGCACAATAAACAAACTAGTAGGTACAAAGAAGGTAAGTTAGTTACTTCAAATTACTTTCGCGTCATAATTGGCACACTTTTTGTACACACACGACGGCATTTTAGTTTTTTTTTGTCACCTGCCACACTCTAGTTTAGACTTTAGACGTTTTCGATCGCACTCTCATTTTATACATAACCATTTTTAAAGCATCAATTTTGTGGCCCAAAATTTGAATCAACAAACACTGATGATATTTGTATTTCATTATCGGACATCGAAACAATACAAAATTGATAAACAACACAAAATCCATTTGATAACTCCTAATCCAATCTAAAATTGATCTCTTTTCTATTTCACGGTCTTATGTCATCAGGCCTTCAAGCGGCTTCATCCGCGAATATAAAAATAAATGGAAGACAAACATCCCCGTGTTTGCGTGAGAGGATGACATTGATCCCGTTGTGCGGGAAATCGAATCCCGGGGCTTAATGTAAGCGGGATGCGACGTCACTTGACGTTCTGCGTTTAAATGTTTTAATATCCGTGTGGCTGGAGTGTGGTGTTACCGTTTCGATGTATGGAGTTGGGTTTTTAGGGTTCCGAAGTCCTACAAGGAACCCTTATAGTTTCGTCATGTCCGTCCGTCTGTCCGTCTGTCCTAATCCTTTACAGCTTAATAACTTCTACAATTATAAACATAAGTAAATGAAATTTTGTTTAAAAATAGTCTACATATAGATCTCAATTTTAAAAGAATAAAAATATCGTTTTTACGTATTTTAGGGATGGCGTCCATACATGTGAAATGGGGATGCAAAATTTTTTTTCGCTGCAACCCTTTGTGTTGGGTATCATTGAATAGGTCTACTAAAATGAAGGTAATGTTTGATACGCCACTTTTTTATCAGGTGTACCATCTGCGAAATATAGAACGCCAAAGTGGCTTGCAATGTGTCCCCCCCCTGCCATTTCTAAACTATGCAACGTGGAAACTTATAATCTTCCACATTGATAGACCTTTGTGAAAACTCTCTTTTAAAATTATTTCGAGTATAATGTGATTATAATTTTTTGAGTTATAGAGAGAAAACTGAAAAATACTTAAAACGTCCTAGTTCAAAGGTCATTGACCTTAGAGAAAAATGGTCTTAGCAAATAATGCAGCTACTTTCTATTTGAAAAAATCACAAAAAGAAACTTTGAAATGAAACACTTCTTAAATTTGGCTTCTTGAATTTATCGCTAGATGGCGCTACTAACAACACGCTCTGAGTCGCGAATGCTGCCGATTATTGCAAAAACTAAAATAGCCATGATTAATATTCTATTTGATTCGTTTGTAATTACACCTACTTAAGGAACCCTATAATACTGAGCATTGCCCAACATGCTCTTGGCCGGTTTTTTTTTTAAGTTGTTTCTTACATGGACGAATAAAGAAGTCGGACGGAATCTCGCTAAACAATAAGTGAAGCACTGTAGTGTCCTGAAGTGCAAAATAGCCGTTTGGACGACACCACATAGGGACAGACCCTTGAGGGTTCAACGATACACGTTTTACGGTGTGATGCTGGACAATGACTAAAAACAGAAAATAATACCTGCCCTATCCTTTGTCTCACTGCAGCCGTTCGTTGACACGCCGCCGTTCTTCGACTATCTTCACGAGACGATGTTGAACAGCTGGAGTTGTCACTGGGGTTAAGACACAGTTGTCGAATCTTTTTGGGACATTTTTAGACAGCACCATCTAGTCCCAAACTAAGCAGAGCTTGTGCTATGGGCATAAGAATAAACAAACTACTAGTATTATTATCTATTTTATGCTATGGGTACTAGACAATGGATATAACACATATATAAATTTTTTTTTAAATACATACTTATAATAATAAAACATAATAAGAAAATATTCGACCTTAACCCTACCAAAGACACCAAAAAGTAACCCTCAACTTCTGATGTCAGACGCAAAAAAAACATTAATATCAATGCAAAATTTGTTTTTGTCTATATAAAGCGATCTGAGACTTCAAATCACTGTTTTGCATGTAAAAGGCGATATCATGCGATGCGCTCGTGATAATGCAATCTTTGAACCGTGCTCGATTCTTGGGGAAATATGGATTTTAGGCTTCATATTTACTTATAATAAAACAATTAGATTTTTTTCGTAATTTTATTGTTGTGTTCATATTTGCACTAGCATAAACATAAGCAGCCCATAACTATCCCACTACTGGGTACGGGCCTTTTAATTTACGAGAGTTTATCAAAAGACATCAACGTTCGTGAGCGAAAAATGTTTTTTTTCATCTCTTTCTTAGAAAGAAAGTAAGAAAGAAAAGAAAGAAAAAATGTTTATTTGGCACAGGACAGTTATACCACCACATATGTCTATGTTTACCCAATTTTTATTATTGTTGCTGAACTACATAGTATGCACTAGAATCAAACCAAGTTTGACGCTGGTATGTATTACGGTTTTGAAGATAGAGCAGGAACAAAACCCCCTTTAGTTTTAGACTTTTTTATTTTTATTACTTGTCGTGATAGGTCATAAAGTCATAACAACACAATATTCTGAGAAAATTTCGACTGGCTACCTATTATCGTTCAAAAGATACAGCCCAGTGAGAGACAGACGGACGGACGGAGGGACAGAGTAATAGAGTCCCATTTGGCACGGTTTGGGTACGGGACCTTAAAAAAATACCACGGAACCCATATCGCTCACTCTTCAAAATATGCACTCGTTCTTTTTCCATTCATTCACACAGTTCGTTGTCGTCGACATAGCAACTTGGCGAGAATAAAACCTTTTGAATGTTTTGTTGTAATAAAAGAAAGCTTTTGTCCGAATAATATTTCACAACTTTCCTTTAGAAAGAAAATATTCAAAAAGAATTTTTCCGGAGTTCGAAGCGAAAGGGTCAAAATTCTTTTCATAATGTATTTGATGTTCGTGTTAAGAAATGTCTCGCTTTGTGGTTTCTTCCTTCGTATATTTTTATGGTGCCGTACCCAAAGGGTACCAAACGGGAGCCTATTACTCTCACTACGCTGTCCGTCCGTCCGTCTGTTCGTCACAAGGCTGTATCTATTGAACGGTAATAGGTAGCTGGTTGAAATTTTCTTTGAATATGTGTTGCTATGACCCCTATCATGACAAATACTAAAAATGGAAATAAGTCTAAAACCAAAGGGGGTCCCCATATATATGGGGTTTTTGTTCCTGCTAGCCAAGTTGACAATCTATAATCGTCAACGCTAATAGAAAACAATCAAAATGTATGGGTATGACATACCAGGCCCCTCAGAAAGTATTGCGAAAAAAAGTTTTTATATATGGGAGACTGGCCAGTTATAATGTTTTTCGAAAATATGATTATTTATAAGTAAAAATAAGTAAGTTCCAATTTCAAAATTTCCCTCCACATTTTTTGCGAGTTAATTCAAAGTATTGTGTCTCACTGAAATATGGATCTGCGCCGGGAACATTTTAGAGCTATGATTTTATACGATTTCAAGTGTCGCCTGAAACCGGATGAATCGTACGATAGACTTCAAATGGCATTCATGGATGAAGGCCCTTCCAAGGCAACCGTGTATCGTTGGTATAACGAATTCAAGCGCGGTCGACCAACTTTGGGGGATGACGAAAGAAGCGGTCGCCCTTTGACGGCTGTTACCGAAGAAAACGTGCTAGCAGTGAAAAATTTAATCCAAGACAATAGGCGAATTACATATCAGGAGATTCAACACATATTGAAGATTGGATCGGGAAGCGTTCACGAGATTCTACACAGCCATCTTCGCGTGAGGAGGATAGTATCACGCTGGGTGCCGCACAACCTCACCGATGCTCAGAAGCAGGCCCGGGTGGAATGGTGCCGTGATATGCTTAACAAATTTGAAGCAGGCTCGTCTCGGCGTGTTTACGACATCGTTACAGGTGATGAGTCCTGGATTTATCAATACGACCCAGAAACCAAGCGCCAGTCGACTGTTTGGGTGTTTCAAAATGAGCCAACGCCTACCAAAGTGAAGCGATCTAGAAGCGGGGGTAAGATTTTGATCGCTAGCTTTTTTAATTTGACTGGCCACTTGGTATCAATTCCCTTACGGGATCAAAGAAGCATTAATGCCGAATGGTATACTACCAAATGTTTGCCAGAAGTTTTCTCTGTTATAAGCAACAAGCGACCAAACACAGGGCTCCGCGGGCTACTGCTCCACCACGACAATGCACCTGCGCACACCGCACTCAAAACGAGGGACTTCCTGGACAGCACGCCAGTCAAACTCCTGGGTCACCCTCCTTACAGTCCTGATCTAGCACCGTGTGACTTCTTTTTATTCCCAAAATTAAAAATCAGCTCAAAGGGATACAATTTTCGTCGCCGGAAGATGCGCTGGCTGCGTTCGAGCAGGCTGTAAACGAGGTGTCTGCGGCGGACTGGAAAAAGTGTTTTGAAAACTGGTTTAGGCGCATGAATCTTTGTATAGAGGCTGGTGGAAAGTACTTTGAAAAGATTTGATAAAAATATATGTACGTATAGAACAATTTTTTTTAGTTTCGCAAAACTTTCTGAGTGTCCCACGTATCTCAAAGAATGACTTTTTAAACCGACGAGCATGCATGACGATTTTTTTTTTTTTTTCGAATGGGCTCTCGCAGGTGGGACCGAAGTCCCATTTCTGCTTAACCGGACTTAGTTGGCGGAGAGTCCCATGTGGGACTCCATTCGCCGAAGGTTTTTTCCCTACATACTTACAAACTAGATGCGCGCGGCATCAATACCGCGCGTAATCGGGCGGGCGCCCCCCAAGGGGGGGGCTCGAACCTCGCTAGGGCATTGCAGGGGGACCCCGCAGTTCCTATGTCCCCCTAGCAGCCGTTGCTGCATCGAATTGGTTACCTCGAAAGTAGCGGACTTTCGGTCCCTATCGGGTGACGTGCTAAACGCCGTGAAGCGGCAAGCCTCGCCGGCGAGGCTAAGACCTACCTAGAAAACCTAACCAGTGGCTACGCAATAGCCTGCTCCTAGGAACTACTCTAGAGCATAGGGCCGGTCTCGCGTGACGAGATTATCTCCGGTTGCTTACACCGTGAGGGCGTCCCCAGGGGGGAGCTCGGACCTCGACTCAGGGTGCAGCAGGGGGACCCCGCCACTGATCCCCCCAGCAGCCGGTGCTGCGTTGGCATGTGTTTCTGTTTCTCGAGAGTCGGACTCTCGGATTCTGTGTGTGTGTCGCGTCGGTCCTCGCCGGCGGGGACGATATTTTGGACGACGGCGTCGGAGTGTGCTTGTACTTTTATCTGACTCCTGGAGGAGTGTAATAGCGTCATCGGGCTCAATGAGTGTGTGTCTGGGACGTCGGGTTTTGCTAATAGCAGATGGCTGGTAGACGGTGGCCGCCACGACCAAGGGGTTGGGGTGCTTGGGAGCGGAATCGAAATAGCGTTTTGAGACACGCTTGAAAAACTGCTTGATGGTCGGCAGTTTGAGGTCTAGGTGGAGGTCGACGTTGCGTACGTACCAGGGGGCGCCTACGGCCCTTCGCATGAAACGGTTTTGGAGGGTTTGGAGTATGTGAATTCTCACTGGCTTAACGTGTGCGAACACAACGCTAGCATAGGCGAGTATGGGGCGGATACAGGTGGTGTATATCCTTACTTTGAGAGAAGTGGGCAACTTACTGTGCGCATTGAGTAGGGGGTGGAGACGTCCGAGGACGAAGGCGGCACGGTTTTTCACCTTGCGGATATGCGATCTGAAAGTCAGTCTACGGTCAAGGATCACGCCAAGGTATTTGGCTTCTCGTTGCCATGGGATCTGTTTTCCGAACATTGAGACTGGTACGCTTAATTCTTTACGATACTGTGACAGGGGTCTCTTATCGAAGAGGACCGCTGCACTTTTTTCGGGATTTACTTCGATTCTCCATTTCCGGAACCATTCACCTAGGGTGTTGGCCGCGGATTGGAGGGTACGAGAAATGGCGACATGGGTCATGCCGGAGTAATAGATTGCCGTGTCGTCGGCGAAAAGGGCTATACGGGCTGCACCGCATTTTGGAATATCGCTGGTGTACAGCGTGAACAGTAGGGGGGAGAGCACGGAGCCTTGTGGCACACCGGCGTGAATGGGATGGGGGGAGGAGAGAGCCCCTTCTATGCGATAGCGAAAGGTACGATTCGATAAGTAGTCTCGGATGATGAGCACGAGACGATGTGGCACATTCATAGTGTACAGCTTATATAATAAGCCGTTGTGCCACACTTTATCGAAAGCCTTTGCTACGTCGAAAAAGAGAGTGCCGGTCATTTGACCGCGTACGAAGCCTGCACTGATGTGTTCTACAATGCGGTGCAGTTGGTTAACGCAGCAGTGCTTTGTACGAAAGCCAAACTGCTCGTCGGGAAGGAGTTTATTTGAGTCGGCGAAATCTTTGAGTCGCTTATAAATAAGCTTCTCGTAGATTTTACCGAAGACATTGAGGAGACTAATCGGCCGGTAACTACTCGGCTCGGCTTTGGGTTTGCCCGGTTTGGAAATACCGATTACCGTAGCTTGTTTCCAAGCCTGGGGGAAGATGTTGTTTTTAAATGCCGCCTTGAAGATGACGGTCATTAGAGCGATTAGGGTGGCAGGGAAACGTTTCAACACCTTATTGGTGATGCCGTCTGCGCCGGGGGCTTTTTTGGGCTTAAGATCCTTGACTATAGAGAGAACTTCGTCAGGGGTGATCGGTGGGAGCGGGTCATCGGGGTCATCTATTGGGGGGGGGGGGGGCAGGGCTGACCTACGCTCTACTTCTGAATTAACCTTATCAAGGTGGGTTTGGCTTACGGGAAGCGTACTGAGAGTGCATTGGGACTCCAAGCTGTCGGCTAAGCATTCGGCTTTTTCGTCATCATCAAAGGCCGGCCTTTGATTGGGTCGATTTAGGGGGGGCATAGCTGCCGTGGACTCGCATTTGAGTTTGCGTTGAAGTGCCCAGAAGGCTGAATGAGACGGTTGGATTTCACTGACTTCCTTGTCCCAGCGATCCTCCCGTACCTGAGCTACACGTCTTTTTACAGTATTCTGCAAAGAGCGCATATGGGCACGGTTGGCTTCGTTGGGAAAAGCGTCATAGGCACGGATGGCCGCGTTCCTCTCGGTCCTCAACTCATTAACATCGTCCGGCAGTTTCAAACGCTGGTCATCCAGCATCGGAACCTGCCGTGAGCATTCGCCCACTACGGACTGCACATGGTTGGTGAGCGAGGTGATCGCGGCCACCGTATCCGCGACTGTCTCAATGGAGTCAGGGATTGAATCTAGTTGGGGGGATGAGGTAGACTTGAGGCGGTCCTCTAGTCTCCTCCAATCGGTTATCGTTTTAGTTAAGGGTGGAGTACCGGGATCCGAGGGACCACCTCGGGGACCCAGTTGAATGATGACAGGTCGGTGATCTGAGACTAATTCTTGAATTACCTCGATAGAGCGAATACCGAGGTTTACGCGCTTTAAGAGGGCTATATCTAGGATGTCGGGCCGTTGCCCTACTGTATCGGGAAAGTGAGTGGGACGCATCGGGGCGATGACGTCAAAGGAAAGTTTGTCGCTAAGTGCTTCTAATTGAACACCAGCGGTGTTATTGGAGACACAGCTCCATGAGCGATGTTTGGCGTTTAGATCGCCTGCTATAATTACAGAGTTACTAAGATCGAGTAAGGATTTGAGGTCGTCCTCGAGCAGACTCGCGGGTTTATTAGCGGATCTATAGGCCGAGACTATGGTGATGGGCTGGTGCCCTGTCATGCCTAGGCGACAGATTGAAGTCTCCAAGCATTCTAGCTCTGGGGGATCAATGGGGATGCAATATAAAGAATTGCGGTAATAGATTAGCGTTCCGCCTAGTTTGTTGTGTGCTCTGTCGTTTCTTATCAGCCTATAGTTGGCTATATTGGGATTACGACAATGGGGTTTGAGGAAAGACTCTTGAATGAGTAAAATATCGATTTGGTGCTCACGCAAGAAGACGGCTACGTCGTCGCGTTGACCACTAATGCCTCGGGCATTAAAAAAGCCTAAATTTAGGGAACGGGGTTTGAATCTTTTGGGTGGGGCCGTATTATACATTATAATTGGAATTAAGTATTCTATAGATGTCTTGGTACTTGGTAAGTACCTGAAGGCGCTGCTCATGGATGCCTTGGGTAAAGGCCCAAAGTCTAGAGTAGGCGTCAATGCGGGATTCCCCTGACTGGGGTTCGAGGTATTCTCTCGGCAGAAGGCCGGGGGAGTTTACCGGAGGGGGGGTTCTCATGGGGGGGGGGCTTTAGCTGCTGGTGCAGTTTTGGGCCTGAGAGAGGGTGCGGGGATGGGTATGTTCATCAGCGCAGGGGGCTCTGAGGCCGGGGGCGCGAGACGAGAGGGCGGAAGAGGTGGGAATTGGGGCTTTTGGTTTCCCTTAAACCAGGGGTTGGGTCCGAGTGGGCCGCGGAAATTAGGGGAGGGCCCGAGTGGGCCTCTAGGGTTTGGTGGTTGGTAATGGTAGGGGGCTGCGTAGGAGGGGAATTCCCTGTCTGTCTGAATGTCTTTGAATAATAAAATTAATCAGAAATTATTAGCAGTCCGACTCCGTTATAATCACTTACCCGTTTAAAATAAACCTTCCATTCGTCTTATACTTTACATAGTACCTGACCCATGTATACACACCCATGACCGCAATACTGCTGAGTCGACGGCACGTGTAAGTTATAGCTGATGTAATATTAACGGTCTTTGTTCGGAGTTGCTATACTTAAGTAAAGGGTTTTGACTCCCTTTAGAGTGATTAAGTGGGAATGGTGAGTATCTTTAAAGTTTAGTTTGTCTTAATTTTTTACTTTACGTGCCCTTATTCAATTAATTATTATGTTGATGACTTTAAGAAAAGAGGCAGACCGAAAAAAACATGGATGGATTGTGTGAAAGATGGCATGAATAGAAAGAAAGTGAACACGGAGATGACGGCTGATAGAGATGTATGGAAGAAAAATACATGCTGCGCCGACCCCAAATAAATTGGGATAAGGGCAGGAGGATGATGATGATGATTCAATTAATTATTAAGTAGGTAATTTAACCGACCGCGACCATAAAAAGAAATTTCTTAACATAAAAAGTAAATAATGTTAAAGTAATAATTTCTTAGGTTTTCGCGATCACTACACATTATAATAAAACAAAGTTTAGCCGGATTAAATCGCGTATATTATTTAAATTGGTTTTCCAGACGTTTCTAAATCTTTGCAGCGTTTCGTGGTCGCAGGTAGACTAAGATGACAAGCGTCTTTACAATATTATTAATTAAAATCTTTTCGATGCACGCAGTAATCACTCACAATATCATTATCTTTTACAGTGTTGCGTGCTGTTTGGGACTTGATTATTTTTAGGACTGAGTTCCAAACAGGTGGTAGCTGCCAACCATCTTCTCTATTAAAATTAGGATGTTTTTTAATTTCAATAGCCTCACGGAGCATTTTAGGTACATATCGGTTTTCCTTCGCCAGAACTTGTGGTTTATCAAATCGAAGAAAATGGTTGGGTTTGTCTAGGCCCTAGACAAACCCAACATACCCTAGACTCTAGGGCATGTTGCTTTCGAAAGGTCAGGAAAACCAATTTAAATAATATTCGCGATTTAATCCGGTTAAACTTTGTTTTATTAAAATGTTAAAGTATTTATAACTAGCTTACGGCTTCTGGTTGGCTTCGCCCGTGTGGATGTTATATATCTCTCCCTTCGGGAACTGTTCATCTTCCCGGGTTTAAAAGTAGCCTATATGCTAATCTGTATGCCAATCCATATAGAAGTTTTTGCGTGAAACATTCACACATAATACACAAACTTTCACGTTTATAATATTATAGTCTTTAGTAGGAAGTAGGATGGCTCCATCGTGTTAACGAAGATTCTGTCGGAATCAACAGTAGGTAATCCGGATCCGGATAGGATTACTGTGGGGGAGACAATATTGTTTTGCCCGAGACGTGCCAAAGGCATAGCACTAGAGGGGCACCGGCGCGGTCCAATGGAGTTCCCGGTGCTCCTCTATTTTGTGCAGAGGATGGCTACCGTGTGGTTTTAGTCTGTAAGAGTCCGCCATACCCCTCCGCCGTCCCCAGGGAGGGTATCCATGTCGATTTCCACACGGAAACAAAAAAAATTAGGATAGGATTATGATTAGGTACTTGTAAGTATTTAAATTTACAAAGTCGTCGTTTTAAAATGGGTTAAGTGCCTTTAACATTTTATTTATTAAAACCACACTACTGGCACATTGGTATGTATTACCTTATGTTTATACAAATGATTCAACAGTTAATAAAGATGGTACGTTTATTTTAAAAACTTTGTTTAGCTTACTTCGTTGTCTGTTTAACTGAAGGGTGCCAACCCAGGCCCGCGGGCCACAAAATGGCTCGCCAACGCACTTGACTTTACCCGCCAACAGGCTAGTGGTCGGCTGCCGCCACACTTTTATATCTGGATCTATCTTGACTGTACAACAAGCAAGTAGGTACTATTTACTAGGTGGCCCGCCGGCTGACATGAAATTGAAATTATAGCCCACCTCCAAAATTATTTGGGCAGCCCCGGTCTAATTGCTATAAATCTTACAGGTAATTTTTAAGACGGTTCTTGTTAGCCAAACTGGCTAATATTTTGCATACACATATATTATATATATATATATATAGACAGGCTGGACGGGCCGTTTCTAAAACATTGGCTGGCCTTACATGCACCTGTTTATCAGGCATGGGGCAGATAAATAAAACTTAATATGTACCAATCTATGTAATAATTTTATATATATTATTAAATATTAATATACAATTTAATTTAAAATTTAAAATAATTTAATTAAACAATAACGTACTTTCAAAAATATTTAATTCAATTCATTTATTTGCCAGAATGCAGGAGTACATGTATGATCTTAAATTAAAATGGCCCATTTACATTCTACCATTATATGGTGTGCAAATATACATTAAGTTAGTTATTAAGCTATTCTAATTCCATGTCTTTGAAATTCGTTTAATTTTGTGTAATAATGATAAAATTATGTTGTTGTTAATATTATTGGTATTATAGTAAATGCAATGACTGTAACTTGTAACTATGGGTGGATTTGCCTGAAATAAATAAATTTATTATTATTATATATTATATTTCTGATGACAATACAGTAACATCATTAACTTTAGAAGCTTTTGTGTAAACGTATATTGTTTTTAAATAAGATTGTTTGTAATAAAGTTGTACTCTAGGATTCTATTATGTTGCATTGTACACTATTTGTTCCGTGTGCCGGACATGAAGAATTGCATCACGTTATCTCTTCTCATGGGTGTCGTAAAAGGCGACTAAGGGATTCACCACAGGATGGTCAGCAGTGTTCTCTGAGTATTTAACCAACCAACTACGATCGCAAACCCGCTTTCCAATCATGGAGATTATGGCTTATCCCCCAACATGCTTGGGGGAGGCCTATTTCCAGCATTCGACGTCTTTCGGCTGAAATGATGATGATGTACACTATTTACACTCTTTATATTGTCTTTGCGATTTTGTCACCGTGGTTATTATAGAACACATTTAAACAAAGTGTCTTCCCATTTATAAACTAAGAAACGTTATTGGACGCACTCTTAGAATAAAAACGATTTAGGTTAAAATCAAATTACTTATTAGCCTCAAGGCTAGATTTTTATTCAAAGAAAAGGCAAAAATAAACTAGGTAAACTAGACTAAAGTAGGTCGTCCGCGTGGTGCCGGACGTAAAGAATTTCACCACCCTCTCTCTTCTCATGGGTGTCGTAAAAGGCGACTAAGGGATTCACCAGAGGATGGGCAGCAGCGTTCTCTGAGTTTAGAAACAACCAACTGCGATCGCCAACCCGCCTGCCAAGTGTGGCGATTATAGCATATCCCCCCCTTTGGGGGAGGCTGTTGTCCAGCAGTGGACGATTTTTAGCTGAAATGATGATGATGATGATGAGGTAAACTCGATAAATACAGTACTTGGCACTACAATATAAACCAATGACTACACTAATACAAATGGTTTTGTCCGTTTTAGTCTTCACACTATTTCTGTGTTATCAAGTTGCTGGATTGTCAACATAATACTGAAACACAAAATACGTCCAATCAAGAGTTCTGTAGCGTACAACCGCAGGCAACATTGGCTCCGTACCTTTGCAATTAAACCTAGTCTAAGTTCGCCTCGGAATTGACAGTTACAAAGAACTTAGTTAAGCAAGTCTTTTGAATACTCATTCATTAGTCTATACGTGTGCAATGGAGCTGTGTTGGGTACTAATTGAATTTGTAGTTCAAGTAGCAGAAGGAATTGGTCTGAATGTTTGCTGGAAATGTTTACTGCATGTCGTTTGGGTAAAGTAATGTTGTAATCTTTGGCTGTCACATATTAGGTACATGCCCTGGAGAATTTGTAGTGCTGTGCTATCTTATGGCAATGTTTACCGGCTTCTTTTTAAACCATAATATTTCAACCTAAAGGAGCATACTCACCGCAAGCATTCGCTGTAATGTAATGTAGCAGCTTGAAATTGTGTAGGTATTACAATAGTGAGTACGTCGAGGCGAGCATTACACGCAAGCAACAAGCTATACATGTACAGTCGACTGCATGACAGTGGTAACACGTCAATTCGAAAACCGCCCTTACTGCTTACAAAATAAAAATGCTGCTAATGTCAAAGTGTTACCACCGACGTGCGGTCGACCGTACAATAAGGAGATGGATAAAGCTCCCTGTAATTGTGATGTTTGTTTTTTGATGTATTATACTTTAATGTTCTACTAAAATATAGTTTAAGGTAATTTGTAATAATAATAATAATATATTAATAAAAAATCGATGATTTCAGGAAATCCCATAGATAACTAACACGCTATGGGTCTCGATGCCTAACATTTTTTTTCTTAAATTACGTTACGCAGACTTAGAATGTTATAACTTCGAACATTGCAGTAGTGAGTACGTTAAACTGAGTACAATGCTCATCACATGTGACTGTTTGGTTAACTGCATATTTTTTGGTTAGCGCCAAAACAAATAAATCAATGTTACACGTACGAATGTTTGCAGTTTGTAATGTTTGCAGTTTGTAATGTGCGCAGTTTGTAATGTGCGCAGTTTGTAATGTGCGCAGTTTGTAACAAGCAATGGCCAATGTCGAGCGGTCACATAAGCGAATTCTCCTTGGTCTGTACGTTGAGCTGGTGCGCTCATCATCATTTCAGCCGAAAGACGTCCACTGCTAGACATAGGCCTCCCTAAAGGCAGGTATATGCCATAATCGCCATGTTTGGCAGGCGGGTTGGTGACTTGGCGATCGCATTTGGTTGGTTGAATCCCTTAGTCACCTTTTACGACACTCATAAGAAGAGATAGGGTGGTGCCAGTGGCGTGCATTGGCTTATTTCACTTGAATTTAATTGTGGTGTAAGTTATTGATTTTTTTATGTAGGAAGATTAATTTAGCATTAATAGGTCTATACGATAAATAATCATCTACTTCGAAAAAAAGATAATAACTTACACTAATCAATCAATCAAATTATTTATTTACTAGAATATGGTATTATTACAGATGTAGGTGACTTATGATTAGTTTCAGCATATTTTGCCCCTCGGGGCGTGCAAATTGGACTTAAACATAACAAAATTATTAAAATTATGAGCACGCATATTAATTATGTGTAACCTTTATTTTATAAACCTAGGTATCTTATCTTCTAAATATTCTGTAACACTATAATAGTTCTTGCTTATTAAAAAATTTTTTTTTTTTTTTCTAAATTGGGATAGTGGTAATTCTTTAATGGTTTGAGATTGTATTCCTTAATTGCCATACAATATGCATTTTTCCTAAATAGTTCTAATTTTATTGCGCGCAAAAGTTATGTCTATGTCTAGACGTAGCATCATATTTTTCAAAAAGCTCTGGATGTTTCTTTACTAGGATACATATTTCTAGGATGTACAAACACGGTACGGGTAATATTTTATGTTTGAGAAATAGGCGCTTGCAGCTATCTAGGAAGCTGGCTCCACATATTGCTCGGACACATTTTTTTTGTGCCTTAAGGGCTCTGTCTACATCAACTGAGTTTCCCCAAACAACAATTCCGTACCCGAGTAGAGAAGATAGGTATGCATGATATGCGACTAATGCGGTATTTACATTTTCTGATAATCTGATTGTTTTTTAAACGTACACATAGCGATCTATTTTACTGACTAATTTGTCGATATGTTGTTTCCAATTACTACTATTGAATTTGAATGAGGAAGGCACTGGGTATTGCCAAATTGCCTATATGCAATGCACGCCACAGGGTGGTGCTATTATTTTACGTCCGGCACCACACGAAACAAGCTGGGGTACTATTTACCCGACTGCGCCAGAAGGAGGGTTATGTTTTTCGAGTGTATGTATGTATGTTTGTATGTATGTATATTTCTTTGGCACGCTCTGTAGCCTAAACGGCTTGATGGATTTTAGCTTGAGAGGTGTCGTTAGATTCGTCTTAACCGTGAGAGTGACACTGGGTATATTAAAATTACAAAAATCAAAATGGCTTCAAAATGTTTTTTCCTTCGAAACCTATCGAGTGTGGTATCAAAATAAAGGGTTTAATAAATGCTTTACAAAAATATATACAACATACATGTTTAAATGTAATTTGGAATGAGAAATGCTAAAAAACAACAAAATATTTAACGTTAAAAATGAATCAGCGCGATAAAACATGACAAAACTAAAAAGTTTAAAATAAAAAAGTTAATTAACAAAACCAAAAAACCCGACTGCGTGTAAAAATAACTGAAAAGCTGTAAACAAGACTTGTGTAGGTAAGTCCATGTGAAAGTATCAAATCATCATAGTTCATAGCCTAAGTAGCCTCCGCCTGCCTGTTGATTTGATACTTTCACATGGACTTACCTACACAAGTCTTGTTTACATCTTTTCAGTTATTTTTACACGCAGTCGGGTTTTTTGGTTTTGTTAATTAACTTTTTTTTTAATGTAATGTTTAAATTGTTAAATTGTATTTTGAATTGTTACATTTAACCCAAATGCTCGCGGTGAGTATGTACTCTCCTTAAGACCCTCACGTTTGGCAATCGCGCTTGCAATCACAAGGTCAACTAGTCAGTCTTCTTCTTCAACTTGGTAATTATATACGAATCGATAGTTACCTGTATCTTTTTAAATTTAAAACGTAATATACAATTTCGGTGTCTCTCCGTGCCAAGCAGTCGTTTATTGGTGATGGTGGTGGTACGAACGGCATTTTTTATGGGTGGCCGTTACGGTACCAATGGTGTAGATTTCCCATTGCCTGACGAAACAAATTACTTTTTGTAACACAAAACATGATTTCAGTTTACTGTAGCTTGTAAAATTGTAAAAATACACGAATAAATACGGTATTGTGTACTGTTTGCTTAAAAATATCGTATTGTTATGACCCATTCAGACGTAGGTACTACGATACAACTACAACTACCCCACAGTGGCAAAAAAGTAGCCAAGCACAAAGATGTATGAAAACGTGTAGCCTTCTTCTTCTATCGTGTCGACATGAGCTACATAATGATAACAGCTCATGCTGTGGGGAAAAGATTAGCCAGTCAGCAGGTTGGTAGCGGGGCTGATTGCCAAGGGTGCGCCGGATGACACACATGAAGGCTCTTTTAATGCAACATGTAGTAAAAACACTCAATACCGACAACATCGTGGCAACAAACGTAACCAATCGCGATATACGCGCGCTGGCGACCCATTAGCACCACCGACCGACCAAATCACAACTACATCGCAACCACACGTAATTTGTAGCTGTGACAACGCAACTTCAGGCAACTGCAGTGAGACCATTCACATATGACCACTGCCTGGCTATATTTTTATCGCTGTAGTGTGGTTGTGGTGTGACATTATTATCGACCACTTCAATTGGTAAAAACTTTTTAACAAAAAATTGAACCGACGAAAACAGAAACTGAAAAGCGAAAAATAACTAATTATGAGTCGGCGCCAAACGAACTTTTAACAAGAAAAGTGCGTGTAAGTTGCAAGTGGCCGAGCGGAGAACGCATTTTTGGAAAGTTATTGTTTATCGTTGAAAATTTCACGTTGTATTTGATGGGACGTTGTTTTTATTATTTATTTAATGTAATTTAATGATCTTCGTTGATTGGTTGTTTGGCGCCGACTCATAATTAGTTATTTTTCGCTTTTCAGTTTCTGTTTTCGTCGGTTCAATTTTTTGTTAAAAAGTTTTATTTTTCATTTTTTTGTGGTTTTAATCTAACTCCAGGTCTCCATTATGTCGTAGTGTCTAGAACTATATTTATGTGTGTCAAGTTTCAACAGAATCGGTTAACAGGCAAGAATTCAGTGGGTGAACAAACACTCATCCCCTGTTTTACTACCCTTAGGGGTGGATTTTGATTTTGAAATTTAAATGGGACCAACTTCGAGATATACCCTATCCATTAAAAAAAGAATCATCAAAATTGGACCACTCTGTAAAAAGTTATGCGTGGTAATACATAAAAAAAAAAAAAAAAAAAAAAAAATATACGCGTCGAATTGAGAACCTCCTCCTTTTTTTCGTCGGTTAAAAAACAAATTTTCATGGTGTACTTAGCAAGTTATTTTTTTACTGTATTTGTTGTAATAGGGGTAATACATATTCTGTGTAAATTTTAACTGTATTAACCATTCAAAAAATGTACAACTCTGTGACAGACAGACAGACGAAAAGACAGACGGATGGATGGATGGACATGGACATGGGACTTTTTGGGTGGGGAACCCTAAAAAGGACCAATACAAAAGTATCTTACATTTTAGGAAATCTCTTTGAAAGTAACGTTACATATATCGTAGCTGCGGCAAAGGGGTTGACACTCAGCACGATGCTGCGCTGAGTATGCTAAAAATTACACGAAGTAGGGCCTGCGAGCAGCAGACTCGGGGTAGTCTGCTGCCCGACCAGCAGCCGGCATAGCTGACGTAGCTGGCACGGCTGGCGTAGCTGGCACAGTTGGCGTAGCAAGCATACTGACCTACTGACCTGGCAGCATGCTGGTGCAGTTGGCGTAGCTGGCACAGCTGGCGTAGTTGGCGCAGCTGACATTGCTGGTAAAGGCCCTTGAAGTGAGGTGGCGTGCAGTGTTCCGTGTGCGCCGCCTAGGAGGGTGCGGCCAACGTTAGGCCGCACGGGGAGAGGGGCTCGCCTGCTTGTGGCGGGCCAGGACCTGGCGGTGGTGGTTGTGTGAATACTCACGGGTTCCCACACCCCCGGCTAAGGTAGTTGAAGGAACACCGTGGTGGTTTTAGTCGGTAAGAGTCCGACACTGGCTCCGCCTACCCCGGGTGGAGTGCTACCATGAGGATTTCTCCAAGGCAAAAAAAAAAAACCTTAGCCTTAGCCTTCTCATACTGAGAAGAGGCCCGTGCCCAGCAGTGGGACAGTAATGGGCTGGTTATGTTTATTATTTTTTTTTTTTTAAAGTCACTGTTGAGCTCGCTTCTTTTGCCACATAATACAAATAGATTTTTTCTTATTTTATGTAGTGAGTGTAGGTATATTTATGATTGTAGGTACTTATAGTGGCAATAAATTTTGTTTTTCTTATTTTTTTATTCTCTAGGTAAATGGATTTCCCCACAAAAAAGGAAGATGCTGCAGCTCATGTACATATCTTATAGAATGGAGTGGTTATTTTTTTATTCTTTAAAAAAATAATGCGATCCAAACGGAAGGCTTTCTTTTCATACATTCATTGGCATTCTATTTATATTATTCTTTTTATGTAACGTTTTTTTTTTGTGTGTGTGTGTGGCTAGGCTTGAGAATAAGTCTTAAAAGAAACCTCATAATATGTAGGTACATTGTATCCCAAGATAATCAGGTTCAGCCACGCTATCCTTTCTCATTCCCTACCTATGGTAAGCTTAATGAAGTGTCAGTAACCATGATTAATACTACTCCAAGTGCCGTTATTGTAATTATACTGGTCATATTGTTATTCTTCGATGGGAGGAAATTGTATTGTTGTTTTATGGGATGGTCGTTTGCCGTGTGCTTCTTGACTATAAGAACAATACAGCGACGACCAACAAAATCAAAATTGAAAATGAAAACTTCAAAAATAGAACACTGTCCGTCCGTATACTTACATTACATGATACCATAAATCGGGGTGAATCGTATTATAACTTTGCAGAAATGAACGGGTACAAAAGTGGGCAAGGATTTAAGCATTGAAGTTACCGTTTTTTACTTTAATATTTTTTTATACTTTATGGGTTTGCGTTTGACCGCTACCTCACCTGATGTTAAGCGATGGTGCGGTCGACGACGGTACACGCTTGGCCAATAAAAACCTATTCACTTGAGCCTTGAAGACCACTAAATTATACATATCGGGAAACCCAGAACCAAGGAACACTAAACAGGCACTGAGAGGAATTGATAATTGAAAATTGTTATGCTATAATTTGGTAATCATTCTAAAGTCTTTACTGGCAACAAACTATGCTAATTCAACTTTAAAATTCTTGCCCACTTCTTCTATTCGCCCCTGCAATTCCCCCCGTTAAACGGTACTATTTTTTGTGCGTGGCAAAGTCCACTCGGATTACATCCAATATTTGTTTAGCATATCACACCATACATACATCTTGTAAACACTGGGATAATGAAAGTGGACTGTTTATTTTATTTATTTATTTGGCTCTTCAACAATGAGTACACTTGTACATGAAAAAATTTACACATTTCTAACTTAATCTAAGTGCAGTGTTACTTACAGAAGAGCACCGCATGCCATACATTAAGTGCAATTAATATGAATACCAAAATTAGTTACATAAAACAACAAACTTACAGTGATGCAAATAAAGTGGACCATTTATGGTCTGTATGAAATCAAAACAAATGACTTTACACACAAAAAAAATAATTAATTAAGTGAATTTAAATATGTATGAATAATCAATTTATCACTGAATGTCCATCACAGCTTTTTTTAGAACCATCATCCCTTTAATCATTCACCATAGATAGATAAATAGAATATGCTTTACCCGGGCTCGACACGTTGGCCCGAACGTTGGCTCAACGCTATACGCCAACGTGTCAATCGGGAAAATGGAGTTGGCCCGAACATTGAGGCGAGTGTTGGCAGTTGCTCGTCGCGTATCATGTCGGTTTTGTCAAAGGAATTATGAGCCAACGTTTGCGATGCATCCACACGTTGGCGGTTTGCTCAATCTTGCCCACAGAGTATATTGTAATTGGTCTTGCCGCAGCACTCATGCAGTAAGGTGCATCGAATGAGCATGTTCCTACGGTGCCGCGTCTTTAAAATGTCATCCGCGTGGATGAACGCAATAGATAAAGAATTTCTAGAAATAAATATTTTTGTTTATTAACAAATAATAATTATATCCTTTTGTCTGTCAAAACATTTTTCAAAGACTACGTCCATTCCATTGTTTAACTAAATTGTGTTATTTTAATTAACAGTTGTAATCTTAAGCAATCAATGATGTTAAAGTGCCCAATGCAACTTCTATTTCAGACGTCTTTACATTGACTCTGATGGAACTAAACTAACATTATCTCCAACGTGTGGACGCTAGGCATAATTTACGGGTCAACGCTCGTACCAACGTAGGGGCCGACGTGTGGAGCCGGCCTTACACAGAATCATGCTGAGTGTCAACCTCTTTGCCACAAAGCTACGGCATGCAAAGTAACTTTTCTTGTGATTATTTTATTATTTTTAACGCATTTACGCATGCGAAGCGAAATCTAAAGATTTAAATTGTGGAAATAAAAAATCGCTCACGAGCAGGATTCGAACCTGCGACTCCTGGCTCAGTACGCCAGTGCTTTAGCCACTAAGCTACCGTGAACACTGCTCGTGGTATCGAAATTATCCTCCACTATACGTCTTTGGGTGACGTCAGCGATATCTTATTAAGAAACATTGTTTCTTAACCGACTCGACTAACTTTGCAGTTAAATCAAAGTCGTATAGACCACGAGCAGTGTTCACGGTAGCTTAGTGGCTAAAGCACTGGCGTACTGAGCCAGGAGTCGCAGGTTCGAATCCTGCTCGTGAGCGATTTTTTATTTCCACAATTTAAATCTTTTCTTGTGATGTTACAACTATGTATAACTATAATTCCTAAAATGCAATGAATGTATTTTTATGTTGACCTACCGCATGTCATCTTGAGGCAATAAATCAGTTTTCTTTCTTTCTTTCTTTATTGTTCACCATCAAAATAGTAGAATGCAAAAACAACGTGTAAATTATGGTTACTTTGGTCTTTTATATTATCTGTGTCTGTACTATAGTATTATATTGTCTGTGCTTTGGTGGCCTTATCGCTGAAGCGATATCTTCCAGAAAACCTTTGAATGGACAACGAAGACGTAAGACCACCATCACCATCATTCTTAAATCCTGATCCTCGAGATCATCATCATCATCCTCCTGCCCTTATCCCAATTTATTTGGGGTCGGCGCAGCATGTTTTTTTCTTCCATACATCTCTATCAGCCATCATCTCCGTGTTCACTTTCTTTCTATTCATATCATCTTTCACACAGTGAGATGAATTACTTAAAGGGCCTAATTAAATTCTCCAATGAAACCTTCCTAACGAAGTTTCTAGATCTCCTCTGCTTAAGGACGTTCCAGCAAAGTTTGTTAATTCAGACTTTGGAAGTGCAATGCGGTCGGAGTACTGACTACTCGCACTTGAAATTCACTCACTTTATAAATCAAGCAGGGGGAAGCACGTTTTCTGCATTAGAGACTATCTGGTATAAGCCATCTTATGTATGGTCACGATCCTTCCCGGTGATACATTTTGTCGACAAAGTCCCTTGAACGAATCCTGCTACATTATACACGTATATTTTTTTTTTCATATTATGTACTGTTATAACCCTGCTTTTTTATACGTAGCAAAAACAAATGTAAGGAATGCATTTCTGCATTCATAAAAGTCCTTTGTGTAACTAAGATTTATGGGCAAGCGGCTGGCGCCAGCGCCGAAATGTCAAGAGGAACCCTTCAGAGTTCAGGTAGTAATCTGTGCCTTCAGTCTCATTCCAACATCTACTAGAGCCACACGTTTTTCATTGTTTTGTTATTTTTGTTCTATATCCTAATAAAATTTTTGTGGTTAAACTATCTATATTATTTTGAAAAGCCTAATCCGAACCACGGTCTAACATTGGTGGCAGCGTAAAAGGGATACAAATTCCCACGGTCCGTCTCCGCCCTACTAAATCAGTCACGACTTTTCCTTGTGCAAGTGCTTCAAATACTGTAAAAAGTGAGTTAAGTGACAATTATATCTGTGAATGAACTGTGTTATCGATAGATCACAAACTATCCAAAACACCCACCGAGTCCAGTATCCAGGAATGCAGCAGCTCGTCACACTCATCTGCCTATCGTAAATTCGTGAGTCAATAAATCTTCAATAGCGACGCCACATAGTCGCATTTCGACACCCACAATACCATAATATGCCTAAAGCCTGCAGACCAGAAATCAACTCCCCGAACACATCCGCAGCAACAATGGACCTAAACAGTCTGTTTAAGTTCATCAAGCCCTACGACGGGACACGAGAAACCCTCAACTCTTTCCTGACGAACTGCAACAACGCGTACAGCCTAGCTTCAGAAGACCAGAAACGAATTTTGTTTAAATATATTTTAAGTAGGTTACATGGTAAAGCGGAAGTTGTTTGCTCAATTAAAGAATTCAGTAATTGGGAGCAACTAAAAGAGTTTCTCAAGATCCAATTTTGCAATAGAAAACACTATTCCCATCTCCTCACGGAGCTGCAAGAGAGCAAACAAGGCCCGCAAGATAGTGTGAATCAATTTTCTTTAAAAATCGAGACATGCCTGTCACACTTACTCACTGAGGTATCGTTATCCACAGTAAAAGCTATCGAATTACCCGGCCGTACAGCGGCAATGGAAGATCTAGCTCTCCATCACTTCATAATGGGATTACTCCCCAGAATATCCAACATGGTGAGATGTAGGTCTCCAAACACTTTAAATGAGGCTGTAAATTATGCCGTAAACGAAGAGCGCATTCAACAGTCGTTGCATAAGATAAATAAATCAACAGAAAATAGGTTTTCTAAATCAGATAAATATGTTCCTAAGACCCAACAACGTCTAAATTATTACAATAACTCTGATACAAATAATTCTAATAAATCCGATTTCTGCCGATATTGCAAATTCCCAGGGCACACAATTGAGAATTGCCGCAAACGGGAGTACAATAACAACCGTTTTCGTAATACCGAACAACCCTCGACTTCCGGTTACAAACCACCACAGACAATCAACTTTGTCGAAGAATCAAATGACGAGGACCCCGAATCTTATGACGAAATTTATAATAACTCAAAAAACTAATAAGTGGCTCGTATAGGTGTCGTGCGAGACACAACCTGCTAAACCTACCTGACACTGTTTCCTATCATACTAAAACCATCCAACCTACTAAATCTACTAAATCCACTGAATCTACAAAACCCACTGAATCTACAAAACCCACTGAATCTACTAAATCCACTGTATCTGCTAAATCCACTGTATCCATTAAATCTACTAAACCCACTGTGCCTACTAAATCCACTGTATCCATTAAATCTACGAAGCCCACTGTGCCTACTAAATCCACTGAATCTACTAATCCCACTGAAATATTCGAAATCACAACCAATCCTACCAAAACTCTACTTCCACACATCCTTATTAATACTTCTGTCTCGGACCTACCGTTATCCCTCTTAGTAGACTCTGGATCAGCAATAAGTCTCATAAAGACAAGCTGTATTCAGAAATATCCTAAACTTACAAAAGAAAAAATAAACCTTAAAGGAATAGAACCCGAACAGGGCACAACGGTAACCCTAGGTCACTTTCAACTTGAACTTTACATACCTGACTCTCCTCAAAAGTACATTAACCACAAATTCCACGTCGTAAACCAAATAAATCTACCTTACGACGGTATCATCGGAAGCGATATGTTAAACGCTTTCGGTTGCAATATCAATTACGTAACAAATAAACTTACTTATAACAAAATACATCTCCCACTTCAATTTCATGAACCTATCTATTCTATCCCAGCTAGGTCCGAAATGATTATAGAATGCTCTATTTCCAATCCTGAAGTCAAGGAAGGCTTAATTATCGACCAAACCCAACATAAAGATATATTGATAGCCAATTGCCTAGTCAGAACAAAAGAAAACAATAGGATAAACGTAACTGTTGTTAACTTATCTGAACATTCTCTACCGCTAAGTTCAAATTTAAATCTAACACTAATTCCGTTTGAAACGTCTTTTACAACTTCTCAAGGTGATCAATACTCCGTCAACACCTTACAAACTCAGAACTCCTATCCTCGCACTCAAGAAGTCCTTAAACAACTTAGGACATCCCATCTAAATTCTGAAGAAATCGACGCTCTTCATCAAGTCTGCTCCTATTATCCAGACATATTCAAATCGTTAAAAAATCTGAGAAACGAGTTATTGATTGGATCAAATGAAACTCCCAATGAAATTGCTATCTCAGACTTCAAGGATCCCTTTGTCAAATTATCATATACTAAAATTTACAACATTTTAGCATATGTGTTCCACAACACAAACATCGTAATTAGTGTTTATAAGAATACAATTATTTTCCCAGTTCCGAGTGAAATACCTAAAATATTAAAACAAAACCATGACTTACCCATAGTTGGTCACGTCGGACAATCTCGAATGTACAACCGTATCAAAGAAAGATATTATTGGAAGAACATGAAATCAGACATAGAAAACTATGTTAAGAAATGTTCACAGTGTCAATTAAATAAAGCGCTTCGTCAAACCAATCGCGCTCCGATGCAAATAACTTCTACTTCCACTGCACCTTTTGAGCGCGTTAGTCTTGACATCGTGGGGCCACTCCCCGAAGCAGGTCCATTCAAACTTAAATACATACTTACCCTCCAAGATGACCTAACAAAATTCTCTTTTGCCTATCCCATATCGAATACCTCAGCAGAAGAATGTTGTGAATGCCTGGTCCACTTCATTTCTTTATTTGGCATACCAAAAAAAATATTAACTGACCAAGGAACCAACTTTACGGCTGACTTATTCAAAAAGACCTGTGAATTCCTTAAAATAAAACAACTGTGGTCCACACCTTACCACCCTCAGACACAAGGCGCCTTAGAAAGAAGTCATTCTACTCTTAAAGAATATCTAAAATCTTACGTTAACAACGACCAAACAGATTGGCATAAATACGTTTACACAGCAATACTTGCTTATAACACTAATGTCCATACAACTACTCAGTTTACACCTTACGAACTGCTGTTTGGCCACAAACCCTATTTACCAGACTCAATTTATGAGCTAAATTCCACCAGTACTTACCACGAATATATCAAGATGCTAAATCATCGTTTAAAATTGTCCCATAACAAGGCCCTCGAAAATATAGCAAAATCTAAAGAAATATCGAAAGGATATTATGACCGACGATCTCGACCAGTAACGTATAAAGTTGGTGACATAGTGTACCTAAAAAATCACTTAAGAATGCGAAAAGCATTATCACCGGTGTGGAAAGGTCCTTATAAAGTAGTCAAAATTCATGGCAACCACACACTTTCTCTCCTAATCAATAGGAGACATGTTAAACATCACTACGATGAAGTAAAATTAGCTAGTCGTAATCCACCTAGCTTATAAGTTTCTTTTTCTTTTTATTAGCGTTTTTATTACCATAACGCCATTTTATTACCAAAAAAAATCACTTAGCATAATATTAGAAAACCTATGTTCTTACTTATGTTCTTACTTCGCATCACACAATGCTCGTTAAATGTGCTCCAACTAAGTATGCTAAGCCTAGTCTATTAAGTTAAAATATGACAACCTTCTGCAAATATTGTTATCAAAAGATCTGTTTTGTATTTGTGTTTTTTTTATTTGTTTGTTTGTGTTACTTTGCCGAAAACATTAAAAACATTTACCTAATTATGCGCTGAATTTCGTATAAACTTATATATGTATAAATAATATCCACTCATTAATGCACCTACGGAAATTGTATCTTTAATTTTTAAACAGTCAATATATTAAATAGTAAGTATAAAAACATTCCTGTCCCTGTAATTCATTATGTTAATCTAAGTCTTATGCCCTCTTTCTACCAAACCATTATTATATATAGCTTAAGTCAAAGTAGATCTAAGTATACAAATATTCCTAGTTTTTATTTTCATTATATTCACTTAGAATTTAGTTTAATTAAGTAATTACTCTTATTGTAATATTCAGGAAATGTCTAATTCACTATCCACATTGGATTCAATTATTTCATGTTTATATAAGTCTTGTTTATCATGTATTTTACTGCTTCCATAGAAAACGTCTGGCTCACTGTAATAAATTAAAACCCACATAACTCACGAAACAATGAGAACATAATTAAATTGGCGCCCATACCGCACTTAAAATTTTGAAAGATTTTTTTTGTAAACTTCGCTTTTGTAAAGCATAAGTTTCCACTTAAACGGGGGGCTGTTATAACCCTGCTTTTTTATACGTAGCAAAAACAAATGTAAGGAATGCATTTCTGCATTCATAAAAGTCCTTTGTGTAACTAAGATTTATGGGCAAGCGGCTGGCGCCAGCGCCGAAATGTCAAGAGGAACCCTTCAGAGTTCAGGTAGTAATCTGTGCCTTCAGTCTCATTCCAACATCTACTAGAGCCACACGTTTTTCATTGTTTTGTTATTTTTGTTCTATATCCTAATAAAATTTTTGTGGTTAAACTATCTATATTATTTTGAAAAGCCTAATCCGAACCACGGTCTAACAGTACCTAGCCTAAAAATGGGTCTCTGGCAGTAATACAAATAAATAAATAAATATGTTTCGGACATTTTTACTCAGCACCATCTATCTAGTCCCAAACTAAGCAGAGCTTGTACTATGGGTACTAGACAATGGATATAATACTTATATACTTTTTTTTTGTAAATACTTACTTATAATACATAAGAAACACCCAGACCAACACAAACACTTATATTCATCACACAAATATTTGTGTCCTGTGGGAATCGAACCCACGACCTCGTGATTAACAGTCCGACACTCGAACCACTAGACCACAGACGTCGTCAATTATTATTATTATTATTCAATTATTTAACAAGTAACAAGATTTAATGTGTTAGTAACAATATTACTTAATAGGGTAGGGTACTCATAGGGTACTTATTTCTGGCGTCATCGTATTTAGCTTTATTTTTAATGATATGAATTTAGTATAAGGTATTTATTTTTATTTTATCTGACGTGTATATGTTGGGTTCTCGTCTGTGTCACACTTGGGGGGCCCACTGACAATCAGCGCTGTGAAGTGGCTTGATCTGTTACACAGCAACATGCTGAGTGGGAACCTCATTGTCGCGGCTACAGCGTGCAATTGCCGGTTGTCTTGAGAACTAACGAAGATATTTTATTTTATTATGTAATTTTAGGTGCGGTCGACCGTACGTCAGTGGTAACAGTTTGGCTCTGGCGGCACCTTTATTTCGTAAGCAGTAAGGGCGGTTTTTCAGACTCGGGTGTTGCCACTGTCATGCGGTCAACTATACTTTTCTTATATTTTGTATCGACCTTTCCCCCTTTGACCCTTTGATTGTCCTTTCTTAATTTTTTACCTATGTGTTTTTTTTGTTTTAATTTCTATGTAACCCCACCTATAAGTTGTCTGCTTGTGTTTATCACTGTGTTTTAAATGTTGCGCGTCATTAACTTTGACAATAAACTATTTTTCTTTCTTTTTCTTTCTTTCTTTAATAACTATGTTAGTATACCTATCCTACGCACTTAACCTAAACCGCACTGTATGGTATGCAAATCCCTGCTACAAGCTCAGCACCGAGGTTGAAAGCTTGCAGCAGCGATTTACACACAAGCAGTCAAGCCTGCTGGCTATACAGCGCACTATAACGTTGGGGCTGGCCCGCACCCGGCGCATCAGGGAGGCGCATCTTTTTCGCATCGTAGCGTAGAAACAATTGACGCGGGCTTCACCAAACATCCCTGATGCGCTACGGAAACGGGACAGCCCCATTAACTCCCGGAACGCGTTGTTATATTGTATACGAAGGGCGCTATACGATTTTTGAGTATAACTAACCCACAGGATGCACGCGTAAAAGGAAGTGCAATATTCACGAAGTACAATGATTTAAGATCCCACAGATTTAACACGGACCAGTAAGCCTACAAAGACGCTAATTAGCCGGATACCCACGATCACTAGCACTGCATAACTTTGACTAATATCTGCTTATGTGCTGCCCCGCCACTATGTCACTCCATCAGCGGGCCTCACCAATCATACCTCCAAAGAATTGAGCTGGCCAATCATAACGCCCCGTCCATATCTTGTTCCCCGCCAACATTTTACGATTATGTTCTCATCCTAAACTTTGTTTATGTGGCGTCTTACGGCTTACCTACTGGTCTGTGTCCCAAAATCTACATCCAAGAAGTCGAGATTTCCCTAGACACTCAATAAAACTAAAATACACAAGCAAATAAGGTAGAAAACCTGTAAAGCTCGATATAACCTAGTATTTATTGAATTAGTCGCCGTACCAAAGTAAGTAACAGAAGAGAACCCTTATAAATTCGCGTCCTAAATAGAACAGATTGGTGAGCGGACGGACGCCCTTGTAAAAAGGTTAAGGTGTTCACAGCAAAAAAAGGCAAAAAAAGGCACTAAAAGGATTTTTGTGTGATGAAAGATGAAATATTGATGACTGGAATAATAAAATAAGGTGTAATAGATATTATTTTATTATTTTAACGCATTTACGCATGCGAAGCAAAATCTAACGATTTAAATTGTGGAAAGAAAAAATCGCTCACGAGCAGTATTCGAACCTGCGACTCCTGGCTCAGTACGCCACTGCTTTTAGCCACTAAGCTGCCGTGAACACTGCTCGCGGTATCGACTTTGAATCAACTGCAAAGTTAGTCGAGTCGGTTAAGAAACACTGTTTCTTAATAAGATATCGCTGACGTCACCCAAAGACGTACCAAGTGAATGAGAATTTAACGTAATAGATATGATAGAGAGAAAATTATAACATGGGGAAAAATCACTGTAATATTTTGGATAGAAGCTATACACGCTAAAAAAAATTTGTCGTTTCGAAAATGGAGACGTGTCATTGTACTTATCATAACAAACAACTTTTACTATGGGACCAACACTAAAATCGAGATAAAAAATCAGCTGATCCTACATTTTGTCGAATTATGTGAACTCAAAAGCTCTCAAAAGTAAGAAATCAGCTATTTTTTTTTCCGATTTCAGGGTTAGTTCCATAATAAAAGTTGTTCGTTATGATGAGTACAGTGATGACCCTTCTTCGTTTACGAAACGACTATATTTTCAGCGGGTATTAATTTATTATTTTAACGCATTAACGTATGGGGCGATTGGGGAGCGAAATCGAAAGATATAAATTGTTGGATGAAAAATTCGCTTAAGTACGAACAGCATTCGAACCTGCAACTCCTGGTTCAGAACACCAGTGGTTTATCTGGTAAGTTACCGTATCGTGAACTCTGCTCTTGGTATCGAATTTAACTTTCACTTTGAATCCGTCTTTGGGTGACGTCAACTACATCTTATTAAGAAGTAGACCGTGTTCCAAATTTAAATTCAGAACTTTTTATTGCGAATCACAATTTACATGCACTTTTAAAACGTTAAGAATCTAGTTGCACGGTTCCAAAATGTTGGTCCTATGGAGAAGAGCCGGCAAGAAACTCCACAGACATATTATACTATTTTCATGTAATAAACGGTACAATGGTGTATTACATGATTTGGAAAGAATTGTGTGAGAATATGAGTGAGACAAATTCACTGAAGTAAACTAATAAATATTAATTGATGTTTAAGCTCAACCATAACAGAGGGGCTCTGGGACTCCATCGTTCCTTAACCGACGCAACTAACTTTGCAGTTAATTCAAAGTCGTATACTAGATGTGCTTTCCCTTACTAATTATTTTTCACAAAAAAAAAAAAACCACAATTTATCATAAGTAGCTATCAGTTATCCGAAAACAGTGCCTACACATTCGATGTGCATTCAATAGTGTTTAGAAAAAAAAAACAATAAACAACCAAAAAGCGCCTTCATTGTAGAATTAGGTACTATGATTTTGTTTTGTGATTAGTTTTATGGCCTGGATACTTAGAAATTTTAGCCAAGTATTTCGTTTACTCACCCTAGTAAAGTGATGGAAACTTTACTAGGTTTCTGAGGCGATGATGGAAAAAAACGAAAGTAAAGTTTTTCAACTTTGTATCATTTACCCCACAGACATAGTAAAAAACTTCTCAGTTCACATGTCGCGGCATCGTCCAGTAAGCATCGCGAAAATAAATATCCTTGAGGTGCATGGTGTGTTCGTGAGCACTGGTTGTACATGAAGGAGCACGGTTTTTGTTGGCTTCACTATAGTTGTTCGCAGCACTTAGTCTATATTTTTTACTATGTCTGTGCATTAACCCTCAATTGTATACGTTAACGAAAACTTAATATTTAATAAACCACCATTATTACACATTAACACTCGAAGAAACACAAATTTTGGAAAATCATACAAAATCCACAACACGAGCGATCTAATCGATTTTCCCGCCAACCTAAATTACTATGACAATTCCATAACCCGTAGAACTTCGGTGTTCAATTCGTGGTATTTGATAGATATTTTTTTTAAGGACGCACTCCACCCGTGGAAGGCGTAGCCAGTGTCGAACTCTTACTGACTAAAACCGTAACCTATCAGCACCTGCCGCAAGAACCCTTTAGTAATAGGGTCCCGTTGGCATCCTTTGAGTACGGAACCATAAAAAAAACGTTGGATTAATTCTCAGAATACAGAATTTTTAATTATATTACAAGCCAAGTCAGCGTCAAAGACTTAAGGTTCTCGTTCATATTACACGTCTAATTTATTAATTTACATAATTCAGCAGAACGAAGGTGACACAAATTAGGTCCCGGGCCACCCATGGGACATCATTTAGGCAAATATAGGGGCCCCTTAGGATCCACCGTTGAAGAAAGTTGAGCATAATTTTGTCTTTTAATTATGTTTATAAGATATTCGAGTGTCTTTTGTTGGTAGGTACAGCAGAATTCTTATCAGACTTTATGATTTATTTTAAGTTCATTTTATGACTATAGGTATTTCAGTTATTGTTTTACTGGAATATACTAGCTTCAGCCTGCGGTTTTACTCGTGGCATTTCGATAAAAATGTCCCATGTGATAATCATGTTATCATGTCCAGCAGTGGACGTCTTTCGGCTGAAATGATGATGATGATGATGATGACGATAATCGGTGACATAGCTAATCTGTTCGATTTTGTTAGTCCAATAGTGCACCAACATTTCTAATTCACTAGCTTATGTACGGTCGACCACATGGAAACCAGTTTGACATTGACAGCACCTTTATTTCGTAAGCGATAAGGTCACTTTTCCAATTCGAGTGTTACCACTGTCATGCAGTCGACTGTACGAAAAAGAATAGTTTTGTAAATTGTGTGTGTATATACCACAGACGAATAAACCTCAAGACGCCGCATAAACAAAGTTTTTCACTAGCACACAGTCGTAAAATGTTGGTGGGGACCGGGGGGCGGATGGCGCGTTATGATTGGTCGGCTCAAAAGTTCGGTGGTATGGTTCCGTATGATTGGTGCCGTTGGCTGACGGACTGATGTTCTGATTGGTGGCGGGGCGTATTATATGCAGTCCTACTGCATATGCGTGGTGACCGGGGTGTCCTGCTAATCGACGTCTAGAGGCTTACTGGTCTGTGGTATATACATAATAACTATGATGTACAGTTGACGCCCGCGGCTTCGCTCCCCTCGCTGACATGGCCTATCTATGTGCCACATTTCATCCAAATCTGTTAAGCTGTTTCAGCGTGTGTGACGAGTCCTTGAGTGGAGACTGCAAATCGGCAAACGCAGCGTAGGGCGCCCTCCAGCCAGGTGGACCGACGACCTGAAGAAGGTAGTTTGGGGTGGACTCGATGCGGAAGGCAACGCACCGAGTGTTGTGGCGCAGCTTGCGAGAGGCCTATGTTCAGCAGTGGACTGCGATAGGCCGAGTTAATGAAGGACGAATAAACATACTTTCGCATTTATAATATTCGTAGGATAGAAGGGCAAACAGTTGTGCCAATCTTACAACAAAAAAAAAACAAAATTGAATTTGGAACCATAAACAAATCATCTATTCCCGATACTTTTTTGACAGAATGTTGAATGTTTTGTACACATTGTACACTAAAGATTACTCGTGGTTTCGTTTGCGTGGATGTGGTTTATCGTATATCCCTCGGAAACTGTTTATCTTCCCGGGATAAAAAGAAGCCTACGTCCTTTTCCAGGTCCTAGGCTACCTCTTTGTCAAGTTTCATCTAAATTCGTTCAACGGTTTACGTGTGATTACGTAACAAACATCTTCACTAAACTTTCTTTTTTAATGTTATGTTAGTGGGATAGGATAATAAAATATTGATGGACAATCGTAATACCAAACTCATTTTAACTGACAAAGAACGACATATTTTTGAAGGCACTCACACAAAACGTCAAAGTCATCAACCGAACAAAGCTGAACAAAGAAAGACCGTGACATTTAGATCTCTTTGTAGTCCCGATGAGTGAAGAATCATGAGCGTTAGTATGCCTTGTAAATTAGCTACTTACTCCCCAAGTACGGGGGAAATTTGAAAAGTTTTATGGTAAAACTTGACTGAACCCAGTAACTTTGTTGAAATGTTTTTTTTATAACTTATATTGGAAAAAGTTAAGTGTTTATATTATCACTCACGGCCAAAATTAATATCCAATCTATCCAGAATACGGTGGCTATGTTTTTTTGTGTTAATGTTTTAAGTGGCCATACCTAGATCATGTCTCGCAATGCATCGACAATATTCCCAATTCGACCATTGCAATACCCTTAAATTACAATTGATTGACATGGATCTCTTCATCAGACTATTATAACAAACTAGCCACTGCCCGCGGCTTTTGTCAGAACATAAGACGTTAATACACATTAATATTATAAATACGAAAGTTTGTGAGTGTGTATGTATGTTTGTTACTTTTTCACGCTGTAAAATCCGACAGGATTTGTATGAAATTTGGCTTACAGATAGGCATGTCCTGGGTTAATATTTAAGAAAAAATAATCTCGAGAAGATAAACGACTTCCACTCGGGTGAAGCCGCGGGCGCTCTCTTGTATTATATGTATAAATAACTCTGTTGTCATTCCGTGCACGGAACTGAAAGAGCTAATACTTATTTGACCATACCTCAGTATCAAGTAAAACATAACCCTACATTACATAATATATTTAACCATGTATACTTCTCCATATACCTTTCATAGTTATATCTCTAGGACTTACCTCGTTCGTGGGTTGTCCCAGGAGACCAACTCTTCGAAACTACAGTCAGTAGTATAGGTACATACACCGAAACGTGTTCAGATAATTAAACAATTCCATTTTACATGTTAACAGACAGGTTCCCCGTCGAAAATTACTGAAACATGTTTCTGTGTACAAAAAAAACATTTTTATTTGTACTTTTTGTGTCGGCGGTATGTTAAAACATGCACAGATTAATTAAATATAACTTTCTCTTTTACTGTTTAGGATATCGTACCCAAAGGGTTCTTTTATGCCTGCCCTGTTTGTCCATCCGTCTGTTTGTCACAGGGTTTTATCTTTTTAACCATACAGACAAAAAAAAAAAACCAAAAATTGTAAATATGGACGCTCAAATCTCAAATCAATTTAATTTTATTTTAAATATATTCAGTTTCGGCCTACAGTTTTACGTATTATGTGAGATTTTGAAGTACTTAATTTATATTATTTGGTTTGAAAGTTATAAAGTTCTTACAGACAGACGGACAAGATCTCGCTTCGCTCGGTCAATTACTGAAACAGCATAAACAAAGCAAACTTCAATTCGCCAAAACTCGATCCTTTCTACGATTCGATGAAAAATCCTCACCACATAAAACGTAGGTACTTATAGGTAGTCATGTTGCTGCCCATCCCAAGTTAACACCAGTCGATCGGCTGGCCTTGGTACAATCGACCTGTTTAACACGCAACACACCCTTGAGTACAATACCTATCTAAACCTACCTGTTGTTTTTTAGGGTTCTGCAATGATATTTGAAAGTACAGATGCAAAGGTGTGGCTTTAGGTGTTGAATGAAAGACGTATATCCCACGTATGTATGTGGTGCCTGTAAAACTCATATGATACACTTGGAGAGAGCACAAAGGTCTCTACTGAAAGTCATGACGTTTAGACGATTCATATATCCGACTAAACTATTGTACGAAAATTGCCAATTGCTATCAGTGAGGCGATTGTATTTATATCAAATAGTGATTAAACAGCATAGAATCACTCCGTATAATGAGGTTGAGTATAATAAAAAGCGTATTATACCAGACGTCTGCTTACCTCCCAATTTCTGCACAGCTGCTGCTAGGCGGCAACAGAGTTTTAGGTCTCCCTACTTATATGACAAAATAAATAAAATAACAAACATACATCCTCTCTTAGGTCGTGAAACCAAAACTATGATTAAGAATTGGCTATTGGAACTAGATTATGAACAAACAGAAATTTTATTGCTTTCTGCGCCCATGTATATTCACTCCACATTCATACTCACACTCACCCACACCACACCTACACGAACACCGCTCACACACTCACACAAACACAACACATAGTCTACATCACAAATAAATTATGTAAACTGTACCTAAGTATTACTCACTATTTGTGTTAAACTAATGGGAGAAGACAGCTCAGAAGTCAGGGACTTTACAGATATTTGATGTAAAACTTTTTGTGAATAAAAATTTATTAATTTTTTATTTTTATTTATGTAGTAATAATAATGCCCTACCAACGACGTCAATAAATAGACACGCGATCTCATATATGCAACATGTTCCAAATTCCGTTGATGCAACCGTTGATAAAATTTACGTGTGTTCGCGAGACAGCTGTCAACTGAACTAATGACAGATGACAGTGTGGTTCCGAAACCATAACTCGTGTAACCATATTGTTCTTCTAAACAGCACATCTAGGACAAACTAAGTTACAGAATATATAGGGGGAAGGCGCGATACACACTAAACAGATATGTTACTAGCGCGCGCAATCTGAAGACTCGAAAACGTCCTAATGGTGGTGTTTTGCTATTAGTCTGCGTCAACCAAGGCGCCAAGCGTGACCGGTCACAAAAAAAGTCGTGTGTGTACAGAAAGTGTACCAATAATGACGTGAAAATAACTAAAGTAACTATCAACTTACTTTGTACTCGTTTATGTATATGTGTGCTGCCGCAGCATACGGTTTTTTTTCGTTTGTTTTGTTTGCGGATAACATATCTGTACTTTTATATATCACTGTGGTTCTGTGTTTCACAATGATAAGATGAAAAGGTTATAAGATTTTAGTGCCCGTAAAGCAGCAAAAAAAAAAAGCAAAAAAAAAATTTTTCCTTCTATGTGGAATTTAACGTGACATATTTAGAATAGAATAGATTTTTATTGTTTGTCACAGGTAATTGAAAATACAGATGTTAAAACATAAAACAGTTTCACTGTAACATATCCATAAGATGTACAATATTCAGGGCGGTAAAGAAAAAAAAATGGAGCTTTACGACACAGCGACTTAAGATTACAAAACCTATAAATAATAAAACTTTTTAACAAAAAATTGAACCGACGAAAACAGAAACTGAAAAGCGAAAAATAACTAATTATGAGTCGGCGCCAAACGAACTTTTAACAAGCATAGTGCGTGTAAGTTGGAAGTGGCCGAGCGGAGAACGCATTTTTGGAAAGTTATTGTTTATCGTTGAAAATCTCACGTTGTATTTGATGTGACGTTGTTTTTATTATTTATTTAAAGTAATTTAATGATGTTCGATGATTGGTTGTTTGGCGCCGACTCATAATTAGTTATTTTTCGCTTTTCAGTTTCTGTTTTCGTCGGTTCAATTTTTTGTTAAAAAGTTTTATTTTTCATTTTTTTGTGGTTAAACTCTAAATCCAGGTCTCCATTATGTCGTAGTGTCTAGAACTATATTTATGTATGTCAAGTTTCAACAGAATCGGTTAACAGGTAAGAATTCAGTGGGTGAACAAACACTCATCCCCTGTTTTACTACCCTTAGGGGTGGATTTTGATTTTGAAATTTAAATGGGACCAACTTCAAGATATACCCTATCCAATAAAAAAAGAATCATCAAAATCGGACCACTCTGTAAAAAGTTATGCGTGGTCATACATAAAAAAAAAAAAAAAAAAAAAAAAAAAAAAAAAAAAAAAAAATATACGCGTCGAATTGAGAACCTCCTCCTTTTTTTCGTCGGTTAAAAAGAGATACACAGCGACTTAAGTTACAAAAACTAAATTTAAAAATAAAAACATCATTTAGAAATAATTTCATACAATATTCATAAAAAAAGTCTTCCTAATGTAACGTTAATGAGTTAATGTATATAATATTCATGTAATATTAAAGATAAAGTTATATTTATTTGTTATAACATATGTAAACTACAGTATCCGTCACTACGAACTATGTTGTTTTTGTTATGTTAAATTTTATTCAATTATTTATGCTATAATTTTAATATTAATTACTTAAATATTCAATAAAAATGTTCCATCAGACATGTAATTAAATTTAAGAGGTACTCTCTAAAAAAAAATTTGTACGCGTAACTTACACCAAAACATGCAGGTCATAATTATTTTATTAATAACACCGTACATTACAATACATATTTTGTTCTATATAATCATGTTTTACAAATAAATTATCTTTATCTTTTATCTTTGTCACGCTAACAGAATCTAAAGCGAGCGGAGCCGCGGGTAAAACCGTTTAACCCGTCAACTCGCCCGATAATCTGAAACAGTAGATTAATTTTATCTATCGTGTCTTATTAGTAAATCTTTGATGAACTTAATAACAAATTGGTGAAACAAAAATTTATAAATGCGGTAAATAAAACGAAGCGATATTGTTTCGCCTGAAACTCGCTTTCAGGGGCGTACCTTGTTAAATAAAATACGGAACCTTTGGCGAGCGAGACCAATTAGCACGTGCCCAGTTTTTTTGCAATTGTAGACAGTAATAAGTAGGTATAGCTTAGTTTTTAGCACGAGTTAGAAGGCCATGACTGTCTAGGTAATCACAGCAAGTACGCCGCCATATCTAATGTGCTATATTTATAAAGAGTCCTCGTTTTTAACCGACTTTAAAAAAAGAGTCGGTTCTCAATTAAATTCAATTGTATTTCTTGTTGAAGTAGGTTTTTACTTTTTTTTAAGTTTATTTTTCTAGACTGAAAATCAATTTGTTTGTAATTAGTATATTAAGACTGCCTCGGTGGTCTAGTGGTCACAAGTGCGACTACTAGGCGTAAGGTCCTGATGTTTAGGCCGGGACTCCACCAAAGCAGAGATGTGAGCGGTGTGCTGTGTGCTGTGCGAGAAGAGATGTTTTTCAGCTCGAGTGCGAGGTGTTGAGTGCTCAGTACGTATTCTGACACGAAAGGTAGATGATCTCGCTATTATTACTTACAAAAAAAGTATCTTCTTTTACTTGAAGAAGAAGAACTACTGACTGCACGCCGCTTACATCTCTCGACTCCACTGCGCGTCGTCCGCGCACAGCTCACATCTCCGCTTCCATCGCGCCATACAAATATTACACATCTCGGCACAGCGATCTCCACTGAAGCTGAGCGGAGAGGAGATGTGTCAATAACACAATTCTATTGGTTGTTTAAAAAAAATCTCCTCTCCGCTCGTCTCGTTTCCGCTTTGGTGGAGTCCCGGCCTGATTCCAGGGTCGGGAAAAAAAACTGTCAAGAAAATTTCTTAGTACCTAGCACCCTGGAATCGGGAAGTTGGCGGTGCTACACTCCCGTGCCTCGGAGAGCACGTAAAGCCGTCGGTCCTGCGCCTGATCTCTCTGCGGTCGTGTCGAATTGCCGTCCCATCAGATTATGAGAATGAGAGAAAAGAGAGTGCACCTGTGTTTGGGCACACACTTGTGCACTATAATAATGTCCCGCGCAGATGGCTAGTCTCCGTTGAGATTGGCCGCCGTGACTGAAATCCGGCCAGGAAAACATTATTATTAAGACTTTGAAAAGCTCTTTAAAACCAATTTTTATATTTTTTACGGAAATGAAAGTCTTTTTACAATGCAAAAATTATGTAGCTTTCGAGACGTATTGGTCAAAAAACAAGCGTTTTCATCGACAAATATTGATTGAAAGTACATAATAGTCGTCGTCATAGTCGTACGACTGCATCTTAATTATTTTTAAATTGCTACACATGATCACCTTATGCTCTTCTGTTCTTCTTAAGCTTTTCTTTATACAACTTTATTCTTAGTTTATACTAAACCTCTTGAGGGGTCATTGTGCTCATAATTATGAACAACTTTTACTTTGGGACCAACACTTAAATCGCGAAAAAAGAATTAGCTGTTCATTATATTTTGTCGATTCATGTGAACACAAATGTAGGGATTAGCTGATATTTTTTCGCGATTTCAAGGTTGGTCCCTCAGTAAAAGTTGTTCATAATGATGAGTACAAGAACAACCCTTAAGAAGTTAAGTACAAAATAAGAATAAGGTTGCTTATCAATCATAATAACAATATCATGAATAAAGATTTAAATTGTGGAAAGAAAAAAATCTCTAAAATAATTATCTTTAGATTTCGCTTCGCATGCGTAAATGCGTTAAGAATAATAAAATAATATCATGAATGTTAAACGTATCTACAAAATACAAAAATTCTCTTGAACTTTACTACGCGTTCAATATAAAAACATAAGCTAAAGTTATCCCTTGAGTGTTGCCAAGACATCCCTTTAAATATTTCACCTAGCTTCTGCCAGTTGTGACATAATTAAGGTGTGGGGCCACGTGCTGTGACCTTGTGGCGGCGGTCGATCGCAAGACGCACCTACAAACTCGCAACATATGTACAAAATGTTTACTGTCACTGGCGGGGTCGGTTTTTGCAAGGTTACTTCGCCAACCCCTCTCTAAACATGGCTCTCCACCAGAACTTGGACCGCATTACGAAGTGTTAAAAATATCATCGTTCCGTGTGGTGCCAGACGTAAAGAATTGCACCACCCTCTCTCTTCTCATGGGTGTCGTAAAAGGCGACTAAGAGATTCACCAGATGATGGGCAGCAGCGTTCTCTGAGTATTTAAACAAGAAACTGCGATCGCCAACCCGCCTGCCAAGCATGGCGATCACAGAAATAGATCAATCAATCAACTCAGCCTATCGCAGTCCACTGCTGGAAATAGGCCTCTCCCAATATAGAAATAGATACAATGGTTGTGATCACAATTTTACTTCCGATTCATGCGTGGCAACTTTCCGAACGATCTACGCCTTACATTTTGACGACTTTATTAAAAAAAAATTTTTTTTATCAAATTTACTTTACAGCTTTTGTTTCTTCAGTTAGAAACAGCATAATAAGGCATTTTTGCGGGTTTTTGTTACAGTATTTATAGAAACAAGTCATAAGGCGTGCTGAGAAAGGCTTTAAAGTATCCTGCACTACCAGAGATCAAATCCTCCTCCCCCAAGGTCATAGTCGACTTTATGATTGACTTGCAGCTTGGGGAAGTGCTGTAATGCTGCAAGAGGCGTCACAATAGATCTTATTAGGTCGCAGTGGCTTAGGGGCGTTCAAGACCCCTACCTCTTTCCTCAAAATAAATAATCCTGCACTATGGTGCATGGTGCTGCCACGTGCGCCTTGCCCGCATGGCCATTCTATCTATTTCTGTGGTGGCGATTATGGCATAACCCACCCCTTTTGGGAGAGGCCTTTGTCCAGCAGTGGACGTCTTTCGGCTGAAATGCTGATGATGATGAAAAACATCATTGTTTAGTTAAGAGAGAGAGACAAAGCTTAAACTATGTCCTGCTGGTCAAATTTCGGTCACGGTGGCCAATCTCAAAGGAGATCGCCTTCTGCGCGGGATATATTTATAATGCAAAAGTGTGTGCGCAAATATAGGTGCACTCTCTATTTCCTCACTCTCGAAATCCGACGAGACGGTAATCTGACACGACCGGAGAGAGATCAGGCGGAGGACCAATGGCTTTATGAGCTCTTCGAGGCACGGGGTGTAAGCATCACCAACTTCCTCACTCCAGGCGAGGCGGCTACTGAGAAATTTTCTTGACAGTATTATCCCAATAACACTTTTTGCCAGACCCGGATATCGATCCCAGGACCTCACGCTTAGCAGTCGCGCTTGCGACCACTGTAATAGACCAACGAGGCAGTCAGGTCAGTCAGCTATATAGGACGTATTGCAAGTAGTGTTTCGCGCACGCCAGTCAAGAGGAGGGTGTGGCCGATGTGGTTGCCGCACGGGGAGAAGAGGCTCGCCTTCGAGCCGGGACCTGCTAGGGATGGTTAGGTGAATATAGAGTATTTCCCACGCCCCCGGCCAAGGGTCGGTAGAGGAACACCGTGGTGGTTTTTAGTCGGTAAGAGTCCGACACTGGCTCCGCCTTCTCCGGCGGGGTGCGTCCATGAGGATTTTCCCCACGAAAAAAAAGGACGTATAGCGCCATATCCGTCCTCGCACCGAAGAAATATACGGTGTCTGTGCGAAAAACATTTTCATTTTCCTAGCGTAGCTCTTGTATTTATCGTGCTTTCAAGATGCAGTTATTCGGGGTTCATATTTCGTGACTGCGGAGGTACCAATACTCTTTCCTAACAGAACCAAACATCGATTATCACTTTCCCAGACTTTTCTTTTTATCACTGATTAATTTATTACGTCGCTTCAGTTTGACTTGGGTCAATCTCGAGGGAACCATTTTCGCGATTCGGGATGAAAATAGCCTGTGGCCTACCTTGACCTATTTGCCTTCTGTCGGCCACTGTACGGTCTTTGAACGGTCGGCGGGAGAGAACTCAGACCCTCCTGCATCTAAGGCATGCCTTCCATGCAGGAGGGTCTGAGTTCAATCATGCATCGAAATTTTTCAATAATTTTATTTCCTGCCGTCACTGACGGTAAACCTACAAGGCCCCTAGGCTAGCTGGGCCTGGCCGGGGCCTTGTAGGCCTAGGCAGAAATCTGGGGCTTAGTTTATCAATGACACTGTAACATTTCCAACCTATGCATGCAAATTCTAGAAGTTTGTTACTATATCCTTAAACAGCAGAGTCATGTGCAATGTGCATGTCAGACATAATAACACGTGTGTCCCTGACATAGGTACTCATCCTCCGAGCCTTTTCCCAATTATATTGGGGTCGGCTTCCAGTCTAGCCAGATGCGGCTGAACATCAATATTTTACACGGAGCGACTGCCATCAGACCCCCGCAACCCAGTTACTGGGTAATACTGACATTCGGAGGTTAGACCAGTTGTCAGACTTTCAGGCTTCTGACTACCCGTAACGACTGCCATAGATATTCGTATGACAACCGGGACCGACAGCTTAACGTGCTCTCCGAGGCACGGAGGGGTCTCGATGTGTAACGAAACGGTCACCCATCTACAGACTGACCGCGGCAAGTGCAGCTTAACCTTGCAGATCGTACAATCCCTGACATAGGTACTATTAGGTACAAGTAGGTATTAATAAACTTATAATTACACAATAATTACTTAGATAGGTACTAAATAAAAACAACTGCATTTTTACCCGACTGCGGCGGAGCCCAAAAGGAGGGTAATGTTTTTGGTTGGTATGTATTTATATCACAATCTCAGTACACCAATTAGCATTAGGCCACAAGTTCGGTACAGAGTGGCGCGGGGCGTGCAGCGGGGCGTGCAGGGGGGCGTCGTTTTGAGCGTGCACGCACTGCACGCTGCGCTACTGAACATACAGACTTCTCTTGGGACTAATGTTGTACAGAGAATGAGAAGATAAACATATATTTTAAGGTTTATTCTGAATAACTATAATTATTTGTTCGAACGACATTTTTTTTTTAGTGTTGGATGGCGAAACGAGCTAAAGTCCCACCTGATTTTAAGCGGTTACCTTTGCCCATAACAACTGCAATACCACCTAGGCTGTTGCCTAAATGGTACCGCAGTTAGGTTAGCCAAACTGAGACATGAAGATGGAAAGTCTCAAGTGATTGTAATTTCACCGGCACCCGTACCTACCCTTCAGACCGAAAAACAGCACTGCAAGCATCACCGTTTATCTATTTTATGACATAGCATATTATTATACGTGGGACACTCAGAAAGTTTTGCGAAACTAAAAAAAATTGTTCTATACGTACATATATTTTTATCAAATCTTTTCAAAGTACTTTCCACCAGCCTCTATACAAAGATTCATGCGCCTAAACCAGTTTTCAAAACACTTTTTCCAGTCCGCCGCAGACACCTCGTTTACAGCCTGCTCGAACGCAGCCAGCGCATCTTCCGGCGACGAAAATTGTATCCCTTTGAGCTGATTTTTTATTTTTGGGAATAAAAAGAAGTCACACGGTGCTAGATCAGGGCTGTAAGGAGGGTGACTCAGGAGTTTGACTGGCGTGCTGTCCAGGAAGTCCCTCGTTTTGAGTGCGGTGTGCGCAGGTGCATTGTCGTGGTGGAGCAGTAGCCCGCGGAGCCCTGTGTTTGGTCGCTTGTTGCTTATAACAGAGAAAACTTCTGGCAAACATTTGGTAGTATACCATTCGGCATTAATGCTTCTTTGATCCCGTAAGGGAATTGATACCAAGTGGCCAGTCAAATTAAAAAAACTAGCGATCAAAATCTTACCCCCGCTTCTAGATCGCTTCACTTTGGTAGGCGTTGGCTCATTTTGAAACACCCAAACAGTCGACTGGCGCTTGGTTTCTGGGTCGTATTGATAAATCCAGGACTCATCACCTGTAACGATGTCGTAAACACGCCGAGACGAGCCTGCTTCAAATTTGTTAAGCATATCACGGCACCATTCCACCCGGGCCTGCTTCTGAGCATCGGTGAGGTTGTGCGGCACCCAGCGTGATACTATCCTCCTCACGCGAAGATGGCTGTGTAGAATCTCGTGAACGCTTCCCGATCCAATCTTCAATATGTGTTGAATCTCCTGATATGTAATTCGCCTATTGTCTTGGATTAAATTTTTCACTGCTAGCACGTTTTCTTCGGTAACAGCCGTCAAAGGGCGACCGCTTCTTTCGTCATCCCCCAAAGTTGGTCGACCGCGCTTGAATTCGTTATACCAACGATACACGGTTGCCTTGGAAGGGCCTTCATCCATGAATGCCATTTGAAGTCTATCGTACGATTCATCCGGTTTCAGGCGACACTTGAAATCGTATAAAATCATAGCTCTAAAATGTTCCCGGCGCAGATCCATATTTCAGTGAGACACAATACTTTGAATTAACTCGCAAAAAATGTGGAGGGAAATTTTGAAATTGGAACTTACTTATTTTTACTTATAAATAATCATATTTTCGAAAAACATTATAACTGGCCAGTCTCCCATATATAAAAACTTTTTTTCGCAATACTTTCTGAGGGGCCTGGTATAACATTATAGCGCATACTACTTTCGCCGCTTCAAAACACAAACTGGTTTGAAGTTAGAACTTGCACGCGATGCCCCACTTGACGCCCAGCTCGACGCCCCGCTCGACGCCCCGCTCCACGTCCTGTCCAGTGGAAGAGTGGGGCGATGCAGCGATGCCATTGTAGTAATCGTACACGCTGATTCACTCAACATATTTTAATGCGTAAAAGGCGTCTTTGATAAAGCTTTTGGGCTTTGTTTAGGCGTTTCCGTGTTTTGACGAGCCTTTCAAAGTTTGTTTGAGCATTTTTGATCATAAAATTTAATCAGGCGTTACTTTGTGGAAATCCATGAGATACAAAATACAATATAATCATCATCATCATCATCATCATCATTTCAGCCGAAAGACGTCCACTGCTGGACTTCCTCTCCCAAGCATCGCCACAACCACCGGTCCTGCGCTTTCCGCATCCAGCGGATTCCCCAACCTTCACCAGGTCGTTGGTCCACCTTGTGGGGGCCCTACCCACGCTGCGCCTTCCAGTACGCGGTCGCCACTCCAAAAATTTACTGCTCCATCGGCCATCAATTCTGCGAGCAATGTGCCCCGCCCACTGCCACTTAAGTTTGGCAATTCTTCGAGCTATGTCGGTTACTTTCGTTCTCCTGCGAATCTCCTCATTTCTGATTCGACCACGCAGGGACACTCCGAGCATAGCCCTCTCCATTGCCCTTTGAGTGACTTTGAGGCTTCTTATCAGGCCCATTGTGAGCGATCACGTTTCAGTGCTGTAAGTAATACTGGCAACAAGATAACAATTAACATAAAATGTATAGGTACACATTCTCAACAATATCTCAGATTGTATAACAAAATATTTACAGTTTCGTAACAATTTTGCACATCACCAAATAGTCATGCTAAAATAAATTCTAGAACATCATTTTGAAAGAAAGAAGACAAAATTAAAGAGACTACACGACAAGAAGACATACGGTAGGTGCACATAAAAATAACTTCATGAGGTACATTTGAGGAATTACAATGATACAAAGTTGTAATATCATAAGAAAAGTTAAGTATCGTTTCAAGTTCCTTCATGACACACATACACGACACTTAAGATCATCGGAAAACTTGAGTCTTCTGATGCCAATGCATTCTCCAAAATTTTATGATGAATCTTTTACTGTTCAGGCTGTGCGTCTGTGGAATTAGTTACCTGTGTCCATACGGCGAGCTCAGTCACTGTTTTCATTTTTAAAAAATGTTAAAGAATACAAATAGATTGTAATTTATTAAGACATTGCCTGTGTATCCAATCCAATCTATTTTAAATTGTAAGATTATTTATATATATTATATATATTTATGATACCTATGTGTATAATATATTTTGTGCTATTTATTTATTTAAGTTTATTAACATGCAGTAGTACGCCACGGACTGCCCCCATTATCTAGATCTTACGTCTTCTTTGTCCATCTAAAGGTTGTCTGGCAGATATCGCTTTTAGCGATAAGACCGCTTTTTTTTTTTTTTTTTTTTTCGAATGGGCTCTCGCAGGTGGGACCGAAGTCCCATTTCTGCTTAACCGGACTTAGTTGGCGGAGAGTCCCATGTGGGACTCCATTCGCCGAAGGTTTTTTCCCTACATACTTACAAACTAGATGCGCGCGGCATCAATACCGCGCGTAATCGGGCGGGCGCCCCCCAAGGGGGGGGGGCTCGAACCTCGCTAGGGCAATTGCAGGGGGACCCCGCAGTTCCTATGTCCCCCTAGCAGCCGTTGCTGCATCGAATTGGTTACCTCGAAAGTAGCGGACTTTCGGTCCCTATCGGGTGACGTGCTAAACGCCGTGAAGCGGCAAGCCTCGCCGGCGAGGCTAAGACCTACCTAGAAAACCTAACCAGTGGCTACGCAATAGCCTGCTCCTAGGAACTACTCTAGAGCATAGGGCCGGTCTCGCGTGACGAGATTATCTCCGGTTGCTTACACCGTGAGGGCGTCCCCAGGGGGGAGCTCGGACCTCGACTCAGGGTGCAGCAGGGGGACCCCGCCACTGATCCCCCCAGCAGCCGGTGCTGCGTCGGCATGTGTTTCTGTTTCTCGAGAGTCGGACTCTCGGATTCTGTGTGTGTGTCGCGTCGGTCCTCGCCGGCGGGGACGATATTTTGGACGACGGCGTCGGAGTGTGCTAGTACTTTTATCTGACTCCTGGAGGAGTGTGATATCGTCATCGGGCTCAATGAGTGTGTGTCTGGGACGTCGGGTTTTGCTGATAGCGGATGGCTGGTAGATTGTGGCCGCCACGACCAAGGGGTTTGGGTGCTTGGGAGCGGAATCGAAATAGCGTTTTGAGACACGCTTGAAAAACTGCTTGATGGTCGGCAGTTTGAAGTCTAGGTGGAGGTCGACGTTGCGTACGTACCAGGGGGCGTCTACAGCCCTACGCATGAAACGGTTTTGGATGGTTTGGAGCATGTGAATTCTCACCGGCTTAACGTGTGCGAACACAACGCTAGCATAGGCGAGTATGGGGCGGATACAGGTGGTGAATATCCTTACTTTGAGATGAGTGGGCAGCTTACTGTGCGCATTGAGAAGGGGGTGGAGACGTGCGAGGACGAGGGCGGCACGGTTTTTCACCCTGCGGATATGCGGACGGAAAGTCAGTCTACGGTCAAGGATCACTCCGAGATATTTGGCTTCTCGTTGCCATGGGATCTGTTTTCCGAACATTGAGACTGGTACGCTTAATTCTTTACGATACTGTGACAGGGGTCTCTTATCGAAGAGGACCGCTGCACTTTTTTCGGGATTTACTTCGATTCTCCATTTCCGGAACCATTCACCTAGGGTGTTGGCCGCGGATTGGAGGGTACGAGAAATAGCGACATGGGTCATGCCGGAGTAATAGATTGCCGTGTCGTCGGCGAAAAGGGCCATACGGGCTGCACCGCATTTTGGAATATCGCTGGTGTACAGCGTGAACAGTAGGGGGGAGAGCACGGAGCCTTGAGGCACACCGGCGTGAATGGGATGGGGGGAGGAGAGAGCCCCTTCTATGCGATAGCAAAAGGTACGATTCGATAAGTAGTCTCGGATGATGAGCACGAGACGATGTGGCACATTCATAGTGTACAGCTTATATAATAAGCCGTTGTGCCACACTTTATCGAAAGCCTTTGCTACGTCGAAAAAGAGAGTGCCGGTCATTTGACCGCGTACGAAGCCTGCACTGATGTGTTCTACAATGCGGTGCAGTTGATTAACGCAGCAGTGCTTTGTACGAAAGCCAAACTGCTCGTCGGGAAGGAGTTTATTTGAGTCGGCGAAATCTTTGAGTCGCTTATAAATAAGCTTCTCGTAGATCTTACCGAAGACATTGAGGAGACTAATCGGCCGGTAACTACTCGGCTCGGCTTTTGGTTTGCCCGGTTTGGAAATACCGATTACCGTAGCCTGTTTCCAAGCCTGGGGAAAGATGTTGTTTTTAAATGCCGCATTGAAGATGACGGTCATTAGAGCGATTAGGGTGGCAGGGAAACGTTTCAGCACCTTATTGGTGATGCCGTCTGCGCCGGGGGCTTTTTTGGGCTTAAGATCCTTGACTATAGAGAGAACTTCGTCAGGGGTGATCGGTGGGAGCGGGTCATCAGGGTCATCTATTGGGGGGGGGGGAGGGCTGACCTACGCTCTACTTCTGAATTAACCTTATCAAGGTGGGTTTGGCTTACGGGAAGCGTACTGAGAGTGCATTGAGACTCCAAACTGTCGGCTAAGCATTCGGCTTTTTCGTCGTCGTCAAAGGCCGGCCTTTGATTGGGTCGATTTAGGGGGGGCATAGTTGCCGTGGTCTCGCATTTAAGTCTGCGTTGAAGGGCCCAGAAGGCTACATGAGACGGTTGGATTGCGCTGACTTCCTTGTCCCAATGCTCCTCCCGTACCTGAGCTACACGTCTCTTTACAGTATTCTGTAAGGAGCGCATATGGGCACGATTGGCTTCATTGGGAAAAGCGTCATAGGCACGGATGGCCGCGTTCCTCTCGGTCCTCAACTCATTTACATCGTCCGGCAGTTTCAGACGCTGGTCATCCAGCATCGGAACCTGCCGTGAGCATTCGCCCACTACGGACTGCACATGGTTGGTGAGCGAGGTGATCGCGGCCACCGTGTCCGCGACTGTCTCAATGGAGTCAGGGATTGAATCTAATTGGGGGGATGAGGTAGATTTGAGGCGGTCCTCTAATCTCCTCCAATCGGTTATCGTTTTTGTTATGGGTGGAATACCGGGATCCGAGGGACCACCTCGGGGACCCAGTTGAATGATCACAGGGCGATGATCTGAGTCTAATTCTTGGATTACCTCGATAGAGCGAATACCGAGGTTTACGCGCTTTAAGAGGGCTATATCTAGGATGTCGGGCCGGTGCCCTACTGTGTCAGGATAGTGAGTGGGACGCATCGGGGCGATGACGTCGAAGGAAAGTTTGTCGCTAAGTGCTCCTAATTGAATGCCAGCGGCGTTATTGGAGACACAGCTCCATGAACGGTGTTTGGCGTTTAAGTCGCCTGCAATAATTACAGAGTTACTAAGATCGAGTAGGGATTTGAGGTCGTCCTCGAGCAGACTCGCGGGTTTGTTTGCGGATCTATAGGCCGAGACTATGGTGATGGGCTGGTGCCCTGTCATGCCTAGGCGACAGATTGAAGCCTCCAGGCATGCTAGCTCTGGGGGATCAATGGGGATGCAATACAATGAATTTCGGTAATAGATGAGCGTTCCGCCTAGTGCGGTGTGTGCTCTGTCGTTTCTTATCAGCCTATAGTTGGCTATATTGGGATTACGACTATGGGGTTTGAGGAAAGACTCTTGAATGAGTAAAATATCGATTTGGTGCTCACGCAAGAAGACGGCTACGTCGTCGCGTTGACCACTAATGCCTCGGGCATTAAAAAAGCCTAAAATTAGGGAACGGGGTTTGAATCTTTTGGGTGGGGCCGTATTATACATTATAATTGGAATTAAGTATTCTATAGATGTCTTGGTACTTGGTAAGTACCTGAAGGCGCTGCTCATGGATGCCTTGGGTAAAGGCCCAAAGTCTAGAGTAGGCGTCAATGCGGGATTCCCCTGACTGGGGTTCGAGGTATTCTCTCGGCAGAAGGCCGGGGGAGTTTACCGGAGGGGGGGTTCTCATGGGGGGGGGGCTTTAGCTGCTGGTGCAGTTTTGGGCCTGAGAGAAGGTGCGGGGATGGGTATGTTCATCAGCGCAGGGGGCTCTGAGGCCGGGGGCGCGAGACGAGAGGGCGGAAGAGGTGGGAAATGGGGCTTTTGGTTACCCTTAAACCAGGGGTTGGGCCCGAGCGGGCCGCGGAAATTAGGGGAGGGCCCGAGTGGGCCTCTAGGGTTTGGTGGTTGGTACTGGTAGGGGGCTGCGTAGGAGGGGGCTTCCCTCGCAACGCGGTCGGAGGCGCGTTTCGCCGATTTGGCGTTGCGCATTTTGGGGGCTTTGGGGCATCCGCGATAATTCGCTGGGTGCCCGGCTTGGCCACAAAGGACACAGCTAGGGGGCTCAGTGCACTGGTCCCTCTCCTTGGGACGCTCGCACTCGCTTGTCCCATGATCGCCTAGGCACTTTACGCACCTGGGCTTAGCGTAGCAGTTACGCTGGGAGTGACCATACAACTGGCAACGGTGACATTGACCAGGCTGGTTTGACTTGTGGGGGCGCTCGACCGTGATGCCTGATAAGTTGCATACGGTCTTTAAGTTATAGATGTTTTTGGCGTTTTCGCCAGGGTGACAGATGACAAGAACCATATTGTAGGGTTCACCGTGCTTACCACGGAACATTCGGTGGGTTATTGCAACCGGGATCCCTTGACGATCGAGGTCGGCGTGCACTTCCGTGCAGCTGACTTCGGTCGGAATCCCTCGGATCACAACTCTAAGGAGTCGGTCCTCTGGGAGTGCGTAGGTGTGAAAAGACACACCACGCTCGCGTAGCAACCTGGTAAGGTTGCGGTAATCGGTGGGGGTGGGGACAACTACTTTAATGCCCTGCTGCGTGGGGCGGGCACTAGTAAAATTGATTTTACTCTGATTGCACCAGTCGGAGATTCTGGTCCAATATGCCTTATCCTGGATGAATAAGGGAGGCGGGATGGGTACCTTCTTCTGGGAAGATGAGGTATGTTCATGATCGTGAGGGGAGGCAGGCCTGTTATCCTGCGAGGAGGAGTAAGAGGCGGGACGGGGGGTAGGGGCCGGGGCAGAGTTTGCCTCGGACAGTTTAAGTGCTTTTGAGGCGAGAGCCTCGGCCTTATTTGTCTTTCGGCTGCGTTTTTTACCTTTACCCACTACCGTGGTAAAGGCGTCAGCCTCGTCTGAGTTGACCTCACTGTCCGAAGACATCTCTTGGTCTGATGGGATCGGGGAGCGATCAGGGTATTGAGTGGGGGCTGGGGTGGGGAGAGGTGAGGGGGTGCGGTCCTTATGGTCCAGGCTGGCTGAACGCCTAGGCGGACCACGCGGAGACCTCGGTCTCTCCTCATCGCTGTCGGAACGGGCGGGGCGCCTATTCCTCTTTTGGGGTGGGGGGGTGTCGGGCAACTCTGGAGAGTTGGGGGATTCGGACGTTTGAGGTTTGATCACCTCATCGTCGCAAAAGAGGTTGCCATAGTTGGGGTCCTTGAGGAGGACGTTTTTCAGGATGCTCAGGAACTTGGCATCAGACACCATCGTACAGATGATGGCTAAGCCAAGCCTAGCAAAATGAGAGGGGGAGAAATTAGTGGCGTACTAATCATGGGGGTTTGCTCCTCGGGTGGGTGATCCCGGGAGTGTGTTCAAACCCTCCCCGTCGGGTATAGACGGGGAGGTTGTGTGCCTACTGGTGAGCCCTAAGCTTGCTCTCCTGTTTGCCAGTCTTAATGTGCAAACAGGTCCCTAAGTCTCTAGTGTGCAATGGGTGTAAACCCCTAGAGAGTGCTAGATAGGACGAAACGGGGTTAAAGCTAGGGAAGACTAGGAGATCCCCCAAGGCCTTCTGGTCCTAGCTCCTTCCAATTTTGCTTTGCCCTGAAGGAGCGCAGCTGGCGTGTCGGGTCAACGCCCCTCAGTTCGTTAGCACCGTTAGGTATCCACTGAGGACCACAGTAAATAAGTGGGTTTTTCCTGAAGGGACACTACGTTTTTGACGAAACTCTGTCTAAAGAGACAAAAGCGCGCCCGCTGTCTTGAAAAAGACAGCGAATGTGCTTATCGGGCTGCAGTCGGCGGGGCGACTGCGGAGGACGCTACGGTGAGCCGTAGCGAAAAATATTCGAGCACTTAATTCGTCACGAGAGGACGGAGCGGAGCAGCACGACCTCTCGGGGCGAGTGTCAGAGCGAGAATGATGATCGATAAGACCGCCCATGTACCCATAAGTTATACGTTGTTCCTGTTTACTACTATTTTCATGGTGCAATAAAGTAGGTATATTCTATCTATCTATCTATCTGTAAAATAACTGTGCATGTCATAGTTGCGGCCGAGAGGTTTACGCTCAGCATGATGCTGTGCAATTTTAAGTATTTAATAAATATTGGTCTATACCTAAGAGGTAAATTATATACATTTACCTCCTTATCTTATCTCCGCAGAAAATTTTGTTCGCGAATTAGGTAGTAGAACAAATATAGCAAATACTATTATATAATTAGTCAAAAACCCTATTGATTGAAGTACAATGGCTGCAATGATATGTTATCAACGTATGCACACAGGACGTAATAGCTTAGCTTCTTTGTTAAGAAAACAAACACTAAACAGTAGCAACACTGAAAGTCATTGTAACGCTTTGTTCACAGTGAATTGCTTAGAATAACCTAATGCTTTTTTGTTCTTTAAATAGACAAAAATTAACCGGCTTCAAAAGCCTTAACTAAAATGTAAAAATAATCCAATCCGTGTGATGGTACATTAATAAGTAGCAAGCGTGTGGATTGTACGATCTGCAAGGTTAAGCTGCACTAGCCGCGGTCAGTCTGTGGATGGGTGACCGTTTCGTTACACATCGAAACCCCTTCGTGCCTCGGAGAGCACGTAAAGCCGTCGGTCCTGCGCCTGATCTCTCTCCGGTCGTGTCGAATTGCCGTCCCATCGGATTATGAGAGTGAGGGAACAGAGAGTGCACCTGTGTTTGAGCACACACTTGTGCACTATAATATGTCTCGCGCAGATGGCTAGTCTCCATTGAGATTGGCCGCCGTGACCGAAATTCGGCCAGGAGGACATTATTATTATTACATTAATAAGTTTCACCATTGTGAGTGATTGGCTCAAGATTACGTCATCAGCTTTGGAGCCAATAGGGCTGTTAGCATGACTTTTGTCAGTTTGATGTGCTGCCATGCGGCATGCCCATGCCACTATGTGTAAATAAATTACCCAAGCAAAATGCATTTTTTCACTTACTTACTCCTATAAAGAAGTAGTTTTGAACTGGTCATGTTATACAGTTTCCTCTAATAAGTAACGTAGGTAGTTTATGTAAGTTATACTTTTTAGTGCCTTTGTCTATATGCATTGCTGTGATTATGCTGTTGGTGTGCTAAATAAATACAAATAAAATAAATAAATAACTAAATTAGATGAATAACACGAGATAACAAATAGGCTAGTTAGCAATAAATAAATAAATAAATATTTTTGGGACATTTTTACACTGCACCATCTAGTCCCAAACTAAGCAGAGCTTGTAATATGGGCTTATAATACTAGACAATGGATATGATACTTAAATACTTTAATTTTTTGTTTTTGTAAATACATACTTATAATACATAACAAACACCCAGACCAACACAAACACTCATGTCACAGCACACAAATATTTGTGTCCTGTGGGAATCGAACCCACGACCTCGTGATCAGCAGTCCGACACTCGAACCACCAGACCACAGAGGTCGTCAAATTATTTTATATTCATTGTTATGAAGTTGCCAATCAATGGCAACACTGATCGTTACGTAGTCTCTTGAGCTATCGCGGGAAGGGAAAACCTGGTGAACATATTATTATACCATGCGTGAGGGTATGTATACCTTTTCATAAACCAACATTTTGAATGCAACGCGTGGTTTGTGGTGGTCATCGTGACCTCTTTTTAGGGTTCCGTAGTCAAACAAGGAACCCTTATAGTTTCGCCGTATCCGTCAGTCCATCCGTTTGTCCGACCAGTCATTTTATTGCGAATGCCATGGAGTTGTTTAGCATGGTTATACATTCTCATGACGCCTACCAAGCTCTTTTTATTTCTCCAAACCTTTTCATCGGCTTCCAGTCTAACCGGATGCGGCTGAAAATCAGTATGATGTCTACAACGTTATGTAAAAAATCTACTCTTCGTTAATATGACAAAGTACACTTTGATTATGATCAGAATGTTCAATATTACCAGTGAAGTGCCAGTATATTTTGGTGGCTGGTGCATAAAGTTACAAAAATATAATTATTAATAATTTCTTAGGTTTTCGCGATCACTACGCATTATAATAAAACAAAGTTTAAACGGATTAAATCGCGTATATTATTATAACACATGAACATGCCCTAGATAAACCCAACCATTTTCTTCGATTTGATAATTGATAAACCACAAGTCCTGGCGAAGGAAAACGATATATGTACCTAGATTGCTCGTGAGGCTATTGAAATTAAAAAACACCCTAATTTTAATACAGAACATGGTTGGCAGCTACCACCTTTTTTTCCAGTTCTAAAAATAATCAAGTCCCAAACAGCACGCAACACTAAAAGACAATGACATTGTGAGTGATTACTGCGTGCATCGAAACTATTTTAATTAATAAAAATTGTACGGTAGATTAAAATATATTTTTTAGAAATATCTGTAAAGACGCTTGTCATCTTAGTCTTCCTGCGACCACGAACGCTGCAAAGCTTTCGAAACGTCAGGAAAACCAATTTAAATAATATACGCGATTTAATCCGGTTAAACTTTGTTTTATTATAATACTAGCTTTTACCCGCGGCTCCGCTCGCGTTAAATTCTGCTAACCCACGTCAGTCCAGTCCAGTCCAGTCCAGTCCATTCCAGTCCAGTCCACTGTCCCACTGTCCCGCTGTCCCGCTGCCCCGCTGTCCCGCTGCCTCGCTGCCCCACTGCCCCACTGCCCCGCTGCCCCAATGCCCCGCTGCCCCACTGCCCCACTGCCCCGCTGCCCAGCTGCCCCACTGCCCCGCTACCCCACTGCCCCGCTGCCCGAGCTCGGGCTGGATTCAGGATTCAGGTAGGTAGGTAGGTAGGTTGGTAGGTCGGCACAAACAATAAAAACACAACAGGAACGATTTTGGTATACTGTATCTCACTAACTGGTAAATTGATACATTTACTATTTGTTAATAAAATAATATAATGATTATAAGACACAGTCACAGACACATGAGTGTCTTTCAGCGTACAATATAGAACTGAGCTAAAACAGTGGAAAATTAGCCATTTTTGAAAATAATTTTTGAATTTTGAATTTGGATTGATTAAAGTATAATAAAGTGGCCAGGAAAACCAAATAGGGTGAGCAGCATAACGAGTTGGACCTCGTTACACCCCGCTACACCGCTACCCCACTGCCCCACTGCCCCGCTGCCCCACTACCCCATTGCCCCACTGCCCCACTGCCCCACTGTCCCACCGTCCCACCGTCCCACTGCCACTGTCCTACTGTCCCACTGTCCCGCTATCCCACTGTCCCACGGCCCACTGTCCTACTATCCCACTATCTCACTATATCACTAATCACTATCGTCCCGTCCCATGTCCCATGTCCTGTCCCATGTCCCATCCTATGTCCAGTCCCATGTGCCGTCCCACTGTCCTGTCCCATGTCCCGTCTCATGTTCCGTCCCATTTCCTGTCCCATGTTCCGTCCCCTGTCCCGTCCACTGTCCCGTCCCCAGTCCCGTCCCCTGTCTCGTCCCCAGTCCCATCCCCAGTCCCATCCCCTGTCCCATCCCCTGTCCACTCCACTCCACTCCACTCCATCGTACATTACTATCCGCTCGTGCAAATGCATAGAAGCTTCGATCTGTCGGGTGAGTCTTTCGTCTTTCTTTCTTTCTTTCTCAAAACCCATACCAGTTTTAAGTCAGATCATCAGCTTTCAAACAAAAAAAAAATCTTCAAAATCGGTCCAGTAGGTTTAGCGTGATGCTGGAACAAACAAACAAACAAACAAACAGACGTTTAAAATTTTATAATAGTTAAGATAATTAATAAGTTACTAAGATACGATCAAAAGAGCTTCAATGATAATGATTTCCAAAAAAAAGATTTGATCCAACCCTAATCTGAATAAATTTCAATTCCAACGTAAGCAGACCTTTACATTTATAATGTTGTGTTAGGTATGTATTTAAGTATTGTGCTACTAAAGTGAGAGATTATTACCACATTCGCGTTCATCTGGCGTTTTTGTGTTCACCTATTCAAAATGCAAGTGGAAATATGTCCCGAAAAACATGAGTACTTTTGTCCAACAGAAATTTCAACGAAACTAGATCAGTCAATAAAAACTATTGTTGAAAAGTCAGGATTTATTAAATATAAAATAGACAAAAAATGTGTGTCTACAAACGGCGGTAACTATCTAGGACTATTGTACGAAATAGACGTGAAAGGAAAAACAAAGGAAGGGTATAAAGAATTGAACCTCTTTGTTAAAAGTGTCATTCCAGGTGAAAACGATCTCGAAATCATATCCATATCAAGCGTTTATAATTCTGAAGTGTTCACTTATAACGAACTTTCGAAGATATTCAATGAACTGCAAGACGAAGCAAATGTGCCCATAGATGAAAGATATAAGATAGTTAAAAGTTATGAAGAAAGTAATACTGAAGCCATCATAATGGAAAATTTATCAAGAAAAGGATTCAGCACAGGGTATAGAATGGACGTGATGTCTTTACAATTTGCTGAAGCAGCAATTCAAGAGCTTGCCAAATTCCATGCATTGTCATTCGTGTTGAAAGAAAAACATCCTAAATATTTTGAGGAAAAGATCAAACCTAAGAAATCAGCATACATTTTAGGTGAACAATGGCAAGTTTTTATTCAGAACATGATTAAAATTACAATAAATAATGTCGAAGAAGATGTCAAGCAAAGAGTTGAAAAGTTTTGTGTGGGTATTGCAGACAGATTTGCGGGAAATTTTAACGATGAAAAGATCAAGCGGTGCTTGTGTCATGGAGATTACAAGCAGAACAATATATTGGCGAAAATCGTCGTAAGTGTTTGTTACAATATTCATTTTATATTCACTTGAATGTTCCAAAAAGTTTATCGACAAACTGGCTTTTGTTTACAACAGTGTTGCAAAATTGTTTGCTTGTAGTGAGAAACAGTAACATGCATAAGTTTATTTCTGAAAAGTAGCACAGAATATAGATCAAGTTGGAAAATTTAACGATTTAAATTGTGGAAAGAAAAAATCGCTCACGAGCAGGATTCGAACCTGCGACTCCTGGCTCAGTACGCCAGTGCTTTAGCCACTAAGCTACCGTGAACACTGCTCGTAGTAACGAAATTCTCATCCACTTGGTACATATTTGGGTGACGTCAGCGATATCTTATTAAAAAACAGTGCTTCTTAACCGACTCGACTAACTTTGCAGTTAATTCAAAGTCGTATAGATATGCCTACCCTTACTAATTATTTATTATTTTTAACGCATTTTACGCATGCGAAACGAAATCTAACGATTTAAATTGTGGAAAGAAAAAAAAAATACGCTCAGAAGCGGTATTCGAACCTGCGACTCGTGGCTCAGTACGCCAGTGCTTTAGCCACTAAGCTACCGTGAACACTGCTCGTGGTAACGAAATTCTCATCCACTTGGAACTTTGCAGTCTTTGCAGTTGACTAACTTTCCTGCTCGTGAACGATTTCTTCTTTCCACAATTTAATTCGTTAGATTTCGTATCGCATGCGTAAATGCGTTAAAAATAATAAATAATTAGTAAGGGTAGGCATATCTATACGACTTTGAATTAACTGCAAAGTTAGTCGAGTCGGTTAAGAAACACTGTTTCTTAATAAGATATCGCTGACGTCACCCAAAGATGTACCAAGTGGATGAATATTTCGTTACCACGATCAGTGTTCACGGTAGCTTAGTGGCTAAAGCACTGGCGTACTGAGCCAGGAGTCACAGGTTCGAATCCTGCTCTTTCCACAATTTAAATCGTTAGATTTCGTTTCGCATGCGTAAAATGCGTTAAAAATAATAAATAATTGGAAAATTTAATGTAAAAGCTCTGTTAGCTGGGATTGCCAGTTTTTTTTTCTACACTTTAAAAAACCCTATTTTCTTCACAAAAGTGCGCAATTAAGTTCTGTTTATTCCTTAGTTAATTCCACTTTGATCATATTTCGAACGCAGTTAGTTAGTTTGCAGTATTATTACAGTACGCAGGAGAACGAAGGTAACCGACATAGCCTGAAGAATTGCCAAACATCAGGAGAGGTGGCGGTCGAACGCAAGCCCGTTAAGAATAATAAACAACAACAGGGACTAAAGTGGCCAAGGATTTTAACATTGAAATAAGATAGTTTGTTGCCCACAAAGACTTCAAAAATGTTCTGCCTTTTTTAACCGACTTCAAAAAAAGGAGGAGGTTATGTTTGTTACCTCAGAACTCCGTCATTTATAAACCGATTTCGAAAATTCTTTTTTATTTGAAAGGATATGCTTCCAGATTGGTCCCATTTAAAATCAAATTTTGATAATTTTAATTTTTTCATGTGGAATTGAGGGAACTCCTCAAATATTATAGGCATTAATATAGCGATTTTGGTATTTTCATCAACAAGTCAAGCAATTGCTTTCAGAAAGTATCATTAGGTGAAGATCTGATGAAGAACTTCGGAGATAATAAAGAAGGGAACTCTGTATAATGGATGACAGAAAATCATCCGGGATTGCAGCAATCGCTTGTCTTTCTATTGTTAATGCCACTCAAAATGGAAAAAAAATAAACAAAAAAAAAAAAAAAAAAAAAAAGTAAAAACCGACTTCAAAAAGAATAAAACAATAAAATTTGTGTAAAACGATTTAGGAAGTCGCTGCCAATTTTTTTAAAAATCAAACTGAATCAAATGCACCTACTCTTTTTTTTTTTTTTCCTCTATTTTGAATTTGGGGTTTTTATCCATGTGGATATGTCAACCCCATCATGCCTTATGTAATCTAACTAAAACCAATATCAGATCAACCTAAGTATAATAAGGGAAGTCTTAATCAATGAAGTAAACTAATTGACATAGTCTTTTTGCAACATCTGATTTTGGTTGTGCTAAGATTATTTGAACTAACCCCACCTCTGGGCACCTACTTTCTAAACTGTTTCACAGAAATTTCATTATTTTATTATTTTTGAAGTCGGTTTTTACTTATTTTCTAAGTTTATTTTTTGGTAAACATCCTAAGGTGTTTGTGGGCAACAAACTATCTTAATTCAATGCCAAAATCTTCGCCCACTTTTGTTCCCATTCACCTCTGCATCCTATTGATCCCGTTTTACCCGGTATACGCTAGCACTCATATTATATTATTTACTGGTTTCAGGATGGAAAAATATCAGAAATAATACCAGTGGACTTTCAACTAATACACTACGGATGTCCCGTCTTAGACATATATTACTTCATTTTCACCTGCACAGACCAAGAATTCCGAAGGGCCCATTTTGGGCATCTCAAACACTTGTATTACGAAACGCTGACAAAATTTCTGAAATACTTTGACTTTGACGTAGCTTCGTTTTATCCTAGGAAAGAGTTTGAAAAGGAGCTTAGAGACAAAATAGACCATGGTCTGATGGTCTCACTTTTATTATTACCCTTCATTTTTGCTTCTGAAGACGATGTTCCTGATATTATGAAGGATAAAATAAAAGAAATAAGTTTTCTAGTTGATGATAGGCTTAAGGATAGGATTGGGGGTATAATCGATGATTATATTGAGTGGGATATTATATAGATCTTAATTAACTGTTGTCTAGTGGTTCGAGGTTCGGACTGCTGATCACGTTTGATTCCCACAAGACACAAATATTTGTGTGATGAACATAAGTGTTTGTGTTGGGCTGGGTGATTCTTATGTATTATAAGTATGTACGTGGGACACTCAGAAAGTTTTGCGAAACTAAAAAAAATTGTTCTATACGTACATATATTTTTATCAAATCTTTTCAAAGTACTTTCCACCAGCCTCTATACAAAGATTCATGCGCCTAAACCAGTTTTCAAAACACTTTTTCCAGTCCGCCGCAGACACCTCGTTTACAGCCTGCTCGAACGCAGCCAGCGCATCTTCCGGCGACGAAAATTGTATCCCTTTGAGCTGATTTTTTATTTTTGGGAATAAAAAGAAGTCACACGGTGCTAGATCAGGGCTGTAAGGAGGGTGACCCAGGAGTTTGACTGGCGTGCTGTCCAGGAAGTCCCTCGTTTTGAGTGCGGTGTGCGCAGGTGCATTGTCGTGGTGGAGCAGTAGCCCGCGGAGCCCTGTGTTTGGTCGCTTGTTGCTTATAACAGAGAAAACTTCTGGCAAACATTTGGTAGTATACCATTCGGCATTAATGCTTCTTTGATCCCGTAAAGGAATTGATACCAAGTGGCCAGTCAAATTAAAAAAGCTAGCGATCAAAATCTTACCCCCGCTTCTAGATCGCTTCACTTTGGTAGGCGTTGGCTCATTTTGAAACACCCAAACAGTCGACTGGCGCTTGGTTTCTGGGTCGTATTGATAAATCCAGGACTCATCACCTGTAACGATGTCGTAAACACGCCGAGACGAGCCTGCTTCAAATTTGTTAAGCATATCACGGCACCATTCCACCCGGGCCTGCTTCTGAGCATCGGTGAGGTTGTGCGGCACCCAGCGTGATACTATCCTCCTCACGAGAAGATGGCTGTGTAGAATCTCGTGAACGCTTCCCGATCCAATCTTCAATATGTGTTGAATCTCCTGATATGTAATTCGCCTATTGTCTTGGATTAAATTTTTCACTGCTAGCACGTTTTCTTCGGTAACAGCCGTCAAAGGGCGACCGCTTCTTTCGTCATCCCCCAAAGTTGGTCGACCGCGCTTGAATTCGTTATACCAACGATACACGGTTGCCTTGGAAGGGCCTTCATCCATGAATGCCATTTGAAGTCTATCGTACGATTCATCCGGTTTCAGGCGACACTTGAAATCGTATAAAATCATAGCTCTAAAATGTTCCCGGCGCAGATCCATATTTCAGTGAGACACAATACTTTGAATTAACTCGCAAAAAATGTGGAGGGAAATTTTGAAATTGGAACTTACTTATTTTTACTTATAAATAATCATATTTTCGAAAAACATTATAACTGGCCAGTCTCCCATATATAAAAACTTTTTTTCGCAATACTTTCTGAGGGGCCTGGTATTTACAAGAAAAAAAGTTTTATGTATTATATCCATATTATCTAGTACCCATAGCACAAGCTCTGCTTTGTTTGGGACTAGATGATGTTGTGCAAAAATTTTCCAAAAATATTTATTTATTTATCTTAAAGTATATGTGTCGAATTATATGTGGTGGTTAAGATATGTAGTTAAAATAATTAGTTATAAGATATTCTAAATTATTTAATTGTTAGTAGGGGTTAGTATAATTAAAGTAAGTAAAGTAATGAGCAAAGGTCCCTAATTTATGATTTCTCAATACTTTGCCAGTTAAATAAAACACCAAAACAAGAAATGAAGAACATCGTGAATAAAATATGTATAATCTGTCTTCAGTTTCTTATAATGAGAGACTGTATGATCACATATGTTTTATACAAATAGACTACCCATTTTGATTTTATAATTAATATTTTAAGTGTCTATCTACTTACACCTCACATTATGTATTTGACTTTTAACACTGATTTAGTGTTGTGTATAGTGACAAAACTACTTGAGAACCAGCGATGTTCGTTGAAAAGAATATTAGATTATTGTCAGAAAGGCGAGCGCTTCCGAAGGTAGCCGAACGTTGTCGACCATCGTACCACGTGCGGTATCACGCATCCTCTTCTCCGATTCCAGTGTAATCACTCATTTATGCGTCACGTTGTGTGGCCAGTTGTGTTTTCTGTTTTAGTATTGTATTAGTTTTTAGTGCTTTAAATGTTTTCTTGTGTGTTAATGTGTATTAACATTGTGATATTTCAATATTGATAAGTGAATTAAATTTTACACGCATCGTAATATTAATCTTGTGTTTACTTTATAACCTTGCTAGATAACGAATTTAAAATCAGTGATTGTAATTTGTTTTTAAACAAAACTACACAAAAATGGAAGCAAAACAGAGTGAAATTAAGGAAACTAAATTGCCGGTTCATTTTTTACCACCAAACTTAAAACAATCCATAGAAAGTATAGCTAAAAACGAAGGTTTTAAATCCTATGAAATATTAAGTGACAATCTGTCAAAAAATGGTGCTAGCTATATGGGTATTATATATGAAGTAGATATAAAAGGAAAAACTACTTATGGTGATAAGGAATTAAACATATTTGTTAAGAATATACCCGAAAACGAACAAATGAAAATATACTCAGTATCAGACGTTTTCGCAAGAGAGGCGTTTGTTTATAAAGAACTTTCTAGAATTTTTACAGAGTTACAAGATGAAGCTAACATTCCTGATAAAGAAAGATTTCAAATGGCCAAGAGTTATGAAGATAACCCAAAATCAATAATTCTTGAACACTTGGCTAAGAGAGGTTTCAAAATATACAACAGGACGGACACTGTTTCTGTAGAATATGCCAAATTGTGTGTTAAACAGCTTGCAAAATTCCATGCTCTTTCAATAGTTCTTCAAGAAAAGAAACCTGAGTATTTTAATGAGAAAATTGTGACGATGAAACAACCCTTTAATTTTAAAGAAGATTGGTTCGGATTTGTGAAAAATATGTATAATTATTCCATTAATTGCTTGGAACCTGATGTAAAGAAAAGAGTAGAGGCAAGAATTATGGAAAAAGTTGACGATTACCCAAAGTATATGAATGATACAACTGGTTTGTGCACAATATGCCATGGGGACTATAAGCACAATAATATCATGGTTAAAGAAGTTGTAAGTTTTTTACTATGTTTTATTAGAATAAATTCCTATAAGATATTAAAAAGCGTAGAGAAGTTTTTGAAACCTTGATCACCTATCAATGTGGACCCTTTAAAATCAAAACTAAATGTCAAATATTTATCAGTAATTTGAATTTATGAATCATCTATTCTGTTAATTATCATATCTTCGTAAATAAACTTCAGAATACAATTAATTATAAAATCCTGTATACTTCTAGTACATACGTTTACTTCAGAACACGTTTACCTAAGAACTATTCTTTTCAGAATGGAGAACTTACAGAAGTAATAACGATTGACTTCCAAATACTCCACTATGGTTGCCCAATTCTGGACTTTTTGTATTTCATTTTTAACGGAACAGATCGAGAATTTAGGAAGAATCATTTGTCAGAGCTCAAGGATTTATACTATGAAGCTACAGCGAAATTTTTGGAATATTTTGGACTGGATATTGGAAATATCTACCCTAGAATGGAATTTGAGAGAGTTTTTAAGGAGAAGTTGGACTTTGGTCTGATGATAAATGTTTTCTATGTTCCGTTTTTATTTGCTGCTGAAGATGATGCCCCTGATGTGGCTAATGAGTCGTTGTCCACTTTATCTTTTAAAGTAGATAGTAGATTCACTGAGAGGTTCCGTGGTGTTGTTGATGATTTTATACAATGGGGTTACCTTTGATTTGAATAAATAAAGTATGATGATGTTGCAACTATCACTATAACATTTCCTTAAATTTAATATAGGTACTTAGTTATTTTTTATATACCTACATCTACCGTATGTAGGCAATAAATAATATTTCTTTCTTTCAAATACATTGATGATATAATTACCAATTTTTTCATGAATGTTCAATTTATTATTATTATTGTTTACCCATTGTAACTACAAATATAAAAAGAAACCAGCAAGCTGGTTTCTTTCTATATTTGATAATGAAAATAAACTATTTTTTTACTAAATTTGTTGCAAAACAGAACATAATGTTGTATCCTTTTATTGGCTCCGGCCGGTAATTCATTATTATAACATCATTTTCACGCATAAAGTATTATATACCTACTCTTTCTTAGAACATAATAATATTTTAAACTGCTTTTCCTCCTACGAAACATTATTTAGTACAGAATAGGATAATGTAAATTATGTTATTTTAATTAAATTGTTTGCTTTTATAACATACCTACGTTGTAATATTTTCTGTTATGTTTCTTCCCTTAGGTTTAGTAGAGTACAAAGCCTTTTCCACTCTTTTTATTTTATCCCTTATGGTGCGTTGTGAGCAAAACTAAGGATAATGTGATTGCTATTTTATTTTGAAAGTAATATTATGGTACATTGTAAGTCATTGTAACCCTTAGAAGATCCTCTAAATTCACCTTCGAATGAAAAATGGATAGAGTAATTTTCCATTCAGTAAATAAGGATCTGCAGAATTTTCATAATATAAATCTATCAATCCAAATTACAAGATTTCCAATTAAACATTAACATAAACTGATTAATTCACTGTCAATTTCCCGATCCACGCGTTGGCGAATAGCGTTGGCGCCAACGTTCGTGCTTTCGTGCTAACGTGTGAAGCCGGCCTTATACGGACATCTCTAGCAATTTGTCGAGTATGTGAGAAACAATTCGGTATTTTATTTAAGAAAATATTTCATTCATTCATTCATAATATTACACCTGTATTTCCCGAAGGGGTAGGCAGAGGTTTATAGTACACTCACATTTCGCCAGCTATGTTATAAGTCCATTTAAAAGGGGGCAAGCTTACTGCCATTAACCGGGCACAAATCCAGACTCCGGGCTGCTACTGAGAATTTCCTAATAAAAAACCAATAATACTTTGCTCGACCCGCAAATCGAACCCAAGACCCCATGCTTAGCAATCGCGCTTGCGACCACTAGACCAACGAGGAAGATATGAAAATATTTGACTAGAAATACAGGTGTTCTATTTTGATTGAAAAAATCTATATTTTGTGAAGCATTTTAATTGCTCTTATTGTATAAATATATAAATAATTAACTATTTCTATAATAATTTTCAAAGATAAAATTTCGATAAACTCAACATACATCAACTCATTAGGAGCGAAATAAAATAATATTAAAAATTATTCTGTGAAAGCCGTTTCATTAAATGTGAAAATTGAAAACCTTTAAATAGTAACTATTAAGTAAGCATAAAACATAAAAGCACTAAATTATGAGTTTGTATTGAAACCGAATAAGGTAAAATAGCTGAAAGAATTCAGTGATATTATAATTATCCACTTCTTAATACCTACAATCTTACAATAAAAATAATAAATATATGGTCAATAAAACACACATTACAATAAATAGCTTACAAAATAATTCATATATTATGGCAATTTTTTTCGAATGCCTGTCCGTATGTTCCGGTTGAAATTTTTACAGAATATGGTTTAACTAATGGCCTCTTTTATGGCAAATACTAAAATTATAAAAAGTCTTAACCTAAACTATGGGGCCCACTTATACAAGAAACCTCGAAAAGATTATTTTTTCAAATAAAAAATAAACAAATCAAATCATTTTATATATAATACATAAGAAACACCCGGACCAACATAAACACTTTTGTTCATCACACAATTATTTGTGTCCTGTGGGAATCGAGTCCACGGCCTCGTGATCAGCAGTCCGACACTCGAACCACCAGACCACAGACGTCGTCAAGGTCAGGTGGCGCTGCAGTCGATGTGTCATCAAATTTAATTTGCTGAATTTAATGTGGCACTGCTTTTCCGGGCAGGTCGACGTCTGCCGGGGCCACTTGTAGTCTATAAATATCCCCATTCAATAAAATCCTGCACCACCCCCACCAGCCTATCCCTGCACCGACTATCAACACGAAAACTGAGACCTGCTAGAGGCTCCCTAGATATATCAGGGATGTCGTCGTCACAAGCCATCAAGAACGGAACCAGATTTATGGCAATCATCAGGCCGTAATCCAGCATGTCCTTATAATCCTTTTCAAAACCATTCCTTGGGTAAATATTGTCAACATCCAGGGCGAAATGCTTAAGGAATCTTCTCAAACTCTCGTAGTATAGTTCCTTCAAGTTTGTTAGGTGGGCTTTTCTGAATTCCCGGTCTGTTGATGGAAAGATGAAGTAGATGAAGTCCAACACAGGGCTTCCGTAGCAGACGAGCTGGTAGTCGATCGGTATCATTTCGGAGACTTCACCGTTCTATGGAAAATATGCGATTATTAGAAAATAATAACATAACATAATCAGCCCTTTACTGTCCCACTGCTGGGCACGGGCCTCTTCTCAGTACGAGAAGGCTAATGCCTTAGTCCACCACGCTGGCCTAGTACGGGTTGACGGACTACACACACCATCGAGAACTGTATGGAGCACTCTCGGGTATGCAGGTTTCCTCACGATGTTTTCCTTCACCGTTAAAGCAAGTGATAATCGAAGATAAATCCGCACATGAATTCGAAAAGAAATTAATAGTGATACAATATTAGTTTTCTTTACCATAAACCTGAAAAGGGACCAACCCTGAAATCAAGAAAAATAAAACTGCTGTTCACTACATTTGTGTTCACATTAAATGTATGGAGTAGCTGCTTTTTTGGTGATTTCAGGGATGGTCACATCGTACAAGTTTTTCCTAATTTGATGATTACAAATTGATTTAAAAACTATTAACTCTGTAAATTATAGTTCCCTGTAGTTGTAGATAGGAAAAGTGCGAAAAACGGCAACTTTTGGCACTTTTTCTATCTACAACTACAGCGAACTATAATTTATTGAGTTAATTGTTTCTGATTAAACTACAGTATCTGTACTTCAATTGTTAAAAACGAATTTTAGATAAATGATGTGTTCAGCGATTAATGATCTTTTTACTGATGGGGGCGGCACCTGACTGCTACATGCGCCTTAAATGGATCAATGAACTTTAATGAAGAATTTGTTAAGATAACTTTAATGTTATCAGCTATTAAAAACAAAAAAAAAACACATAAAATAATCAATGATTGACTTGTGACTCTTGTAGATAAAATATCGTGTATTTAACAACAATGATATTATATTTTCGATTATTAAAAAATGAATATACCTATAGAATACAACGAGGACTACGTTTTGACGACACGATTGGCGCAATATAATAGAATAAACTTTATTTCAAACACAATGTACTCATATAGGATAAAAAACACAGGCAAACATAGGCACAAAAAATTGAACTCTTGACTTCCAAACTAAGTATAACTTGTATTATGGAAGGCAAGGCGATTAGTAACAATTTCCTTAAGCATAATGTTAGTGATTTACATTCTGAAATATGTAGCTAGCATAATATGGCATAATATGTAGCTGTCATAATATGGCATAATATGTAGCTGTCATAATATGGCATAATATGTAGCTGACATAATGTGTCATGATATGTAGCTGATAATAGCTGAATGGCATGGCGGAGCGATGGCGCGGCTTCTGCGCGGGGTCGCAGGTTCGATTCCCGCACATTATAAATGTTTGTGTGATCCACAGACAATTGTTCCGTGTCTGGGTGGTTTTGCATGTTAGATTTGTTTGTAAAAGCACCCAGGACAAAATAGTTTATTTTTATTTTTATGTCATAATGAAGACAGCAGCTTTGAATATTTGAAAATTAGATGACAATAATTTACAGGTATTCGAACAAAATTATTCGGGATTGTTCATAGTAGCAGTACCTAAAGGTCTTCTTAATGGTGATAAATAACATATACTAATAAAACTTAAGGATTTAATAGATACTTACAGTTTCTTTCACCAAAATATTGTTCGGTCTGTAATCACCATGACGCAAGCAAAGCGTCCCAGTTTGATCCTCCAAATATTTGCGATATTTATCATTGAAACTGGGAATGAAATCCTCCAACTTTCTCCGACTGTCTTCGTCCAAATAATTTAACGTAATTTGGCACATATTTTGAACAAAGCCTTCCCAGTCTTTGTCAAAATAAAACGTTGTGTTGATCGTTTTTATTTTCCTTTCAAAATACTTCGGTCGCTTTGATTTTAAGACGAATGACAACGCGTGGAATTTCGCCAATTCTTGTATTGCCATCTGAGCGTATTGTAATGTGATTACGTCCATCCTAAAATTGGTTTTGAAGCCTATTTTGCTCATATTTTCCAGAATAATCACGTTTGGGTTGCTCTCGGCATAGCTTTTGACAATTTTGTACCTCTCTTCTAGTGATAGACTTACTTCGTTTTGCAACTTCTCATATATCGGTAACAGTTCTTCGTACACAAACAATTCCCTTTTATAAGCGGCTGGTAATGAAATTATCGTTATTTGGACGCCTGGAGTCATGATCTTCATGAATAAGTTGGTTTCCTTATTCTCTTTTGCTGTTTCACCTTCAATATTAACTTCGCAGAGAATTCCGAGAAAGTTGCCGCCGTCAGGAGAGAACACTTTTTTGTTGACATTGTATGACACGTATCCTTCTTTCTTTATAATATTTTTTACGCATTGCTTGAGTTCGAGATAATTGTTATCTTCTATCGTCTGGAATGTTTTGAATGGCTGGTCTGTTTCTACTTCCATAGCGTACGTTTGGTTCAGAAGCTGATATCGAATGAGCATTTATTTCGGGTTTTATGCAGTACAGTTAAACAGCTAATAATGATTGCGCTGTCTCCGACAAACGGTCATTGTTTTAATTGTAGATTATATTTTAACGGATGTGATACACGATAGTAATTTCAAAAATATATAGTACGTTATGAATGAATGAATGAATGAATGATTTATTTCTCGCCACAATATTAGTTATTACATTAGTTTTACATGGTATCAGAGTAAGTCATAAAAAGTTAAAAATATTGTGAGAGACTGGTGCCTAAACTAAGCTCTAGGCCTGTATTTCAGGACACCAGGTCTCCACCCTTTAAATAAAGATTACATTTATGAAAAAAAAGAAGTTTTTTAAAATATTGACTTTATTTATCGTTATTCATTTATTACATTTTGCTATCTACTTATTTGTTACCTATTTAAAAATTTAAAGTTTAACTTTTCAAGCGGTATAGTGAAATAGTTTAGAAAATGTATTGTTTAGATTCCTGGGAATCTCTTTTGATTGTGATACCCGCGGCACGCTATGATGGCGTTTTTGACATATTCCAATAGTGTTGTGACACATTTCAAATTATTAGCGATTGGGACCTACTGCCGAATTGCGTAACTCGCTCGCCATCGCAATCAATAGGATTTCAATGTTCATTGCTCCGTGTGTTTTGACGATTCTACCACGCAATGAATATTGTTATCATTTCAAAATGAAAGCTAATGTCAATGTCAATGCATTACATAATTACCCCACGGGTTTATTACTTTTACCAACTCCAACTAGCTATTATGAATAATATCTACTTATTACCTGCATATTTATCAAATTATTCAATAAACATAACGTCTAGCCATTTTGTTTAGTCGCTGTACAGTCTAGGACCACACAACTTGAGATGATAGTAAATTGATTGATACGCGAGATATTGATAAAAAGGTTTATTGATAAATTGATTGATAATGTATGATATGAGTCCACGCGATTTGAATGATATTCGTGCACTGAAATGTAGGCCGCGCGTCGCAGGTAAAGTGCTGATACAGTGTAACGAAATTGTACATTGCTTGCACTGTACATGTTCCGGGGCGCGAGATGAGAATGAGATGAATGATCATGAGTTACAAGGTGATAAACAATTTTGCTTATAAACTAAAAGTTAGGAAATAACATTAAATTGTTTCCGAACAGCTGGTGATGATGCCCTGTCGACTATTCGCGTACTGCTGTGATTGTCGTCAACGATGGCGATGATAGGGCGTCCTGTGGGGGCGTAGCTCACGCTAGGTTCTGCTTGTTCCGTTACTGCTGAAGGTCGTGAAGACTGGGAGGGTCTTCTGTGCGCCCGTATTTGACGCCATGCGTATAGGATGCTGCAGAGTGCGGCGACTCCGATCAACGCGTAAATTGCTACGTAGTGATGAATGTCGTGATAGGTCACTCGATCTACTAGTATACCTGTCTGATTGGCCTTGATCTGCTTGATAGCTATACCAATCTTCTCTATGTCTTCTTGTCGCTTGATGGTTTCATCACTCGTGTTCAGTGTGGTGATAATTGGAATTGATAAATTAATTATGTTGTTTATTGAGGGAATTTCTAAGTTCATGACATCTGTTTTGGTTTTGATTGTGTTTGATAAACGTTTACGCGAATAAATCGTAAACGTTTTGCCTTTGATGACGCAGCCGTCACTCAACGTCATTACACCGGCCTTGCTGAGTCGTTCAGATGTAATATTATCCTCGCATAATAAACGCACGGTGCAATGTCCACAACAGAAGTATAGGTACGAATTAAATATGTTTAATTCCGTCCATTGATCACTGCATTCCTTTTCTTAGGTTTTACATTGATTCAAATGTTGATTTTTTATGCATAAGTCGTTATCTGAAGTAATTTGATAAATAGGCCGTTTTAGTGGACAAATGTATTCGTTGGAGTCGTAAGGAACACATTTTTGTAAGTCCTGGATAGACATCGGTATATATGCATCTTTTTGTATGTTTATCGCTAAGTGATTTGCGATAGGCATTATGGTGACCATGCTTTCGCCCACTTGTTGAGGAATTTGTATGAGATTGTAAAGCTCATAGTCTTCTCTGCTCACAAGAGGTATTCTTACTTCAAATATGAGATACTGCCTGGTAGCTCTTGCTTTCACTTTCAACAGGTGATATATTTTTGTTAAATCGGTCTGAATATTATTGATAGGTATAGTCAGGTCCTTTGATAGCTGTCCTGTTATAATATTCAGTTCATCTTTTAGCTGTGCTGGTGTTAATAAGTGAAAGTTGAATTTCTCGTAGAAGATGTTAGCTACAGTGTCTATCAGCGTCTCTTGGATGTTTCTGAGGTTCATTAGAATGTTGTTTGCAATAAGAGTAGATAAAGTAAATTCACTTTTGATGTCCGTCTTTTGGATTTGTTCTTTGAGTTTATTTTCTCCTATACTGCAGTTGATCATGTATTGATTAATCAGCTTATGTTGCCTTTCCATGGCGTTTTCCACTCTTTTGATTACATTTAGTTCAGCTTCAACAATCGACGTTTGATTCTTCCACAATAAACCAAGATGTTTTTGGTTATCTTTGATCAAATCAATATCTTTTTGATATTGCTCAGCAAAGGACTCATCCAGGATTCCGAATAAACTATGGGCAACGTAGCCTATGCCATTGATAAGACCACGGCGCACTCGGATTTCACTTTGCTGACCCAGTAAAATGTTATTGTAGTGTTCAAGTTCATTGTATTCGTGACGTATCTGTAGTCTGACTACGTCACATTGTGATATTTGATCCTTTGCACATATGTTATTTATGTAATCCACGTACTTGTTTAGTAGATCTATTCCTCGCCAATACGGAGCCATATCGCAGTAAACTATTAGTTTCCATTCCTCTCGTTCTAACCGCATGTTACCAATTTTGTCGAAATAGATGCTCTGATTTTTTCCAAGGTCTGAAAGTTTGTGTTCGCATCTTGCTGACGGAATAACAGCCATCAAGAGAATAAGTGATGTTATTATGATATTGCATAATTTTGATGAGGTTTGCTTTGATGTTTTGTTTGTTATTTGCGCTGCTGGCTGAACATTTTCTGTTTCTTGATTGATTTGATCGAGCCCTCTGCACTTAACGCAGTTTCGGAGCTGTTTTTCGATTGCTCGGATTCTTCCCAAGTTCATATATTCTTGACGTAGCCAAGCTTGGGTGAGGCGAGCTCCACCATGATATGTCATCTGAAGACCTTGATCGATGAGCACTCGTTTGATAGAAACAATTTTCGATTTCTTCAATTCTTTGAGAGTCAGAAACTTTGGCTTGTACTGATTACGCGACATGGCGCGCAGAGTCCATGTAAGAATACGCGTAGCTCGGTTACAATTGCTACATTTATTCAATAATATTTGAGCAATGTCATCGTTTTTTCGAATAACATTACTTTGTGCTGATTTTTTCATTTTATCATTCGTGATGTAAATCTGTTGCTGATCTTGATAATTGTTTGTATCGAATGAAGATAGCCATGTTGGTCCATGCCACCACAGCGGCTGTTGTTTCTGTTGTAGTGCCGTCGAATCTGAGCAACCGTATGTTTTGATACTATTGCTTGGTAAATAATTGATGACTATTTTTATTAGTTTTGATAATAAATGCGCAGCGCTCAGTTCGAATCTTGGCAATATAGTTTTGTTGACAGGTACGAGTTTTGATTTTTCCGCTACATTGATCACAGGGGATTGATAATTTTCATTCTCTTGTCTGATAATTCTACAAAATATTACGCAGGCGTACGCCATTCTTGAAGAGTCGCAGAATCCGTGTAGTTCTATGGTAGTATTTTTGTGTGTTTGAAGCCATCTCTGTACGTTGATTTGCTCAATTCCTGATAGATTTTTCTTCATCTTGAGCCACTCTTCTTTGGCTAATGATAATGATCTCTTGGTAGCTGGTTTCAATGATGTTTTCACTACATGTCTGCCGTCCTCCCTTCGTGTAGTTTTTGATTTGTCCTGTTGGATACATTGGTAGTCCTCTATGGACATGTTGATGTTGCTATCGGCAATATCTTCGACTGTCCAAAATTTTTGTGTGTCGTCAATATTGTTCATCACTACGTTGCATTGATATGATTTGATGTTTCCGCTTAAAATCCATCCAAGGTGGGTTTGTTGCGCCACATGTAGGGAACCACTCTCTTTGATAATGCCGGCCATAATAATTTCAGAGTAAACGTCGGCGCCTAGTAATAGGTCAATGGGACGACTCATATTGAAATCTGGATCTGCTAGCTGGATGTTCTGCATGGATGGCCACGATATTTTTACAAAGGTATGATTTGGCAGGTTGTTGAGTAAGGTTTTCATGATTAAAACCTCGGCTTGGAATTTGAAGTCGGAATGCAGAGATGATGCCGAAATACTGATTAGTCCTTTGCAGTTTGATTGATTGGAACCGACGCCAAATATGACGCCTTTGCATGCTCGGTGTGGGAGATTAAGTATCTGAGCTGCATTTTCTGTGATTAGGGAGACTTGAGAGCCCTGATCTATGAGAGCCCTCATTGTGTGGGTTTCCCCATGTGCTCCTTTGATTCGGACGAGCGCTGTTGCTAACAAAACTTCAGCAATGTTGTCTTTTGAGACATGTGACACGTTACTTAGTAATTGGTTTTCACGTGACGTTGACGGCGATGGGGTTGTCGAAGTCGTGTTGCTTGATATCGTGCTCAGCTGGAAGGCTTCGTGTAACAAGGTGTTGTGATGTCCTTGACACACCCGGCACTTTGCTTCAGAGTAACATAGTTTGTCTTTGTGATCATAGAGGCAATTTTTACACAAATTCAATCTTTGAATAGTATTTCTTTTTTCTTCTGCCCTAGATTCCAAAAATGTTTTGCAATGGAATAATCCGTGGCTGTCATTGCAGAGTGGACAATTTTGTGTCCTCATTGCAATACTTTTTGTTGTTGAATTGCGGAAAAATGGTTTGCTTGAATCGTTTTTGTTAAAATATTTATTAGGTTTATTCTGTTGATAGGTATTTTCGGAATCTTTTTGAATGTTTGATATAGGGGTTGATTTTGGTGTATTTTGTTTACGCCTTGATGCTTCAAGTGCGGTGTATTTATTTTCCAAAAATTTCAGGAAATCTGCTAGTGTAGGCAACTCTCTGGGATTTGATAATGACTGAAAATATTCCCCAAGGGTCTGAGAGTCCAGTTTCTGAGACAGTAAGTGAACAATCAGCGGGTCCCAGGTTGATATGTTGACACCGAGATTCTTGATGGCGTTTAGGCATTCATTGGTAGTGTCGAAGATGTTCTTGATCAGGGTATCGGATTGATGTTGCATTGTAGGCACTGATAGCAGTATATTGATATGAGAGCTGAATATTAATTTCGTGTTATTATACCTATTGTTCAAAATGTCCCAGCATATTTGATAATTTTCTGAACTGATGTTTAAATGTTGAATGATTCTCTCTGCTTCGCCTTTCACCTTACTTTTCAAGAACTGCATCTTTTGGGCACTTGATATAGATTTGTTGTTATGGATTGTTTCCTTGAATAAATCCTTGAATGATGTCCATGTGTGATAATTTCCTGTGAAACTAGGAATATCCATTTTTGGTGTGCAGTTTTCCCGATGAGAAACTGAACCCATCTTGATATTGATAGACCTTTTGATGTTAATGTATAACTGTTCGTACTTGGTGTATGCTTCTTCATACTCTTCGTCGTCAGAAAACATCTCACTATCGATCTCCCAGTGTAGAGAGTCGATAGTTGACCACCTTGATTGAACAGTTTTAAGTAGATCTTCGATTTCCCATTTTTCAGAGATGCTCTCCAAGTCTACTGTCATGATTGTCCGGGACAATGCCTTGAAGTTACTTTTTTGCTTACGCAACATTTCTTCTAACTTACTGGCATTCCCTTGGGAGGTAATTTGACCAAATGATATTGATTTGCTTCCAGAAGGCTTGATATTTGATTGATCTTGATCAACTGTCAACGTACTCGAAGTTTGCTGATCAGTTGCTATATCTTGATTTTGATTGTCTGATACACAAATTGATGGATTGATAAAAGACCTTTCTTCCTTCTTTGTTTCACTGGAGGATTTGTACTGTTGAATTGTTTCTCTTGCTTCGTTGTAGAACGACTTGGTCTTATGATAGTAGTTATCCGAAAAGTAGGTATAAGAACGATCATCAAACTTACATAATTCCAAATGATTGGTTTGAAACTCTTCCCAGTAAGTATCCAGTGTTTGTAAGCGCTTTTTGATGTAGAGCACAGTCTTCCGATCTGGAGAATCCTTTTTGAAATTACTCAACTGCTGCTCGATAGCCTTCATTAATTGATTTTGATTAGCTAAAACATCCTCCATGTTGATGCTCATGATTGTTCTTGATTGATAAATGCTGTATTATTGATTGATATTGTTTGATGATTTTTGACCGCTGTTCAGCAGTTTATGTTAATGTAATCACTCCGCGATATAAGCGCCTTCTCAATTCAACCGGGGAGACCCGCTTGTGGGAGGCCGGCTGAACCGATTCGCAACCGCGAAGAGAAGTACAATCACACACCCTGCGAAGATGGAGTTAGCAGTCGACGAGTTGAGGGGACAGTTGGTATTTGTCCACAGGTCGTCGTTCGGGAGCAACACGTAGCAACAGCTTTTTCACACTGCCACAATCGCGAATTAGTCCCGCTAATACGGAAGCTCGAAGGACCATAAAGATGTACAGTCTAGGACCACACAACTTGAGATGATAGTAAATTGATTGATACGCGAGATATTGATAAAAAGGTTTATTGATAAATTGATTGATAATGTATGATATGAGTCCACGCGATTTGAATGATATTCGTGCACTGAAATGTAGGCCGCGCGTCGCAGGTAAAGTGCTGATACAGTGTAACGAAATTGTACATTGCTTGCACTGTACAGTCGCTATTTAATCAAATTTTCTATGACATACATAAAAAACCGGCCAAGTGCGAGTCGGACTCGCGCAGTAAGGGATCCGTACCTCTCAATATGTCTATGTTTGTCTTATTTTTAGTATTTGTTGCAAAACTACATAATATGCACTATAATCTGACCAAGTTTGACGCTAGTATGTATTACCGTTTTGAAGATAGAGCAGGAACAAAAACGTTGAAAAAAATGCATGTTTTTTGAGGTTTCTTGTATGGGGACCCCCTTTGGTTTTAGACTTTATTTTTATTTTAGTATTTGTCGTGATACACCTCATAGCAACACATATTCTGAGAAAATTTCAACCGGTTACCTATTACCGTTCAAAAGATACAGCCCTGTGACAGACAGATGGACGGACGGACGGACGGACAGCGTAGCGAGAGTAATAGGGTCCCGTTTGGAACCCTTCGGGTGCGGAACCCTAAAAAACAGCAGAAATAAATAGAATTTGAATTTGAATAATCAATTCGAAATTCGAAAAATTATATTGCTGTGGCAGTGCATCACTATTGAGAATAAAGTACGGCAATTGTTCCTTCATACGTAATTGTTAATATTTACGGATCTTCATGAGCAGGCAAACGTTAAAAACGCCATCATAGTGTGCCGCGATATAGCAGTATCACAATCCATTTTATTTACTAAGCGCCGATCTTTCTAATCCTGTGAGCCCTGTTAGTGTAACAAGGCAAGAAGATAAGGAAGACTAGGTTAATAATGTTATTACGTGACTGCAGTCAGCTAATATTTACGCCGTCGCCGACATAATGTGTTATTGTTCACTGTTCTGTGGTATTACAGTCTTTTATGAAATAGTTCCTATAGTAAGTAAAAGTTCAGTGTGGTGCCGGACGTAAAGAGTTGCACCACCACTCTTCTCATGGGTGTCGTAAAAGGCGACTAAAGGATTCACCAGAGGATGGGCAGCACACAGCGTTCTCTGAGTGTCCAACCAACTGCGATCGCCAACCTGCCTGCCAAGCGTGGCGATTATGGCATATCCCCCAACATGCTTGGGGGACGTCTTTCGGTTGAAATGATGATGATGATGATGATGATGAGACGGACAGGAAGGCTTGGTAAAATCAAGCCTGCATACAAATTGATCAACTAATACAGTTTATTTGTAAGAAGATCAGTTTTGTTGCTTATTTAAAAAGTGGTAGAACTAGTTTATTTTTATGGTATATAGTGGCGAAATGAGCTAAAAGCCCACCTAAAGTTATATACCTACATACATACATATTATCACGCCTGTTTCCCATTGCGGTAGGCAGAGACTATGGATTTCCACCTACTACGATCCTGACACACCTCTTTCGCTTCATCTATGTTCATTAACCTCGTCATGCATGCTCGTCGGTTTAGAGTACTCTTATAACATACCTTTCTCAATCTTTGTCACTACATCTTCTTTCACTCCACAACGCTCCCTTATCAGGTTTTTTTTTATAGTATAGGATGGCGAAACGAGCTAAAGGCCCACCTGATGTTAAGTGGTTACCTTTGCCCATAACAACTGCAATACCACCTAGGCTGTTGCCTAAATGGTACAGCAAGTCGGTTTGCCAAACTGAGACATGAAGATGGAAGTCTCATGTGATTGTAATTTCACCGGCACCCGTACCCTTCAGACCAAAACACAGCAATGCAAGCATCACTATTTGGCGGAGAAGTAGGTACGGTGGTAGTACTTCCCCGGACGAGCTCTTTCACAATGGAGCTCTACTACTACTAAAACTTTACGTACGTTATTCCTTACTTTATCTCTCAAAGTTACACCATACATACATCTCAAAGCTCTGATTTTTACTGCATTTATTCTGCTTTCATGTTTCTTCTGCCATACCTAACTTTACTACGTAATGTTAAGTTGTTGGTATATTTGCCTATAACAACTGCAATACCACCTAGAGTCTAGACAGTTGCATAAACTGTATTGCTAGTCGCGTTCGCCAAACTGAGAAGTTGAAAACGTTTTGTTATTTTGTAACCCTGTATACCCGACCTGGGTATTACGTGGGTATAGGTAGTTATGAGTCCCTAGCCCTACAATCCATTCCGTACCAAAACGATGATATTTACAAAGCTTATACTAACAGCACATGTTTTGGTTCCATTACGCAGGTAGATAAAGTCCAATATGGCGGCCGACTAATTACTTAAGTGTCCAACTTTACACTTAACTCAATTGTGGTGTGGTTATGTTATGTTAAAAGGTGAATAGAGGTCATTGTAGCGTTCGTAGGTGAAATTAACATAGCTGATATTGTAACTACTGCAAAAAGAGGGCTCGTGGCCAAGTACCAGCGTTGACGGATGAAAGAAAAAGACATGCTTCGTCGATCCCAAATAGATAATGAGCTGCAACTGGAAATGAACTAATATAAAATATATTTTTTTAGATTACATTACCAAAAACTCAACTGCAATGACTAAAAGTATTAGTTTGTTGACTATTGATTTAAAAATTATTATGTCAAGTGTGTAAATAAGCAAGAGTATTAAATTTCTTTCATGTTAAATAGTTTCGCTTGTCTAGGTCCACAATGTGAGTTGATTTGACCTCTGTGGTCTAGTGGTTCGAGAGTCAGACTGCTGATCACGAGGTCGTGGGTTCGATTCCCACAGGACACAAATATTTGTGTGATGAACATAAGTGTTTGTGTTGGTCTGGGTGTTTCTTATGTATTATAAGTATGTATTTACGAAAAAAAAAAGTATATAAGTATTATATCCATTGTCTAGTACCCATAGCACAAGCTCTGCTTAGTTTGGGACTAGATGGTGCCGTGTATAAATGTCCCAAAGATATTTATTTATTTATTTATTTATTATGGAGTTGATTTACGTTGAAAAGTTGGTGAACTTACTATCAGTAAAAATAATTATGTTTGAATCATTTTCAGACTTACAAACTCTCACGGTAATATAAAATAATGAGAAAAATATAACAAACTAGAACAAACCATACATTCAGACAGAATACCCTAATCAAAGTCAACCAAAAATATTTTCCTTTTATCCACTCAATAGCCTTCATTGTCCTCAGCCCTTATCATAACTGATAAATAGGTTTCTAGGGCGCATCCCGACTGGCACAAAGCATGCCAAGAGTAATCTATTAGCCTCTTTATAAGAATTTTATCAACCTACCACCCTTGAAAACATGTTTGTGAAAACAATATTGATTGAGGCTATTGTTATTCGAAAATACGAAGATTAAAGTGGGAGCTGAGTTGGATTATTAATGAATACAACATCAGATCGAGGTATTGTAGCCTCGTACTTTATTGAGGGTAGAGCGAAATTAGTATCTAATTGTTAATTACATTATATTGTCTGTCTAGCATAGAATATATACGATCTTATCACTGCGTCTTTTCCTACCTTGACTTTGGAATACTATAATACTAAATACCAAAATCATCGAATAACGATGGAGCCATAACTTTAAAAAAATTGAATTGAATTAACAACAAGAAGCGACACTGACACTTAAGCATGTGTGCTCGTAAAATTGCTCGCGCCTAAATGTGCGGGTCGGGGCGAGCGCGAGGGCCGTGCGCGGTGCGCGGCGTGCGGAATAGGCAGTCTCTCGGCTGCCCCAGCCAAGGGCCGCTTCGCTCGCTAATTTACACAAAGTACAGTACTTAAATTATGTTTAATGGTATCTGGTTTGACTCAGCGGACAACGCAAGAAGCAACTACTAAGTACGTCACACGATTTGAGTAATTTAAAGTCACACACTGGGCGGTCATTATTGTTGCAGTCAAAAAACAATATTATAGGTGTTATCTTACACAAATTGTTACACTATTTGACGCACTAATAAAAAATCAGGCATACCTATTTCATCGAGTTTTGATGTTAGAGAACATAATCTAATTAACATAAATAAAACTTATCTTTCATGTACACCCATTGTACCAATGATATTAAAAAATACTTTTAAATATCATGGTGTACACCCATGTTTATAAATAAATATTCATTCGATAATTTCCTTGCACCACATAAGTTTTTGGACTTTTTGGTATCGGCCCTATTGCATACACGCGCTCCCTCAAGGTCAACGGCGAGCGAGCTCACACGTACAGGGGAGTGTCACCGCTGTGTCTCTAGTTAGATGTGAGATGTTTTTATCAGAAATGAATCTTGGGAGAGCAATGAAAATCTGATATCCCTAACTATATCCACGATTAGGTTATTGCAATATCAAAAGTTCAGCGCCATGTTCTAACAATAAATATTTTCTTCCACAGGCAATCCACAACAGAAAATATGAAAGAAACAAAACCGAATTCAGTGATACAAAAACCGAAGCATAAAAGTGACTCCACATAAAAATGTCATCAAACAACCTTCAGATGTCCAAGTATCGAAAACCGATGCAATGTCAGACGATGAAGAGCAAAATGAAGAAACCAACCAAATTCAAAATGAACAGGTTGTCAATAAACTTCTTGATGACGATAGTCATTTTAGCTTCGTTGCCTTACAGCTCCACGTTGAGTCTCCCGAACGGTGACCCTGCTCCCGGCAGATCTCCAGGCCCACCTCAAATGGACGACAAAGATGTTTCAACAGATGACAAAGTTATAGAAATACCAGAGGTTTACGATGAAACAACGACTAGTGAAGAAGTGGTAGAATTGACAACTGTGAGTGAGGTAGTGAGTGAGAGGACAGTGGATATCAGTGATGCTTGTGCCTTCGCGAGGATCCCGAGTGACAGTGACGATATCGTCACACTGAGTGACGAGGATAGTGACGTTAATTTGACGCTTAGTCATCCAGTGTTTGAAGCAGATGAGCTGGTGCGAGGTGTCGTGTATGACGGTAAGTGATGTTAGCTTAAAATTTCAATTAATTTATTAACCTTGTGTTGTTCCACAGCTGGATTTGAAAAGTCAATTATCGATCGGGAAAGAACCGGTTACCTTAATTGAAAACCGTTTTCATATTAACATCATCATTCATCATCATCATTTCAGCCGAAAGACGTCCACTGCTGGACATAGGCCTCCCCCAAGCATCGCCACAACGACCGGTCCTGTGCCTTCCGCATCCAGCGGATTCCCGCGACCTTCACCAGGTCGTCGGTCCACCTTGTGGGGGGTCTACCCACGCTGCGCCTTCCAGTACGCGGTCGCCACTCCAGAACTTTACTGCCCCATCGGCCATCCGTTCTGCGAGCAATGTGCCCCGCCCACTGCCACTTAAGTTTGGCAATTCTTCGGGCTATGTCGGTTACTTTCGTTCTCCTGCGAATCTCCTCATTTCTGATTCGATCACGCAGGGACACTCCGAGCATAGCCCTCTCCATTGCCCTTTGAGTGACTTTGAGCCTTCTTATCAGGCCCATTGTGAGCGACCACGTTTCAGTACCGTAAGTAATTACTGGCAACACATACTGGTCAAAGACTTTCGTCTTGAGACACTGCGGTATTTTGGACGAGAAGATATTGCGTAGCTTCCCGAACGCTGCCCAACCGAGTCGGATTCGACGATTGACCTCTTTCTCGAAGTTGGACTTACCTAGCTGGACAGTTTGTCCTAGGTATACATAATCGTCAACAACTTCGAGTGTAGATTCTCCGATGCTTACGGGAATGGGTGCTATATGGGAATTCGACATAACCTTTGTCTTGTCCATATTCATTTTAAGACCCACTCTATCGGCAGCTCTATTGAGGTCATCGAGCATTGTACCGAGGTCCTCCATGGTCTCAGCCATGACTACTATGTCGTCGGCAAACCGAAGGTGATATTAACATGCTCTTTACATATTATAACAAAAAAAAAAATACATGTTTAAATCAATTGGCGTCTAATGCTGTATTAAAGTATGTACAGCCTGATACTCGAACTGTGTTTCTATTTAAAAAAATCATCAATATGGTACCATAACCAGGACCATAATAATTATCCAAAATACGCTCGTTAAAAATTCTTGGTACACCAAATACGCGAAACTCAAACAATGAATAAATAATCTATGTAAAATATTGAATAATATATTATTATGTAAAGTACATAATCTTTGTGTGTTGTGGAATTATGATTCGGTCTTACATTAAGCGGGTTCGCTCATCCAAGCAGACAAGTCATTTAATATTCACAGCTCGGAGCCCCAATAGCGATATTGATTGATTTTCTGTTCTTATGGTTATTTTTACTTCAATCCGTTCGAGTTAAATGTAATATCTACGAGAAAGCAAGCTATTTGTTTTGCTTTAGGACTTCAAAATAATTAAGCCTTATCCCCAGGGACCGTACAACCCCGGTTAAGAGTTAAGCCGTTCGAAGAGGTAAACCGTTTATGAGGTTACCTTTATCATGATGTAACCCCTTGAATGGGTTATATGCTTGAAACCCAGTAAAAGGGTTACCCATATGTTTATTCAATAAACTTGTGCAAAGTAGGTGGTGGAGCACTTTGCAACCTATGCCAATCATCGAGCGATCATATTACATTGCTCCGAGTCGGAATGTTACGCTGTTATCGTTTTATGCTTACTAACTAAACGAAAGAGAAAGAAAGATCGTTGAAAGTGTAACCCTTGGGAACCCTTATGTAACCTTTAAGCCTTTCAAAAAAGTTACCCATATCGTATGGGCTTTTCATTAACCGCTAAGAAAAACCCTATCGAAAACCCTATCAAAGGGTAACCAGAATGGTCCCTGCTTATCTGACATATTGGAATCTCGCTCTCCTTACAAGTCGATTGGACTGTTGACAGCCAGGTGGCGTGAGTTGGAAATATTACCACCATATTTATTCTTCCGCTGATTAGTGGAACTCCTTGCTTGAAATTACCCCACTGGAAGCATAAGCTGAAGTTTTCGCATGCCTGCTAAATGTGATATTGAACATTTATCATATTTTTAAGAACTTATGTACCATATGTACATACCTACCATATCTAGTAGTAGTAGAGTTCCTTTGTGAAAGATATCGTCTGGGGAAGTACTACCACCGTAGTTCACTGTACCTACTTCTCCGCCAAATAGTGATGCTTGCATTGTTGTTTTTCGGTCTGAAGCTCGCTACGGTGGGCTGTCCACGGTATTCTTACCAAGCAACGCCAGCACCACATATCGAAAGCTACACTACATTTGAAACTACATTAATGTCAATGCAATATCGGTAACAAAATGTATCCTAGCACAGAAATTTGAAAGAGCTTGCTTCCTACGCAAGACGGATTCATTGAAATGTAGGTGATAAGTTTTCGGTACCTGTAAACCGAGCAATACCACGTCGAAATACCAAGGAGCGGTCCTGGCAAAGCAATTTGGGCTATAGTTTGATAGTAGTTGAATGTTGAACTTCTACACCTGGTAGAATTGAGCAGATTATATTGTTCGGTCTAATAGTTATGTGTTCTGATATTGATTTAAGTTGTGAGTACATCATATATTATATTCTGGTATTCTCGTAACGTAACATGGAGAAAAAGTACCTATATTAAAATTGGAAAAAAACCTCATGATGAGACCTGATTTCTTTTTTATTAAAAAATCTGATTTCAGTTGTTTTAATTTTTTTTACCTGAGCCTGGAATCAAATTAACAGTCGCCAAGAAGTACCATCTCGTATTTACTGCTTCTGTAGATAGATGTCCATATGAATAAAGAGGATAAAGTCTCTAACAGACATACCCCCAGTTTCCGAAAGGCTGATCAACGCAAAAATTAACTAATCAGCTGTCAAATCCCAGGTCAAGCGATGTGATTGGTTGTTAACGTTTTTGCCGGCCAATCACAGGAGCTGACATTAGATTTGACAACAGATCAAATTGATCAGCCTTCCAGAAACTGCGGGATAGCATCTTAAATTAAAGTAGTTACGTCCATGGAATAAGAACTAACAGCAAATAAAATAAGGTGTTTTTTTTTTGTAAAATTTATTTTACTGAAATGTAATGGTTTTTACCCGACTGCGCCAGAAGGAGGGTTATGTTTTTCGAGTGTATGTATGTATGTATGTATATTTCTTTGGCACGCTCTGTAGCCTAAGCGGCTTGATGGATTTTAGCTTGAGAGGTGTCGTTAGATTCGTCTTAATTGTGAGAGTGACACTGGGTATATCAAAATTATAAAAATTAAAATGGCCGACTTTTGGTGCCATATTAAAAGTCTTCAAAAATTTTTTTTTACTCGTATCCTAACGCGTGGGCTATCAAAATAAAGGGTTTGATAAATGGTTTACAAAAATATGTACAACTTATATGTTTAAATGTAATTTGGAATGAGAAATTCTAAAAAAACAACAAAATATTCACCACGAACGCTGCAAAGTTTTCGATACGTCAGGAAAACCAATTTAAATAATATAGGTACGCGATGTAATCCGGTTAAACATGTTTTATTATTAAAACATTCATCGTTAAATATTTAATTTAATAAACATTAATAGCGATATAAAACTTGCCAAAACTAAAAAAAAAAGAAAAGTTAATAAACAAAACCAAAAAACCTATCTGCGTGTAAAAATAAATGAATTGATGTAAACAAGACTTGAGTAGGTAAATATATGTGAAAGTATCAAATCACTATCAAATACTCAAGTCTTGTTTACATCTTTTCATTTATTTTTACACGCAGTCGGTTTTTTTTGTATAGGAGTTATCTTTCATGGCATCCTTGCGTTCGTGGGGTGGAGTCTGGGGTGAGAAAAATAGGTGCATTTTTTTTACGAAAACAGCAACGAGAAGTAGTTTTTTGGCATTCTCATACTATTCCATAGAAGGATCTATAGGAATTTCCTTTAAATATCCTGATAAATTTAGATAGATCTATGACGCCAAAAAGTAGCTTAAAACGCAGATTCCTTGCGTTTTTTGTAATACGACTCTTAAGGCACGCGTCGACCTATCGGTATCGTACGCATCGTACGGACGGATCACATTAAACGAATTCGAATAGCGTAGTGCGTCCAACTATCCGCAGCGTATGGATTGCCGACGAATTTCTATGAGCAATCAAATATTGACTTTCGGATGCCGATGACTTCATCCGCATTTTTGAATACACTGAGATCCGTCCGATGCGTACAATACAGATAGGTAGACGCGTGCCTTTAATTATTCGCTTAGTATTGTAATATTATTTAAGCCTCTGATACACATGCGTGTAACTTGCACACTTGCATACCAGTTCCAGGCACGTGCCAGCTACTTTCATGTGTATACGTTAACCGGCATGCCTTTACCTGGCAAACAAGTAGTTTGCACAACATTTGATTTACTGGCATACAATATGAGGGAGGGCCGCGTGGGGCTGCGTAATCGGCACGTGTCAACGTACGCGGCAGCTACAGGTATGCCAATGTCACCCAAATCCGTCTTCTTCTTCTCTTCTTTTTGTCTCATTAATTTAGCTTCACATTCTTCTGCTAGTAACAATATGACACTATTTAATTCACTTCGAAAGCTTTCCGTTAGTGAAAAAACTAGAAAATGTGCTGTCAAGACGTTGCCGTCGGTAACGTGGCGTACTAGCACGTGTATAGCTTGCCAGTTACAGGCATGCTGGTAAGACAAAAGCATGCAGGTTTACTTGCAAATGTATCCACAGTGTGCCAGTTACTTGTATATAGCTGGCATGCAAGCTACAGCTCCATTTTACGGGCATGTTTATTCCAGTCATAAAGGTAGTCACTGCTTCCTTGATTTAAATGTAAGTCAACGATAAAATATAATAAAGTCCCATCTCAAGATATGACAAACTAACCAAAATATATTTGGCTTCTCGAAATAGCGTTTAGACGGAATAGCGCTCTGGGGGCCTGGATAGTAAACACTCGGGAAACTGATTGCTTCTCGGTGTAGACACAAACGACACTTGTGTCAGACACTGGAGTTGCTAAAGCGATTCATTAGAGGCAGTACGGCCAGACAATGTCTTTGAGATATTAGTTTCGGATGACGTCATTATAATGTCATCAGGCTTTGGTTTGACGAAAGGAATAGGTAGTGGAAGTATAGAGATGGTAGTCCGATTGGTCCAGTGGATAAGCGATCAGCTGTTGGAGGTTCAAATTCGTGTCAAAGAACAAAGGAAACAGAAGTAAAAGAGGCTTATATGTAAAAATAAAATGTAGACAAACGAACATACAAACAAACTAAACTAGACTGATCATTTCCACAATATTAATAATAAAAAATATAGCAATTCGAAGTCCTCTTCACACCCGACGCGGGCGTTTGCCGCCACGATACGTCGACGGTGCGTACGTGTCACTTGTATCTTGTATGAGTACATCTCTTTTACACGCACAGAAATGGACGTCTCAGATGAGGCTCCCTAATTAACCGTGAAAAAATTATGCAATTATTGTTATTGATTGATACAGTACCTTAATTTTAGTGGGGTTTTTTGGTTTTTTAGGCTTAATGTGATATAAAAATCGTATAAAATAGTCACATACGTACGATACTCGCCGTCAAAGAGGAAATGATGGTTTAATAGAAGCGCGAGCGAAGCGCGAGCGAAGCGCGAGCGAAGCGAGCGTCTAATTTTTTCAGATATTTTATGCGAAAATATGATCTTCATTTAGTGTATTATTGTGTTTTTTTTAGATTTTGTGTAATATTTAAATGAAAAATAAAAAACAAGGGCTGCCGACACCAAAACTTTATGCATGAGCGCGATTTTTTTAAATTTCTTTAATAATTTTCCACTTAAACCGTTAACGACACTGCACATATAGCTCAAACATTAATTATTTATAGTAATAAAACAAATTAAATAAAAAAAACTGACAGAAATCGTCGACTACGTTTCAAAAGTGCCTGTAATTAGTTTTATTTGAATTAACATTTGATTTTGATTTTAATTTTGACTGGCGATAAAATTTTGTGAAGTTTTCAAAGTGCTATCCTACTCGATTGAATCTTTCGGTCAGCTTCATTCTCGAAGTTGTATCTACCAAGCATTGAATTGAAATGGCAACCCAAAAGGGTTTTAAGGGTACAAATATTTCTATTATTTAATTATTTTGACTTCTGGCCTGAAATAATGATATTTTGAGGCTATAGAATTTTTAGACCCAGATTTGGGCCTACCTGACGGTGAGGCCCGAAGCCTACCGCCCCTGCTCCCCCCTCTAAGTCCGCCACTGCCGCAGAGAAAGATAATACTTAATTAAGTACTGAGCATCTCATTCATCGCAAAGTTGTGGTACGCTGGGTAGTGTGCCCGTCTGCCACGGTTGAATATGTCGCCCCCTGATGCTGGCGCCTGGGGCACGGGCCCCCTAGATTCGGCGCTGGCCCAAAGTACAAGTTGATCAATGACCTATATTGTGTGCACATGGTCAACAGAAAACTATTTTGTTCAGCCTACGTAATAAATAATGAAAGGAAGTTTTGTTTCCATATTCAGGGCACACGAGACATTTTCGCTTATCGAAATATTCAGTACAGAGTACTTTAACATGCAATTTACATAAATGTGAAATATTTTTATATGGTCCATATTGGCATGAATTTGAAAAAGCTTTCACGGTCTCAAAAGTTACAGCTTTTTTAGTACATTCCGAACATTATAGAAAATAATCTGTCCCCAGAGGCTACAATGTGATGAGCTGATGTAAAATTCACGATTGAAATTTTTATAAAGTAGAATGACATGTATTTATTTTCATTTGAGCGACATTCATACAATTTTCTCAGACTTGCGCATTTTTTGAGTGATTTTATCTTCATTTTCAGTTTTGGTTTTGTAACTGCCTAAGTTTTAAGATGCTGTATTATAAATTGAATTCGGTATTTTTGTTGAATGCTGTTTTATACTTGTTTAACGGAGTTTCAAGAGGCATTCCTAAGGGATATTTACGAATCAATAACTTTTTTCAAAGAAAAGTTATTTGTCGTTGCATTTTTCTGTGATGGAATTATATATGGAGTATTTCTGAATAAAATATCATCGTCACATTACATAACATAACCAGCCCATTACTGTCCCACTGCTGAGCACGGGCCTCTTCTCAGTACGAGAAAGCTAAGACCTTAGTCCACCACGCTGGCCTAGTGCGGGTTGGCAGACTACACACACCATCAAGAACTGTATGGAGCACTCTCAGGTGTGTAGGTTTCCTCACGATATTTTCTTTCACCGTTAAAGCAAGTGATAATCAAATTCAGATCCACACATGAATTTGAAAAGTCAGAGGTGCGGGCCGGGATCGAACTCTCACCCTCCTGCATGGAAGGCAAGCGGTCAACCACAAGGCTATCACTGCTTCATTTCGTTAAGGTACACCTTCACCTTAAATAAAATAAAGAAAGAAAATATTTATTTCAGTCTCGGTACGGGCGAGAGAAAAAAAAAACTAAAAATAACATATTAACAAAAAAACTTTAAATTGACATGCCTGTATGAGACTAAAAAAGGCCCCCATCTCAGCACCTTTCACCTTTTTATTCTCTTTTATATGGTCCTCGTAACTGAAAACACAGTAACTTCAGTTGTACAGTTACTGAAGTTACTGTGTTTTCAGTGCAGTATACTACAAGAAAGTTTTACCAATCATAAAATGTGCCAACGTGATTTAAATTTAGAAATTTTACATGAACTAAACTTCACTTGTCAGTCTTCACGATGATAATTCGTCATCATCATTTCAGCCGAAAGACGTCCACTGCTGGACACATGCCTTCCCCAAGCATATGTTGGGGGGATATGCCATAATCGCCACGCTTGGCAGCCGGGTTGGCGATAATTATTAATATAATTATAATTACGTATAATGATTAATGGTAATTATTATTACATATCTCTTGTTTAAGTCGGGAATCGAACTAAAATAATCACGAATCGAAATACCACCTGTAATTTATGGCTACTATCGATAGATATCGATAAAGAAAAGAAAATATATTGATAAAGAGGATCAAATTCTCCAACCAACATAGCATATTAAATTAAAGAAAATCCATTAAATAAGAACTTACAGCATGTCTGTGCTGATAGCAAATAAAATAGGGTTTTTGAAGTAAAACTTTTTTAGGCACGCTTGACTTGGGGAGTATACTGGTGAATGCGTTACAAAAAAATAAAGTTAATGACTTCCGTCAAAGTAAACAAGTTTTCGTAATACAAACAATAACAGTTTGGATTTTAATGGCTGGATTTTAATTTTAGAGGTGTAATAGTACACCCACATTTCGCCAGTTATGTTATAGTCCCATGTAATAGGGGGCGAGCCTATTACCATTAACCGGGCACAAATCAAGACTCCAGGCTGCTACTGAGAATTTCCTAATGAAAAAACCCAATAATGCTTTGCCCGACCCGGGAATCGAACCCAGGACCCCTCAGCAGTCGCACTTGTAACCACTAGACCAACGACGCAGGCCAAAATAGTATAGTATACATAATTATTTAACATATTCATCTTATTCAAAGGAACCAACAATTACAAGCAGTGTGAATTAGTTATGAGAAATATACAAAGCAAGCTAATTTAAGCGTTATTATAATATTCATAAGGTGTAATACAGTGTATCAGAGGTTTAATAATTAATTGTAACCTCTGTCAGAGTAAATCCTTGCCCAGGAGACAAGAGAATGACAAAATAATTTTAATGGATATTTAATATCTATGTGTTTACGTTTGTGGGACCCATTTTAGATCCACTGAGAAAAAAATTACTGCAATGTTTAGCTACTACACCAAATTCTTGTTAAAATACATGCTGAAATTTTAATCGCTTCTTTCCCAAAAAGGAGTCATTGTACTCATCATTATGAACAACTTTTACCATTTATGGGACCAACCCTGACATCGCGAAAATAAAAACAGTTGGTCCCTACATTTTATCAATTTCATCATCATCATCATCATTACAGCCGAAAGACGTCCACTACTGGACATAGGCCTCCCCCAATTAAGGAGGGGATATGCCATAATCGCCACGCTTGGCAGGCGGGTTGGCGATCGCAGTTGGTTGGTTAAATACTCAGAGAACGCTGCTGCCCATCCTCTGGTGAATCCCTTAGTCGCCTTTTACGACACCCATGAGAAGAGATAAGGGTGGTGCTATTCTTTAAGTCTGGCACCACACGATCGATTATCGATTTATCGATTTAAGTGAACACAAATGTGGGACCAACAGATTTTTTTTTCGCGATTTCAGGGTTGGTCCCATAGTAAAAGTTGTTCATAATGATGACTACAATGACCCCTTTTCGGGAAAGAAGCGGTTAAAATTTCAGCATGTATAGCTAAACTGATTTGCTACACATTTTAAACTAGTTAGCTACTAGTGGCGTCAGTTTATTAGTCGCCTTTTTAATGTTACTAGCAGCTAAAATTTGTGCTACTCTTACTTTTCAATGTTACTAGCAGCTAAAATTTGTGCTACTCTTACTTTTCAATGTTACTAGCAGCTAAAATTTGTGCTACTCTTACTTTTTAATGTTACTAGCAGCTAAAATTTGTGCTACTCTTACTTTTTTTTCAGTGTAGTCGTAGTAATTGATAGTCAGACATATTATTTTTTACATTTTAATGTTATAAAATACATACAATTCTCTCTACAAGTTTCATTATGACCAAGCAATAAGGTGCACAAATATTATACAAGAAAGAAAAAAAAAAAAAAAATCGCGAACGAGCAGGATTCGAACCTGCGACTCCTGGCTCAGTACGCCAGTGCTACCACTAAGCTACCGTGAACACTAGGGATAGGAATACTGCTCGTGAGCGATTTTTTCTTTTTACATTTTATATCTTTAGATTTCGCTTTGCATGCGTAAAAGCGTTAAAAATAATAAAATAAATAAAGATAAATTTAATTACTGAAATACCAGATTATACATAGTAGGTACTTAAAAAAAAAAACCAAACAAATCCAGAAAAATCATATTTCATCGAGATAAATAAATTACAATGAAACTAGGTGTGTCTAGGCGGTCTCTTGTTTACAAACCAAAATTAATTTTAAACTATCGCTCTCTTTTACTAATAGTAGATACAAGAAAGGGATGACAACAATTTTAGTGCTGTCAAATTAGTTTACGTGTTACACTTCTACGTATTTTTAATCGGCACTTTCCGAAATCACGACTAAACTTGTGTGTGGAAATTTTAATTCCAACTAATTTGACAGAACTAAAATGGTTGCCATCCTTTTCTTGTATTAACTATAAGTAAGAGAGAGCGATAGTTTAAAATGAGTTTAGTTTGTGAACAACAAAATAAACACAACAAGTACGTTAGTTAACAAGTAATAAACTTATTTAACCAAAATTAATCAGTCTTTAGTATTTGAAGTCAAAGTAATTTTATTAAGTTTCTGTCTAACATGTTTCGATTTACATCCAATTTCATTACTACATAATAACAAACATAACATAACCAGCCCATTACTGTCCCACTGCTGGGCACGGGCCTCTTCTCAGTACGAGAAGGCTAAGGCCTTAGTCCACCACGCTGGCCTAGTGCGGGTTGGCGGACTACACACACCTTTGACAACTATATGGAGCACTCTCGGGTGTGCAGGTTTCCTCACGATGTTTTCCTTCACCGTTAAAGCAAGTGATAATCGAATATAAATCCGCACATGAATTCGAAAAGTCAGAGGCGCTGGCCGGAATCGAACTCACACCCTCCTGCATGAAAGGCAAGCGTTCAACCACTAGGCTATCCATATCCAATGTATTTAAAACAATTCCAAAACAGCATATGATTTTACTGTCTCTCAACATCGCTCATACGGAATACCTAATTACTAATCGCACACGTCAGCAAACAAGTCTAACATATTCAAATATGGCTGACAAAGTATTACACGAATATCTGACATGTCACGACATGGCGGCCTGTCCATCAAAGGACTATGAATAAACCAAAGACATTTGTATACTATGGAATAAACATAGACTGTGGACTATTTATCACAATGTTATCCCTGTGTTATGGTTTTGTTCTACGTATATGAAGGATGGTGTTATCCCTTGTGTTCAAGGGGAATGGAAGGATGTTTCCGGAGACAAATGGGTCTAAGTTGACATAAAATGTAGTGACAAAGGGATTATGGGATAAATGCGAATAATTTGAGGTACTAAAGGTGACAGAGCGATTGTACGTTATCTAAACATGAAAAGACTGAAGTTACATATAACTTTCCACAAACATACATATAACTTAGACAGAGAGGAATAATCCTTCGCGCGGTTTCGGGCATTTTCTTTATGGATCGCCCGTATCTTCGAGGACGCGCGAGCATTTTTTGTCAGGTTCAACTTAATTTTAATAATTTTAAAGTTTATTATAAAATCCTCTCCACTGTGCTCCGTTCTGTCGGCGCTGACCCTATAGTCTTTATAAGTTAGTTAGTAGATAACCTATTATTGGCGTTGATTCTCTTGTTCGCACAAACTAAACTTATTTCAAACTATTGCTCGCTTTTACTAATAGTAGATAGATAGTACAAGAAAGGGATGGCAACAATTTTAGTGCTGTCAAAATAGTCAGAATTAAAATTTCCACTCAAGTTTAGTCATGGTCTTGGAAAATACGAAGAAGCACTTAAATTGTTGAATTGGCATGTATCTGGACAAGACTAAAGTCATGTTCAATATGCATGTCATGCCGAGGCCAATATTCGTCGAAGGGTCGGCACTCGAAGTTGTAACGGAATACGTCTACCTAGGGCAGGCAATTCAGCTTGGTAGACACAACTTCGAGAATGAAGCCAACAGAAGGATCCGTCTGGGCTGGGCAGCATTTGGCAAACTTCGCCGAGTCTTCTCGTCGCCTATACCGCAAAACAACAACAAGGTGAAGACAAAGGTCTTCAACAAGTGCGTCCTGCCAGTCATGACTTACGGTGCCGAGACGTGGACACTGACAGTTGGGCTAGTCCACAAATTTAAAGTCGCTCAGCGAGCTATGGAGCGAGTTATGCTTGGAGTTTCTTTGAAGGATAAAATCCGTAACAAGATTATCCGGAGAAGAACCGGAGTGACCGACATAGCTTGTAGGATCAGTAAGCTGAAGTGGCAGTGGGCTGGCCATGTCTGTCGAAGGACCGATGGCCGTTGGAGCAGACGAGTCCTTGAGTGGAGACCGCGTATCAGCAAACGCAGCGTAGGGCGCCCCCCTGCCAGGTGGGCCGACGACCTAAAGAACGTGGCTGGGGGGGACTGGATGCGGAAGGCAGAGGACCGAGCGTTGTGGTGCAACTTGGGAGAGGCCTATGTCCAGCAGTGGACTGCGATAGGCTGAATTGATTGACTTAAATTGTTGCCGACCCTTTTTAGGGTTCCGTACCCGAAGGGTGCTAAACGGGACCCTATTACTCTCACTACGCTGTCCGTCCGTCCGTCCGTCCGTCCGTCTGTCTGTCACAGGGCTGTATCTTTGTAACGGTGATAGATAACCAGTTGAAATTTTCAGATAATATGTGTTATTATAAGGAGTATCATGATATATACTAAAAACAAAAAAAGTCTAAAACCAAAGGGTTCTCATACAAGAAACCTCGAAAATCATGCATTTTTTTCATATTTTTTGTTCCTGCTCTATCTTCAAAACGGTAATACATACCGACGTCAAACTTGGTCTGATTATAGTGCATGCTATATATTTTAGCAACAAATACTAAAAATAGGGCAAACGTAGACATATGTGGTGGTACCTACGTAAGAAAGGGATGCAAAAATTCACATTTTGCGTATGGTCGTTGATGTCTTTTGATAAACTCTCGTAAATTAAATCAGTTTTTATGGGGTATCAGGTCGATGGGTGGTACGGGACCCTTACTGCGTGAGTCTGACTCACACTTGGCCGGTTTTTTTGCATCTAATATTAGTAAAAGAGAGCGATAGTTTAAAATAAGGTTAGTTTGTGAACAAAAGAATCGGTATCGATTAAGTTTATAAACCCTAACACCCAAATCACGTCGTAAATATCATTTTTCCAGTCTTGAGGTAGCCTTAAGGTTGGTCGTGATGTTACTTGAGTTCTTCCTCACCTTGTGTAAGGAAAACTATCAAGTGACGGAGATTTTTTTCAATTGTGAATACCATGGTAAAATATTGGTATTGATTAAGGTTGAGTGGAGTGTAGAAACGTTTGAGGGAAGGACTTAGAATATGGGTATAGGCCTATTACCGCAGAAATAAATAGAACGGAAAAGTAGGCAGGGCGCGCGTGCCAACACTCTGCACCATAGTATAGGGCATTTCAAAGCCTTGCTCAGTACGCCTTATGACTTGTTTCTGTAAATACTGTAACAAAAACCCGCAAAAGTACGTTATTGTGCTGTTTTTAACTGCATAAACAAAAGCTGTAAAGTACATTAAAATATGAAAGTTATTAAAAAAAAAAAATGACTTTAATATGGGAGGCGTAGTTTGTTCGAAAGTTACCGCGCATGAATCGCAAGTAAAATTGTGATTACAACCATTCTCTATCTATTTCTGTGTCTATTACTTTAACATTATTTCATAATTTTTAATAAAGTATCGCATCGCCTACCAAATTCTGGGAATGACAAATGAATTATCATCATCATCCTCCTACCCTTAACCCAGTTTCTTTGTGGTGGGCGCAGCATCTATTTTTCTTCCATACATCGTCATCTCAGTGTTCATCAGTTTATTTCAATTAATATATCTTTCTCACAATCATTTCTATCAATAGAAATTGAATATTTAATATCACCAATAGTTAGCTTACATTTCAGAGATCAATATTTGAATCGCTCTTGTAAACCACTTTCAATCGCCAAAGTCGAATTGAAATCACTTCAACATCGGCATTTACTAGAGATCTAATCTAACTAAAACAATTGAATATTAGTTATGGTCCACTGATTTTACGGGAGCAAATCTCAAGATTTACTTAAACTAAGGTGTCACTAATATAAAGCCCTGTTTACACGCCTCCAGTTTTTAGTAAAGTGCGTGGCTATATCAACGACCATATAGCCCAATAGACGCCTAATGTTGAATATAATGCGTACAATAAATTCTGCCACTAGCCACAGAATACCTAATAGTAGTAACGTACAGAACGGCCACTCACCACCCCCCCCCACCAATTTAAGATTCCTCGCCCGCGCCCCGCACGCGCCCACATTTTGACGGCAAAGATTGCAATGGATGTCACTCGCCAGTCTCACAAGCACGCCATCTCTGAGAACTACTGAGAAGTGAGAGTAACAGGACTTTAATAAATTATTATTTTTCTTTCAATTCTTTCTACAATAGGACTAAAACCCGTAATTTGGGGACAAATTTTTATTAACATAACATAACATAACATCACGCCTGTATATCCCCGAAGGGGTAGGCAGAGGTGTAATAGTACACCCACATTTCGCCAGTTATGTTATAGTCCCATGTAATAGGGGGCGAGCCTATTGCCATTGACCGGGCACAAATCCAGACTCCGGGCTGCTACTGAGAGTTTCCTAATGAAAAAACCCAATAAAACTTTGCCCGACCCGGGAATCGAACCCAGGACCCCACGCTCAGCAGTCGCGCTTGCAACCACTAGAACAACGAGGTCCAAAAAATTAAAAATGTTGACAAGAAATTTTGGAAATTTGAAATTTTTTGTTTGGAACTTTTTATTAAGTTTAACCAAATATCGTCATAGGAAATCTATTGATGTACCTATACCTACTTCTGCTTCTAGATTAGATTAAATTATTCCTACTACTGTATCAAATCATCTTTTTCATTACCAAATATTATTATGTACCAAATTTCTTATACACAGCAAAAAATGCCAGGTTAAGAGTTCTCTAAACCGACGAGCATGCATGACGAGGTTAATGGACGTAGATGAAGCGAAAGAGGTGTGTCAGGATCGTAGCAGGTGGAAATCCATAGTCTCTGCCTACCCCAATGGGAAACAGGCGTGATAATATGTATGTACAGCAAAACCTTTACATAAATAACTCCGGATTTTCCTCATTCCGAAATTACCCCAGGTATACGAATCATTACCTTTATAAATCAGGCCTAATTCATCATATTGTAGCGGGGGTGCACAATGACCCGGCCAGGGAACTGCCGGGGACCGTGGGGGAGCGTAGCTATAACAATGGAGGCAATTGATTCCTTTGTGCCGGTGCTCCCCATCGATTTCAGACGCTTTTAATATTAATCGTGATTCGAATCTTTGTGTTGTCTTCGGTATTTGGAATCTCCAATATCGAGAGGATCTGAATTTTTCGGGTATTTACGCAATAAAAGAAGAAACGATTTTGAAGGTAGCTTTGTTTTTTGATGTTATGCACTACCTTGACAGGAAAGATGTCAGGGATTTTGTTAAATCTCGTACAAATTGACTTGTTTTTGTCTTGATTGTGTATATCATGCGGTCGTTGTGGCGATGCTTAGGGGAGGCCTATGTCCAGCAGTGGACGTCTTTCGGCTGAAATGATGATGATGATGTATGTCATGCTGAGCTGGACACCCATTCGGTACCATACTGAGACACATATCACACTTATTCATGTAAAGACTGCAAGATAATTTATAAAGTCACTGTGTTTTCTTCCGAGTTTTTCAAGTTCCTTTTTTTAAGGTCTTTTGTGAAGTTATTTCTTTGTATTGTCTTTTTACTTGTATGTCTTGTGGCTTGTTTTATACTAAATAAACGTTCTATCTATCTATCTATCTTATACTTGATTGGCAGTAAATGCTTTGGTAGTATGAATCCTTTTTTACCGACTTCAAAAAGAAGGTTATCAATTCGACACTTATGTATGTAACTGTAATTGTAATTGGAACTGCAAAATATTAACATATGATAATCTATTAGGGCTTCCAAGCAAATGTACAAAATTTTAAAGGTGTATGTATGTATGTTTATATGTTTGTATATATGTATGTTTGTCCACGCACTTCTCCAAAACAATTAATCGGATTGTGACTGTTAGTTTTTTATTGGCTTAAATTAACTTTAACTTAGGGTACAATATAAGTTTCATCAAAATCGTTTCAGTAGTTTTCAAGATATGGACTAATACGTGTAACTGTAACGGCCTGGCTTATCGATACGAGCGTGGTGTGGTGTCAAAGGGAAGGGAAGGGTGGTGAGGGTGGGGGAAGGTGTGTGTATCTCAAAACCTTGGTCAAGTTCTAGTGCATGTTAGAAAAATCTTTAAATATTTACAACAAAACTATTAACTATTAGAAACAAATATTCCAGTTTTTACTTAAAATTAAAAATTATATAATAAAAATTTTTTTTTTTTTTTTTTTTCGATTTTTTATTCGACTTCGTCGACTTGAGGTCGTGGCCAGCAAAGCCATCGAATATTATCAAAATAGAAACGACCTCCAACCTCAAAAAAAATTGTAAACCTCTAATGTGTCGTTAGTTTCGTTTAAAAAATATTATTTCATAATTTTTTGTTAATTTCTTTTTGAAGTCGATTCATTTTTTTTAATTAATTTTTTTCAGGCTACCTCCAACCATGCGTCTTCTTAACCCTACTAATATTATAAATGCAAAAGTATGTTTGATTGTTATTTCTTCACGCTGAAACGACTGAATGGATCTAGATGAAAATTGACACACAGATAGACCGGGATTAGCATATCAATCAATCAATCAACTCAGCCTATCGCAGTCCACTGCTGGACATAGGCCTCTCCCAAGTTGCGCCACAACGCTCGGTCCTCTGCCTTCCGCATCCAGTCCCCCCCAGCCACGTTCTTTAGGTCGACGGTCCACCTGGCAGGGGGGCGCCCTACGCTGCGTTTGCCGATTTGCGGTCTCCACTCAAGGACTCGTCTGCTCCAACGGCCATCGATCCTTCGACAGCATATAGGATAATTTTATCCCGGAAAGATAATCAGTTCCCGAAAGATGCGCGATAACATATTACTGTGATAAACCGAATTATTCGCAGGCGAAGTCGCAGGCATAGGCTAGTCTTTCATAATTTAAGTGTCTGTAAGTGTATATTTTAAATGAAAATACTGAAACTAATTCAGTTAAATACTCATTTAATTAATTTTTTTTCATTTATTGTCAGTTTGTGTTGAAGTTTTTGTTGTCGTTTTTTTAGGGTTCTCCGTGTCTGCAATAAATAAATGATCTTTAACACATACTTTGAAAGGTACATTTTTTAATATTTCTATCAAAACAAAAAATAAAAAATATTTAAAAATAATACCTCGAAAAAAAAAATATAATAATAATAATAACTGCCTCGTTGGTTTAGTGGTCGCAAGCGCGACTGCTGAGCGTGGGGTCCTGGGTTCGATTCCCGGGTCGGGCAAAGTGTTATTGGGTTTTTTCATTAGGAAATTCTCAGTAGCAGCCCGGAATATGGATTTGTGCCCGGTTAATGGCAATAGGCTCGCCCCCTATTACATGGGACTATAACATAACTGGCGAAATTTGGGTGTACTATACACCTCTGCCTACCCCTTCGGGGAAATACAGGCGTGATGTTATGTTATGTTATGTTAAAAATAATAGTCCACCGGCATCGGGAACAGGATTCAAGCTACCGGCAGTCTCGGCATCAGAGAGAGGACCCTCCTAACGATACACGCCGTATCCAGAAACAGTGCAGCCCTTGACCCAGCTGCCCAACGGGTATCTTTAGGTGTTGGTCGAAGCTTTTTGGCTATTAAACCATTGGCCGACACGAAATTATTATTATTTGGTGAAAACCAGACCGTGGCTGAAATTCATACTATCAGGACCAAGCGCTTTGAGAACTCTTTGACGACCTCTGTGGTCTAGTGGTTCGAGTGTCGGACTGCTGATCACGAGGTCGTGGGTTCGATTCCCACAGAACACAAATATTTGTGTGATGCACATGAGTGTTTGTGTTGGTCTGGGTGTTTCTTATGTATTATAAGTATGTATTTACAAAAAAAGGTATCTAAGTATTATATCCATTGTCTAGTACACATAGTACAAGCTCTACTTAGTTTGGGACTAGATGGTGATGTGTAAAAATGTACCAAAAATATAAATATAATAAATACAACTCTTTCATAATGCGCACAGCTAAGTTGTGGAATTCACTGCAATATCTGTATTTACGGGCATATATACGGTTGTAACGCCTTTAAAGCTGCACGGAAAGAAAAATAGTCTTAATACAAGTATATATTTATTGGTCAAGAATAATATAGTTTCATATATAGGGAACACTTTATATTCTTAAATCCAGCATTTTATTGTTTTGTTTTGAATGCTCAAAACAACTATTTATTATCTCAAATAAAGAAGAAATATTCTCGGTTGAAGAAAAAAACAAAGTCTTTTAAGAAGACGAGCAGATTTCTTGAACTTTGAGACATTGATTTTCTCGAACAGAATCAAATTAAGTATTTAAATTTAGTACTTTTATTGTCAGTTCAAAATAATGTAATTTCAATCAAAGAATGCACATTTTTTAGTTGATTTTATAAATTTTCTTAATTATAAAGTATATGCAAAAGTATAAAATTTCAATTGAGAATTCCTCTTCTAATGGTGAGTACATTAATGTTCTTAAATTAAATATCCGGATGTTTCATACTAAAACCAGATTGATCATAAGTTAATGATTTCTGTGCATTCTCTGAAGAATATAATTTGCTTAGCTCAAACTTTATCATAATTAAAGGAAGAAAGAGTGCAATTTGAACTAAGAATTTTAGTTTTTTAAGGTGAGTATGCTGATATTCTTAATTTGAATATCCGGATATTTTATACTAAAACCAGGTCGATTTTAGGTTAATAATTTATGTGCGTTCTCTAAAGAATATCATTTGCTTAGCTCAAGTTTTTTATTTATTTAAAAGAAGAAAGTGTGAAATTTGAACTAGGAATTTAAATTTTTTAAGCTGAATATGTTGATATTCTTAGTTTGAATATCCGATGTTTCATACTAAAATCAGATTTACCTTCGATGAATAATTTCTGTGTATTCTCTAAAGAATATCATTTTCTTAGCTCAAGTTCTTTATTTATTTAAAAGAAGAAAGTGTGAAATTTGAACTAAGAATTTAAGTTTTTTAAGATGAATATTTTGATATTCTTAGTTTGAATATCCGGATTTTTCATACTAAAATCAGATTTACCTTCGGTGAATAATTTCTGTGTATTCTCTAAAGAATATCATTTAGTTAGGTCAATTTTTTTCTTATTTAATATAAGAAAATAAGAGATTCGAGTTGAGAATTACTTTTTGTAGATTATACTATTAATTTTCTCAATTTGAAAATCCGCAAGTATCAAAGCAAGACCATTATTTAAACATTTATGAACCCCTGCTCAATGCAGCCTTTGTTATATTATATTACACCACCAAAACCGAATTACTATCGTAACTCAGACTGAAAATCCGAAAGTTTTAAGCTCAAACTGCTAATAACAATAATAAACTCTTGTAACACTAAGACACAGAAAAACAGTAAAAACACTAGGTATGGCGGGCTACTAATCATTCGCTTTGGTGTAACACATGTAAAAGGCCGCAATGCACAGGGATCCGTGCGTTTATTCTGACATTGCTATAAAACTTCCAGGATTAGTAAAATTAATAGATTAAGTTATACAATACAATAATTCTCAAAACAATCTGGTGAAACTTGAGCCAGTACCATGTTTCCATCTCTTATTAAATCTAGTCTTGGTAGGTCCAATATCTTTAAAATTAAACTAAAATTACTTTATTATACCTTTTATTAAAACAACAAACTTTTTCAAAAAACTACCCCCCTTCTGAGACAGTGACTTATATTAATATCTTAAATCAACATACATATTTTAAAATGGTTGTTAATTATAACCATTGACTAGGTAGGTACACACGGCTACACATCAAGCTGTACAAAACCAGTAAAGGCTGACCTCGCGTTGTAAGGAAAACCTATACAATGCGAGGTCAGCTTATACTGGAAATGTACAGCTTGATGTGTAGCCGTGTGTACTAAAACAATATTTTAAATCGCAAGTTCTACAATTGAAGGCAAATGTACTACCTTAATTCTATGTCAAATGAAGTAACATTAATTCAGTAATTTCTTAAAACTCTAATTTTAGCAGAACTAGGTAATAATGAGTAATATTAACATCTTAAATAGACAGACATATTTTGATTCACTTTATGAATTAATTATATTTGGCGTCAAACAACAACAATCGTGTAAACTTGTAGATCTTCAATTTTCTTTTCTATGTCTCCGAATCTCTGAAACAAATTGCATTGTTGTAATTATTTTTTATTATATAAAGTGAATTTACAAACAAATAATGCTACTGAGTAATTCGTGATCACTGTTGGCTATAGGCACTAAATTATATTGTACGCCTAATTGTTCACGAAAGTAATAAGAAAGCACCCGCTACCACTCTTAGTGTTTAACAATTTTATAATCTTAAATATAAATAAAATAATTAAAAAACCCCAACTGCAAAAAACTGATAAGAGGGAAACAAGCTTAAGAATTTATTTTTAGACAATTATTAAAAAGGAGTAACTTTTGTTTGGACTCCCTAGATTGGGCAGGAGCCAATTCGAGGCAGCCTGGCCTGCTCCAGTCTGGGAGCCAAACTTGAGAAATGCTCAACGAAGTTCCACCGGCTGACGAAGACGAGTCCCAGGTACTTCATCGTCGACTCGACGCCGATGTTGTGGCGCGTTCCGAGGACCGTGAAAACACACGACCTCGGACTTGTGCAGGGTCAAGTCCCAATTGCCGGATCCTCTCGACGATTGTCGCAACCCCACGTGTCGCGAGTTCGGCCGCCGCCTTTTTTTTTTTTTTTTTTTTTGCCGTGGGTTCGCCTCATGGACGCACTCCGCCTGGGGTAGGCGGAGCCAGTGTCGGACTCTTACCGACTAAAACCACCACGGTGTTCCTTCAACTACCTTAGCTGGGGGCGTGGGAACCCGTGAGTATTCACACAACCACCCCCGACAGGTCCTGGCCCGCCACAAGCAGGCGAGCCCCTTCTCCCCGTGCGGCCTAACGTTGGCCGCACCCTCCTAGGTGGCGCACACGAAACACTGCACGCCACCTCACCTCATGGGCCTTTACCAGCTGCGCCAACTACGCCGGCTGTGCCAGCTACGCCAGACGCTGGTCGGGCAGCATACTACCCCGAGTCTGCTGCTCGCAGGCCCTACCTCCCGTAATTTTTTATAGAGGTTTTCTTCCTCGCGGTCCGGGCGGTGAAGCCAAGACCCTCGGTCCCAAGCGGCGCGAGAACACTACTCAGCGGGCACTCCTGGGGTTACGAGATCGACGGGGGCAGGGAAGGACAGTCCCCCCGGTGCCTGCCCAGTGGCAGGGTGAGTGCACACCGGGCCCGCCCCTGCTCCTCCACTGTGCCCTCTGTTGGCAACAGAGGGACACGTGGAGCAACTCCCCACTGGCCCAGAACGGGCCCCTCCCGCGCCAGAATATTCGCCACAGGCAATAAAATCCCCCGAAGGTTAATTCCTCGAAAGGATTTTATTGCCCGTGCCCAGGATGCACCGGCCTAACAACTGCCGTTCCCTCCAGACGTGTCCAGAAGGACAAGCAGCCGTCAGGCACACGTGGAGGTTTTCTAGCCAGCACCCCGCTCGGCCGCCGCCTGGTACGACCTCCCCTGAGCCAGGACTAGTGTGTCATCAGCGTAGCAAACTACACTGACCCCGCTGGGGAAGTCTGCGCACAGCACCCAGTCGTACCCGGTGTCCCACAGATTCGGCCCCAGGACCGATCCCTGTGGGACACCGCACGACATCTCTCGCCGGTTCCATTCTCCCTGGTGCCGGGGTAGATGACGGCCCTGTCCGTCAAATAAGCCTCGACCACACGACAGAGGTAGGTCGGCATCCAGTGATACCGGAGTGCCTCTCTGATGCAACTCCAGGGCAGGGTGTTTTAGTCGGGGCCCGAGAGCCTCTAAGGCCAGAACCCAGGCTTTTCCAGGCAAGCCGTCGGGTCTTGGGGCGGTATTTTTGGCATTTAGCCTACGTACCGCCACTCTCAACTCTACCTAGGTTAGCTCCAGAGCAAACTTTCATGTAGCCTGTGATAGTCAAAATTCTAAAGCGTGTTACTTCTTTTCAGTTATTTTTGCAGTTTGTTTTTTTCAATAATTAGATTTTATTGTAATATTTTCAGCTGTGCTAGGTTTTGATAGGTACTAAGTCACCGAGTACCCAGCAGTAAGTAGGTTTTAATAGTTATTTTTATATCCCTGAAAATCAAATATGGGCATTTTGGATTTAATGATATTTTTTGCTACTCTCTAGACTAGACGAATCCTATCACCTTCTGAGCAGTCAGGTAAATATGTGAACTTACATCTACATCAAAGATGAAATTTTCAATGCATTCTTGTGTTGAAAATTTTGTCCTTTTGTTTAATTTCCCTTTTGGAGGAATTAGGCAACAGAGCAGCTTAATTTGATCTGGAACTTTTTGATCTGAAACAATAATATGGACATTGTTGAAATAAATTAACAAACACACTATACTTATCGATAACTAAAATGCGGATACTTACCATCAACATGTGACCAAAATGCAGGTTTTTATTTTGTCCTAAGAATTGCCATACAACGTGGCAATGCTACCTGCATTTTGGGAACATGTTTTAGTTTTGTTTTTACATACAGATTACTTTATAGGAGGTAATTGTTCTTCTTTTAATTATTGGTTTGTTTAAAATAAAAATATTTTCTTACCATCATCAGGCAGTTGTCTTGTCTTTTCGTACAAAGTTGCCAGTGTGTCATCTCTGGAACTATCAAATTTTATACTAATAATTTTATTGATGAATGGATGCCACTTTGTATAAAAATTTGTAGAATTCTCCTTGTACTTTTGGTCAAAATCCAGGTTGATCTGAAATAAAGTTTTTGTTGACCTATTTAAATAACATTCTATAGGTAGACTGAATAAATATTAGTAATTATAATACTTATTAAGATGGAACTTACATGTGCTGTGAGATATTCATTCAATTTCGATTGAATAAATATTCTGTGGCCTATTAGTGGGCACAGCTCCTTAAGAATTTCTTCACTTAAGGCATTTAATTGATTGGGTTTAATTTCATTTTCTGGAAAATAAAAATATCTGTAATACTTAATAGGTTCACTATTGAGAATGCAGCTTTTTAAGGTAAGTAATTCATATTTTTAGTTTGAGTATCTGGAGGTTTCAACCTAAAACCATAATGATCTTTGCTGAATAATGTCTGTCTTAGAATAATAATACTATTATTTTAAGGTCTGTATGTTCTAGAATATCATTTGCATAACTCAAAAAAATGTTTAGTACTTATTAAGTACCTAGTCTTTTGAAACACGCGTGGGTGCGCGCCTGGGGAGACCCCCATTTCAAAGGCGAAGCTCCCGGCTCCCTGGCTAATCATACTATTTATAGAAATAGACCCACCTGTGGGCGCGAGTTTTCGCGTAAGGCCTGTAGGTAAGTACCTACGCTAAAATTCGCACGGGTGCACGCCTTGTTATCTATTTCAAAGGAGAAGCACTCGTAACTAACTAATTAACAAACACGGGGATCACATGCTCATACTTGCTATGGTCCCAACCATATGACCCTTGAAAATGTAGAACCATCCAGTTTTACTAAATGAAGCCACGTGTGTACCATGAGACACCCTCAGTAAATACCTAGTAAAGGTTAAGTAGGTAGTGATGAGAATGTATTTACCTTTAAATCGGTCAATAACTAGTTCTGGAATACCCCATGTTCGTGGTAACGTATCTATGTCCGTCTCCGGGTTACACTTTCCATCAGTAACGTTGTTTTGGTCATCCATCTAATATTTGAAACACTGTAAATTAGAACAAACTTAACGATTTGCTACTAACAACTTTGTTCTTCAATACTCACTTTGCTCAAATTCCTTTCCGAGTCCGTATATCTTGAAAAACACAATTCACCAAAACCCGTCATCACAACAACGCACGGCAACAGAGAAAAGCGGGGCGGAAAATCGGCTGCTGACTCACAGAACATTTAATCCTAAACGCCGACTTCACCCCACTCTGCTCTGTGGCTGCCGACTGTAGGCGAGACGCGAGCGCATCGAGACAGTGCTGCCAGATAGCCCCCTCGCGTTTTCCCCCAACATTATGTACATTTTTCAGAGTAAAATTTGTATAACACAATATTGTAATAAACTTGGTTTAAAATTAACGCCATTTTTAAATTGTACCTACCTACACGATTCAAACAAATACATGTAGCTACCTTAATTTTTCACTCATGGTCAACAATAAAACCAAAAATTGATTTTATTTATTGTTATGATTAGTTTAACAAGATTCAAATAGGATTTTCAAACGTATTTTTTAGCCATATTTATAAGAAATTTGTCAATTGTCTTGTTTTTCCTCGACCATTTTAACAAGTTCTCGCCAGCGCATGAGATGAAGGCACGACTATGGAGAATTGAACTGATTCAGAAACTGACTAGAAATATAAAATATTTATGCTTTCAAACATGAAAGTTCTATACAATTATATTGCGGAACAGAAAAAGATAAAACATAAGATTCTTAAGTGGATGCGTACCAATGGATAAAAGATTGGAAGGGTAATAATTTGTAATGTCTTTCTTTTTGGTCAATAAAAAGTCTTTAGGGTCATTTTCAAAAACCATATGTAACGAAATATGTTATGGAAAGATCGCTTATTACTTTGGAAATATAGCACCTACCGGCATTATTTTATTGCCATAATTTAAGGGGTATAAGCCATTACTCAGTAGTGTATATGTCGCTGGCGTAAATGGCCAATGTTTACGTGCTTTATGTGATTTGTCTGAGCATTTAAACAAATGTATTAAACTTTGTGGATGTATTCATGTTTGTTTTTCCACATGGGAATTCCTTGAAAACTAGAAATCAGTTTGTAATAATTTATTTTTGTATTGGTCTTAGTATTTTCCACTAAGTTTCAGTACAATCAAACAAAACGAATTGCTTTTGTACCTACTGTATTTCATACACTAATAAATCCCACTTAAAACATATTCCCAAAAATTGGGGAAACAATTTTTGAAATTGCAACACTCGTTCCTTTTTCTTTCCATTACCCGGTGGTCGGTTGTGACGTAGCACATCTTTCAAGAAACAGGATGTTGATTTAATAATAACGTTTTTCTTGGATGACTTTTAATAATAATATGTCTCCTATAAGTCGTTATCTTTCAAGAAATATGATTTTGATTTAAGAAAAATGTTTCTTAAATGAATATTAATAATATTAAGTCTTCTATGAGTCGTTATCTTTCAAGAAACATGATTTTGATTTAATAATAACGTTTCTTGGGTGACTATTAATAATATGAGCAATGTATGAGTCGTTATCTTTCAAGAAACATGATTTCCATCTTATCATTATCATCATTAGAAATCGTGTTCATTGAAAGATAACGTAGTAGGTATATACTAGTAGGTATATATATATATTACTGTAAGAGTGTTCTATATACACTCGAGAGCAAAGAATTAAGGTCACATAAAGATACCTAAAAGTTTCGTTCGGTAAGTAGGAATGCTAGCTCAATGAAATAAATTGTGTTTAATAGATAATCAAATGTTCCTTAAATGCAAGTAATAAAATGTATGTGTCACTTTGTCTTAAAAAAATACAGAAAAGCATTTATATTTAAACTTTCTTGAGTTTTAGTACTTTTTATTTATTACTCCACGTGGGATTAATAAATAAAAAGTACTAAAACTGTCATCACTGCGGTTATGCGGTTTTGCATGCTGTACACTAAGTTTCTCATACGATGTTGGGGAATATTCTCCCATTCCTCTACGAGCGCAACTTTGAGCTCTTGAAGCGTCATCGGGGAAGGGTCGGTGTCTCACACACCGTTCGAGCTCGTCCCAAGCATGCTCGATTGGGTTGAGGTCCGGGCTGCGTGCTGGCCACTACATACAGTTAATGTTAACGTTTTGAAGGTACTCATTCACAATTTCACCAGTATGAGGCCGAGCATTGTCATGCATAAAGATAGCATCCTCTCCCAAATTGACCATAAATGGCCTAACGTATTCGTTTAGGATTTCTTCAATGTATCTTTCGGTAGTTATAGTGCCGTTTTCTGTAACCATCAGCTCTTTGCGACTCTCTGCAGAATTTCCGGCCCATACAAGTACGGATCCACCGCTATAGGCCACTTTCTCTTCGATGCATGCTTGCTTGAATCGCTCCCTTGGTCTTCTATATACTCTTGTTTTTCCGTCGTTTTTATAGAGTATAAATTTTGATTCATCTGAGAACATAACTCTTGACCAATTTTCAATACTCCAATTTAAGTGATTCCGGGCATATGCTAATCTCGAAATACGATGCCCAATTTAGGGCCATTTTAGGGCCATTTGTAGGTCTTAATTAATGGTTTTAAATTTGCTTCAGCATGTTGTCGACTACAGTCCATGCACTTGGGTTATTTCCTCCGAGGCGTCGGAACTGATATGTAAGTGCAGTTCCTGTGAGAAAGCGGTTTCGAAGCATTGTGTTGACCAAGTATCGATCTTCTCGTGCTGTGGTAGGTACACCTGGCCCTGCCTGTTCCTGGTCTACGTAGGTTAGAGCCGGTTTCCTCGTAACGTCGGAGAACTCGTTGTACAGTTGACGATGACACACCAACGTCCTTGCTGTATCACGCTGATTACGGCCAATTTCCAGCATTGTGAGAATTCTGGTGCATTCTTCAGGTGTAAGCAACATTATAACAGCTTCAATTATAAATATTGAACATCAGAAAAGCTGTTTACATGCCTTTTTATATGACAGAATAGAAAGAAAAGCAAAAACAGATAAAGAAAATTCGTAGTTCCATTTACAAGTCCCTTTTTTATTTTGTCACGTTCTGATAGTGTAACTTTACAGTAACTAAGAAGTTTTATTACTTTCATTTAAGGAGAATTTATTTGTCTATTAAACACAATTTATGTAATTAAGCTACCATTCTTAGTTTCCGAGATTTTCAGGTATCTATATGTGACCCTAATTCATTACTCTCGAGTGTAGTATAGATTTATTGGGTTTCTGACCTTATATACATTATATATATATATATACCTATTACTACAGATACCTACGACATGTATAAAATTTTGACGATATTGCAGGGAGTAAAATGAGGGTTTATTAATTTCCTTTTTAAGTGTTTTAAATCTCCGTATATAATACACACCTACATAAAGTTTAGGTCAGCAATCAGCCTTCACATTTGATAAATAATTTGTGTTAAAAAATAAATAGGTAGGTATGTATTCACTTACATTACATACCATTGCCATAGCGATAAATAATAAGTCGGTTATACATATAGGTATACGTAGAAACTTATATTCATTATAAATAATTTCAGATGTTTATGTAGCACCTACGTAATTCTTTTAGGAATAGGGAACGGAATACATAGGTAGGTACCTACATATTATTAATCCTTCCGTATTAGATTTAGTTAGTTGAGCAACTTAATATACCTAATAGTGTTAAATAATTTTATTCTTTAGAGCATGTACCTAATTTAGAGATTATTATCAGACTATACCTACATTTACCTCTAATATTCTTTAATTCTTTTATTGTATAATTTTATACGACTTAACCATATATATATATAATTAGCATATTTTAATACCATGTGCCATTCTCACAACATAGGTTATTATTATGGAATAGTAGGTTTTTCTATTAAGACTTTGAAGTTTGCAGTAATTTATTGCTTATTCCCATAGCTAGGTCACACGACGTGTCGGTTGATATTGCTTGGATTTAACAGGGTTCTTGTTTAAAAATGTTAAGTCGTATCATATTTTGAAACATTTAAATTGCTAATTCAACACCGTAACTTATTCCCCCAAAACAAAAAAGTCTTATTTAACAACATTGGACTACCTTTACTTGAATAATTTAGATTCTTACGTCAATGCTACTACTTGCTTACCCAATAACAAACTCTTCTCAAACTAAACACGTATTTTCTTATTTTAAAAAATGTTAGTATATCTTATTTTCAAACAATTTCCGATTCCTAGTTCAACACCATAACTTATTTCCACATAACAAAAATGTCTTGTTTGAAAACATTCGACGAACTTTACTTGAATAATTCAGATTCTTACGTGAATGCTGGTATTTACATATCCAAAAACAAACTTTCTTAACCCAAACACGTATTTTCTTACAACAAAACGTTAGTATATCTTATTTTGAAATAATTTGGATTCCTAGTTCAACACCATAACTTATTCCCACAAAACAAAAAAAGTCTCATTTGAAAACATTGGACGAACTTTAATTGAATACTTTAGATTCTTACATCAGTGCTACTATTAATTACCTAAAAACAAAGTCTTCTTAAACCAAACACATATTTTATTATACTGAATGTAAGTCTATCTTATTTCGAACAATTTTAGATTCTTCTTCCAAATCTGTTATTTTCTCACATTTAAATGCATTCTTCTTAGACCGAAAAAGATTTTTCTTCATCGAAAACCTTCCTACTTTCTGATTATGAGAATCATCAATTACTAACAGGAAGAAAATGAGGGTTTTGTTTTTATAATTTGTAGTTAACATGTTTTGATGTTTTATTTTTAGTTTAAGTAAATGGTACAACTTTTGATTCAAATATTAATAGCTCTTGAACTTAGAATATGTTCTTTTAAACTGAGACACATGAAAAATCTTAGTTCAAAAAAGTAACATATTTTTCAGACAACACTCAAAACTTCTTAAAAAGAAAATCATTGTTTTGATTCTAGCAAATATAAGAAGAATAATATTATTTTTCTTGTAGAATATCATTTCGTTTGGACTAAGATATTAATTTTAGTTCAAGTAAATATTTATTTAACATTAAACAATATTCCTGAGAATAAAAATATTCTTGGAGGAAAACTAATTCCGCGAGCATTTTTTTCCGTGTGGAGTGAATCGGCACGTAATAGGTTTGCTCGCTCCATCGTCAACCACATCTTGAGAAAGCTGTCTAGATTGCGGTCAAGAGCAGACCATTAAAAAACCGACTTTACTAGCTATAGAATAGAACCTGTCAATGCAAAGATTTGTCTAGCTTCCAGACCTATTCTGATCCACCTTATTTCGGAGACGGTCTATTTTGGACACAGACAGTAAATTCACTCAACACACGAAAGAGAGAAGTGCTGTCACAACAGACGATCCATTCAAAGGACTTGTCAAACAATAGTATGATTGATCGGAACGATGAAATTGAATTGAACGAAGTGTGTGTAATGTTTTAGAAAATACGTGGAAAAGGACGACATTCTTGTCACGCAATATTGTCCAAGGTGCAAAGATAAAAACTAAATGTTTTTTTTTTGCCATGATCAAGGTTGTTTCAAACCGGCGAGGCTAGGATTGGATGGGATGGGCGTGAATTGAAATCTCGCTGACCCTTTCACACCGAAAGATGTACGGTCGACCGCACGTCGGTGGTAACACTTTGACATTAGCAGCATTTTTATTTCGTAAGCAGTAAGGGTGGTTTTCGAATTGAAGTGTTACCACTGTCATGCAGTCGACTGTACACACGGCTACACATCAAGCTGTTCATTTCCAGCATAAGCTGACCTCGCGTTTCAAAGAAAACCTATACAATGCGAGGTCAGCTTATACTGGAAGTTACAGGTTGATGTGTAGCCGTGTGTACATCGCGAGCACGCGCCGACCAGCGCCGGCGCGCGCCGGCACGCGATGTACCGTTTTGCAATGTAATAAATACTCTATTCATGCAGCTATAAAGTTGAATGTTGTACCAACAAATATTTCAATTCTCACTCGGCCCAACCACGCCACGCCTCGCCGGTGTGAAACTACCTTTATACTCATTGTTTTAGAGATTTGGTATTTTGCAAACCCGCAATGTAAAGCGTACAAAACTCGGAAGCAATGCCGCGTGTACCTAACCTACCTACGCTGAGCGACACGGGCTGCGTATGCGAGCGAATGTCTTTCACCCCTAGCGCCAGCTGATAATTTGATTGAATTACATTGCGAACTTTAAAAAATTAAGTTAATAAATTGGGTTTTTTTCCAAATCAGTTTTATTAAACTGCCCAAAGCTGGTTATGTATGAAAAATACAAAAAATAATGAAAAAATCTAAAAAAAGAATCGCATTTTTTTTTGGTTTCGTATCAGTAATCACCAGCACTATCACCTATCTTCGTTTTCGGAAGCGTTTCTCTGACACCCAGTATACGCGATGTTATCTTTAAACTTGTTTTATTCTAAAAAGTTGTTCTCAAAATTCATTACACTATATTTTTTTTAATATAATAGGTGATCAAACGAACTTACCTGTGATGTTCGATCATTATTATACGAAGGGCTTCGTTCGAAGATATATGTATTAACCATGCAGCTTTCTCGAGTTACTCGGCAACTGAACGCAATTTTCAGAGCTAAAACTAAACGTAATTATAAGTACATTGTCTATGTCCTTACGTCAACTGTCATTCTTTTTAGAGTCTTGTAAGGTCTTCTCAATTTTACCGGGGGTGGGACGGGTAGGGTACATATATCTTCGAACGAAGCCCTTCGTATAATAATGATCGAACATCACAGGTAAGTTCGTTTGATCACCTATTATACTACAGGCTTCGTTCTCGATATATGTATTAACCATGCAGATGTTTAGAGAGATGGTAAACTTGAGATGAACCTTAAAATCATTATGGATTCCTATTGAATAAACATTTGTTATGGAATAAACATTTGTTATGGAATCACATTGTTTATTTAGAACCACTTAGATTCTTCTCTATGATTAAACATCTATAGAAATTCCAACGTTAATAATCTCAGAAAGTAAAAATGTTAATGATCAGTCTTATTTGCTATAAGAACAGGAAAGTGTTTTCTACTCGTGGCACTTATGATGTTTGAGATCAACAGTGACTAAGATAGTACTACTAGTAAATAAAATTATTTTTATTTATTCAGCACAGCATGGGCTAAATCCCCTGAATTAAAAAATGGTTGGTCATAAACATTTTTGAAAATGTTTATGAGTTATTTATCCAACCAGCACTCTTTCTGATTACATCTAATAAGTTCCTTTTGACTTAGCTTTGGACGTAGAGGCGACGCATTTAGCTAATATGTCCTGAAAAGCCACTCATATAAATATACCGCACACTGAGAGTACTTTAAATCCATTTACCAATGGTAGAAGCAGAAAACAGTTTTATTTTTTATTTTTTGATAATTAGAAATGGTTGTCATGCCCTCTATAGAGATATATATTGAATCATGTAATCACACAATTTGTGACTTGGCAGGGCAAATCAATTTTTATTTAATTTTTTATACACATTGTTAGTGATCATCGTAATCATACTATGTAATTAATGGCAATATTGGCTCAAACATCACTCAGTGTGAGCTATAATACTATTATATATTTTAATCTGATAATTATTGTTAGTTCTACTTATAATAACTTTGTAAAATAAATATATTTTATTTTTATAGCGTTATTTTAGATATTTTAGTAAATAATAAAGTTTGTGCTCATTCAGTTGTACTTAGTAGAAGCAAAAACCACCAGTGTTTTGACATACTACATCAAGACTTAATCCCATATTAGGAGTCCAGTTTTGTAAATACACTTAGAACTTTATTTGGATCCCATGTTGCTTGATATTTTGCCAACGCTGGTTTGGACTTATGTCCTTTAAAGGGTCTCTTTGTACAAGCATCCTCCCCAATTTTAGAGCCCTACAAAGATAGAGCTGACTTATGAGAGTTTAAGTTTGAGGTACCATAGGCAGCCCCAGAATAAAATGATTTTGTTAGAAAATATGTAATAAATGGTAGAGATGGAAGTAAATGTATCTAAACTGTAATGATACCAGGGTTGTGAAGGCCAGTGGGGCCTGACCATGATACCTGTAGCCTTTTAGTATTTTATAGGCATCTGAATATATAAAACAGTCGGGTTAGTTACACCATTTATAGGTCAAGAATGGCTGAACCGATTTTGATGAAATTTGGCGTACAGATAAAACATAACCCGGATTAGTGTATAGGCTACTTTGTATCCCGGGAAGATGAACAGTTCCGGAAGGGTGCACGATAAACGATATTCACGCGGGTGAATTGGCGAGCATAGACTAGTAAATAAATAAAATATTAAATTGAATGGACAAAAGGCAAAGAAATATTCTGTCCAAGACAGAATATTTGGATTTTGTCGCCAACAGGCATAGAAAATACATTTAGAATTAGTGCGGGATGCAAATAATCTATTTTAGGTTCTCCCAGTTCAGGTACAATTGAAATGTCACAATATTTAATTCCCATTCTGTACTGATATTATTAGCCCAGCATTGCAGATCTAATTTTATTTCTGAATGTAAGTTTACTTTTACATTATTTATATTTATATTGCTTTCCTATTTTATTTTATTACATTGGAAAAATATGCCCGTTCTATAGATTAAAATGTAACCATATTTTATACCACATTTTATGAAAATAAAGATATAATAACATGTATGTAAAGATATTTTTTTATTTTTTTTTATTAAAATATTTCAATATGTAAATATTAATAAGAGAATGTAGCAAATAAAGGGAATAATTATGTAATTTTGTTTGTTTTTTGTTTGAACTATCATGACCTCTTGTGCAATAAAGAGGATAATAATAATTATTATTTTGACTTATGATGTTCTTAAAATTTGGTAGGTAACACCAACCATATGGTACCACAGTAGTGGCAGTGTGCCTAGGTGCCCCTGATCAGGCTGTAATTAATATTCCAATTAACTTTGCTAGATCTCTTATAATACAACTTTTCAGGTCTATGTACTTTTGGACAGACTTTTTAATGTTTAATACTTTGCCTGTAGGCAATATTGCAATGTCATATTTCTTGTGTCAGACACAAAACTTTGAATTTAATTATCAAGACTGATGGTACTATTATGCTTTTATCAAAATAAATAACAAATCTCAAGCACTAAGAGAGCTAATATTTCTTTAATGTCCTCTAAACATGATTGATTACTAGATGCTTTACAAAGTAGGTCTTAGATGTGTCACCACAACTTTCATGATTATTAAGTACAGAGCCCAAGCTATAAGGGAGGGCAGTAAACTCATACAATTGAGACCTGTAACAGAGGTTCATCTAGTAAAGGCTCCAGCCTCTATAACATATGTTAAGTGAATATTGATGTTAATGTGCTGGAGAAATAAATGTTTTTATTATTAGTATTAATAAATATGATTTCTTCAAATAAATTATTGCCACGTAATCTCCCGAAGACAGTGGTAATGTTGCCATCCTATAGTCCCCCATCTTGAAATGAGATGTGTCTACAAATCATTACAATTGTATTCAGAGACAAGTTTAATATGAACTTTCTCGTGAACTGCCTCGTTGGTCTAGTGGTTGCAAGCGCGACTGCTGAGCGTGGGGTCCTGGGTTCGATTCCCGGGTCGGGCAAAGTGTTATTGGGTTATTTCATTAGGAAATTCTCAGTAGCAGCCCGGAGTCTGGATTTGTGCCCGGTCAATGGCAATAGGCTCGCTCCCTATTACATGGGACTATAACATAACTGGCGAAATGTGGGTGTACTATACACCTCTGCCTTCCCCTTCGGGGAAATACAGGCGTGATGTTATGTTATGTTCTCGTAGGTACACTAAAATTATATTTTGGAATAAAAATATATGGCATGGCTTGTAAGGGGATATACACCTAATTTTATTATATTGCAGATAGCTATATATAGTATATCACTATCTTTCTCAGCTGATTTTACTGAAGCAGGTACTGGCACAAAATTCTAATGAGCCTTCTATACAATGGTAATTAGGTAACCTTTGATATAGTTAAGTATGGACTTGTCTTTGCAAATTTAATTCCAGCAAGGTAAAAAGTCTGCTAGCCTTCTGGCATGACTTACTTCAATGTTCGAGCAGAAGTTTTCTTCTGGTAGGCTTTGGTTTTCTTGACCGTGGACTGATAATGCTGGCTGTGATGTTCCCGGGCCTGCATTGAGGTCTGGGTGTCCATACCTAAACCGCAGTTAAGTTTCCCTTATGATTTGTTGTAAGTTTGACTGACCGCTTTATTGACAAGTTTTCAAAACTTTGATCTTGTCACTAAGACTAGTTTCATTGATATACTACAGGGAAGTTGGTCCTTGATTTTGTTTGGACACAATTTAAATCCATAAATAAATAAATAAATATTCTTAGGACATTTTACACAGCACTATCTAAGCCCAAACTAAGCAGAGCTTGTACTGTGGGTACTAGACGATGGATATATCCATCAGGATCCTTCCAGCATCACTAAGTACCTAGTGAGATCAATTTCAATCGGTCTACTGTATCGTTACCAACAACAGTGATAATGCATTACTTACTATAGACAGTTTTTGTGTCTATAAGACATTTTTCAAAATATAGCTCCAAATAAAAGCTAAGTCTCTATTTATAGGACCACATTTTGGCTTATCTGGCATAAGATGTGGCTTATCTGCTAACAATACCTTATAGCTTATTGTTAGTGCTGCTGAGGTAGGCTCAGGATCAACCGTTAGGGTGGAGATAGTATTTTCCGCTAACAGAGATTTGGGTTCTTTTGGAACCCGATCTGGTCATCCTGGTGGTGGTGTCCATACCACTGAAAAACTGATCGTACAAGTGATTGATAAAACTGCTTATTAAGGTCTCACGGACCTCACATAAGAGTAGAAGGATCTCGTGCGTATATCTCGTATAAGCCCCGAGACGAATGAGCACGTCAATGTATCTCGTACACCACCCGTGTCAACCGGTACAAAGGTTACGAAAAACCCTTGCGGCCTTACCTACTATAAAAGCTAGTAGCCGTACCGGTGTAATAGCAATCACAAGACAACGTATTATTACCTGGAACACTAAAAAAAGATGTCTATCACTTTTATTTTATGACGAATAATGTTCGTCGCTTTATATTTTGGTTGAAATATAGTTTTAACACTCAATTATTTAAATAAACTCAGAGAAACACAGTAACAGTTGCCGCGCAAACGAAAAGAATGACAGTTGACGTAAGGACATAGACAATGTACTTATAATTACGTTTAGTTTTAGCTCTGAAAATTGCGTTCAGTTGCCGAGTAACTCGAGAAAGCTGCATGGTTAATACATATATCGAGAACGAAGCCTGTAGTATAATGTACAATAAAGTGTTCTTCCCTGGTTTAGAATAATCGACTTCCCAAGGTAAATAAATCCAGAGATAAGTCTCGACCAACCGTAATACCGCTTTGTTTTGCTAATCAGAACATTAGTTTACTTTCCGAGTCACCTCTCACATAAATTGTTGTGACGTCATGAATAATTTGAGGGTAAGTACGTACCTAAAAGATCTTTTCGAGGACAAGGAAAGGAAAAGAGTTTATTGAAGGGTTAAAATTATTCTAGTTGCTTTTTAATTTAATTTATTGGTTGATTAGTGTTTCAAACACCCTGCTGTTGATTTTGGTAAACAAAAGCTTATCAATTTATCATTTATCATTATTAAGTTAACAAGCAGGCGTTTGAAACATAAGTTAAGTCATTTTTGCTGGGGTTTTATTAAGAAAACCTCAAATTTATTTCATTAATTTAATAAAAATACATTACTTTGTTCTGTGTGGTGCCGGACACAAAGAATATCACCACCTCATCTCTTCTCGTGGATGTGTTAAAATGCGACTAAGGGCTTCACCAGAGGATGGGCAGCAGCGGTCTATGAGTATTTATTCAACCAATAGCCGACCAGCCTGCCAAGCGTGGCAATTATGGCATATCCCCCCCTTTTAGGGCCTAACTTTGCGATCAGTACTACTCATATTGCTTTTAAATTAATCTTTTAACTTCACATTATTATCTTCACTTTATTTATCAGCGCTCGCTTCGCTGGAAGAGATAAACAGACATAGGGGTGTTTGGATACTTAACTAGAAACCACACAAGTTACTTGCACTTTATATACTGCTTATATCGTCTCGAGAAACACAAGCTTACTTGAACTTAAGTTTTAAACTTCATCGTTTAGCACTAACTTGGCTTCTTGTTGCTATCCGTCTTTTAACCCAAGACTCTAAGGCCCGTATTACAGAAGGTTCCTCAAGTGCAGTTTAAACTTCAATCACCTTATCACTACTTAAGGATAGAATCGTTACTTGAGTATCGGTCTTATTCCAATACGGTAGGTAATTATAAACTTTAATTCAACAACATAACACACGAATTTGACCTGAAATAGAATAGAAATATCTACTCTATCTAGTCTGGACCACACTAGAGTGATTACAGATCAAATCTCTGCTCAAATACCGAAACAGGTGACACTATAAAATAAAGCTAAACTCAGATGAACTGTGATCAATAAATCTCTGCTTGAGGAACGTTCTACAATCAAAGCTCAACTCAAAACTAGTTTTAAACAGAGATCAACGCTTGAGGATCGTTCTGTAATACCTAAGTGCCTAAGTTTTCGTGATTACTATAATTGACGCCGCAGCTTCAATAAAGTCATCAAAACATGTAGTAATAGTAGGGTTCCTTGGTTTGAGCTCGTCCGGGGAAGTACTACCACCTATTTCTGCCGCTAAAAATAATTTTAGCATTGCTGTGTTCCGGTGTGAAGGGTACGGGTGCCGGTGACATTAAAATCACATTAGACTTTCTATCTTCATGTCTCCGTTTGGCAAACGCGATTTGCAGTGCCATTTAGGCAACAGCCTAGGTGGTGTTGCAGTTGTAATGGGCAAAGGTAACCGCTGGGCCGTCCGTGTAGTGCCGGACTTAAAGAATAGCACCACCCTTATCTCTTCTCGTGGGTGTCGTAAAAGGCGACTAAGGGATTCACCAGAGGATGGGCAGCAACGTTCTCTGAGTATTTAACCAATCAACTGCGATCGCCAACCCGCCTGCCAAGCGTGGCGATTATGGCATACCCCCCCCTTAATTGGGGGAGGCCTATGTCCAGTAGTGGACGTCTTTCGGCTGAAATGATGAACCGCTGGGCCTGTAGCTCGTTTCGCCATCTTGTATTTACTTTAGAAAAATGTTGTTGGACAACTAATTTCACTTACCCATAGTCCTACTAATAATAAAAACTAGCCAATGCCCGTGACTTCGCCCGCGTGAATGTCATTTATCGCACATTCCTCGGGAACTGTACATCTAACCGAGATAAAAAGTAGCCCATATATTAAACCGGGTTATGTTCTATCTGTATGGCAAATTTAATTAAAATCCATTAAGTCGTTTTTGCGTGAAAGAGTAACAAACATCCATAAATCCTCACAAACTTTCACGTTTATAATATTAGTAGGATAGTAGGATGTGTAAGTTTGTGAAGATGTTTGGATGTTTGTTACTCAATCACGCTGTAAAGGCTGCATGGATTTTGATGAAATTTAGCATACCGATAGAACATAATCCTGATTAACATATAGGCTACTTTTTATCCCGGAAATATGAACAGTTCCCGAGGGACGCGTGATAAACGAAATCCACGCGGGCGTAGCCGCGGACATAAGCTAGTGTTTAATATGAATTGCTTCTATTTGATGAAACTCGAGCATACCTTTCTATTTCGTATTGGGTTTCCAAACAATTAAGCGCTGACCGTCATTATTATAGTTTCGTTGGTTACAACGAAACTACCAAAATACTAGGTACACATGGGTTCCCATCCCCATAATTGGATTTATAGGATCTTATTATCTCGTACGTCTTTTATATGAACAGTTTGCCAACCACCGTGGCTTGGCAAAGTTTACTTTCCACCTTAGTTTAATTCTGACTAGTTGTGACAATATTTTATTGTAGATATCAAAGTTCGGTTCTTCCCGTTGGTCAAACTCTGTAGTCAAACTAGTTTGACCATCAGATTTTTTTTCCTGTGGTCAAATTAACTTTAGAATATTTATTTTTCCTGTTGGACAAACTCGGTTCTTCCTGTTAGTCATACTTTGAAGTCAACTAGTTTGACCATCAGGATTTTTATTCCCTGCGGTCAATTTAGTTAGATAGAATATTTATTTTTCCCGTTATAAAAATTCTATAGTCAAACTAGTTTGACCATCAGGATTAATTTTCCCTGTAGTCAAATTAGTTATACAACAAGTTATTTAAATAACTGAAAACCTCTTAAGGGGTCATTGTACACACAACTTTTACTATGGGACCAAACCTGAAAACGCGAAAAAAGCAGCTGATCAATTATAGTATTGATATGCCATAACCTAAACAATCTAACGAAAATAATGTTCCGTATGCAGCGGCAGCTAGTACAAAGTGAGTAAGTTGGTGACTTTAAGTTACTTTCGCGTCATAATTAGAACACTTTCTGTACACACACAGAATGTATTTTAGTTTTTTTTTTGTCACTGGTCACGCTTGGCGGTTTATTTGATATGGCTTTATAGGAAAAACATCCTAATGAGGACGTTTACGAGTCTTCAGTTGCGAGCGCAAGTAACATATCTGTACTTATAAATATCATTGCAGCTGATCCTTATATTTTGTTGTTTATTGTACCGTAGTGCTGTTTTTTGTTTTCGAGTAGAAGTCCTCATGGATAGACGGAGGGTCCGTCTGGGGAAAGCTGAGGGGTTTGTCGGACTTCTGGTGACTATAACCACACGATGACCACCCTCGGCGCAAATTGACGAGCTCAGGGGACTTCTGCGGACTGCATAGGTGCCTCTCTAGTGCTACGCCTTTAGCAGATCCCCTGTAGCACGCGAATTCCTAGTTTTTCGAAGAACCACACTGCCCGTTTAGCTGAAAGGTTGTTTTGTAGTGAATGTTAAGCTTAAAAGGGAGGGGTACCAACCGGTAAGCAATTTGTAGGTTGCTGTTTGTGATAGTTTTGCAGTTTCTGTCACGTCACGACCTTGGGCCGTCCAATTTTGAGGGATCATTCCAAGTGTGCAGGTTTTGTAGAAAATAATTTCAAATCGGGTAATGTCGTGGGCCCATCGCGTGACGTACTAAGGAAGTCGGCCGCCTTTGTGAAGTTGTCAGAAGGTAATTTGTAACGCAAAGTAAAAATGGGTGCAGAAGGTCTAACTTGGATACGCAGGTAGATCATATAATAACCAGATGATTATTTCATGATGTCTTAAATTCCGGGATAAAAAGGTCATGCTGGGATTATCATTTTCGGATTTCAGAGGGAGATAGTATTCATCACTTTCTTGAAGTTTAAGTGCGTATACTTTACCTGTTCTGATCTTTGGCTGACGCATTTTTTTTTTTTTTGTATAGGTTGGCGAAACGAGCTAAAGGCCCACCTGATGTTAAGCGGTTACCTTTGCCCATAACAACTGCAATACCACCTAGGCTGTTGCCTAAATGGTACCGCAAGTCGGTTCGCCAAACTGAGACATGAAGTTGGAAAGTCTCATGTGATTGTAATTTCACCGGCACCCGTACCCTTCAGACCGAAACACAGCAATGCAAGCGGAGAAGTAGGCACGTATTTGTTAAAGTTATACACTTACACACATACGGGTCCCGTTTGTCATACGAATATCTATGGCAGTTGTTACGGGTATTCAGAAGCCTGAAAGCCTGACAACTAGTCTTACCTTCGAATGTCAGTATTACCCAGTAAATGGATTGCGGGGGTCTGATGGTGTTCAGCCGCATCTGGTTAGATAGGAAGCCGACCCCAACATATAGTTGGGAAAAGGCGAGGAGGATGGAGTTATACACACATACATACATAATATCACACCTGTTTCCTGTTTCCCATCGGCCGAAAACTAGTCTGGTAAAAATAGCTTACCTACCTGTACTTACCTTTATTCAAAAGGGGAATGCCATATTTAACTTAAATAACAGTGAAAGAATTACAAAAATCGATTCATGTTTGGATCAGAATTATATTATCTTTGCTTTAACGATGACAGAAAACATCTCAATCTCAATATTGCAATGCTTGCAAAAGGCCACTAAGTTTTAAGTACCAAAACAAAATGTAACACCAATCATGTACTTACACTTAGTATGCAATCAATCTTTGAATCTTGAGATAACCTGCACACCTGAGAATGCTTCATAGAGGTATATATGTGGAAAGAAAAAATCGATTCGAGGATTCGAACCTGCGACTCCTGCCCCCCGATTCAGAACCACACGATAACCAGTTGTCGACCGATTCGGTTTGTTATCCTTTTTTATCTAGTTGCGTGAATCATAAGACGAAACGAGATATCAAACCGAACCGGTCGACGTCGACAACTGGTTATCGTGTGGTTCTGAATCGCGTACTACACCAGTGCTTTATCCGTTACTGCGTTAAAATAATGAATAATAATGCTTCATAGAGTTCGTGATTGTATGTGTAGTCCAACCCGCAGTAGGCCAGCGTGGTGGACTAAGGGAACGTACCCATACTACGTGACAGGGGGGAGGACTTGGGGTGCTGGCCAGAAAACCTCCACGTGTGCCTGACGGCTGCTTGTCCTTCTGGACACGTTTGGAGGGAACGGCAGTTGTTTGGCCGGTGCATCCTGGGCACGGGCAATAAAATCCTTTCGAGTGATTAACCTTCGGGGGATTTTATTGCCTGTGGCGAATATTTTGGCGCGGGAGGGGCCCGTTCTGGGCCAGTGGGGAGTTGCTCCACGTGTCCCTCTGTTGCCAACAGAGGGCACAGTGGAGGAGCAGGGACGGGCACGGTGTGCACTCACCCTGCCACTGGGCAGGCAGCGGAGGGACTGTCCTTCCCTGCTTCCGTCGATCTCGTAACCCCAGGAGTGCCTGCTGAGTAGTGTTCTCGCGCCTCTTGGGACCAAGGGTCTTGGCTTCACCGCCCGGACCGCGAGGAAGAAAACCTCTGTTAAAAATTACGGGAGGTAGGGCCTGCGAGCAGCATACTCGGGGTAGTCTGCTGCCCGACCAGCAGCTGGTGTAGCTGGCACAGCTGGCGTAGTTGGCGCAGCTGGTAAAGGCCCATGAGGTGAAGTGGCGTGCAATGTTCCGTGTGCGCCACCGAGGAGAATGCGGCGTGTGCTTGTGGCGGGCCAGGTCCTGTCGGGGGTGGTTGTGTGAATACTCACGGGTTCCCACGCCCCCGGCTATGGTAGTTGAAGGAACACCGTGGTGGTTTTAGTCGGTAAGAGTCCGACACTGGCTCCGCCTACCCCAGGCGGAGTGCGTCCACGAGATATCCACACGGCAAAAAAAAATAAAAAATAAAAAATGGGAGGACTTCAAAACTTCAAAATACCACGCTTGGTCACAGGGGGCTTACGCTTAGGTTAGGTAACAAAGACAAATATGAGCGATATTTTTTGACTTTCTGTTGGCAAAAAATTATTTTAAACCATATTTATGAAATATTTATTATATAGTTTTTTTTTTAAAAATTGGTCACGTAGTATGGGTATGATCCCTAAGGCCTGAATCCTTCTCATTATGAGAACAGGCCCGCGTCCAGCAGTAGGACAGTTAATGGGCTGATTATGTTACGTAATTCGTTTTCGTATAGAGTCAACCTTCTGTGTCTTTTTATGTCTTTTGAGATTCCGTGTGGCAGTTAGAATAGAAGGCTTTGATTTTGGCACGCCATACTTTGTAACAAATGTTCGCTTCAATGTCGCCAACTTGACGGTAATCAGTGTAATGAGTTTGGAGTTATAGAAAATGTTGTTTTGATTTCGCTGATGATTTAGAAAGGTCATAAAAAGTGTGAGTCACAACATTAATTTCTTATTTTCTTTTGTCTTTCTTTTGTTATTCCGTTGTTGAGGTCATTTGAAGGACATGAGGGTAGAAACACGATTTATGTGTTGTTATTATAATTCCGAGTATAGAAAAGCTCTGCAGCATTATAAAAAAAATGTCAGCTTAATCATACTTACCAATGAAATCAATGCACAAACCACATTTCAGATGACGTAATTTGGAGTGAAAACAAAAATTCAAACCGCATCTTCATTATAACCGTATTAATCTAATTTTTAAGAAAATAGGCGAATTGTAACGTATTATTACAATGCACGACTGCGTCGTTGCTCCAGTGGTTGCAAGCGCGACTACTGAGCGTGGGGTCCTGGGTTCGATTCCCGGGTAGGGCAAAGTGTTATTGGGTTTTTTCATTTGGCAATTCTCAGTAGCAGCCCGGATTCTGGATTTGTGCCCGGTCAATGGCAATAGTCTCGCTCCCTATTACATGGGACTATGACTATAACGTAACTGGTGAAATGTGGGTGTACTATTACACCTCTGTCTATCCCTTCGGGGAAATACAGGCGTGATGTTATGTTATGTTATTACAATGGTTATTGAAAATTACATACCACCCATTTTACCTAGACCTCCAAAACGTTTAAATGATATCATCATGTTATGATAGCTGGTTATTAAGTTATCATAACATTATGATAACTTAACCATTTAAATGTTTTGGTGGTCTAGGTAAAATGGATGTCGGTTTACACAACCAGCCAACCATGACCCTTGATGTTTTCGTCTTATAAACGTTGTACAGGTCTAGGTAAAGTGGGTGTCTGTACAGGCTTACTGTGTCTTGCCAAGAAAATTAAATTGATATCAAACTGTTTTGAAGAGCTTTTCTCTTGTTGTGAAGATACTTTAATGTATGTTGTTTGTTTCAAACGGGTTTAAAGGTTATAGAAGGCCTGCTCTTATTACTGAATTGGTGTCAGTTGGTAAATGAGTGGTTTAGATAAAAGAGATAAGACAGGATCGAAATGGTAAAAGGATCTGAAAGCGCAGAGGTGGAGTAGTAATTTATGGTTTTAATTCCTGAATCCGGGAATAAAACAATTGCATGAACTACAAAATACATACTTATACTTACAAGGTATAACTGTAATATCTGAAAACCATTTAAGGGGTCATTGTACATATCAGTATGAACAACTTTTACTATGGAACCAACACTGAAATCGTGAGAAAAAAGTACCTGTGCGGTCAGAGGACCCCCGTCAGGAACGAATTATAATTTATCCTTAAAATTCACATATTTTTGATCGTCAACTATGATGCAAGCAATTTCTTAGGTTTTCGCGATCACTACACATTATAATAAAACAAAGTTTAACCGGATTATATCGCGTATATTATTTAAATTGGTTTTCTTGACGTTTCGAAAGCTTTGCAGCGTTTCGTGGTCGCAGGTAGACTAAGACCACGACCACGAAACGCTGCATAGCTTTCGAAACGTCAGGAAAACCAATTTAAATAATATACGCGATATAATCCGGTTAAACTTTGTTTTATTATAATACAAGCATAAAAAGCAAGGAATGTCAAGCGTCGGACTGAGATACCACAAAGCCCAGATTCGATCCCCAGTAAGATATGTCTTTTTGTATGTTTTTTTCTACCGAATCACATCGACCGCAAGTCACAATAAGGAACTTCGTTCCAAAATCACCTGCTCCATACATTTATGTTCGCATATGTAGGCAACAGCTGTTTCTTTTTCTGCCAAAAGTGGCCGTTTTTTGGCACTTTTTGTATTCTACAACAATATCGAACTATAATTTACAGAGTCAATAGTTTCTGATTAAACTACAGTATGTAGGGGCACACAATGCTTCATTGTAAACCTAGCAACTTAATCATAATATTTATTATACGCGCTCGCCCATTTCCTTAGTATGACTCCGTGACACAGTCTCGGCTCAGACGGACATAGGTGAAGACGCGAACACCATATTCCATCGTGTAACTAAACCTTCTGATCAATACGTGATAATTATAGTGAATGATATTTAAATACGCTTTCATATTTCACCTCCAGTAGATAGTCACCATACACCAACCATTACACCTCCAAACAGTACCTGTACTTCAATTGATAAAAACGAATTTTCGATAGAATGATATATTCAACGAGTAATATTTTTTTACTGATGGGGCGCCACTTGGCTGATACATGCGCCTTAAGAGATTTTCAGTTACACGTTTTAGATGCTAGTGTGTATGAAAATTGTAAAAAAAGTTCGTCAAAATTCTCTTCTTTATTGACGAAAAAGTTTCTCAATATTCGACTCAGACGCCGAAAGGAAAAAGGCGTGAAAACAAGACTAACTTCTCACGAAAACAGATCGTAATAATTAGATTTACTTATCAAAAAAACTTTTACAAACTTCGGCGAAGTTTGAAGATAGATGGCATGGAGAATCTGATTTAGGAGCAGAGTTACAACACAATTTAAAGTTATTGTTTGCTTCTCGATCAATTTGAGGAGGTTGTTGATTGCTGATGAGTTTATTTCGATTTGGCTTGACTTTGCTCGTGGGTGTTTCTGACTGTTGCTGGGCAGGGTTTGGGCTGACTTTTCAGATTGGTTAGTCTGTTCTTGGATATTGTTTAAAGTGGTCAATTGGTTATCAAAAGGAATCAATGATTTTTATCAGAAGTTTTATGGCAGCATGATTATCTACTACATAAAAAGGATCCAAAGTTTTTAGACCCTTATTTCCCAACATTTATTTTCAAGACAATCAGTGTGGTCGAGGAAACAACCCTGGTGATATCTCTTAGGCACACCGCACACCATAATTTGGTTTAGGAGCAGAGTTACAACACAATTTAAAGTTATTGTTTGCTTCTCGATCATTTTGAGGAAGTTGTCGATTGCTGATGAGTTTATTTCTATTTGGCTTGGGTGTCAGTAATTTAGTCAATTTGATTTCAGGCCCAAATTGAAGAAAAAATCTTATTGTTCTTTTTAATGACAGCAATAAGAACTTATTTAATTTCAATAAAAAATGTCTTTCCTTTCTTCTATTTGAAAATCGCTTCCAGGAAGCCAAAGTACGCTCTCAGGCTTGCCTATCTGTCCAATAAACAGCCTAAGAGCAGAAAATATACGACACAAACAGACCTCGTTTTATATACGCTGAGTTTTTAGTAGTTCTGGAAACGAAAAACATAGACTCTCTTATATCAATTATAGACTCTACAGTCGATTGAGATTCTTCACTTTCTTTGATACCAACTGGGGAACTTACAGTAGCTCTAAAAGCATGTAATTTTGTGATTTAGAAAAATGTCTCTATTCTAAATCATTAAATTACATGCTTTGATAGTATTATCCCATTCGATTCTCCTCGTGATTCTGAACAAACTATTTTCTCAATTTGCGTAAACAAAAAGTAACGTTGTATATATACAAGCTGTTGCTCTGTATTCGTGCCATATTTAAGGAGGTGACTATACCACGATACTGAACACGAATCAGTAAAAAAATCAATATCATTTTTTTTTTAAATACGTATTTGTTAACAAACAAATTGCCCCCGTGTGTGGCGTGCGACACCAAAACGATGCGTGTGACACCACCAAACAATTTGCAGGTATTTCCACCCTTTGACAATGCCGCCGATGACTTATTTTCCGAGTCGTTCGGAATTTATTCTCGAACCCTCGCTATGTTTCTAAGTGAAAATTTAGGTACTAAATAATCGTAGAATTTTTTAAGTAATTTTAGGTGACTAAGCACATTATTTATCATCAGATCTAGAAATATGGCACGATTACAGATCAACACCTTGTAGAGTCTATGTTTATCAGTTTCAGAACGACTAAAAACTCAGTGTATATTTGAAAATGTGAAAACTCGGAAAGCAATTAGGTTAAGAGCTCATCTGAAACCGAACTCGATAATAATAATAATGAGAAAGTTTATTTACACGATTCATGACTCTTTGACTTATGGACCCTTTTTACCTTCGTTATTTTTGCCAAGTGTTTAAGTGTGTTGAAGTTATTTATTATGCTTTTATCGCGTAAAGGCGCAGCGTGGGTATGCCCCCCACAAGGTGGACCGACGAACTGGTGAAGGTCGCGGGAAATACAAATAATGCTGGCAAGGAACTCCATTCTTTAGCAGGACGTATAATATAGTACATTACGGCCGCGGGCATTGATGGATGAACGTGAAAATGTGGGCCGAAGCGAAGCCGAGGCACACATACGTGAGTCCAAATTCATTCAAATAATGTGAGTATAATTTAGGTTAATGTCAGAAATAAACAAAAAGATTAAAAGTGAGAATATTGCCTGTAGGAGCTGACTTGTCCCTACAGACGGCACCCGTTCACGAGCATGACGCGGCGCGAGCATCATCCATAGCTTAGCTCTAGCATTAATAAATCTAGAAAAAGCTTTCGTTTTAATTGACTACAATACTTTTATCTCGACATCAGATTAACTAGCCTTCTCAGCAGCTGGCTGAGTCGGTAATGGGTTCTGTTCCTCCATTTATATTTATTACAGATCCCTCGCGGTCGGCGGCCCATCAGTCTTTGTCCCGGCTTACTTGAGATGGCGCTAAAATATCAAGCTTAGCGTTGTGATAACTTAGACTGGGAAATAATGGAATGCTTGACAGAAGATACCGAGAGCTTTGGCCTGCATTTTATTTTAGACTTGTAGTAAAAAATTGAAACTGAAGTGAATTGAAATTGAAGCTGAAGTGGGCTGGCCATTGACAAAAGACCGATGGCCGTTGGAGCAGACGAGTCCTTGAGTGGAGACAGTGAATCGGCAAACGCAGGGTAAGGCGCCCCCCAACCAGGTGGACCAACGACCTGAATAAAATAGCTTGGGGGAATGGATGCGGAAGGCAGAGGACCGAGTGTTGTGGTGCAACTTGGAAGAGGCATATCTCCAGCAATGGACTGCGGTAGGCTGAGTTGATGGTGTAATAAAAAACTTTTTATCAAAAAATTGAACCGACGAAAACAGAAAGTGAAAAGCGAAAAATAACTAATTATGAGTCGGCGCCAAACGAACTTTTAACAAGCAAAGTGCGTGTAAGTAGCAAGTGGCCGAGCGGAGAACGCATTTTTGGAAAGTTATTGTTTATCGTTGAAAATTTCACGTTGTATTTGATGTGACGTTGTTTTTATTATTTATTTAAAGTAATTTAGTGATCTTCGTTGATTGGTTGTTTGGCGCCGACTCATAATTAGTTATTTTTCGCTTTTCAGTTTCTGTTTTCGTCGGTTCAATTTTTTGTTAAAAAGTTTTATTTTTCATTTTTTTGTGGTTAAAATCTAACTCCAGGTCTCCATTATGTCGTAGTGTCTAGAACTATATTTATGTGTGTCAAGTTTCAACAGAATCGGTTAACAGGTAAGAATTCAGTGGGTGAACAAACACTCATCCCCTGTTTTACTACCCTTCGGGGTGGATTTTGATTTAGAAATTTAAATGGGACCAACTTCGAGATATACCCTATCCATTAAAAAAGAATCATCAAAATCGGACCACTCTGTAAAAAGTTATGCGTGGTCATACATAAAAAAAATAAAAAAAATATACGCGTCGAATTGAGAACCTCCTCCTTTTTTTCGTCGGTTAAAAATTTAAACCGTAGCTCTATGTAACTGTTCCCTGTATAGGGACCTACATTTTTTGTTGTTGTTGCCTCTGAAAGCGAGTGTTAGATTATTTTAAAAGGATGGAGATGAACGTCCTCCTTTTAAAGACATCTCTTCGTTTAAGTCCAGAAGATGAGCAGTATTGTACAGAAACAACAATTTTCTATTAAAATAGCATCAAAAATTTCTGAAACAAATGGGTTCTCATTTCGAAAGCTTTATCTCTCGTTATTACAAACGATTTAAATAATTGATGTCGGTTCGCTCGATAACAGCTCCATATAGATCCCTGATATAACGAGTGATTCGAGAATTGTACGCAATAAATTCTTTAAGTTATATTTGTATTAAAACTCACTGATAAAAGTTATTGGCGTGTGGTAAAATGTGGGTTGAACTTAATGTATTATTGGAGATGATTTCAAGTTTTTGTTACTATACTTTGGTTCAGGGAATTTTATGTTAAGAAGTGGTAGGAGCTTCTTCTACATACATTACATACATACATTATTATCACGCCTATTTCCCATTGGGATAGGCAGGAATTTCTATCCACTACGATCCTGACACCTTTCTTTCGCTTCATCTACATTAATTAACCTCCTCATGCATGCTCGTCGCTAAAGGATGATTTATGCTACACCGTGTCGGGCACGAGCCATGCCCCGGACGAGGCCCGGACGAGATACTTCAAGAACTAAACACAAAATTACTCCATACTAAATGATAGTAGTACCAAATGTTAATGAGGTAGTTTAACCCAATTTTTACCACACGCCGATAACTTTCATCAGTAAATTTTTAATCTAAATATAACTCTTATGTGCATCCACAAATAATCCCTTATACTACACCGTGTTGGGGCTGAGGCGAGTGCGAGGCGTGCCTCGGACGAGGCAGACGGAAAGCAGTACATGCTACACCGAGCGGCACCCGAGTCCCAGGAACAGCTTTCCGTCTACTTCATGCAAAATATTTTAGCAGTGCCTCGGCCGGGCCTCGTCCAGGGCACGGTTCGCACCCACCTCAGTCCTGTCACGGTGTAACATCAATCATTGTTAATCTAGCCTTTTTTGCGAACGTCCGCAATTATTTTGTGGCATGTCCGCCGAGGTCGCCCTCCTCCAACTCCTCCGTCCACTCTTGCTTGGTACACTGTTGGCGATACCATCATAACATAGATTACAAAATTTTCTCTTACAACCTCCGGAGATCAAATCCTCCTCCGCCAAGGTCATAGTCGAATTCATGATTGACTTGCAACTTGGAGAGCTGCAAGAGGCGTCACAATAGATCTTATCAGGTCGCAGTGGCTTAGGGGCGTTCAAGACCGCTACCTCTTTCTACAAAATGATACAACCTCCACGAACTAAGATCAATTTTACTAACAAACTAGCTTATCACAGCTCACTGCTGGCAACTTCTTCTAATTTTGGCCACAATATTCGGTCCACCGCCTTTTACATCCAAGTTTATCAATGTAAGTAATAAAATTTCAAGTCAGTTGAATCTAAGCAACTCAGTGAGGCATGAATCTGTCTTTAAAGGCCAGTGCGATGTAGGCCAGACATTTTTTAAGACAATAAAAAAAAATCAAGTTAAATCTCGTCTTGACTGACGGAGGGTAGAAAGGACGACGCCAAAATACATAATTTCTTTACGTCCTTTAAGAATCTCGTGAAGTAAATTATCTTTTGTTCTCCTATTTCTCGAAATTTAATTAACTGATTTCTTGGTTTCCATTGACAGTGTACCGGGAATTTATGTTCGTTTCGTGTCTAAACTAAGTTAACATCGACTTTCTGCTATTGGCAACTGATTCATCATCATCAACTCAGCCTTTCGCAGTCCACTGCTGGACATAGGCCTCTACCAAGTTGCGCCACAACACTCGGTCCTCTGTCTTCCGCATCCAGTCCCCCCCAGCCACGTTCTTCTGGACGTCGGTTTACCTGGTTTGGCGCCCTAGTTTGCTCCAGCGGCCATCGTGACGTGGATATGACAGTTGGGCTAGTCCACAAATTCAAAGTCGCTCAGCGAGCTATGGAGCGAGCTATGCTTGGAGTTTCTTTGAAGGATAAAATCCGTGACGAGATTATGCGGAAAAAAAGTGGAGTGACCGACATAGCTTGTAGGATCAGTAAGCTGAAATGGCAGTGGGCTGGCCATATCTGTCGAAGTCCAACTGATTGCTGCACCCAAATACAGTCTTTTTAATCACCATCCAAAGGTCATCGCTAAGAATAGCCTGACTCTCATTGTTTACTATTCATCGTATTTAATACGGACAGTACAGTAAACATTTTTTTCAAGATTAACACAAAAATAAGGTGAGCGGCTATGATATTCCACTTGACTTCATATTTTTGACAATCCCTTGTGAGTGCAAGCTAAATAAAACCGTTTAAAAATATGTTGGCACCACTGTTAAAGACAGTCGATCTTTTTTTAGCACCTTCACATATAGGGGAATAGAAGAGTAAAATTGTTTAGTTGCCAGGCAACCACTTGTTTGACATAAGTTTTGTAAGCAAAACAAATTCAAAATTGTTAATATTTTATCTTGGAGTACTGTCCGTTTATTAAAATAGATTGCAACACATTTCCGTCATCAATATGTACCTATAAATGGTCAGCATCGTCTTTTATTCATAACTTTCATAGGCTGACTTTAAGACCCTACACAGAGCTAAGTGGCGTCCACATCAGTAAAAAAGTAATTACTCGCTGAATATAGCAGAGGTGTATAATTACCCACATTTCGCCAGTTATGTTATAGTCCCATGTAATAGGGGGCGAGCCTATTGCCATTAACCAGGCACAAATCCATACTCCGGGCTACTACTGAGAATTTCCTAATGAAAAAACCCAATAACACTGAAACATGAAGAAAAACACAAAAACACTCACCCACTAAACTGAGACATGAAGATGGAAAGTCTCATGTGATTGTAATTTCACCGGCACCCGTACCCTTCAGACCGAAATACAGCAATGCAAGCATCACTATATTTGGCGGAGAAGTAGGTACGGTGGTAGTACATCCCCGGACGAGCTCTTTCACAACGGAGCTCTACTATTGCTAAAATCTGATCGCAAATGTGTTCATGATTTAGTGACCCATTAACCTGAGGGGTCCTCAGCACCGGCTCTCAAATAATTATACTTGAATTAACTGAATTATCATAACCGTTAAATGAACTGTATGGCTCTTTAGGGCGCTGAAATTTTCTTATTTTGTTTCAGAGGATTATTTTTGGTTGAAAGATTTTCTGTTTCAGGCTCGTTGATTATTTTCGTTTCTATACTATGTGTTTTATGTTTTCTGAATAAATTTAGTCTTTGATTGAATATAGCGATATTATATTTTGCTTATTATTTAAAGAGGTCTATAATGTAAACAAGATACAGTATAACTTATGTACCCAGAAACTCTTCGACTTCCAATCTTCATCCATTCATTCATTCTTCGTCTTCGAAGTCCATCCAATGGTTGTCTGGAAGAAATTGCTTTCAAGCGATAAGACCGCCAATTGTTAGTACTGTGCTCATGTTTGTTATAACTTTGTTTTTATTTTTATGGTGTGCAAACAATAAAGTATACTCTATCTATCTATCTAACTCTTCGACTTGCTTAGAAGAAGATTAATGATCAACAAATTCTCCCACACAATCTATTAAAATACACATAAACTAGTATTTTTCATTTTTATGCAACGTGTTATTGAAATTACTGAAAACCTCTTAAGGGGTCATTGTACTCATCTGTATGAGCAAATTTTACTATGGGACCGACCCTGAAATCGAGAAAAATATCTGTTGTTTCCTACATTTTGTCGATTTATGTGAACAGAAATGTAGGGAAACGCAGATTTTTTTTTCTCGATTTCAGGGTATACAGCATGACTGGGGTGAACGAGGGAGAATGTGCTTACACATAATGAGATAAAAGCTTGAAAAAAATATTCCACGAGAAATCACACGTGCAGGAGAAAAAATGCTCGCGCAAGCTCTGACTGTCTAGGGGTAGGGCTGCCACCCCTCCGGGTTTGACCCGGAGTCTACGGAGTCTAGTGGGACAGTAATGGGCTGATGCAGGCAGGCAATATCCTAAATAGTAAGTGCAAGCTTCATACATAAGTTTTACTTCCAAGTTATATATACCTAAGCTCCGCCAGGGACTTAGGTTAGATAATAAAATGACCGGCCGCAGTTGGGCGCGCTTTTTATTGCGGCCACGTCGTAAACCGCACTCCAGCGTCTTATTTACATGGTTTGGACCTCGTGCGGCCCGTTTTCCGTTTAAATTTTTAATGTTGTACGAAAAATGAGGTTTTTGCAGCTGTAATAAGGGTTGATTAATTTATTATGTTAGTTAACGTTTTTGCGGTGAAGAATTTTGCGCAAGTTTCTTGTTATTTTATGTATTTTACGGTTGTAGTTAGAGTTGCCAACTATACTTTAAAATAAAGTAACTTACGTTATGTTAAATCTCCATACATTACACTTTTGAGTAGCAATCAACAAATCGGAATCATCATCATCATCACTCAGCCGATAATTCGTATGAAATTGTCAAAACAATAAAATTTTCTTCTTTGTAGCATCGTGCTGCACTTAGGACATTTTGAATATTAAGGAAACTGCGTTAATACGGGTCAGAGGTCTATGCAATTTTGAGCTTTGTTATTAAATGAAATAAATTAATAATGTGATTTAAAGTTACGTTTTTGATAAAGCTAGAATTATGTTTTGAATTTCGAATTAACTGTCGTTCCGCATAGTTTGCCTTTATAAAAGAAGTAAACATTTTTTTTTCAAAAACCTTAACTCTTTCTATTCCAGAAGAATATTAATCAAATTAAAAGAAATTGGTAAAGTGACAGTTAGTCACTTCCCCATAAAATTGAAAACAAGTTTGTTGCCAGGGAAATATCTGTAAGCGAAATTCGACCTAATTGTACCCCTATTACATGGGACTATAACATAGCTGGCAAAATGTGGGTGTACTATTACATCTCTGCCTTCTCTTTCGGAGAAATACAGGCGTGATGTTATGTTATGTTGTTATGTTGTTGTATTAGAATGTTTGTAGAAAATTAAGCTTATGGTAGGTCATGATTCTGTTTGGTCGAGTGTACTTACGCAAAAATACTTTATTTCAGTTCAAATAATACGTGAAATGTCATGGGCTGTCGCTGAAAACCAGCGCTATGGCTGTGCTCTGTGCATGTGGCACAGCAATATGCTGAGTGATGGCCATTTTGCGCGAACGTGACGCATATCTTAACACGCTTCTTGACTCTGTACCTGTATTTGTTCTGTGTTTTACTTGAATTTTTTAGTGATTTTATGCGTCTTTTTTTTGCGTCTTAAAATACAGGTAGGTTTATTTAAAAATTTAAAATAAGTGGGGGATACTTTTTTATGACTCTCTACTTTTTATATACCATCCCTAAAATCAGAAATACGTTATTACTTCTAAAAAAAGTTGGCAACCTAGTTGCAGTAATCTACACTACATTTGCACATAAATAGATAAAATATACTCAACCTAATAAAAGCGAGCATCGACCCACAGTTAGATCTAGAGAAAGCCACTAGAATTCATCACTTGGAAGCCTCAAATGACGGAGATACCATTCCCCCGTCGATTCATGAATAAGTGATCAAGATTTCACAAGCCATTTGCCAAGACAAGTACTTGAGGTGGCGTATACTATACGACGAAAAAGTTTGATCATAAGACGCTAAATAACTTATTTCTTGTTCGTCTAAATCAGGAGAATTTGTAGGGTTTTTTGTAGGTGTAGGATGCTTATTTGTAGGCAGTTTTTCCTTGAGAGATGGAATTAAATATGATTACATTATAGATCCTGTCTAACAACCACTGTAACTTTTGTAAGACTCATAAGCTCCGTACTCACGTGCGGTATTACTCGATGGTTTAACCCTAAAACCAACGTGTGGATCGCAAAACCCACAACTTGAAGACTCATCGAGCCGGCTTGATGGAATTAAATAAATGCCAGACACTAGATGTCAGGCATTCTTGCTGAAGTGAGCCTTTTTGGCGCAGCCGTAGGGCACACAATTATACTTTTAGTAGTAAGTTGTATTATAGATAATGAAATTGTATATTATTGTTATCGTGTGCCTCTGACTGTATTCAATAAACCATTTTATTACCATTCTATTTGTAATTCAAATCTAATTTTCTTATTATAGGTAATTATAATAATGTGATATGGGTGTACGTGTATGACGTCAACTTATGCTTTGCCTGAAATAAAGAAATTTAATTTAATTTAATTTATTTTCTTTCTTCCTTTTATTTCTAAAAGTAATTTCCTTCACACCTACTCGAAGCGAGCCGTCGCGCTTTACTCGAGCATAATGTACGTGTCTGAATGTCCGCCATTGTTGAAAATAGTTAAAACACGCCTTTATTCAGTTTTGGCCCCAACGGAACCGGTGCTGAACGTTACGCGTCGCTCGATAGATAAATACTGAATGTGTGGACGTAAACCCGTGCCGTGATTTTTACTCGACGTATTTGCTCGATCGAGTAAAATTGTATGTGAGTACAGAGCTTTACAGAAGTTGCAGTGGTTGAAAATGTGTGGCGGGCTTATAAAGGTCTTTATCATGAACACACGTCATGGATTCTCATTCTCTTTCGTATTAATAAATATAATTGGGTCATTTTTACACAGCACCATCTAGTCCCAAACTAAGCAGAGCTTGTACTATGGGTACTAGACAATGGATAATAATACTTACATCCTTTTTTTTTGGAAATATGTAGTTACTTATAATAATAAGAAACACCCAGACAACAATAACAATATTACTCATCTCCATCATGATCTCAGGCAAAATACTTCCACTGCTGGACATAGGACTCCCCCGAGCATCGCCACAATGACCGCTCCTGCACTTCCTGCCTCCAGCGGATTCCCGCGACCTACACCAGGTCATCGAATCACCTTGTGGGAGGCCTACCCAGGCTTATGTAAACTGTTCTTCTGTTTTACTAATTTCAGTTAAAATAATTAGGTAAATACATTAATTAGTCTTTATTTTATTTACATCAGATCAAAGTATAAATGTTATAAATTAAACGAAATTCCAATCTCACCAAAATCTAGATTATCATGTTCTCAAGAAACTTGTATATTACTTAAGTGAGTTTTAAGCACGAAATACGTTTTATAAGCACCTACTCACATAATACATTTTACACATCTAAGATTCGGGATTACGATAAGGGCGCCCCCGCATAAACACCGACTTTCTGGCAATCATTCCTTAATGACTTTTTAATGTTCTAGCCTGCTAATGCTAAGTAGATAAAAGGATTTGTTTTACTTGTTTCTTAGATGTTGAGATACTTTTGTAGGTAGTTTTTATTGTTACGGAATTCTTGTGTCTACTATGTGTTTATTTAATTTCTTTGTTGCCTGATTGTTTACTTAAGAATAATACTAACGCTAATAATAACCTTTATTTTTTTTTTGTCGCGGGGAAATCCTCATGGACGAGTGCGTCCATGAGGATTTCCCCACGACGGACGGACGGACGGCGGAGTGCCGCCCGGGGTAGGCGGAGCCAGTGTCGGACTTTTACCGACTAAAACCACCACGGTGTTCCTTCAACTACCTTAGCCGGGGGCGTGGGAACCCGTGAGTATTCACACAACCACCCCCGACAGGTCCAGGCCCGCCTCAAGCAGGCGAGCCCCTTCTCCCCGTGCGGCCTAACGTTGGCCGCACCCTCCTCGGTGGCGCACACGGAACACTGCATGGGCCTTTACCAGCTGCGCCAACTACGCCGGTTGTGCCAGCTACGCCAGCTGCTGGTCGGGCAGCAGACTACCCCGAGTCTGCTGCTCGCAGGCCCTACCTCCCGTAATTTTTTATAGAGGTTTTCTTCCTCGCGGTCTGGGCGGTGAAGCCAAGACCCTCGGTCCCAAGAGGCGAGAGAACACTACTCAGCGGGAACTCCTGGGTTACAAGATCGACGGGGGCAGGGAAGGACAGTCCCCCCGCTGCCTGCCCAGTGCTTTGAGAAGACATGTAAGATATAACTAAGATGTATTGCGCCAATTTACCTTAAACCCAGTATCTGAAAATTTAAATATTTCCTTAAATTCTTGGCAGCCTCGGTTTATTCGTGAAGTTCCGAAGTAGACCATTCACAGTCCGGTCACGTAGCCTCTAGATTTTAAATATAAATTGTCCTAAATTTAAGTTGAGAAATAACGAGGAAGCTCTTGGAGAATATAGTTCTAGGTACCTACATACTGGGCAATGACAGATCTTAATTATACATGCTGAAATTTTCATCGCTTCTTCCCGAAAAGGGGTCAGGGGTCACCAAAGCTGAAATCGCGAAAAAAAAAAACGTGGTTTCTTCGCGATTTCAGCTTTGGTCCCATAGTAAAAGTAGTTCATAATGATGAGTACAATGACCCCTTTTTGGGAAAGAAGCGATTAAAATTTCAGCTTGTATATTTACTTTTAAACTGTCCCGTTGAATTATAACTTATTATTATCATTATTTGCGAAGCGAAATCGAAAGTTAAAAATTGTGCGAACGAACACGGAATAACTTGGTCTGTTTCTTAATAAGAAGTAGCTGACGTCACCCAAAGACGGATACAAAGTGGAAGTAAAATTCGATGTACGAGCAGAGTTCAGTGAATAAAGCACTGATGTACCGAACCAGGAGTCGCAGGTTCGATCCCTGCTCGTGAGTGAATTTTTAATACCACAATTAATGATTTTAGTAATCTAATGGCATACACACCACATCTTTATTATGTCAATAAAATGAAGAAAATGAAGATGATGACATGAATGAAGTAGTAGTAGAGCTCCTTTGTGAAAGAGCTCGTCCGGGGAAGTACTACCACCGTACCTACTTCTCCGCCAAACAGTGATGCTTGCATTGCTGTGTTTCGGTCTGAAGCGTACGTGCCGGTGAAATTACTTCACATGAGACTTTCCATCTTCATGTCTCAGTTTGGCGAACCGACTTGCAGTACTATTTAGGCAACAGTCTAGGTGGTATTGCAGTTGTTATGGGCAAAGGTAACCGCTTAACATCAGGTGGGCATTTGGTTTCGCCATCCTATACTATCAAAAAAACCCATAGAATCTTTCGATTTATGGGAATCAAACAGAGATCATGTATTAAAGCTACATGATAGTAGTAAAGATCTACAAAAACTGCATTATTGGCATTATGTCAAGTACGTAGGTACAAAAGAATAATAGAAAGAATAGTCATTTGCGCTATGGTGGTGACGCACAGAACAACAAAATTAAATTACAAAAAAGAAAGAACAAAACGTGTGTGGTCAGGGGACCCCCCCTCAGGAACAAATTTCCTCACGCACATACACACAGACACCCTTAGAAACAGAAAGAAAGAAACAGCGCGCCGTATGCGTATATGCCTCCTCATAACGCAAAAATCTTACGTGGAGTAACATTTTTTCCCAAATCACCCCTACCGCAAGCCGCGTTAAGGAAATCCGTTCCAACAGAGAAAAAGTTTGGAACGATATTATTACATGCGTTACACCCACAGAATTAGATAGAGTAGAATGGTTGTAATCACAATTTTACTTGCGATTCATGCGTGGCAACTTTCGAACAAACTACGCCTTACATATTCAAATCATTAATTTAAAAAAATTAACTTTAATCAAATGTACTTTAATTACAGCATTTGCTTCTGTAGTTAGAAACGGCACAATAACACATTTTTACGGATTTTTGATACAGTATTCACAGAAACAAGTCTTAAGGCGTACTGAGAAAGGCTTTGAAATGCCCTGTACTATGGTGTAGAGTGTTGGCACGTTGGCACGCTCGCTCTGCCCACTTTTCCATTCTATCTATTTCTATGGTCACACCCATGTAAATTGGCCATCACTCAGTATATTGCTGTGGCACATGCACAAAGCAAAATGCGGCTGTGCTGGATTTCAGCGACAGCCGAAACCAGCGAGAAATGGTACCTATAAAACTTGAATTTTCCCTTTACGACTTACATAAATAGATACATTTTACATCTTTCTCTGACTGCCAACACCTACTAAAAGCATTACTTTATAATATATCTGTAACATGTTTTAAATTCGTAACATTTTCGAGTTAAAAGGCTTTTAAAGCCTCGGATTACCAGGCAGGCTATGCGTGACCCGGATAGCCAGTATTCAGCGAAACGCTACTGCGGAATCACTTTACGGTTTATTTAGAGTGATGTCATATTGTAACTGTAGAAAATAAACACTTTACCATGGAAAACGTGTAGGTTATAAATATACATCGGATTATATGCAATAATAAAATGGCAAAATATTCATGCAAATATGCTCTAAAAAGGGTCAATTATGCACTACAAAAATGCTAATTTTCAATTTATTTTCGTTTATTTTTACAAACAACATCAATCAAACAATTAAATTACATGTAGTTTCTTAATATGATAAATTATTACTAAAATAACGTATAGTCACAATAGTTTTGTGTAAGTCAGGTTTTTTTGTACTATAGTATAGTATAGGTATAGGATGTAAAAAAAAAACTGCAAAACTGACTAAGTAATAATAAAAGTAATAATAGTTGTAATAGTGTCACTTACTGAGTTTTTAATAAATAAATAAATAAATAAGTAACTAAATAATTAAAAATACTATTGTAATCACTTAACAGAGGACATTATAGTTATGTATCTCAATTTAAACCATAGTTTGTATCTTAGGAAATTATGTTAAAATTACAACAATAACTATGTTAAAATCATAGCAATCATAATTTTTACATCTGTTAGCGTTGCTGGAAGTTTAAAGAAAACATCGTGAGGAAACCTGCACACCTGAGAGTGCTCCATACAGTTCTCGATGGAGTGTGTGGTCCGACAACCCGCACTGGGTCAGCGTGGTGGACTATAGGGCCTGAACTTTCTTATTCTGAGATGCTTGGGCCCAGCAGTGGGACAGTTTTAGGCTGATTATGTTAGCACTGCTGATGGTGCGAAAAAGCTAAAACACTTCATGATAAGAGTTACCATTTGATATCCTTACAAAATACAACAAACGAAGATATACCTAACATATTTCTTTGAAAATAAAACCTTCAGCAGTAAGACGCGATATGCCTGTTAAGAATCAGCGATGCCCTCTTTGTCTGCTGGCTGTACTGGCATACTTCCAAACTTTATTGATTACTTACATAACATGGGAGTTTGTGTAACATTTTATTTAGACCATCGTGTTGTGGGTGAATTCAATGGTCTTATGGTGTACTATTTTTATGGCAATATACATGCTACTACACCATAAAATTACGTTTAAAATTTGCTTAGATTAAGCAGAAGTTTATAATGGTGGTTGTTTACATACAGTTCTCAATGGTGTGTGCAGTCCGGCAGCCCGCACTTGGCCAGCATGGTGGTCTAGGGCCTTAGCCTTCTCACACTGAGAAGAGGCCCGTGCCAGTAATGGGCTAGTTATGTATGTATGTAAGCAGAAGTTTGACGTTAGGGTGCGTACACATCTGGCGAACGCGTGCAGTTACTGCAACTGTTTGGTACGTGAGTAACTGCAAGCATGTAACGCATTTGCTGTGCATTTGCCAGATTTGTGCCAGATGTGACCCTAAGAAACAGTTTTAACAAGTGTCTAAACTTCGTAGTAAGACAGTCCCTAGTGTTTTACTACAAAAAATTGGGCCATAGTAAACCCTGGTTTAACTCTAAACCGTGACTATTTCGGAACAATATCAACTCAAAATTAATTAACGAGCTGTCAAATCCGTCATGTAACGTGATGTGATTAGTTGGTGTCAAGAGTTTAAGTGGATACGTGATTTGACAACATGTTAGTTTCAGCTTTTCCAAAAGCGGAGGTAACCATGGTTTACCCACGCTTCTCAGTGGTATAGTATACTGGTTAAATGCTCGCCCATAAACCATTTATTTTGTCACACACACATAAAATATGCATGTCAATAAGGAGTCAGTCGAGAAAAATGCCAACACTGGGCCTCCCCACCAAAGGCGGCCATCTTTATCGTCAGCGGTGGGATTTGTTGGCACGCTCACTTCACTTTGTCGTCAGATCTCGAAGCAGGTGGACGTCCTATAACCTGTAAACGAAAAAGTCATTCGTTGAGATATATCATTCCCATGATTGTTGTCTATAGCGTTGACGATTGTAGATTGTCAACTTGGATGATTTGTCTTGTCTCTTTGTTTATGATACTGAATAATATTATTAACCACTAATATAATAATATAGTGCTCTCGGTTGGTTTTGGGAGTTTTAATGTGACTTTAATTTATTATACACCAGCCTATGCTCGCGACTTCGCCCACGTGAATGTCGTTTATCGCACATCCCTCGAAAACTGTTTATCTTCCAGAGATAAAAAGTAGCCTATATAGTAATTCGGGTTTTGTTCTATCTGTATGCCAAATATTATTAAAATCCAAACAGTAGTTTTTGCGTGAAAGAGTAACAAACATTCACACCACGCATCCATAAATCCTCACAAACTTTCACGCTTATATTAGTAGGAAGTAGGATACCCACTAGGCTCCTGATAAGCAGACATCCGTTGTAACTATAAAAGTATGGTCACTTCAATCTAATTAAATTCAATAAATGTGGCCGTCTGCAATAATATTACAAATTCAAATCAAATCAAATATTCAAATCAAATATTAATTATTTCAGAAACAGGTACAATTCTTCTATCTTTACTAACAATACACAGTTAAATGTTTAAATCTTACCAAGATAGAGTTAACGGCGGTGTCTGTGCTAGTATAAACTGTGTGACAGACACCGGCGCCTTCCTCCCAAAAATTTAAGGGTACAATTTTACAATTTATCAATTTTTATAACAAGTAATTATGCCTTTTAGAAAATAATAATTTAGGAACTACATTTAATTTGTCATGTATTTGGGACTAGATGTGTAAAGGTATGAGTGTGTGTTTATGTTAGATGTGTAAAAGAGTTTAGGGTGTATTGAGTAGGGGTGTGTGGGGAGGTGTGTGGGGGTGTGTGTAGGGGTGTTTGTGTGTGGGGGTGTCTGTGTGGGGGTGTGTGTGTGTTTGCGTGTGATACATGGTGGGGAGCGTGAGCATTGCAACTATCATAGTTATTATGTTTCTCTCAGAAACAAGCCTTCAGTCTGTTCGTACGATGACTTCTGTAAATATTCCATCACCACTTTCTTACATTCCAATTTTGGTAAAGGATATATGTTACAGAACCTATTTAATTTATTATACAGAAAGGAACTTAGACTATAGTAGTGACGACCTGCTAAAGCAATCCTAATTCGCACACTCGGGCATACGAGGTCTTTACGCCGCTTGTTTGACAGCAACTGAGGATCATAAGCCAGTGATGAGTGTTTACGCAAAACTACATGTAGCGCACATAGCTGCCTTACAGTTAGAACAGAGACATCTTTATATAATTGGGCAGTAGGATGGCGGTAGGGCTTATTAAGCATAACTTTTAAGACTGCTCTCTGCGCTCTCTCAAGACGAAGCATGGCGTTTTTAAAGGTGCCACCCCATACCGGTATACAATAGGTTACGAGTGACTGCACTAACGCAATGTATATAGACTTTAGGAGCGGCACTTCTACTACGTTTCTTAGCTTCTTCATCGGAAACATCAGCTTACGAACACGAGACACCATCACATCGATATGTTTGTGCCAACTTAGCGTGTTGTCAATTTGAACTCCCAAATATCTAACACAAGAGGCTTTCTGAATATGAGGGCACCTGCAATCACTGGGTGTGGGGAAAGGGCAGCTATGGGCTTTAATATCACCAATGTTTGGTTGTGTTGAGCTTCTAGCTGAAAAGGTAACGAAATGGGTTTTTGCCACATTTAGCGTAAGCAAGTTAGAAGAAAGCCAGTCCAAAACAATTCTAAGAGCCTTTTCAGCTCGGCGATGGGCCGACTCCCAAGTATCACCGCTTACAATAAGTGCCGTGTCATCAGCGTAAACAAGAATACTGCAGTCAGGTATCGAGAGCTGACAGAGCCGGTTCACATAAATGAGAAAAAGTGTAGGGCCCAAGACACTACCCTGAGGCACTCCGAAAGTAAGACTTTCGTCACCACTGACATAGTTTCCCACTTTTACGCATTGAGATCGGTTCGTAAGATAGTCACGAAAAACCTTCAGTGCAACTCCTCTTACTCCAAGCTCTTCCATCGCCTGTAACAGGATTGGCACAGAGACCGTGTCAAAAGCTTTCGCAAGGTCCAAGAAAATACCTATGGTTTTAATTTTGTTATCAAGATTTCCAGCAATATGGTTGGTTAACTCAAGTACAGCGTCTTCTGTTGATTTGCCTTTCCTGAAACCATACTGGTTTGAGGCAAGCGCTTTGTTATGCTCAAGGTAATTGTGGAGTCTTTTATTCAATATTTTTTCCAGTATTTTGGACAAAATACTCAAAACTGATATGGGTCTATAGTTTTCGACACGGTCACTGTCCCCAGCCTTGAATACAGGAGTAACCAGTGCTTTTTTAAACGTTTTCGGGAACACCCCATTAGATAGGCAGAGATTACAAACGTGTGTGATGAGAGGAGTTAGGATATGCCGAGCCGATCTAACAACAGATACAGGTATTCCATCGTAACCCGCAGCACAGTTTAGTTTTAGACCCAAAATAATAGTATTTATTTCCTCTTGGTCACTCTCCAATAGAGCAAGGGAGTTTCCCTGAGGATTAGTTTCACCAGTGTACTCAAAATTGTGAAAACGGCTAGCAAGTTGACTATTCGGTATCTGCGCCGCCAGACCGATCCCAACATTTGCAAAGTAGTGGTTAACAAAGTCTACTGAGGAATTCGGATCACCACACAAGTTGAGAAGAGCCGCAGACTCGTTTGTCGATACATTTTTCCTGAAACTTATTGACTTTATGATATCCCAGGTTGCTTTTGAATTACCACTTGCCTTTCGAAGCTCGTTTTTATCATATTCACGTTTGATGTTTTTTAGAAGATTATTGCAATAATTTCTATATCTTGTGTAAGTAACCTTAGATATCATATTATTAGGGTCTTTATTTGACTTCATGTGAAGTTTGTCACGGTTACGGATACACCGTAACAGACCAGGCGTAATCCATGGCTTAATGATCTTTTTCCTATGTGGTATTTTTTTCAAGGTGGAGTGTTCGCATACAACGTTTGAGAGAGTGCAAACAAGGAGATCTGCACACTGGTTGGGGTCGGAGCTATTTAGTATTTCTGAGAAGTCTGTTTTCTCCAGGCAATTTATCACTGCTGGTAAATTTATATGTCTAGAAATACTCTTTGGTTTTTCTATAAGGGGAACTGAGTCTATGCAAAGCAGTACTGGCGTATGGTCAGTAAAATACGAATCAAAGACTAAAGTGGTGGAACACTTACTGGTCCTCAGCAGCACATGATCTAGACACCTGTTAATACGTGTGATGAAGTAATGTGTCGGAAGAAGGCCATGAAAACTTGTAACCGACAGGTACTCATCCGCCATAGTGTCAATATTTTCGGGGATAATATTTATGTTAATGTCGCCAATAATTGCCACTGTGTTTACCGAAGAAAGCAATGTCAGTGTGTCATTTAATGAGCTCAAGAACCTGTCTGCTTTTCTAAACGAGGGTGACCTATAAATTGCCACAATGGCAGTATCCGAACCAAGTCTTAAAATAAGGCAATTGGCGTCTTGGACCTCAGGCTCTGTAATTGTGTAAATAAATTCGCTACGTGTATAAATGATGACTCCATCGTTTTGGTTATCAAAGCTAGATTTAACTGGGCTGTAGCCATTCAAGACGGGTATATAGGACACTTTGCTCAGCCAGCACTCGGAAAGAACAATCACATCGCACCCAACGTCAATTGAGCCCATAAGTACAGTTAAGTTATCGAAATTGCAGTTTATACTCCGTATGTTTACATGAAGAACATTTAGTGTGCGTTTAGATGAGTGCAAGTGTTGCAAACACTGATTTGGAGAACAGACCACTGATTTAGCCATATTTAACGAATCAACGGAATCCATAAACTTATCAAAATTGTCCACTATAATCCGGTAATAAAAGCAGGGTGCAAGATACAGGATCGAGTTGTCGATTTATACAAACGAAGGAACAGTAGGTGATTGATAGTTTTACGGTGTTATATGGGAAGCCCAATTTGGTTACTAATATTTTATAGTTGTAATATTCGAAATAGTTATTTTTATGACAGTTTATGAGAGCGTGTTGTTGAGTATTTTGAGTGAGTGTTGTGAGGATGGTAGTGAGTATAAGTGTACTTTGTTTACATAATTTAAATTCAAAAACATGGCATGCATTATAATAATAGTTAAGGCTTAGAAAAGCACCCCAATAAAACAAATAGGAATAGCATAGTCAGACGTCTGGTTTCAGGTTCTTTAAATCAGCTTCGCTATTTATGCAATGACCAGTGGCGCCCTCTATCTTTCGTATGAAAATCTTTCCATGTGAGGTCCAACAAAAACTGTAATCATTCGATTTACAGAAATCGCGAGCCAGGAAGTATAAGCGCTTCGCTTTGTGTGTCAAACTTTCGGATACAAAAACTGGTTTATCTGGGCCTTCTAGCTGTATTTTTGACGTTGATAATTTGTTTTCTTGATTAGTTTTATTGTAGCTTTTTACAAATTTAATTAATTTTTCCTTCATTATAATGGACGAAAAATTTACAAGAATAGTCTTGTTAGACTCGGATTTTGTTTTAAAGCGATAGACATCCCGTATATCAGATGCACATATCGGCAGCCCTACAGCTTTGCCAGTGTTTATAATGATTTTTGATAAGTCATCCTTAGCTTCATTGGGTATAGCCGGTAAGTTCCTCAGTTCCACACAGGAGGCTCTATGAAGGTTTTCCAAGTTCTCTACCTTCTCTTCCAATAATTGTATATAAGCTATGTTTTGGTTGCGCTCGGCTGATAACTTATCAAACTCCTTCATCAGATCGTCATATTTACTTGAGACAAAATCAATTGAGCATTTCATGGATGCATTCAAATCCTTAATATCATTAACTGCCATTTGTAGCGCAGCGTATTTAACATTTTGCTGTTTTTCAAAGTTCGAAAATAAAGTCCTCATTTCATCCATGAAAACGTTCATGTCATCCACGTGCTCATGTTTACGTTTACGTTGATTGACTTTAGGTGACAATTCCGTCTGACTAGGTAAATCAGGCTCCGATTCATATTGTAAAACGGTTGATTTTGGTGGTGTACGTCTCAGAGGCATGTTTGTTTGTTTCCAGTGTAATGTATTTTAGGAAAAACACAAAAAGACAAAATATTTCTTACTTCCTCCTTTAGATTTAAACTAGGGTCTTCTTCTCAGAGCTGCGGGGCAATACACGACTGAATCCTGTAGGTGGGCTGTGGTCAGTGACAGGAAGCTTCTGTATGTTGTGGCAGGTGGCCGTAGGCTACGGTCATATGTGTAATAAAATTAATCCACCAAGCTACGGGCGGCGACAATTATAGGGCGCGCAGGCAGGTACAGGAATACTTAGTACTGTAGTGGCAGCAAGCCGTGACGCAGGCTTGGGTGGGGCGTAGTGCAACTGAGATAGCACGACAACTGAAGGCAGCGAGTACTAGGAGCACAGGTGGTAAGCGGTGTAGCGAAGGAGCAGCTATCGACTACGTCACCGTGGAGGCGTTGCGTTGCGTGCTGGGGGCGTGGGTGGATGGTTGCGCAACAAAGATGGCACTGTACCTTTGAGCTGCTCACGCGCAAAAGGGGTGGAGCGTCCGTGTTCAGCGTTGGTGTGCTTTCGATGCAGCGTAGCGGCCAAATGTACTTCTTTGAGTTATGCACTCCTATTTTTTGAGCTGATTTAACTTGGGTATTTGATTTTAAATTATAATTAAAATAACTTTGTGGAGTCTATAGCACGTCTGCTCGTGTTCGAGGTCCAGGGGGAAGGGAATTAAATTGGTGCTACGCTGAGTTCGTGTTTGTTTGGGCTGATCTCAGAAACTACTGCAGGGATTTTCATACGGTTTTCACCAATACAAAAAACAATTATCAATGAAGGTTATAAGCTATAGATGATCAGTGATACCCGTGCGAAGCAGGCCACTAGGAATTTTATGTACTAGAGTAGACATTATGAACAAAAAATACCTCGTAACTTGCTGGCCGCGGAGCACGCGCGGCGCGAGCGTGGCTAAGCGAGTGAGAGTGCAGGAGCTCTAAAACGTGCTACAAACATTTTGATCGAGGTGTCTTCTCTAGTACGTAGTAACACCAGGACAAATTACAGAGAACACAACATGTATACTGAGCTGGATCCCTTGCTACACATATCATGTAGTATGTATACTCAGCTCCAGCTGCTCAGTATTTGCTATGCATGTGTGCACGGTACAGATTTTCAGCTGCTCCCTGCCATTTGCTTCCATGTAGGAGGGTCTGAGCTCGAACCTTTCGAATTCAAATAATATCATCATCCTCCGAGCCTTTTCCCAATTATATTGGGGTCGGCTTCCAGTCTAGCCAGATGCGGCTGAACATCAGTATTTTACACGGAGCGACTGCCATCAGACCCCCGCAACCCAGTAACTGGGTAATACTGACATTCGGAGGTTAGACCAGTTATCAGACTTTCAGACTTCTGACTACCCGTAACGACTGCCATAGATATTCGTATGACAACCGGGACCGACAGCTTAACGTGCTCTCCGAGGCACGGAGGGGTTTCGAGGTGTAACGAAACGGTCACCCATCCACAGACTTACCGCGGCAAGTGCAGCTTAACCTTGCAGATCGTACAATCCGCGCAGTCGTTGCTTAGCTACGAGCCCCTCCGAATTCAAATAATAATCAAGCAATTAATTTGCCAAAATATGGTAAAATGAATGTTACAATAATTAAACATTCCATCATAATTATCCTGTCACGTTTGCAGTGCAAATACATCTGGTGTAAATAATAGAATATTAAATATATGTTATAAGTCCTATGTAATAGGGGGCGAGCCCATTGCAATTAACTGGGAACAAATCGAGTAACATTGACTTGAGACTTCAGATGCCAGCACATTCAACTATATTCTATGACAAATCCTTCACAGTCCAAGCTGCTCGTTTATGGAATGTGTTACCTGTGCCTATAAGACGTGCTCAGTCGCTAGCTTCTTTTAAAAAACTTGTAAAGGAACATTACCTCTCTGTATAAACTGTTATTTTAGTGAGATGTTGCTACACTGGTATATACACGTATTTTATTTTGTTATTTATTAAAGAATATTATTTGTTGTTACATTTGTATACATTTGGTATATATTTATGGATATATATTAGAATTTATTTTATATATTTATACATGTAATATTTTCTATGGTAGGTAAATATTTATTTATTTATTATATTAAATATTAGTAAATTTTATGAAAGTGCACCACATACTGCCCCCATCTATTTTTCACGTCTTCCTTGTCCATCCAAAGGTTGTCTGGAAGATATCGCTATTAGCGATAAGACCGCCAATGTACCCTTATTTTACGTGTTAGTCCTAAGTTTAATAATGTTAATGGTGTACAATAAAGAATATTCTATCTATCTATCTAACACTGCCCGACCCGGAAATAGAACCCAGGACTTTAGGAACACTATTTCTTAAAGATGTCGCTGACGTCACCCAAAGACGTAACCTAAGTGGAAGTTAAATTCGATACCACGAGCAGTGTTCACGGTAGCTTAGTGGCAACAAAAGCACTGGCGTACTGAGGCAGGAGTCGCAGGTTCGAATCCTGCTCGTGAGCGATTATTTCTTTCCACAATTTATATCTTTGCGTGCTATTTTGTTATAAATAAACAAATGAATATTTTTTTTATTCACAAAAAGTTGTTAAGTTGTTGTAGTTGTTGTTGTTATGTTGGACTAGTTGTCAAAATTTCGGTTGTTGAAGTTTGAATCTATAATCGTCCAAAATACCGCAGTGTCTCAAGACGAAAGTCTTTGACCAGTGTGTGTTGCCGGTAATTACTTATGGCAATGAAACGTGGTCGCTCACAATGGGCCTGATAAGAAAGCTCATAGTCACTCAAAGGGCAATGGAGAGGGCTATGCTCGGAGTGTCCCTGCGTGATCGAATCAAAAATGAGGAGATTTGCAGGAGAACGAAGGTGACCAACATAACCAGAAGAATTGTCAAACTTAAGTGGCAGTGGGCGGGACACATTGCTCGCAGAATGGATGGCAGATGGGGCGGTAAAGTTCTGGAGTGGCGACCGCGTACTGAAAGGCGCAGTGTGGGTACGCCCCCCACAAGGTTGACCGACGACCTGGTGAAGATCGCGGGTATCCGCTGGATGCCAAAAGCGCAGGACCGATCGTTGTGGCGATGCTTGGGGGAGACTTATGTCCAGCAGTGGACGTCTTTCGGCTGAAATTATGATGAAATGATGAAATCTATGTTCTATGTTCAAAGAACTGTCTGAAAAAAAAACAGTAGCCAAAGATAAATCCTGATTATAATCATAAAAGATTTGACCTACTTCAGATTGAATTATGCGATTTTCATATTCCAATTTTTCTGAAGCAAAAATTACCATATTTCTTCATTGTATGACTTTCGATCTCTAAGAAAACAGGAAAAAATAATAATCGCAGCATTTATCTGTGAGAAAACTGTGTTTTTTTTTCGAACAAAGTAGCTTACGTAATAAAACCGGATAGTAAAAACTTTGTTCGTGCAAAAAGTTTGCGGAAAAATAGAACTATCTAGGTTTCGTTTACGTCACAGGTGAGGGGGTTAACGACCTGAGCGGCCATCGATACGGGGTCAACGACCTACCTAGCGCTAGTAGTAGGTGAATGGGGCTGTCGCAGTACAACTAAGTCTAGTTTTCACACTGTGGGGTCTAAGTATGCTGGCTAATATGGATAATACTTTAATCTTAATCCGTGTATTTGTGTACACTTGTACAGTAAGTATAGTTTTTTTTACAAGTTAATGGTGCATGTATGAAAGCAATGAAGCAAGTACATTAAATTTAAGTTAAAAAGCATGAATATTTAATTAGAATACATGGATCATAAAAAAAAATTGTTTAAAAAAATATTAATAATTAATAAAAATGAAATATTTTATGTTTGTTACTAATGAATTAATTTTATAATAGTTGAAATAATTTTTGAAATGTTTTTTATGATATTTTATTTTATTTTTTTATTGATAATTTATTAAATTAAGGAATGAATAAAGGCTATAATAATAATAATGGTGCATGTAATATGTACACTCGACCAAACGGAATCATGACCCACCATAAGCTTAATTTTCTACAAACATTCAAATACAATTAGGTCGAATTTCGCTTAAAGATATTTCCCTGGCAACAAACTTGTTATCAATTTTACTGGGCAGTGACAGTTAGTTTTTTTTTGTAGGTAAACTATGCGGAACGACAGTTAATTCGAAATTCAAAACATAATTCTAGCTTTATAATAAACGTAAATTTTTATCAAATTATTAATCTATTGCATTTAATAACGAAGCTCAAAATTGCATAGACCTCTCACCCGTTTTAACACAGTTTCCTTATATTCAAAATGTCCTAAGTGCAGTACGATGCTAATAAGAAGAAATTACTGTTTTGACAATTTCATAAGAATTATCGGCTGAGTGGGTCAAGATTCCGATTTGTTGACTGTACTTAAATTGATACTGAAGACTCATTTTGTCGTAAGTCTTCACATTTTGGATCATATTGATAAATTCGTTTATTTTTGATTTTACTAAGAGCTATGTGCCATAAACGCAAACTAATGGATATGTGCATACTTCCCGTCCCAACGGTTACGGTTACGGTGCCCAAACCTGGTCTTTGACAGTTCACCAGAGGTCCACGCATGAGGTTTGCCAGCGAGCAATGGAGCGCAGTATCCTAGAAGTCAGACTCACAGACCGAATCCGGAACACAATACTGCGCTCCAGAACACAGATTGCTGACGTCACTCAAAAAGCTGCCAAGCTTAAGTGGGACTGGGTCGGACACGTTTGCCGAATGTCGGTCAATTTTTGGGCTAAAATTTGTACTGAGTGGGTCCCGAAAAACGTGCAACGGCATCGCGGCAGACCCAGGCGAAGATGGCGGGACGAACTGGACTCCTATAGAAAAGACATCCACACTTGCACTTGACCGGAAAGAGTGGAGCCTATATTCTCCCACTGCAGGGCAAAGGCCTCACTTTCCTTAGTGAGGCCTTTGCCCTGCAGTGGGACAATATAGGCTGAAAATAAATAATAATAAGGAGGTCCCCTTTGCTTTAAGCCTTTTTTTATTTTTAGTATTTGTCGTGTTAGGGATCATAACAACACATTCTGATAAAATTTTAACCGGTGACCTTTTACCGTTCAAAAGATAGAGCCCTGTGACAGACAGACGGATGGACGGACGGATGGACAGCGTAACAAGATTAATAGGGTCCCGTTTGGCACCCTTTGAATACGAAACCCTAAAAAACGGTAAAATTCGTACATATTATACAAAAAATTCCCTGACAATATCGTTAGTATGTCGGGCTAAACCCGAACTATCTGAGTATGTTTAAAATGTGGTATGTCAAGTATGTACCACAACCGCTGACACTCTATTAACCCTTCACCCGCCACGTTATAAAATAGTCTCTTTTTCCGAGCCTTTTCGCAATTATGTTGGCGTCGACTTCCAGTCAAAACAGCTATGCGATTCAGAACCACACGATAACCAGTTGTCGACCGGTTCGGTTTGTTATCTCGTTTCGTCTTATGATTCACGCAACGAGAGAAAAAGAGATAACAAACCAAATCGATCGACAACTAGTCATCGTATGGTTCTGAATCGCTATACTGATGCGGCTGAGCATCAGTATTTTACACGGAGCGACTGTCATCAAAACCCCACATCTCAGTTACTAAGAAATACCAACATCCTAAGGATAGACCAGTTATCCGACTTTCGGGCTTCTGACTACCCGTAACGACTGCCATAGATATTCGGGACCGGGTAACCGGATAACCGGGACCCGACAGCCTAATTTGCTCTAAGAGGTACGGAAGGCTCTCGATTTCCAACAAAACGGTAACTAAATAATAAATAAAAAAAAAGCCTTTTATTTCTTGTATAACAAGACAGTAATTAACATGCAATATTTCATATAAATAGTTAAATAAGTAGTAATCGTCAATCAATAACTATACATATAAATAGGTAATAATAATCTCATAATAATTGATTGACGGTTAGCAAAAATTTAAAACTAATTCTGTGTTAAGCAATATTTAATTAACAATTAAAATGAAATTTCATGCGCAATTGATGCATTACTTAACAAGAACCCCCCTAATTAGAGGTGAAGGCCTCCTCCAAAGTTTCACATTGTAAGTAGCTGCGTAAAATAGATTTTGATTCTCTGAAGGGTTGCAGTCTACATCTCCCGCGGGGACCAGCCGTATTGGGAGAGTAAATAATAGTAACTCTAAAATAAAGTCAAAATAATGCAATAGGCAATAGGCTCGCCCCCTATTACATGGGACTTATAACATAACTGGCGAAATGTGGGTGTAATGTAAACCTCTGCCTACCCCTTCGGGCAAATACAGACATGATGTTATGTTATGTTATGTTAAAATAAAGTGTTCTTAAAAAGTATTACAAATCATAAATGGCGTCGTTATTTAAAACTGCAATACATTCGAACCACATTTTCAAGAACTGAATCGATTTAGCTTAACCTTTTTTCCAGGAATATTGGAATGGGATTTCAATCTAACCAAATCCTGTTGAATATTTATATTTCACGTGGAGATAGAACCGTTTTCAAAATCCAAAAAAAATACGTGTTTAGGATTAGAGATTAAGTTAGTGGTTGGTGGTAGTATTAAAATAACTCTTTGTACACACACACCTTAGAACCTTACATTGTTAAGAAAAGCATAAAAATTATATCATCATAATTTCAGCCGAAAGATGTCCACTGCTGGACATAAGCCTCCCCCAAGCATGTTGGGCGAATGTGCCATAATCGCCATGCTTGGCAGGCGGGTTGGCGATCGCAGTTGGTTGGTTAAATACTCAGAGAACGCTGCTACCCATCCTCTGGTGAATCCCTTACGGCCAAAATTAATATCCAATCTATCCACGATTTGGCCTACTAGAGATAGGATTTTGACATAAGTTCCATACAAAATATGTCAAATTTCTATCTCTAGTATGGTAGTCGCCTTTTACGACACCCATAAGAAGAGATAGGTATAGAAATTATATAGAATGTAAAAAGTATTTTTATTTTGGCCTCATACAGGCTACGACTTCTGTATTGATCTATTATATCCAGATATACCTCGTATTATTCCTTCGTTCAGCTAAATTGGCGGCCATTACGGGATCCGCGCTGAAGTTATTTTCGCTTGAGGTTAACGCTCGCTGCGCCAACCGGTCGCGGGAAATGCGGTAAAGTCGCACTGTCTCAGCACGCGAGTCGGCCGGCAGGCGGAGGGTTGATATATGCAGTGATCTAGAGTTTTTTTAGGGCTCATTGTATGGATTTGTTGTTAGCGGTGCTCGCGTCACTTGGGCCCTAACTCGCGTTATTTCATGACGCGCCGATCAAGTTGCAGTGTCGCTGCAGTTCGTTTCTGACAGCAATCGCCGTAGATAACATAATACGAAAAGCATTGTTTTGGTCGAAACATAACTGCACTTCTTTCGTTACGTGAATTCTCGTACTGAATAGCAATACTGTAGCTTCTCATATAAGTGAACAGAATGTTCTTTTTGAGAATAAAGATTCTTTAAACCTAAACCTAATGTTCGTCTCGAAGATATGCTCGGCTGTGCTCCATCTATCAAATTACAAAAAAACGCAGCGGTGCAGCGTTGATCACGCTAGTGACTGTCTTGTTTACGAACATTCGACAAACAACCGACAGTCGAGTAGAGCCGCTCGGGTGAGCTGCTCGACTTGCTGTACTGACATGCCGAATATTTGAACTTGTTACATGCTCACACCGAGCAAATGCTCATGACAGTTGCCACCTTAACAGGTATAGGTATCAAGTCTTATTATCTTTTGGTAATCTTAATAGCCAGTCAATTTTAATAACCAGTGCGTCTTGCCTCTCATGGCTTACGGTGCCGAGACGTGGACACTGAATGTTGGGCTAGTTCACAAATTCAAAATCGCTCGGCGGGCTAGCTATGGAGCGAGCTATGCTTGGAGTTTCTTTGAAGGATAAAATCCGTAACGAGATTATCCGGAGAAGAACCGGAGTGACCGACATAGCCTGTAGGATCAGTAAGCTGAAATGGCAATAGGCTGGCCATGTCTGTCAAAGGACTGATGGCCGCTGGAGCAGACGAGTCCTTGAGTGGAGACCGCGGATCGGCAAACGCAGTGTAGGGCTCGCCTCAGCTAGGTAGACCGACGACCTGATGAAAGTAGCTGGAGGGGACTGGAGTGCGGAAGGCGGAGGACCGAGTGTTTTGGTGAAATTTGGGGGAGGCCTATGTCCAGCAGTGGACTGCGATAGGCTGAGTTGATTATGATGAATCGATGATAGGAAAAGATGATTGACTTTTTAACTTTAGAAACTCAACTTGAAAGAGTGATAGTGAAACGAAACCATTTTAGTTTTCTCTTAAGATAGTTCCCAGATGAACATTATTACCTTATCTTAAAACTGATAGAAGAAAACAATTTATATTTAAGTTGAGATATTTAAAAAAATATCTTCTTTTTATCTAGAGATGGCGTCCTCTACATGAAGTTGCGATGTTATCGTCAAATTAAAATGTTGACATTCTGCAAAGTTTTAAGATCCATCTCGTGGGGTCGTTGCTTGGTGAATGTATGTTTTCAACCGTTTCTTAAATAAATATTTTACTAGAGTTTTGTTTGTTTCTCCTAACTTTAGTCTCGAAATTCTAGAAAATTATATCTAGTTTATTGTGGTCTTGCTTTGGGTTTCTGATACTACATCATAGTATCGCGTATTCTTTTTAACCGTATTATGTTAATAATAGCCTATGTCGAAACGTCAGGAAAACCAATTTAAATAATATATGCGATGTAATCCGGTTAACCTTGTTTTATTAAAATGTGTAGTGATCGCGAAAACCTAAGAAATTATTAATACCCTATGTTACTTCTAGATATAGTAGCTTTCTAATTGTGTAAGTATTATTAAAATCGATTCAGTAGTTTTTTGGGTTCCGTAGTCCTACAAGGAACCCTATAAGGGTTTCGTCATGTCCGTCCGTCTGTCCGTCTGTCCTAATCCTTTACAGCTTAATAACTTCTACAGTTATAAACATAAGTAAATGAAATTTTGTTAAAAACTGGTTTAGATATAGATCTCAATTTTAAAAGAATAAAAAAATCTTGGTAACGTATTTTAGGGGTGGCGCCCATACATGTGAAATGTGGATAAAAAAAATTTTTTCGCTGCACCCCCTCGTGTGGGGTATCATTGAATAGGTCTACTAAAATGAAGGTAATGTTTCATACATCACTTTTTTATCAGGTGTACCATCTGCGAAATATAGCCCACCAAAGTGGCTTACAATGTGTCCCCCCCCCTGCCATTTCCAAACTATGCAACGTAGAAACTTGTAACCTTCCACGTTGATAGACTTTTATAAAAACTCTCTTTTAAAATTATTTTGAGTATAATGTGATTATAAATTTTCGAGTTGTAGTGAGAAAACTGAAAAATACTTAAGACGTCCTAGTTCATAGGTCATTGACCTTAGATAAAAATTATCTTAGCCAATAGTGCTCCTTTAGTTACTTTCTATTTAAAAAAATCACAAAAAGAAACTTTGCGTTATATTGATAACACAAAGTAACACTTCTAAAATTTAGCGCTAGGTGGCGCTGTTTGCAAAAACTAAAATAGCAATGATTAATATTCGATTTGATTCGTTTGTAATTAGACCTACTTAAGGAACCCTATAATACTGAGCATGGCCCGACATGCTCTTGGCCGGTTTTTTTCAATATATTATAGGATAGCGAAACGAACTAAAGGCCCAACTGATTTAAACGGTTACCTTTGTCCATAACTGTTTACTAATTCTGTGACGCGCTCCAGCGGGATATTGATAGTGTTGTGGAGTGGGGTACACGTAACCGTTTGGAGTTTAACACTTCTAAGTGTAAAACAATAACGTTTACGCGATCTCGTGCCCCCAGAGCTTACACATACAATATTTCTGGTGTTCCGCTTGAGCGTGTCACAGAAATTCGAGACTTGGGCGTCTTTCTCGACAGTAAATTGACGCTGAATACCCACATACTGAAAATCTGTGCTAGAGCATTCAAGTCTCTGGGATTCGTCATGAGGCAAGCAGCTCGATTTCAGGACAGGGGTACAGTCATTGTCCTGTACTTTGCTTTTGTGCGCAGTATCTTGGAGTTCAACTCCATTATCTGGGATCCACATGAAGTGAAGTACAGGATAATGATTGAACGTGTGCAGCGCAAGTTTGCACGTTATCTGTACAAGAAACTATTTGGCTATTATCCTTTTTTATATCCATCTCTGTTTGTATCCGGTATGGTTGGCTTAAATACGTTAGAGTTAAGGCGAAAATGTGCGTTAATGGTAAATTATTACTTAACCATAAACGGCAAGATCGACAATCCAACAAGCCTCGCTCGCTGTTCCCTATCCGCGCCCGACAAGTACACACGGCTGCGCGCGCGCCATCTTCTGGCGGCGCCATTGTCACGCACATGCACTTCCCAGTATGCTCCAAGTAATAATGCTGTTTCATTGCTCAACGCTCTGATTGCTGAACAACCAGAAGTCGATATTTTTTATACCAAGATGAACCAGTTTGTCAGCTTTTGTCATAAATTTTTGACTGATTATAATTAGACTTGTAAGAATTTTATATGTACCTAAATTATAACTTAGCCTACTGTACGTGTTGGGCAACTGTAAGTACAGTAGGCAGCTGTTAAATAAATAAATAAAAATAAATAAATAAATAACAACTGCAATACCACCTAGACTGTTGCCTAAATGAGAGAGTTTATCGATTACAAACAAACAAACAAATCTCTGTTCTTTATAATATTAATATAATATATAGATTTAAAGGTATTTTTGTATGCAATTCCATTATACATGTGAAATTAAAAGTAACGTTGATACATGTCAAGTTTTGAATCCGCATTTTTTTTTTATAGTTTAGGATGACGAAACGAGCTAAAGGCCCACCTGATGTTAAGCGGTTTCCTTTGCCCATAATAACTTCAATACCACCTAGGCTGTTACCTAAATGGTACCGCAAGTCGGTTCGCCAAACTGAGACATGAAGATGGAAAGTCTCATGTGATTGTAATTTCACCGGCACCTGTACCCTTCATACCGAAACACAGCAATGCAAGCATCACATCAAATCTAATGTGTTCATGAGCCTCAAAATTCAATTCAATTATTTATTGCATTTCCATGTGTTTTTACAAGGTCTTAATAATATTGCAAGTCCACATGGACCCTGTCGGGCACAATTTAATAAAATTTGAATAGTAGCATAAGTTAATATAAATAATTAAATTAAATAGCAATTAATTCCATATCATAATTATAATAAATGTTTCAGTAATTTTTTTAAATTCAATTCTTTTTTTAAATAAATAATGTCACAAATTAAAATTGAAATAAATGTCTCCAGATAGATACAATTATAAAGTAGGTAATCATCAAACAATAATTCTTTAAATAATAAATTATATCAAAATGTAAATAAAAAAATCGGCCAAGTGCGAGTCGGACTCGAACAGTAAGGGTTCCGTACCTCTCAATGACCTGATACTCCATAAAAACTGATTTAATTTACGATAGTTTATCAAAAGACATCAGCGCACAGAGCGCGAAATATGAATTTTTGCATGTCTTTCTTACGCAGGTACCACCACATATGTCTGTGTTTGTCTTATTTTTAGTATTTGTTGCTAAACTACATAATATGCACTATAATCTGACCAAGTTTGACGCTGATATACATTACCGTTTTGAAGATAGAGCAGGAACAAAAACGTTGATAAAAATGCATGTTTTTTGAGGCTTCTTGTATGGGGACCCCCTTTGGTTTTAGATTTTTTTTCATTTTTAGCATTTGTCGTGATACACCTCATAGCAACACATATTTTGAGAAAATTTCAACCGGTTACCTATTACCGTTCAAAAGATACAGCCCTGTGACAGACAGACGGACGGACGGACAGCGTAGCGAGAGTAATAGGGTCCCGTTTGGCACCCTTCGGGTACGGAACCCTAAAAACAGTAAAAATGTAATAACAAACGTCTTCAAAACAAAGAAATCACGTTTTAAACTCATCATCAAAAAACCTCCTGGCAGGTACGCATTTTACATAACCACAAAATACCTATACACGCTGAAATTTGAATCGCTTATTTCCCGAAAAGAGGTCATTGTACTCATCATTATGAACAACTTTTACTATGGGACCAACCCTGAAATCGCGAAAAAAATATCGGTTGGACACTAAATTTTATCGATTTAAGTGAACACAAATGTGGGGACCAACTGATTTTTTTTCGTGATTTCAGGGTTGGTCCCATAGTAAAAGTTTTTCATACTGATGAGTACAATTACCCCTTTTCGGGAAATAAGCGATTCAAATTTCAGCATGTATACAAATACCTTTTTGATAAAAAGGATAATACTCACAAAAAACAATGTCCATTTATTTCCTGGCGATACAATTCCACGAACTGTCAACAGTGTCTTTCCTCCTTCCTCGCTCAGGGCAAGTGACTGCCGATGACATGTTATATGTTCTTGTCAAACTTGGGCTGTTTGTCTTCCTCCCTTGTCGGCAGTTATATGGATTTCGATAATTGGGTTTTAGTGATATCTATTTCATTTTTCTTACTCAATACATACTGGGTGTCAGGGAAACGCTTCCGAAAACGAAGATAGGTGATAGTGCTGGTGATTACTGATACGAAACCACAAAAATAATGACATTATTGTTTTAGATTTTTTTCATATTTTTTTTTGCATTTTTCATTAATAACCAGCTCTGGGCAATTAAACAAAACTGATTTGCAAAAAAAACCCATTTATTTATTTAATTTTTTAAAGTTCGCAATGTAATTCAAATAAAATATCAGCTGGCGCTAGGGGCGAACGGCATCCGTTCGCATACGCAGTCCGTGTCGTAGCGAGCGTAGGTAGGTTAGGTACGCGCGGCATAGATCCCGATTTTGGTACCCTTTACATTGCGTGTGTGCAAAATACCAAATCACTAAAACAATGAGTATAAGGCTAATGGTTATTTGTATTCGATTGTGTTTAGATGGTATAATAATAGCCTTTCAGTTTCGGGAGCGTTTCTCTGACACCCAGTATTATGACGCCTGTTTACCATTAGGGTAGGCGGAGACTGGATTTCCACCAGCTACGATCCCGACATGGCGACCCATCTCCTTTGCTTCATCAACGTTCAATAACCTCCTAGTGTGTGCTGGTCAGATTATAGTGCTTTTAACCTGACCTCTTTTGAGAACATCCGCGAATCACCCCCGCCAACTTTTCCATCCACTCTCACCTCGTATATTCTTTTCTTCAATATCCTATATGTCCAAACTATCTTAATATACCTTTCTCAATATTTGTCACTACATCTTCTTTAACTCCTAAACGCTTACACGACACATACTTCTCAAAGCTCTCATTTCTACTGCATTGATTCTGCTACCCAACTTTAATCACAAATCAATAACTAATATATTTATTCATTTGTTCATGGTAGCTTCACAGCTTACAGTAAATATTCAAATAATTAATCTAGACGTCACGCAAAGTACACTATTAAATTAAAATCATAAACATACATATACAGAGAGCCTTCTTGGGAATTTATATAATTATCTAATTAAATTTGTATGGGTGTGTGTGTGTGTTTCTCTAAGAGTGTGTAAATGTGTATGGAGTGTAAAGTAGTGTGGTATGCGTGTAATTCGTGTAATGTTGGGCATGAAGCGGCGTTGACCTGTGACAACGTTGGAAAGATTTGTTTTTTCCACATATATTTTTGAGGAGTTAAGGGATCTAGCGACGAAAATTTGTTATTATACAATGCTGAAATACGAATGAATGGTGACATCTATAGACAATTATAAGAAGCTGAAGGGACTGCTAATATTAATATTATAAATACTGTTGGTTAGCAGATATTCCGAACTGGCTAAAAATAGTAGAAAAACGTAACATATTTACTTTTCACCCATAAAAACGATTCCACGAATGGAAAATAAAATAATGGGCTTACAACTCTATTTTCTCGCAAAATATTCCCACAGTTCAATACAGTTACATTTTCATTCGTACAAATTGTGTGGTATGCAAGTAACACAATCGCAACTACCAAATTGAGAGAGATTAAAAATTCCCTTTGAGAAATATGTTTTTAATAAACTCGCATTGTTTTGTTTCTGACTTCAATTATGTTAGCCGTAGGTAGCTATGAACAGTAGTGTTGGGCTTTGTAGCAATTTGCGGGATGTTTCTATTGTGGCTTTTTTATAGTATAGGATCGCGAAACGAGCTAAAGGCCCACCTGATGTCAAGCGATCTTTGGTTACAACAACTGCAATACAACCACCTAGGCTATTGCGTAAACAACAGCAAACCGTGTTCGCCAAACTGAGACATGAAGATTGAAAGTCTCATGTGATTGTAATTTCACCGGCACTCGTACCCTTCGCATCGGAACACACAAATACAAGCATCACTATTTGGCAGCAGAAATAGGTATGGTAGTAGTGAATTCCCGGACTTTGAAAAGGAGCTCTTCAAAAGAATATTCCGGGATTGAGGTGTATTTGACTTAGCTTATACACACTACTGGCCTTACATACTCTCTCTATTTTTTATTTTGATTAAATTACAAATATTATCTACCACACATATTATGCTTATTTTGTATTTTAATTTCCAAATGCATAGAAACAAGACTGGTTTTTGAAAAATGTACATGACACTACGTGTTTTCGGGAACGTTGAACGTTGTTAATTGATTCATTTTAACTTTCACGTTTATAATATTAAGTAGGAAGTAGGATTATAATGTAAGTAGGAAGTAGGATTACATCATCCGTACCATATAAATGCTCAACATACAAGCACCTGCAAACCGTAATACAGATAACAAAGATGTGTGTGTGGAACCATTCTCTAAAACATTTAAAAGCAGCCACCAGAACTTTTCAGCGCTCGTTGCGGAATCGATAAAGTGCTTTATAAATTCAGGTCCCGTATTTTTATATCCCGGTGCCGTTAAATATTGAGTTGGCTAGCACTATCCGAGCGCTATGGACCAATTTCATGAACAATACGTGTCCATTGTTTCTGGTCACGTCACATTTTTTTAATCGTGATTGTTTTACGAACTGGCTTATTTTTTTCATCCTTTGTTTTGTTTTTGGTAAAGGAATTTTCCGAGCACTGTTTTGATTTCGTTATTGTTTTTACAAAATGATGTGATGTTTGCGACATTGAGTTTTGATTACATGAAAATCAGCTAAAAAATTCGCATATTCAGAATTCACTAAGTATAACCACAGAATATATTATAGTAGTATTAACTATAACCACAGAATATAATTATTATAACTACAAGCAATTTTATTTAACAGGATGCGAATCCTTTACACTGAAGTGGGACAAAACGTGTAAAAAATTCAAAGATATAAATTGTGGAAAGAAATAATAAAACCGGCCAAGTGCGAGTCGGACTCGCGCAGTAAGGGTTCCGTACCTCTCAACGACCTGATACCCCATAAAAACTGATTTAATTTACGAGAGTTTATCAAAAGATATCTACGTACAGTGCGCGAAATATGAATTTTTGCATGTCTTTCTTACGCAGGTACCACCACATATGTCTATGTTTGTCTTATTTTTTGCATTTGTTGCTAAACTACATAATATGCACTATAATCTGACCAAGTTTGACGCTGGTATATATTACCGTTTTGAAGATAGAGCAGGAACAAAAACGTTGAAAAAAATGCATGTTTTTTGAGGTTTCTTGTATGGGGACCTCCTTTGGTTTTAGACTTTTTTTTGTTTTTAGTATTCGTCGTGATACACCTCATAGCAACACAATTTCTGAGAAAATTTCAACCGGTTACCTATTACCGTTCAAAAGATACAGCCCTGTGACAGACAGACGGACGGACGGACGGATGGACAGCGTAGCGAGAGTAATAGGGTCCCGTTTGTCACCCTTCGGGTACGGAACCCTAAAAATCGCTCACGAGCAGGATTCGAACCTGCGAATACTGGCCCAGTACGCCAGTACTTCCGAAGAGCGATTTTTCCTTCCACAATTTATATCTTTAGATTTCATGCGTAAATGCGTTAAAAAAATAGTTTATAATTCATTCAAATAATGCACTAAATCCCGCATCGAAAGAATATGGCGGCCTGTCAATGACGTCACAGGCCAACAGGTGTACAGGCCAAACTCAAGATAGCATTTATTTTGCATTCAAATTGCCGGGAGGCAGGCTCATTAAATATGAACTACATTCCCTGCTGATAGTGTTAATAAAGCAAGGATGATTGCCCATGAAATGTTTAACACTGTTAAAAATTGGTACTGTAGGCCAAACCAGAATTATGACGTTTTTTGTTGGTGAAAAAAGGTTTTTTTATATTTCCGAAAAGATTAAGGCAGTCTTAAAGGTCATTTTTAAGGTGCCGTATCCAAAGGGTGCCAAGGACCCTATTACTCTGCCTATGCCATCGGTCCGTCCGTCCGTTCATCCGTCTATTCGTTAGGCTGTCCTTCCGTTTGTCAGTCCGTCTGTTTGTCATAGGGCTGTATATTTTTAGCCTTAATAAGGTAGCCAGTTGCAATTTTTGCAAAATATTATTATATGTTACTACTGCATCTATCATGGCAAATACTGAAAAAAAGTCAAACCTCAAAGACAGTATAATAAACCTCGGAAAAAAAGGGTTTTTTCAAAGTTTTTTTATTCCTGCTCTATAAACGGTAAAACATACAAGTGTCAAACTTAGTGCGATTGTAGTGTATCATCATTTCAGCCGAAAGACGTCCACTGCTGGACATGAGCCTCCCCCAAGCATATGTTGAGGGGTTGTAGTGTATACTTAGGCAACAAATAATAAAAATAAAGCAAACATAGACATGTGTGGTGGTACGAAATACTTTGAGCGCGAGTTCAACTTGCATTTGTCTGGTTTTTTCGGTTTCCGTACCCAAAGGGTGCCAAACAGGACCCTATTACTCTCGCTACGCTGTCCGTCCGTCCATCTGTCCGTCACAGAGCTGTATCTTTAGTAGGTAGGTAGTTTTAACCTATTAAAACGGCTGCCTACAGCCGGTTAAAATGTTCTCAGAATATGTGTTGATATCACGACAAATACTAAAAAAAGTCGATGGGTGCTACGGAACCCTTACTGTGTGAGTCTGACTCGCACTTGGCCGGTTTTTTGCTAATTTCAAAAAGATAATAGAGAGGTTTTGTTGCTTTGGTCCAGCAAAAGAGACACAATACATTTAAGATTAATTGTATTTACTTATACAAGTAAAATTGATCTAATAAAATAAATACATCTAAAGAAATCTGTTTATTTCATAAGTTTAAATCGTCTGACATTTAGATGTTTGTTTCAAAGTTTTGTAAAACTAATTTATTCTTTAACTTTATTTCAGTAGGTAGGTGTGTAAATAAAAAATATTTCTGTTTAACTAAACATTTTCTAGATGTAAATTAGAAGTAAGCTTTTAATAGGATTTATTTACAAGTTAAATTTATATTTCGTAGCCTATCAAACAATTTCTTTTTTTTTTGTATAAATATTCAATTAGTTAAGAGCATTAGAGTATTTGATGTTTTACTAAAATTTTCTATTCTATTATTTATTATACTTCGTTCTTTCTATATGAATTGAGAAGGCAAACAAATTAAGGTTGCGTCTCCATATACTCAATATACTTTTTAAGGCTCTGTAGGCAAAGTGTACTAACGCTATTACTATGCCTACGCTGTCTGTCCATCCGTTCGTCCATCTGTTGTATCTATTTAATCGTAGTCAGTTGAAGATTTCACAAAACACATTTTGTTAGTATGGCTTCTCATGGCAAATAATAAGAATAGTAAAATATGGTACGGAACTATTAGTGAATGAGTCCGACTCGTACAGTCGACTGCATGACAGTGGTAACACTTCAATTCAAAAACCACCCTTACTGCTTACGAAATAAAGATGCTGCTAATGTCAAAGTGTTACCAACGACGTGCGGTCGACCGTACTTGGCTGGTTTTTAGGGTTCCGTACCAGAAGGGTGCCAAACGGGACCCTATTACTCTCCGTCCATCCGTCCGTACGTTTGTCTGTCACTGAGCTGTATCTTTTGAATGGTAATAGGTAGCCGGTTGTAATTTTCTCAGAATGTGTTGCTATAAGGGGTATCACGACAAATACTAAAACAAAAAAAAGTCTAAAACCAAAGGGGGTCCATAAAAAAACCTCAAAAAACATGCATTGTTTTCAACGTTTTTGTTCCTGCTCTATCTTCAAAACGGTAATACATACCAGCATCAAACTTGGTCTGATTATAGTGATTATAGTGGTTATTATGTAGTTTAGCAACAAATACTAAAAGTAAGACAAACATATGTGGTGGTACCTGCGTAAGAAAGAGATGCAAAAATTCATATTTGCGCACTATGCGTTGATGGCTTTTGATGAACCTCTTTAATTAAATCAGTTACTATGGGGTATCATGTCGATGGCTGGTACGGAACCCTTACTGCGTGAGTCCGACTCGCACTTGGCCGGTTTTTTATATTATTTTGTCCGAATTTCTATGAAACATTTTTTGTTTTAGATGAATTTTTGTTTGGATTTCACGAAAACCTAGAACAGTGCGAGGTCGTCAACACAAAAAAGAGTAGCAGACAGTTTAAAAGTATTGAATTTCATACAAAAAATATCGGAGATATGTTACAACTCCGTGTTGCTAACAAAATAAATATTTTGGTTCGTTTTACACAGCACCAGTCCCAAACTAAGCAGAACTTGTACTGTGGGTACTAGACAATGGATATAATATTTACATACTTTTATTTTTTTAGGTAAATACATACTTATAATACATAAGAAATACCCAGACTAACACAAACACATTATTTTATTATTTTACGATTAATTAGTAAGGGTAGGCATATCCATACGACTTTGAATTAACTGCAAAGTTAGTCGAGTCGGTTAAGAAACACTGTTTCTTAATAAGATATCGCTGACGTCACCCAAAGGCGTACCATAGTGGAGGATAATTTCGATACCACGAGCAGTGTTCACGGTAGCTTAGTGGCCAAAGCACTGGCGAACTGAGCCAGAAGTCGCAGGTTCGAATCTTACTCGTAAGTGATTTTTTATTTCCACAATTTAAATCGTACAAACACTTATTCATCACATAAATATTAGTGTCCTTATTGTTTTGTTTTTATTAGTAGTAAGTAAGGCGCCGACTCATAATTAGTTATTTACATATCTTTTTTGCTTTTCATTTTCTGTTTTCGTCGGTTCAATTTTTTGTTAAAAAGTTTCATTGTTTTAAACACTTCAGTTACATTAACCTATATCACAACAAGTGCAAAATAACCTTTCGAGTGCCTCTTATCGGGTTAACATTAGAACTCTGTTTACTTTTAATTATGTTCACCGCCCACCAAGTGTTTGAGTTGCGAAACTCCATGTTATGGTTCCGGGCATAAATATTAAAGTACATAGGTATGTATAGTCAGGATTTTGTTTTGTTGCGTGAAATTAATGAAGTTGTCTTATTTTTTGACGTCTGTGGTCTAGTGGTTCGAGTGTCAGACTGCTGATCACGAGGTCGTGGGTTCGATTCCCACAGGACACAAATATTTGTGTGATAAACATGAGTGTTTGTGTTCGTCTGGTTGTTTCTTATGTATTACAAGTATGTATTCACAAAAAAAATAAAATATATATATATAAGTATTATATCCATTGTCTAGTCCCCATACCACAAGCTCTGCTTAGTTTGGGACTAGATGGTGCTGTGTAAAAATGTCCCGAAGATATTTATTTATTTATTTATTTATTTGACGTCATATGAGTGATATTTTTTATAATTTATAACGGATTTACGCATGCGAACCGAAATCTAAAGATATAAATTGTGGAAAGAAAAAATAAGAAATCAATCAATCAAGATAAGTCTAATATAATAGCATCTGAAACACAGTAAAAGTGAATTCATAGAAGTATCGCTATTTAGAATCGATTCCAATTATTTGTTGAAATAGTCTGATATCTGGCAACATGTTCGTTCGGTTTGAATGGAGGATATTTACGATTCAGTTTAATACACATTTATTATGTTTTTTAATGCTAGGGTGAAAGAAATGTTGATAAAGAACAAATAAACATGAAAAAATAAGACAAAATTTTTGAATAACATACAGTTTTAACATAGCGCCAAAAATGGGCCCATATGTGGGCGTTGTCCTTTATATGTTGTTCCTATTTTCTGCTATTTACATGGTGTACAATACAGCACATTCTATCGATCTATCTGTTACCTAGGTTATTACATAAATGGCATTGCCAATCGCGTTCGTCAAACTGAGACATGAAGATGGAAAGTCTCATGTGATTGTAATGTCACCGGCGCCCGTACCCTTCAGACCGAAACCACACCCCCGACACTCAATACAATGTAAACGCTAGCACCACCTACATACACAAGATTACGACTGTATACGAACGCGCACACACGTGTAGGTTAAGGATGCTCGCCGCTCGTAATGCCAAGCGCTTTTCAGTAGTTTTCAGAGATGGCGTGCTTGTATAGCGACTGGTGATTGACATCCATTGCAATCTTGCAGTCCAATTGCCGTCAAACTGTGGGCGGGTGCGGGGTGCGGGCGAGGAATCTTAAATTGGCGGGGGGCGGTGAGTGGCCGTTCTGTACGTTAGTACTATTAGATAACACAGCAATGCAAGCATCACTGTTTGGCGGCAGAGATTGGTACGATACGGTTCTCTACGATTGTTTGACTGATACTGGTTGATTTTAGCTTTTAGCTATCCCCAAAGGAAACAGTTAAGTACCTAATTAAAATAACGTCAACAATAAAACTTTTTAACAAAAAATTGAACCGACGAAAACAGAAACTGAAAAGCGAAAAATAACTAATTATGAATCGGCGCCAAACGAACTTTTAACAAGCAAAGTGCGTGCAAGTTGCAAGTGGCCGAGCGGAGAACGCATTTTTGGAAAGTTATTGTTTATCGTTGAAAATTTCACGTTGTATTTGATGTGACGTTGTTTTTATTATTTATTTAAAGTAATTTAATGATCTTCGTTGATAGGTTGTTTGGCGCCGACTCATAATTAGTTATTTTTCGCTTTTCAGTTTCTGTTTTCGTCGGTTCAATTTTTTGTTAAAAAGTTTTATTTTTCATTTTTTTGTGGTTATAATCTAACTGCAGGTCTCCATTATGACGTAGTGTCTAGAACTATATTTATGTGTGTCAATTTTCAACAGAATCGGTTAACAGGTAAGAATTCAGTGGGTGAACAAACACTCATCCCCTGTTTTACTACCCTTAGGGGTGGATTTTGATTTTGAAATTTAAATGGGACCAGCTTCGAGATATACCCTATCGATTAAAAAAAGAATCATCAAAATCGGACCACTCTGTAAAAAGTTACGCGTGGTCATACATAAAAAAAAAAAACACCAAAAGTAATTATTTAAAAATCTAAACAATAAAAAATAAAAATTACAACCGCAAATTATCGAAAGAACTATGGTCATAATAGTGCAAGTCGGTTTGCTTAACTGAGACATAAAGATGAAAAGACTCATGCGATTTCACCGGCACCCGTACCCTTCAGACAGAAACACAGCAATGCAAGCATCACAAAGGAGCTCTACTACTACTGACAACACAGAAATAGATAGAATGGAAAAGTGGGCAGAGTGCGCGTACCAACACTCTGCACCATAGTGCAGTGCATTTCAAAGCTTTTCTCAGTACGCCTTATGACTTGTTTCTGTAAATACTGTAACAAAAACCCGCAAAAATGCCTTATTGTGCTGTTTCTAACTGCAGAAATAAAAGCTATAAAGTAAATTTGATAAAATTTAATTTTTACCCGACTGCGCCAGAAGGAGGGTTATGTTTTTCGAGTGTATGTATGTATGTATGTATATTTCTTTGGCACGCTCTGTAGCCTAAACGTCTTGATGGGTTTTAGCTTGAGAGGTGTCGTTAGATTCGTCTTATTGTGAAAGTGACACTGGGTATATCAAAATTATAAAAATTAAAATGGCCGCTTTTTGGCGCCATATTACATCTTAATTTTATTTTTTTTCTTCAAAACTTATCGAGTGGGGTATCAAAATAAAGGGATTTATAAATGCTTTACAAAAATATATACAACTTACATGTTTAAATGTAATTTGGAATGAAAAATGCTAAAAAACAACAAAATATTGAAAACTACTACTTTAACTTAAACTACTTACTTTAACTACTTCTGTAATTCATGACCAAAAACATGCATAGCCTCCGACTGCGTGTTGATTTGATACTTTCACATATACCTTTTTTTTTTTTTTTCGCCTTGGGGATATCCTCTTGGACGCACTCCGCCCGGGGTAGGCGGAGCCAGTGTCGGACTCTTACCGACTAAAACCACCACGGTGTTCCTTCAACTACCTTAGCCGGGGGCGTGGGAACCCGTGAGTATTCACACAACCACCCCCGACAGGTCCCGGCCCGCCACAAGCAGGCGAGCCCCTTCTCCCCGTGCGGCCTAACGTCGGCCGCACCCTCCTCGGTGGCACACACGGAACACTGCACGCCACCTCACCTCATGGACCTTTACCAGCTGCGCCAACTACGCCAGCTGTGCCAGCTACGCCAGCTGCTGGTCGGGCAGCAGACTACCCCGAGTCTGCTGCTCGCAGGCCCTACCTCCCGTAATTTTTGATAGAGGTTATCTTCCTCGCGGTCCGGGTGGTGAAGCCAAGACCCTCGGTCCCAAGAGGCGCGAGAACACTACTCAGCGGGCACTCCTGGGGTTACGAGATCGACGGGGGCAGGGAAAGACAGTCCCTCCGCTGCCTGCCCAGTGGCAGGGTGACTAAGACAAAGACAAAGACATTTATTGCTCAAACTGTGTACATAAATGTAGGTGTTTATCAAAGTTTGGTATCAACAGCTTACCCAAACGGGTGTAGCAATAGTAGGTACAAACTATGAGGTCTGACACTACAATAACCTATTTAAATATTTAACTTATTACTATCAGTTTATACCAAAATATTCATTTATAGTATAAAATACTTTTTGAATTAACCACTTTTTTAAAACTCTCTTAAATAACTTACTATCTAGTTTTTTTATGTCTACAGGCAAATGGTTAAATACTCGTATAGCTGTCATATATGAACTGTGATATGTGAGTGCACACCGGGCCCGCCCCTGCTCCTCCACTGTGCCCTCTGCTGATATCAGAGGGACACATGGAGCAACTCCCCACTGGCCCACAACGGGCCCCTCCCGCGCCAGAATATTCGCCACAGGCAATAAAATCCCCCGAAGGTTAATCCCTCGACAGGATTTTATTGCCTGTGCCCAGGATGCACCGGCCAAACAACTGCCGATCCCTCTAGACGTGTCCAGAAGGACAAGCAGCCGTCAGGCACACGTGGAGGTTTTCTGGCCAGCACCCCACTTTCACATATACCTACATGTACCTAAACAAGTCTTGTTTACATCTTTTCAGTTATATTTACAACCAGTCGGGTTTTTTGGTTTCGTTAATTAACTTTTTTTTTAAATTAATGACGTCAATATGTAAAGCGTAGTTTGTTCGAAAGTTGCCACGCATGAATCGCAAGTACAATTGTGATTACAACCATTCTATCTATTTCTGTGGTGGTAGTACTTCCCCGGACGAGCTCTTTCACAAAGGAGCTCTACTACTACTCACAACGTTTGTCATAAAATCACAACATACGGTAGTCAAGTTGTCTCCTCTACTCCAATAGTACTATGTTGAAATAGGTTATGAAGCTACTAATGAGTCTGTAGCAAGCTTGTCAAATGATTTGCTATTCGTTGATTACCAAATATTAGCGACCGCACTACTAACTAGATCGCACAGTTGAATTAATGCTTCACTAAATATGAATTGGAAATACACTAGTTATTTGGCTGTTATATTTCTACTAAATATATGCCAGTGATGTTTCAATCCACAACCTGCTCATAACTGCTTTCATCAACTCAGCCTATCGCAGTCCACTGCTGGACATAGGCCTCTCCCAAGTTGCGCCACAACACTCGGTCCTCTGCCTTCCGCATCCAGTCCCTCCCAGCCACGTTTTTCAGGTCGTCGGTCCACCTGGCGGGGGGCGCCATAACTGCTTTACTTATTTCTAATACAGACACCACCCAAAACACCCACAATACACATCACATACACACTCAAACCCTATACTGGGTGTCAGGGAAACAGTTCCGAATACGAGGATGGGTGATAGTGCTGCTGATTACTGATACGAAACCACAAAAAAAATGCGATTCCTTTTTTAGATTTTTTGAATTTTTCATATTTAACTGCCCAAAGCAGTTAAATAAAACTGATTTGCAAAAAAAAACCCCATTTATTTACTTAACTTTTTAAAGTTTGCAATGTAATTCAAATAAATCAGCTGGCGCTAGGGGTGAACGACATCCGCACGCATATGCAGTCCGTGTCGGAGCGAGCGTAGGTAGGTTAGGTACGCGTGGCATTGATCCCGAGTTTTGTACGCTTTACATTGCGGGTTTGCAAAATAACACATCACTAAGGCCCGTATTACAGAAGGATACTCAAGCGTTGATCTCTGTTTAAAACTAGTTTTGAGTTGAGCTTTGATTTTAGAACGTTCCTCAAGCAGAGATTTATTGATCACAGTTCAGCTGAGTTTAGTTTTATTTTATACTGTCACCTGTTTCGGAATTTCAGCTGAGATTTGATCTGTAATCACTCTAGTGTGGTCCAGATTACGCTTGAGTAGAGATTTCTATTCTATTTCAGGTCAAATTCATGTGTTATGTTGTTGAATTAAAGTTTATAATTACCGTTCTGGAATAAGACCGATACTCAAGTAACGATTCTATCCTTAAGTAGTGATCAGGTGATTGGAGTTTAAACTGTACTTGAGGAAGCTTCTGTAATACGGGCCTAAAACAATGAGTATAAGGTTATTGGTATTCGATTGTGTTTAGGTAGTATAATAATAGCCCTTCAGTTTCGGGAGCGTTTCCCTGACACCCAGTATGAACCGAAACACACTAGACATCATATCACACACCTCATCACACCACACCCACTAACTCGTTACAAGTCAATACCCATCACAGTTTTGGTAGTTACTTATCATAAATTCCAATTTCTTTTGTTTTTGTAAAACCTGATTTTTTTTTCTTTCTGCATGCATCCTTTCCTCTCGTTATTGTATTACTTATTTCTGATAGAGAGCGCCTTTACTTCCATAATACAAGTTCTACTTAGTTTGGAAGTCAAGAGTTCAATTTCTTGTGCCTAGGTTTTATGCAATAAACGTTTTAAAAATTTTTATAATCCATATCTTATGCCCATTTTCACTAAATAAATAAAGGGATAAAGGGTCGCCTTATTAAGTAACGCCTAACATTAGGAAATCCCTAAGGAATTCTTACGTTTCACCAATAAATTATCACTGGGCGACTCCTAAGCTCGGAGTTGCCTAAAAATTTGTCATTTATCTATGATATTGTCTGTTAAGTTGTCAGTTTGAGAGTTTCACTTTTTTTTCAGAACAATAAAGCTTTGTTCTTAGCACATTTTTAGATGTTGAGACCAGATGTTTATATTGTGCTGTTTGATTCCGTTACTTCACGTGTTATTTTTATCGAAATTTTGTAACTAAAAGAATATTATCATTACAAATATTTAAAAAATATACTTGAAAATCTTAAAAATTACAAATGAATTATATGTTAACGTTTTGTTAAATTTATAATATTAATTGCATGTCTATTTTATTTAATACGTACGTACAATCGTACATATTTAGATAAAAAGATACAGATTGTTAACCTTTACATAATTAAGTACCTAAATAATTCCAGTTTAATCTTAAAATATCAACCGACAAGCGTAAGCGTTCTGTTACTGAGTTGCCTAAGCTTTATGCACCGCCGAATCGGTGGCGTAACGTTGGGTGAAGCCTTACATCGTTAGTTGTCACTTAACGGATGGTGAAACGTATTTTTGCTCTAGGCAACTCCTAAATTATTAGGCATCTGATTTAAGCGTTTCCTAGGGTTAGTGAAAACGGGTAACGTAAACATTTGGTAATCACCGCTGCACAAACCCTTGACTCGTTTGAGGGAGACTCATTAGTTTTCTCAGTTAGTATGGAGTTAGTCGTGTAGTTGTCTTCCTCTGCCTGTAAAGTTAGTTGCAAGAATTGCAAGTTAGTTTTAGATTATGTCTTCTGGCTCGTTTGTAGGAAATGTGTCGAGATTTTGGTTGGTGGTAGGTACCTTAATTTTTTTATCTTGATTTCCGAAATAATACACCTATTTGTGTTTGTGTTGTAAGGTTTCGTGACACATAGAAATCACACCTACAACGTGTATCAGAAATGCGTGGTCATATTTTAAGAGCTTAACAGAACAACTTTTATTAAGGGACCAACCCTAAAATTGCGAAAAAAGTATCAGCTGATCCCTACTAAATCATCGATGTCCCTCGACAAAATGTAAGGATCAGCTGATTTTTTTTCGCAATTTCGGTGTTGGTCCCATAGAAAAAGTTGTTCGATAGCATCCCCTGAATAAGCTCTTCAAATATGACCACGCATTTCTGATACACGTTGTATGTCCTAACCCCCTTACTAATAAACGTTGGTTATCGGTTGGTTGTATAGTTACAATGCTTTGTCTTCTTCTTTCGAATGTCAAATTACTGATGACAGAAAGTGAGAAATCGTTGTGTAACTATTCAACCGCTATATATACAAGGCCGTTAGAATATTAGGCTTGGGACCGCAGTAGTCACACGCGGTGTGAATCAAATTCAAGTTAGCCTTAAAAGGCTACGTTCAGTAGAGCTTACGCGCGCATATGTGTGGGTCGGTGAACATTTTACGTGCTGCTTGCGGGAAAAAATCGATTGTTTTTGTGCTTCAACTTTGAGCGGATATTTGAATGGACCTATCACTCTGTGTCTTATTTTGGTCTTATTACTCTATGCCTATACCCAACCATTTTTAATGATGAAATTACTTTGATATCCTTGATATATTTTTCTCCTATGCAGTGCACATTACATATCCGGACGAAAAATATAAGTAATTAAATATTCATAAATAGAATTTTAAGTTGTACCTAGTCAACATCTTTGCAATCATTTAAATTGTCCTTAAGACACAATACAATATGGAATTTGTGACTTTCATATCACAACGACAACATCCTGACCTCCTTCGTTCCTTTTAAAACATTTTTACGATAGTATAGGAAAATGGTGGATCTATTATTTTCTGTATAATAAGGCGATCCTCCCAGGGTGACATATAAGTCGTTCATTAATTTCCTTGCTACGGAGACGTGCGACATGCGCCTATGCGACAGCTGCTAGCCGAAGGCGACGCCCGCCACACGGCGGTTACCTACACAGGTACAACAATTTTACCACACAATGCATGCTAAAATCGTTGTGGGTAAGCCTCTAGACGCCGACTAGCCACCTCGGTCACCTAGCATATGCAGTAGCACTGCATATCATACACGCCGCCCCCAATCAGAATGTCACTCCATTAGCGAGCGCACCAACCATACCACCAAACCAATCATAACGAGCCGTCCGCCCCCTGTCCCCGCCAATATTTTACGCCGGTCTGTGCGTTCCGACGATGCCTCACTGTCGGAGAACCACCAAGTGTTAGGATGTTTTGTATGTAGATAAGATTCCTATGGACTATATACTTTACTGTGAGTTTGCACTGACGAAACATTCACATAAAAACATGTTGAAAAGTCAGTTTTCTGTCAATGTATCGAATCGCGTTCGCATTATCACAAAACTTGTTGAAACGAAACTTGTTTGACATTTCATAGTCTATTGACATGTTTCACAATAAATTTCGATACACTTCAAAGTATCTGCTTTCGGCCATACATGTTTACCGACCTCATTGGATAACACAAAAAACGAGATTTATACAAGTTTTGGCATCAGTGCGAACGTCAGCCGTGACAAATCTATAGATAAACATGTGAATGTATAAGTTTTTAGTCAGTGCAAACACAGCCAACAACAAATCTTGAAATCTGTCAAAGAATTTACCCAGTTTTCTGCAGTGCGAACGTAACAATCAACAAAACAAGTTGTGACATTAGTTTCACATGACAAGTTTCGAGACATTACATGTTAAATGTTTTTTGGTGCAAACCCACAGTTACTAAACACAGTTTTAAGACAAATCTCACATACACAGATACCTATACCTAAAAAAACTGTCCGTCATCTCCAAGACATAAAACTATTTATTTCTCACAAAATTCGACCCCGCTACTTAGCGGAAAAATAAGGTAATAGAATTGTTATATACTGTCTTTCACTACAGGAACGCATGTTGCTACCAACACATAAATACGCAATCACGCCCACCATATTTGTAGCATTTAATTTATAATCTTGGAAACTTAATAATCCATACCATATCGAATTTAATACGTAGGCTCTAAATACATTCTGTTCGTAAAATACGGTTATTAAATCTACCAGTATACTTCTAACAATTATTTTAATGGAAGATACAATGTATTGTTTTAATAGGATTTGATTAACTCTACGGGATCCGATTTTATAGTTATCACGTTTCATACAAGTACGCTTTTATCCCTTATTACGATAAAAATGGAAATATTAGGGGCTTCTCTCGTACATAAAATATACTATGAGCTATAATTTTAAGCAGCTCATCATCATCATAGTTTCAGTCGAAAAACGTCCACTGCTGGACATAGGCGAAAGTGACCGACATAGCTCGAAGAATTGCCAAACTTAAGTGACAGTGGGCGGGGCACATCGCTCGCAGATCGGATGGCCGATGGAGCAGTAAAGTTTTCGAGTGGGGACCGCTTACTATGGAAGGCGCAGCGTGGGTAGGCCCCCCAAAAAGTGAACCGACGCCCTGGTGAAGGTCGCGGGAATCCGCTGGAGGCGGGAGGCCTATGTCCAGCAATGGAAGTCTTTCGACTGAGATGATGATGGTGATGAGTAAGGCCTCCCCCAAGCATCGCCACAACGAGCGGTCCTGCGCTTTCCGCATCCAGCGGATTCCCGCGACCTTCACCAGGTCGTCGGTCTACTTTCGTTCTCTTGCAAATCTCCTAATTTCTGATTTGATCACGCAGGGACACTCCGAGCATAGTCCTCTCCATTGTCCTTTGAGTGACTTTGAGCCTTCTTATGAGGCCCATTGTGAGCGACCACGTTTCAGTGCCGTAAATAATTACTGGCAACACACACTGGTCAAAGACTTTCGTCTTGAGACACTGCGGTATTTTGGACGAGAAGATATTGCGTAGCTTCCCGAACGCTGCCCAACCGAGTCGGATTCGACGATTGACCTCTTTCTCGAAGTTGGACTTAACTAACCTTTAAGCAGGCTATTGAGCCAATACCGCAGTTTTGACTTTTCAAAATCATGTGCAGATCAGAATTTCATTATTAATTGTTTAACGGTGAAGGAAAATGTCGTGAGGAAACCTACACACCAAGTTTGACACTTAACGCATCTTCGATCGAATGCATCAACCTTCATACATAAATCAGTAGCGCGCCTGGCGGAAACTTGGAGGAACTCGGAGTAAGAAATAAAATATATTTATTTGCGTCAAAAGCGACGCATAAAATTACCAAAAAGTAAAACACAGAACAAAATACATCAGAGTCAAAAAGTGTGTTAAGATATGCGTAACATTCGCGCAAAACTGCCATCACTCGGCATATTGCTGTGCCTCATGCACAGAGCAGAGCCACAGCGCCTGGTTGGCGGCATGGTATACCTAATAAGATGTTTCACCAGGTATTCTCTTCCCGCTATGACAGCGCGATGCCTCCAAGCTACATCACGATTAGTGTTGCCGTTGATTGATATCTTCAATACATTTAAGGAGATTTTTGTTCATAATGAATATAAAATAATTTTTTAACTAGCCTAACTGTTTGTTATAGTCATCTAATTAGTTATTAAAAGAAACTGTATAAAATTACTATTTCAAAAATGGTTCTTTATAGAAGCAAGTAAATGAAAAAATGCATTTTGCTCGGCTAGTTTTTTTTTACAAAGTGGCAGCACATCAAACTGACAAGTGTCACGCTAACAGCCCGCTATTGGCTCCACGGCTGATGACGTAGTACGGAGGCAATCACGTGACCTAGCTGTCACGGGAAGAGACTACCTGGTGAAACATCTTAATATACCATGGTTGGCGGTAATTGCGTGAGTATGCGGTAAGTGTCGAACTTGCATTCTGAGGCGGCCCTCTGAGAGTGCTCCATAGTTCTCGATAGTGTGTGTAGCCCGCCAACACGCAATAGGCTAGCGTGGTGGACTAAGGCCTTAACCTTCTCATTCTGAGAACGTGGCAGTAATCAAAATAATATTTGTTTAACTTTCACTCATAATTACTTTCAATTGTTGAGTAATGTCCACGTCATAGAAAACAATGAGCTTGTAATAAAAAATAAAAAAACACAACTATACAAATATTTACGTTCCATTTTTTGTACTTTTAGTCTGAGTATAAATACTACAATAGAAGGCACGTCAATAACGCGGCTATCGTGCATTGCCATCGGACGAGTGTACACACAGGCATTTTTTAATTTAAATGATTTGCTCAAAATTGGAACGAATGCACGCGAAAGACCGTGAAATCCAAGCAATTACCTACACGTCTTTGTACGCGATTTTCCACAGAATCACTCATTCGACAGCAATTTTTTGAAATAATACACCCATCAAAATGTACTATTTGTATATTCTAATTACTCTTGTTATTGAAATCTGTTGTGCAGAAATAATTCATCTAGATGATCTAAAATTCAAAGTGAACGGCGCTCCAAGTGTGACACAAAGTTATAATTTTAGTGCTACTACAACAGAAAATGTTAAAGTAAATCAAAAAGATGATATTCAAAATGTAACTGAAGCTAAAATGAGAAAATTGAATAGCAAAAACATTACTGCTTATACTGATAGTCCTATCGTACTAAATGAACCAACCACACAAAAAACGAAAACAAAAAAGGAAGAAAATGTTTTAACAAAAAAGCTAAAGCGGCAAAATAAAGATGACAATAATAAACCACAATTTAAAATTACCATTATGAAAGAATCTGAATATAACACAGCAAAACCAGTGAAGGAAATATCAGACAATCTTATTGATAAAAGAAGATTTTCAGGGTTTAATGTGTATGTGCCTATAAGTGAGGACATCAGTCCACATTATGTTGGTGGAGAACCCATTGGTAAGGGAATGGAAAAAAGTGGACTATTTCTTATAGATTTAAAAGGAAATATATTGCTTCTTCGTTTATAATTCTTTTAGTTTTAACCTCTCATATTTCAACCCTGTAACGCATATTCACGCGAGATATAATAGAACTAATTGTTTTTAGAGGTAAAAACAGAATCATCAAAATCGGACTACTCTGTAAAATATTATGCGTAGTACCTATAGTATTACATTAAAAAAATGCGCGTCATATTGAGAACCTCCTCCTTTTTTCCTCGGTTAAAAATATAGGTAAAGAATAAGTCATTAATTAAATAAATTTCTTTTGATTCGATTATAATGTATTTTGTTTTGAAGTGCGTTGTTTTTTAGGGTTCCGTAGTCCTACAAGGAACCCTTATAGTTTCGTCATGTCCGTCCGTCTGTCCATCTGTCCGTCTGTCCGTCTGTCCGTCTATCCGTCTGTCCGTCTGTCCGTCTGTCCTAATCCTTTACAGCTTAATAACTTCTACAGTTATAAACATAAGTAAATGAAATTTTGATAAAAAATGGTTTAGATATAGATCTCAATTTTAAAAGAATAAAAAAATCTTGATAACGTATTTTAGGGGTGGTACCCATACATGTGAAATGGGGATGTAAATTTTTTTTTCACTGCACCCCCTCGTGTGGTATATCATTGAATAGGTCTACTAAAATGAAGGTAATGTTTCATACATCACTTTTTTACCAGGTGTACCATCTGCGAAATATAGCCCACCAAAGTGGCTTACAATGTGTCCCCCCCCCTGCCATTTCCAAACTATGCAACGTAGAAACTTGTAATCTTCCACGTTGATAGACTTTTATAAAAACTCTCTTTTAAAATTATTTCGAGTATAATGTGATTATAAATTTTAGAGTTATAGTGAGAAAACTGAAAAATACTTAAGACGTCCTAGTTCATAGTTCATTGACCTTAGAGAAAAATAATCTTAGCAAATAATGCTCAAATAGTTACTTTCTATTAAAAAAAATCACAAAAAGAAACTTTGTGTTATATTGATAACACAAAGTAACAGCGCCACCTAGCGCTAAATTTAAGAAGAGTGTCATATCAATTTATGATTCTTAAATTTAGCGTTAGGTGGCGCTGTTTGCAAAAACTAAAATAGCAATGATTCGATTTGATTCGTTTGTAATTAGACCTACTTAAGGAACCCTATAATACTAAGCATGGCCCGACATGCTCTTGGCCGGTTTTTTTTCTACTGTTATATTGGGTAGGTTTTAGTGGTTTTGATTCAATTCAATACAATACAAATTCTTTTTATTCAAGTGTGTGACCCTTTTAAATAGTGAGTAATAATGTAAAACACACGACCACACAGACTACTACTCCACGACACAGGGAATCCTAGTGTGAAGGCTAGTGTTCTATGTATTGTAACTCTGCTTTTGATCAATAAAGATTTTATTTTTTATTTATTTATTTAAAATGTGACATGTAAGTAAAATTATTCATTTTTGTGTGAAATTGCGATCATGATTCGATTACAAGCGTGACGAATATGGTAATTTATCTCAACGTGATTGTTCATTGGTGTGATTGAAAGATGCTACGCTTAGCTATAAATATTGTACTATATATTCCTAATACCTAATACACGGTGGTAATTGCGTATTTGACGACCTCTTTGGTCTAGTGATTCGTGTGTGGGACTGCTGATCACGAGGTCGTGGGTTCGATTCCCATAGGACATAAATATTTATGTGATGTGTGTTTGTGTTGGTCTGGGTGTTTCTTATATTTATTAGTATGTATTTACGAAAAAAAGTATTTAAGTATTATAAGCATTATCTACTACCCATAGTACAAGCTCTGCTTAGTTTGGGACTAGATGGTGCATGTGTAAAAATGTCCCAAAATATTTATTTATTTATATGTGGTGGTACCTGTGTCAGAAAGAGATGCAAAAATGTATATATCGCGCACGGTGCGTTGATGTCTTTTGATGAATTCTTGTAAATTAAATCAGTTTCTTAGGGGTATCAGGTCAATGGGTGGTATGGAACCCTTACTGCGTGAGTCCGACTCGCACTTGGCCGAGTTTTATTTTGTATTCTCCGTATTGTATTCAAATTCCAATGTGAAATCGTCTACATATAAATCAGCATACAATACTGTAAACGCTTAAATACCCAATGCTACCAACAACCCCAATTCTCCAGTTCTACTAAACTGTAGGTAGTAACAAAGCATCCAGCTTTTGGGCATGTTCCAATATCGAAATGTATCTCGCAGGCTTTGTTTTGTTAACCCGAGCCAATTTGGAATACTGCACGAGTGTACCACTGGGTGAAATTTGACTGTCTTCCCTGAGTCGTGAAATAAACGTTTGAAGATTTCACGCTGAGTTGCAGGCGTGAAAAGTACGAAAAATATGTTTGGTTTGAATTTGTCTTGGATGTTGACCAAAGCATGAGATTTTAGTGTTTTACCAACATTAAGAGTTTTTGGTGAGTTTTTTAATGTATGGAATTGGAAGAACTTGGAATAATGTGAAAAGGAGATAATAGTTATTTTGGCAAACTTTCGTATAATATTTGTCAACCTGTAGATAAAACCAGTTTTAAGCAATACTTACTGTCGTAAAGGTTTATATCGTCATCAGGAAATGTTAATTTAAAAAAGTTCTTTTGAATGCGACCGTTTTAAAAGATTAGTTTACTTATACTATATACTTATATTATTATATTATATATAATTGTATAATAGAGTTATGTATCATTATATATATCCAGTTATGTTATATAATATTTCGGTAAGCATGTATCATCTTCAATATAGGTACTTATAATTTTGATATATATATTAATAAGCTTTTGTTTTTATTTTAGTTGTTTTTTATATTATTTTCTCTATAGTACACCGCCAACTACCTGTTATATTTTCTTGTACATTTCAAGTCCATCCAATGGTTGTCTGGAAGAAATTGCTTTAAGCGATAAGACCGCCAATTGTTAGTACTGTGCTCATGTTTGTTATAACTTTGTTTTTATTTTTATGGTGACCAAACAATAAAGTATACTCTATCTATCTATCTATTCCGTTTTATCTTGTGTTATATTTCGCTTATTATAAGTTTTGTTTTCTTCGTTTCTAACATTTCTGTGCCTGTGACTTCTCACGCATTTCATCATCCGTATAAGTAGTAACCCACAATTTGTTAAATAAATTTCACTCTACTGAAAAATATTTGCGTGAATTTATGCATGAATTATAGTTTAATACTATTTTTGTAGTAGCTGTAGTGGGTCCAGCTACGTGTATTTTTTGTCGGGACGGGATGCTTATTATTATCTATATTTCTCTGTTAGTATGTGTAAAGTGTTTCTGATGATGATGATGAAAATGATATTTTCTTCTTTTCTGAAAAAGAAATAAATAATTAATAAGGAAAATTATCGATAAAACCATCCATACCAACTTGTCTTTTGTAAAAATATCACAAATTAGTAAACGCAGTCTTCGACGACCTAGCTTACTTGTACTGCCAAATGTAAGAACAAACTATGCAAAAAAGTATTACCTATGAAGGAGCACAGCTATATAATAAATTGCCATCTAATATAAAAAATGTGAGCTCATTTAGTGGTTTTAATAATAAATAATAATAATAATAAATATCTTTGGGACATTTTTACACAGCACCATCTAGTCCCAAACTAAGCAGAGCTTGTGGTATGGGTACTAGACAATGGATATAATACGTATATACATTTTTTTTTGTAAATACATACTTATAATACATAAGCAACACACCCAGACCAACTCAAACACTTATGTTTATCACACAAATATTTGTTTCCTGTGGGAATCGAACCCACGACCTCGTTATCAGCAGTTCGACACTCGAACCACTAGACCACAGAGGTCGTCGTCGTTTTTAAGTCTCAACTGTCTCAATATATAATAGAACATTTTTCACCTTCCTATTGAGGCTATGAAACTTTGACTGAGTGTTCGGCGACCATTAGAATAAGTTTACTAAAATGTTAAAACTATTTTCATGTAAGTGGCATATTTTTGTATTTATGAAAATAAATTTCTTTAAACCGAATAAAATCAGTTTTGAAGTTTAGCCCACAACCTTGGAAACATACAAAAGACTCAATTTCACCATTGTTATAAAAGTTTGGCAGAAAACACTTCTTCTCTATGAAGAAGTGTTTTCTGCCTTCTCTTTCAGATAACTTGCTCTAACAGTACATATATATATATATATTTACCTTTTAAAACACTACAGTGATAAGAGGAATCCTACCCATTTAGGCTCCAGGGAATTAAGGCTTTTAGCTTCAAACACACCCGGGGCGCCAAGTTACGGGGAAAAAGACAAAGTGCCATAAATCGTGAACTTTTTTTTTATCCTTGTGACGGTGTGGAAGTAAATGACTTGTATTCTTTAATTTAGATCAAGATAAATGTAGCGAATATTTAAACTAGATTCACTAAAGCTGTTGAAGACTTAAAAAAAACGAGTGCGGTAGGGAACATAGTCATCCTTAAAATACATACTTTTTTGACCGGTTTACTATCATATATATATATAACATATCAACGAAAGAAAAAGTGAATTCATGTTATTTTAATGTAACAACAATAATAATATATTTGTACCACCTATATTACTTAACGGAGTACCTCTATGCCGTGTTTCACAGTTTAAATATCTTGGTCATATTGTGACTGAGAATTTAAGTGATGAATTGGATGTCGAAAGGGAGCGCAGGGCATTGTCGGTTCGTGGCAATATGTTGGCACGCAGGTTTGCTCGGTGTACGGCGTCAGTCAAAATAACGTTGTTCAAGGCATTTTGTCTGACGTTTTACACTGGTGGCCTGTGGGCAAACTTTACGCAGAGAGCCTACAATGCCTTGCGCGTCCTGTGTAATAATGTGTTCAGGGCACTGTTCAGGCTCCCTCGATATTGCAGTGCATCCGGCATGTTTGCGGACGCCAGCGTAGTTGACTTCTACGCCATTATGCGTAAAAAGGTGGCGTCGGTGTTGCGGCGTGTGCGAGGGAGCCCGAACAGTGTGCTGAGAATGATTGCAGATAGATACGATACCGTACTGCTCAGTAGGTTTACTGAACTCCATGTGTTCGGAGTAAAGTGAGCCTACTGTGCAGACGGAGTGTATTCTAGTATAATAATAAAATTGTGAATTGTGCCTATGGACTAAGCTGTCTGATAATAAATGATTTATTTTTTATTTTTTATTATAATGCAAAATTTCAGAACTATTAATATAAGCATAGATGGCAGGTTCCATGTAGTGCCGGACCTAAAGAACAACAACATAAGTTGTTCGATGTAATTCAACACCCGTTTGCTGATCTAGCTAATCAATGAGGCCGCGTCGAGTGCGCGCCGACATCAGTGCATATTCGGACAGCAACCGGCTGCATTCGCTTTCCATTTACATAAAAATCATCATTTTAGCGTAGGTTTCATAGTACCGGAATAAACTATTTTTACCATCAAATCCAATCGTTTTACTTCATCATCATCATCAAGCATCGCCACAACGACCGGTCCTGTGCCTTCCGCATCCAGCGGATTCCCGCGACCTTCACCAGGTCGTCGGTCCACCTTGTGGGGGGCCTACCCACGCTGCGCCTTCCAGTACGCGGTCGCCACTCCAGAACTTTACTGCCCCATCGGCCATCCGTTCTGCGAGCAATGTGCCCCGCCCACTGCCACTTAAGTTTGGCAATTCTTCGGGCTAGCTTAGCTTATCGTTATCGGTTATCATTATATCGGTTATCGTTTTACTTAGCAGCAGTCAATTACCACTTAGGTCGCGACCCCTACATAAGTCTCAAGTAACATAATTGTGATAACGTCCAGCCAGACAAAGTTGCATCAATCATTAAATGCAGTTAATAAAGTTAGTTCAAATATGTGCTAAGACTAAGAACTACTCTTAGCGAAAATTGACGAAGTTTAAAGTGTCCCCATTCAGCATTCAACATATTGGAATATGGTAATATGGCCCCGATGAGATGAGTTGGCCAACTTTCTCTATCACACCGAGAAGACCGTGATTGGCGATATTGGCTTCAAGCCTTTATATTGATGGATTTGATTATTGGCTAAAAAGGGTAGTTTGTATGTGTGGATGCAATGATTGTATCATTGTAGATGCTATTTTACTTCTAAGTTGTGTTAGAGGGCCATAATATTGTCAAAATTGTTCACAAATCATATTGGAACCTTAAAAAATGAACCAAGCTTTTCGACTTTTTTTTATTCTATTAATGACAAACAACTTTATGATATAAATTGTGGAAAGAATAAATCGCTCACGAACAGGTTTCGAACCTGCGACTCCTGGATCAGCGCGCCAATGCTTTAGCCACTAAGCTACCGTGAACACTGCTCGTGGTATCGAATTTAAGTTCCACTTACGTGTTTCGGTGACGTCAGTTAAAATAATAAAATAATTAGTAATCCTGAAATCGAATCTTGGTCGGGAGCGATTTTGTCTTTCCGCAATTTATATCTTTAGAAAGGGTAAAAAAAGTAAGGGTTGATAGTTGATATCAAAATGGAAAAGGAAGAAAAAGAATGGAAATTCATTATTTAAAAAAGAATATGAAAACTGAGCTGTTCATGATAACATAGCTAAGTACAATCGACGTCAAGTAACAGTTTTACTTTGACAGCGTCTTTATTTGGTAAGCAGTAAGGGTGGTTTTCGTAATTTAAGTGTTATCACTGACGTAAGGTCGACTGTACGTCATTAATGCAAATTAAAATGTAGTATCAGGTTCAACATAAAATTCTGAATTAAATTAAATTATTAGTTCTACCATTCATACTCACAGACATAGTAAAAAATATAGACAAAGTGCTGCGAATAATCATAGTGAAGCCAAAAAAAAAACCGTGCTCCTTCATGTACAAACCAGCGCTCACGCACACACATGCACCTCAAACCGTGCTCACCGCTCTCAGTACACATGTCGCAGCATCATCCAGTAAGCGTCACGAAAGGAAATATCCTTCAGGTGCATTGTGTGTACGTGAGCGCTGGTTGTACACGAAGGAGCACATTTTTTTTTACTTTACTATGATTGTTCGCAGCACTTCGTCTATATTTTTTATTATGTCTGTGTTCATACTTAAGTTTGTGCTGTATTTTCTTGTGTGTGCAAACTGACTTCTAGTTATTTAATTAACTGTGAGAGTGCGAACCATCTCGGGGATAATGGCAGCCGCAGTTAGACGCCGCGGGCCTAATTAATTATACCTTCAAGTTTTATGTGTGACAATCCTGGGATAATTTTATTTTTATTTATTTATAAAAAACTCAGTAAGTGACACTATTACAATGAAACTCTGCCTCCTGAACTAGGTTGTTAGCCTGTATCTCAGGAGACAGTTCCTTCCCTGGTTACAGTAACACAACTTAATTACTTCACGGTTACATGAACACAACTTTCATAGATTGAATTAAACGTTCTAGTGGGTGACTTTAGTCCTAGGCTAAGATTAGACCATCTTATTCTTAGTTTTGTGGTGTGTAAGAGGAAGAGCGATGTACAGTCAACGTCATAAATATCGAGACAAACAGACTGTTTAGACCACGGAATAATAAAACAAGGGGAAGTTGCATACGGCTAATGCACGCGTGGCACAATTAAGTGCAGATGCGCAACATTAACTTAATCGGGGTTAGTTTCCCGCTGCGGCACTATGACGTCTCGAAAGCTTACGTGAAATACTAGATTATACCTTATTAAGATTAATAATAGTTCCTCTCTATGAGGCCCTGACCACCGGTAGTTTGGACGCTGTTCCCGATGCCGGTGGGGTACAATTTTTTATATTTTTAAATGTTTTTTTTATAGAAATATTTAAAAATGTAAATAATATGTATACATATAGATGGATAAAGGAATAATGACTATCTTTTCAACACACTTGCTCGTAAAGTGGCTCTTATTGCACCGCTTTTAGGTTCATAATGTAGCTTATAACGCACGCGTGCCTTTTTAACCGACGAAAAAAAGGAGGAGGTTCTCAATTCGACGCGTATATATATATATATATATTTTTTTTTTTAATGTATGACCATGCATAACTTTTTACAGAGTGGTCCGATTTTGATGATTCTTTTTTAATGGATAGGGTATATGTCGAAGTTGGTCCCATTTAAATTTCAAAATAAAAATCCACCCCTAAGGGTAGTAAAACAGGGGATGAGTGTTTGTTCACCCACTGAATTCTTACCTGTTAACCGATTCTGTTGAAACTTGACACACATAAATATAGTTCTCTAGACACTACGACATAATGGAGACCTGGAGTTTGATTTTAACCACAAAAAAATTAAAAATTAAACTTTTTAACAAAAAATTTAACCGACGAAAACAGAAACCGAAAAGCGAAAAATAACTAATTATGAGTCGGCGCCAAACAACCAATCGACGAAGATCATTAAATTACTTTAAATAAATAATAAAAACAACGTCACATCAAATACAACGTGAAATTTTCAACGATAAACAATAACTTTCCAAAAATGCGTTCTCCGCTCGGCCACTTGCAACTTACACGCACTTTGCTTGTTAAAAGTTCGTTTGGCGCCGACTCATAATTAGTTATTTTTCGCTTTTCAGTTTCTGTTTTCGTCGGTTCAATTTTTTGTTAAAAAGTTTTACATTATATTATCGCACTAGTGCTTTTTACTTTACAGTTTATTTTTAAATCGCAGCAAAGAGTTTCTATGCCTAAACAAAATTGAATATTTTAGGGAATAAATCAACTGTATTAATTAAAATATGATAAATAAACATTTTATTTCATCAAATTATTTATTTTTGTCAACAAATTAACATTAATTTGTGTTATAAATCATCATCATTCATCATTTCAGCCGAAAGACGTCCACTGTTGGACATAGGCCTCCCCCAATTAAGGGGGGATATGCCATAATCGCCACGCTTGGCAGGCGGGTTGGCGATCGCAGTTGGTTGGTTAAATACTCAGAAAACGCTGCTGCCCATCCTCTCGTGAATCCCTTAGTCGCCTTTTACGACACCCATGAGAAGAGATAAGGGTGGTGCTATTCTTTAAGTCCGGCACCACACGGACTGTGTTATAAATAAAAAAATCTATTTATTATATTTTTAATATTAGGCTGTTTGGCGGTTTCCTTCGACCACCTGCGCACGCATAGCTGTACGTACGAGTATGTCACCCACCGTGCGATTACAGTAATCCGTGCTCCATTTTTCACAAATTCATGTTTTTTTTCCTCGCAAGTGTGTTGAAAAACGTCGTATGACACGCGTGAGCATTGACTACGGCTCTATTACGCCCTCGCCTTCGGCTCGGTCTGCAATCCAGCCTCGAGTATAATAGTCAGCTTAGCTCACTTGTATCATAAAGTGCAATAATAATTGCACATCAAGATTACATTTTTTTTTTTTAAACTACTTGTGTTAGGGTACAACTGGCGGGCTTAATGCTTATCGCTCCACGGCGATCTCTTCCCGACAACCATTGAATGAACTGGAATGTCATGGTAATTACCGGTGCACTTCATAATAAAATGTTGGAAACTTAACTAATCAAACTAAACTAACTTAACTAATAAATATTGTAATAAATATATTACAATATTTATTAGTTATGTTAGTTTAGTTTGATTGTTTGTTTAGTGGAAGTGCCTTACGATTACTATACAATACAATAGTATTGTATAGTAATCGTAAGGCACTTCCACTAGGTTTTTTTATTCCGTGGTTCAGACTGTGGTTTGTTTTTCTGAATGTTCAATGATCTAAATACCTAATACCATACCAGCAACAACTACAAAAAAATATAATATCAACCAACTAATATTAAAAATGCGGAACTATGGATGTTTGTTTGTCCTCCAATCACGCTGAGATGGTTAAAGGGATTTGGATGAAATTTGACACACGGATAGATTATGTCCTAGATTAACACATAGGATACTTTTTATCGATATACCATGAGAGCAAAGCCGCGGGTGTCTGATAGTAAATATGTAGAACTTACATAATAATTCCATAAAATGTTAAAAAATAAATAAATGAATATTTTGGGGACATTTTTTACACATCACCATCTAGTCCCAAACCAAGCAGAGCTTGTATTATGGGTGCTAGACAATGAATATAATACTTATATACTTTTTTTTGTAAATACATACTTATAATACATAGGAAACACCCAGCCCAACACAAACATTTATGTTCATCACATAAATATTTGTGTCCCGTGGGAATCGAACCCACGACCTCGTGATTAGCAGTCCGACACTCGAACCACTAGACCACAGACGTCGTCAAATAACCACTACTATTATTTGTTCTATGATATAACCCAGAATTTTATAAACGAAACTTGACAATGCCAGAAATATGAACGCTTTACATAATTTTACATTCATAAAATACAGTGAATGCCCCAGTTTAGTGGCTGAAAATAGGAGAAACGAATGAATTTCCATTGCAATGTAGTGTTGCCGAATAGTGAAAATATCGATAGTCGACCTTGAAAATCAGTTACACTATCAGCGTTGGGTAGTCTGTATCTGTACTGCTACCTAACATTGTGCTGAGCTGGGGGCCCTTTGGCACTTAATTTTTTTTTTTTTTAATGTTATTTTCCTTTTTGTAAATTTGATTGTTTGTGCCAATAAACACATTTTCTTTCTTACTTTCTTTGTATCGATTGACTTATCTATAGTATTGATACTATTGAAAGCGTGGTACATACCTGGAAATACTATCGATACATACCAGTACTATCGATAGTATTGGACACTAATATTGATAGGATTATCAATAGTATTGCATAAAAACTAGAGATGCTATCGATAGTATCGGTACTATCGATAGTTTTGTTCTATTTTGCCCTGTACCTCGATAGTGTCATTCATAGTATGGTGTTATAATTAAAAGTGACCAAATATTATATTTATACGTGTTTTTCTTCGTTATAATTATGTCCTGTTCTCTTGTGGCTTAAACAAAAAACTGAAATTGGCAGGAGTGGATACACCAATACACACTATTACATAGTGCTATGGCTGATACTAAAGAAATACAGGCCGTTATCGATAGTACAAAACAATTAATAGTACCGACACAATCGATAGCTTTAATGCAGTATTATCGCTAGTATCGATACTATATTGACGACGTCTGTGGTCTAGTGGTTCGAGGATTAGACTGCTGATCACGACGTTGTGGGTTCGATTCCCACAGGACACAAATATTTGTGTGATGAACATAAGTATTTGTATTGGTCTGGGTGTTTCTTATGTATTATAAGTATGTATTTACAAAAAAAAGGATATAATTATTATATCCATTGTCTAGTACCCATAGCACAAGCTCTGCTTAGTTTGGGACTAGATGGTGCTGTGTGAAAATGTCCCAAAGATATTTATTTATTTATATTTAAAGACATTTACTATCGTAAGTATAGTCACAATTTGCCTTCAATACTATTGATAGTATTGGTGTTTGTTGATAGTATTGCCACATACCACTCTATCAATACTATCGGCAGGATCGATACTATTGTTTTGTTTGTTTTTCGTGGATTATCGATAGACTATCGACCGCCAACACTATTATAATGAAGTGTGATTGTTCAGAATAGATGTGGGCTGGGTTGCTGCTTTTTCAATCGATCTATTAGCGTGACCATACTAAGGCCTATATCAGTATTGGATATAGTGGATAGTGGCTTTATAATAGACCGTTATCAAGATGCTATTCAAAGACCTAATTAGGCCGCCGAGGAGTGGCTTGCCGATTGACTCGGTTTCGCCATAAGAATAACCTGGTGGTCTTCCAGGCTCGAGTGAATAGGTTTTTGCTGGGCAAGCATGGACCATCGTCGACCGCATGATCGTTTAACATCAGGTGAGGTAGCGGTCAAAGGCAAACCCATTCTGGAGAAAAATAACTTTGATTACAACCTGAAAAACTGACTAATAAAAAAATTACTGACGTCGTATTTTGCCCTTTTCGCATTGGGAATTTTTTCGGCTTGTGGGAAAATTTACGAAAAACGCAAGATTTTTTAATTTCGTAGGCTACTGCGTAGCAATTACATAAAGAGTGCTTTTACGTATCTTATTGGTATCGGATCAGTTTTTGCTTCCGATATTTATAATAATAATAAATCTTTATTTTCAGACATAATCCATAATTATTGTTAGTAATACAGCAAAACACTTATAAACTACTGTTAGTAACTACAACACAACAAAACCTTAAATCTAATCGCGCTCAAGCATCGGACAGTCCCACCGGTCCGCCAATACGCACAAGATGCTGTTGGTACTGCCACGCATGCGCGTTAAGATGGAGGCGCACCGCCAATATACCGCCATTTATATCAAGAAAATATCTCGGAAGAAACTACCGAACTGCCCATGATGACAGCCTTCGATTGGCATCAGAAACCACCAATAACTATTAACTATTATCCACTGCAAGTGGTTCCAAAACCTCTAATTACCGGAACTGGGAAGACTGATAACGTACTTAGTGCCGGGAGCTGGGCATCATTATGCCTTGATATTGGAGGCCTGCCAGACGTCCTGGCAGCATTGCCAAATGGAACGATACGTATGGTTATGGACTATGGAATGCTGTTGTGCTTTGCTTTTATCTTGATAATTGATGTGAGGATATTTCTTTTCTATTTGTTCTGCCTATGCCAGTTGCCGATCAATGTACTTCCTACTGATTTTAAAGTTTTATGCGCTCCAACTATGTGCAGCTACTCGCAAGCCGCAAGCTCGTTTATGCTAGCTATTGTGAAGCTATCTTCACAATCCATCCAGCCGCAGTGAGGACAGTGCTGTGGAAGGAAAGGCTACCACAGCACAGCCTGATTTGATAGCACCGTAAAAACACCTGCCCCCAGGTCACGATCTCCCATGGCCAGACTGGAAATCCCTCAACCAGCTCCGGAACAATTACGTGCTGCTGTACTCCCCAGGATCGCTTAATAGACGCCTCGAGTACCCCCACTCTTAGTGTCCACGATCCCAGATTATATTTTAGTTTTATTCTTTTGAGGGGCTCATGGTTTCTTTATAACCACGTGGATTGAAGGTGTGCGAGGTTAAGCTGCGCTAATCACGGTCAGTCCTTGTATGGGTGACCGTTTCGTTGTACATCGACACCCTTCCGTGCCTCAGAGAGTACGTTAAGCTGTCGATGTGGGTCCCTTTCGCCATACGAATATCTATAGCAGTCGTTACGGTTAATCAGAAGCCCGAAAGTCAACTGGTCTAATCTTCGGATGTAGGAATTACCCAGTAACTGGGTTGCGGGGGTCTACTGGCAGTCACTCGGTATAAAATACTGATGTTCAGCCGCATCTGATTAGACCTGAAGCCGACCCCAACATAATTCGAAAAAGACCGCACGGCCTCTAAAGAAAGAAGCCCATATTTTTAGATACCTACGATACATTTATCGTACAACATGTTCTATTTTTCATGGCATAACCTATTCATGACCTTTTCTGAAGCAACCGGCGCCGATTGACGGCCGGTGGGAGTCAGGACATAATTTATTAACGCACTATCATCCGATATGCCAGACAAAAGAAAATGTATTCGTTCATGTTCGAATTATCGATTTGATTCGATTCGACTCGTTTCCGATTTCATATTTATCTCTGAATGAGAGGAAATCAGATTGTATTGTAATAAATTATTGTAGTTTAAGAGTTTTTGTGGGGGCTGCTTTTATTAATGGGTACTTTATTTTTGTGGAAGACCATGGCAAACATTAGGCTGAGTTGGATTGAGAATTTTTGTATTGATGTTTTGCAAGAAAAGTTATTTTTTAAAACGTCTGTCTTAAAAGTAATGTTAGTAGTAATAGAGTTTTTTGTGAAGAAGCTCGTCTGCGGGGAATACTACTACCCCGTACTCCCATATCTTTTTTTTTTTTTTTTTTTTTTTTTTTTCGGTTGGAAATCCTCATGGATACCCTCCGACTGGGGATGGCGGAGGGGTATATCGGACTCTTACCGACTAAAACCACATGGTGGCCAACCTCTGCACAAAATAGAGGAGCACATCTGCCACCAAACGGTAATGCTTGCATTGCTGTGTTCTGGTGCGAAGGGTACGGGTGCCGATGCCTTTGTTGCTGATGCTGTTTGGCGGCAGAAATATGTAAGGTCAGAAGAAATAATAGTTTCCTATCGGCGGTTTTAAAATTAAAAACACTAGCTATCTGATCCAAGCCACGTGAATAAATATATGACTGTGGGTGGTAGTCTGGTAGTACCATCTCTTCTATACATAGACATATATTAATACGTATACATACAATTACGTGCGTGCTGCGATTGTACGCAGTTGTCTTTAGTGTGCTCGCGAATACGAAAATATTGCAGTGCATGTTACATTGCATTGTAGGCAGCCATAGAAATCTTAATAATGAGTTAATAGAAAGAAAAACAAAGAAAATCTTTTATTTGGCACAGGACAGTGACAGAATATCACAACAATAACATCAATAAAAATACTAAAGTTAGTTATAAGTAAAACATGAAGTTGCTGCCGGGCATGCCCAATAATGCCCATGCCAAAAGGGTCACTAACTCAGCATGTGCCGGCGTGGAAAATCCAGCGCTGATTTTCAGTTGGCACCCTGCAGTGATACACGGACGAAGGAACTGTATTTAAAGATAATAATAAGTTAGTACATAATAAAATACTATATATCAGTCTAGCTTAAAAAAATGTGTATCATCATCATCATCATTTCAGCCGAAAGACGTCCACTGCTGGATATAGGCCTCCCCCAAGCATCGCCACAACGACCGGTCCAGTGCCTTCCGCATCCAGCGGATTCCCGCGACCTTCACCAGGTCGTCGGTCCATCTTGTGGGGGGCCTACCCACGCTGCGCCTTACAGTACGCGGTTGCCACTCCAGAACTTTACTGCCCCATCGGCCATCCGTTCTGCGAGCAATGTGCCCCGCCCACTGCCACTTAAGTTTGGCAATTCTTCGGGCTATGTCGGTTACTTTCGTTCTCCTGCGAATCTCCTCATTTCTGATTCGATCACGCAGGGACACTCCGAGCATAGCCCTCTCCATTGCCCTTTGTAAAAAAATGTGTATACAAGCTCTTAAAAAAACGTAAAAAATATATTAAAAATGTATATTAATAAACAAGGCATGAGAATATGAAATACGCAATTACGCCCATAATGTTTCTAGCATTCAATGCAAAATAAATTAAATCTAAAATTAAATCCGTTATTAGATATGCTGCAAAATTTTATTTTAGTGACTGCGTCCAAAACGGCACTGATAATCAAGCAAACGGTTCGCGCACTGGTGTCCTACGAGACACCTGTACGCGGCGACACTTTCACGCGCCTTTGTCACTTCTATTACATTATATTATTTAGATTTCTATGTCCGCGGCATACACACGAGTAAAATATGGAAAACGCGTTAAGCCATGTCAAGTCTTCCCGAGAGACGGGACCCAAATAATTTACCCCACTAATGGACAAATTAAATTAAAAGGGGACGCGCCTACTGTCATTAATAAAGGCATTGTGAAGTTATCTGGCCATAAGGATCCCTTTTTGTGCAGGAAAAACAAAACAATGAGTGATCCGTTGTTGTCCGTCTTTGTTCCGAGCGCGCGTTTTTTACGCGAGTTTTGACCTTTTAAATGTGTTGTAGACTATTTTGTTTTTGAGTGTTTTTAATCAAGGCGCGTTGGTAGAATACTATGAGCTTCTAAAATTTATATTTCTAGACTTAAATATCTAAAGGATGATACCGAGACCCTATAACTTTTTTTTTGCCGTGGGGTTTTACTCATGGATGCATTCCGCCCGGCAATGGCGGAGCCAGTGTCGGACTCTTACCGACTAAAACCACGACGGAGTTCCCTCAACTTTGGCCAGGGGCGTGGGAACCCTCTGTATTTGCACAACCACCCCCGAAGGTCCCGGCCCACCACAAGCAGGCCCCTTCCTCCCGAGCAGCGCATACGGAACGCTGCGCGCTGCCTTACGGGCTCCACCATGACGCAGCTAACACGCTAATGTCACGGCCACGCCAGCCTCATCAGCCTTGCCAGACACAAGGGCACGCCAGCCTCACCAGCCTCGCAAGCCGCGCCGGCCTCGCCAGCAACCACGCCAGCAACACCACCCACGCCAGCTACACCAGGCAGCAGACTACCCTGAGTCTACCCGCCCAGAATCCCCCGCAGGAACCCGCGCATCATCATCATTTTAGCCGAAAGACGTCCACTGCTAGACATAGGCCTTTCATAAAAGGGGTATATGTCATAATCGCCACGCTTGGCAGGCGGGCTGGCAATCACAGTTGGTTGAATAAATACTCAGAGAACGCTGCTGCCCATCCTCTGGTGAACCCCTGAGTCGCCTATTACGACACCCACGGGAAGAGATGGGGTGTTGCAATTTTTTGTGTGTTTTTTTTTTCTTCATGTATGTACACCGATTACTCCGAGATTTCTGGGCCGATTTACGTGGCTGTTTTTTATTTGGCAGAGGAAGCCCGCGCGGTGATCCCATATAAATTTTATTGACGTAGGTTTAGTAGTTTTTTAACCAGCTTCAATAAACCAGTTTATTTTAGCTTCGCTTATCTAGATGATCTGCTCATAGGTTCGTTTTTAGGGTTCCGAAGTCCTACAAGGAACCCTTATAGTTTCGTCATGTCCGTCCGTCTGTCCCTCTGTCCGTCTGTCCGTCTGTCCGTCTGTCCGTCTGTCCGTCTGTCCTAATCCTTTACAGCTTAATAACTTCTACAGTTATAAACATAAGTAAATGAAATTTTGTTAAAAAATAGTCTGTATATAAATCTCAATTTTAAAAGAATAAAAAAATAGTTTTTACGTATTTTAGGGGTGGCGTCCATACATGTGAAATGGGGATGGAATTTTTTTTTTCGCTGCACCCCCTCGTGTGGAAAATCATTGAATAGGTCTACTAAAATGAAAGTAATGTTTCATACTTCACTTTTTTATCAGGTGTACCATCTGCGAAATATAGCCCGCCAAAGTGGCTTGCAATGTGTCCCCCCCCCTGCCATTTCTAAACTATGAAAAGTAGAAACTTATAATCTTCCACATTGATAGATCTTTGTGAAAACTCTCTTTTAAAATTATTTCGAGTATAATGTGATAATAATTTTTCGAGTTATAGACAGAAAACTGAAAAATACTTAAAACGTCCTAGTTCAAAGGTCATTGACCTTAGAGAAAAATGACGCGAATGCTGCCGATTATTGCAAAAACTAAAATAGCCATGATTAATATTCGATTTGATTCGTTTGTAATTACACCTACTTAGGAACCCTATAATACTGAGCATGGCCCGACATGCTCTTGGCCGGTTTTTTTTGAGAATTCTTGGCCGATTTGCGTGTTTTTTTTATATTATTTTTTACTTTTTAGTTGAGGGTTTTGAAGTCGGTTTTTTTTTTGTTAAATAGTTTTTTAGTTAAGGTTTTTGAAGTCGGTTTTATTTTTTGTTAAAAAGTTTTTTTAACAATAATTTAAACAAACAATAGTCTACAGAGCAAATTTATGTTCATCAACTTTTGGGGCTGGATATTCCTGTAGATATAAAAACTGTGAACCGAGGCATATTAAAATCACCACCACTCTGAGCTGAATATATCATACAGACTTTCATACCAATATATCTCCTATATTGACATTGAATAAATGCGATTTTATTTTAAACGAGAAACAAAAACAGCATCAATTTTATTGAAGTCTCTTTTATATCGGCTCAATTTAAAAAACACCACAAAATGTTATCCGATGGACCGAGTTAAAATATGTTTTGAGTGATCTGAATTGACAATTTAGTTTGAAAGCTTTGCTATTATACAGGTTTATAGATCATAATAAAACAAGTTTAACGGAATTACATCGCGTATATTATTTAAATTGGTTTTCCTGACCTTTCGAAAGCTTTGCAGCGTTCGTGGTCGCAGGAAGACTAAGATAACAAGCGTCTTTACAGATATTTCTAAAAAAATATTACATTCGTTCGTTCGTTCGTATTTTTTTTCGTTTCATAGTTCTTTCGTTCGTTATTTTAAACGTTCGGTTGGAACGCTGTCACCTCAATCCATTTGAAATGGGTGTTAATGACTGCGACACAGTTTAATAACTAATGCAGTAATTTTCGTACACATATTTTATGTAAACGTGTTTTCTGTTCCAATTTTTTTTTTTTTTTTTTTTAAATTTATCCTACCGTTGGTACAATTTTTACTAATTAAAATAGTTTCGAGGCACGCAGTAATCACTCACAATATCATTATCTTTTATAGTGTTGCGTGCTGTTTGGGACTTGATTATTTTTAGGACTGGGTTCCAAACAGGTGGTAGCTGCCAACCATCTTCTCTATTAAAATTAGGATGTTTACTCAGAATTTTATTGATAAAATAGATTAAACTAACACAAGGGTGTTAGTTTTAAGTTTTTACATTCCAAAACCGGACATAGTGCATAACTAACGTTTTTGTAGGCTTTGCATACCATCATCATCATCCTCCTGCCCTTATCCCAATTTATTTGGGGTCGCCGCAGCATGTTTTTTTCTTCCATACATCTCTATCAGCCGTCATCTCCGTGTTTACTTTCTTTCTATTCATATCATCTTTCACACAATCCATCCATATTTTCTTCGGTCTCCCTCTTTTCTTATAGCCATCAACATTCATACTTAAAACTTTCCTCGTAACATGCTCCCCATTCCTCCTCATCACATGTCCATACCATGATAGTCTGTTGCTACTTAACTTCTCTGTCACTGGCGCTACTTTCAGACTCCCTCTTACATATTCATTCCTTATCCTATCCATTCTCGTTACACCACACATTCCTCTTAACATTCTCATCTCAGCTGCATGCAATTGCCTTTTTAACCGACGAAAAAAGGAGGAGGTTCTCAATTCGACGCGTATATATATATATATATATATTTTTTTATTTATTTTTTATGTATGACCACGCATAACTTTTTACAGAGTGGTCCGATTTTGATGATTCTTTTTTTAATGGATAGGGTATATATATCTCGAAGTTGGTCCCATTTAAATTTCAAAACCAAAATCGACCCCTAAAACAGGGGATGAGTGTTTGTTCACCCACTGAATTCTTACCTGTTAACCGATTCTGTTGAAACTTGACACACATAAATATAGTTCTAGACACTACGACATAATGGAGACCTGGAGTTAGATTTTAACCACAAAAAAATGAAAAATAAAACTTTTTAACAAAAAATTGAACCGACGAAAACAGAAACTGAAAAGCGAAAAATTAATAATTATGAGTCGGCGCCAAACAACCAATCAAAGAAGATCATTAAATTACTTTAAATAAATAATAAAAACAATGTCACATCAAATACAACGTGAAATTTTCAACGATAAACAATAACTTTCCAAAAATGCGTTCTCCGCTTAAGTGGTCGAGCGGAGAACGCATTTTTGGAAAGTTATTGTTAGGCAACTTGCACGCACTTTGCTTGTTAAAAGTTCGTTTGGCGCCGACTCATAATTATTTATTTTTCGCTTTTCAGTTTCTGTTTTCGTCGGTTCAATTTTTTGTTAAAAAGTTTTGTATTAATTCCTTTCGTAGCCCAACATTCCGATCCATACAAGACAGCAGGTCGTATTATGGTCTTGTAGGCTTTGCATATAAAGTTGGGAAAAACGGCTTAAAATCGTAAGCGTGCTTAAACGTTGTGCTTTTTTCTGCCAACGAATTTTTTTAAGTTTTTGACGCTTTTTGTTTTTCACTTCTAAAAAAATTAACTTTTCTTCGTCTAAATTACACTATTTTATTTACAATTAAACTATTTACAAAGTTCTTTAAAAACTATACAAACAAACTATAATCGTCGCGTAATTACCGAGGAGAACATTCAAAAACGCATTCACTCGTTGACAACAAAAGATAAACTAAGCGCCAAAACGAAAGCAAATCTATCAAAACGTTTAAACGATACAAAAAAAATCAACAAAACAAAAAAGTGCTTTCTCTAAGCAAATTTTACGTAAAAGTAATTCTGCCGGTTACTAAACCACACGTCAACTTTGAAATTGGGTCTTATGGTCATAGAAATAAGGTTACATTTCAATCGTACTATTGAAAGCATAAGTTTGGTTTACGAAAAAGTCTATGCGAAATCTGCTTTAATCACAAAGCGTGCTTAAACGCTTTTTTTTTTATTAGACTTTTTTAAGCGCTTTTCGTTTAAACGCCCACTTCTATTTGCATACCAAAGCCTACAAAAACGTTTTCACGATATTCCTATTAATTGCATATAAGTCACTTGTACCTCTTTTTTCTCGACAAAAATAAGACCTACACATTACCTAATAACCAAAAAATAACCCGCGAAAAAGCTTTCACTGCTCAAACAGAAACCCAACCCTGTAAACAGCGGGCCTTTTTAGCGGAACCCTAAAACGCGGCGGTCGCGTAAAGGGCACCTAACCTGCCTGAAATGCCAAGGCGAAGCGTGGGTGGGTTTGCTTACGCTCCGTCGGAATTGTATAGCTAGTATTACAGGCTCAAGTCAGATGACTGTAGAGTACTAGGAAATAAGTAATTAAGTACATGAAGGGAATAGTAGTCTTTTAAATCGAGAGCATGTTGAATAGAAATAGAAAACGTAAAAGTAAAAAATACTGTAAAATCTGTAACCCAAAAGGCTGTGGTTTTAATTCTAGGTTACACGAAAGCTGATCACAGTTTTCATCCTTTAATAACGCAACTTTCACTATGGAATGCAATAAAGTATAGATTATAATAATCGATTAATTCACATAGGCACAGGATTTTTTTTAAAGAAAGAAAGAAAAACTTTATATAGCACAGAACAGTGACAGGACAGCACAACAATACCATTAATAAAAATACTAAAGTTAGTTATAAGTAAAACATGAAGTTGCTGCCAGGCATGCCCATGCCAAAAGGATCACCAACTCAGCATGTGCTGGCGTGGAAATCCAGCGCTGATTTTCAGTAAAGTACTGTTTTGCGTAGTCGTTCAGTATCTGTTCCTGATCGCAACCACATCATTAAAATTAATTTTAGAACGAAGCAAGAAATCGGCTTTGTATGGGAGATAGAAAAGTTTATACATGCTGAATTTTTTATCACTTCTTTCTCAAAAAGGGTTCATTGTACTCATCATTATGAACATCATTTACTATTGGAACAAGCCTGAAATCGCGAAAAAAAAAATGTTGGTCCCTACATTTGTGTTCACTTAAATCGATAAAATGTAGGGACCACCTGATTTTTTTCGTGATTTCAGGATTGGTCCTATAGTAAAAGTTGTTCATTACGATGAGTACAATGACCCCTTTTCGGGAAAGAAGCGATAGCGTGTAGTGCATGCTATAAAGGATTTTTTTTAGGTTTATAGTTAATTTTAAAAATGTGGTTGCGATATGGAACATAAACCTAATACCTATAAACTTGATAATGATGTGATTTCTTATGATCTGGATTTATGGTAAATTTGTAGCATTTATTAACTCCATTCGGTACAAACTCTATTAATGTAATCCGACTCCAACCGTTTGGGTACGCGGCCAGCCAGGGAAAACAATCCATAAGCCTGGTTGGCGAATCCTCCCTTTTTTTATTGGAATTCTACGCTACGTACTTCTACGACATTCTCGTTACTTGTCAAAATTCATTAAAGTCAAGTAAATGTGTTGTGAGTACTTTCGACGACCGCACATCAGTGGTAACTTTGACAACGTCTTTATTTCGTAAGCAGCAAATGCGGTTTTCGTAATTCAAGTTTTACCACTGACGTGCGGTTGACTATACGTGTACGCCCACATATTGCCATTATAGTATTATGTTTCAAAGTGGGCGAACTTCTACAAATTACCACAAATAATTTGAATAACAGGGTGCCATTTTTTTTAACTAAATACCCTTATTTTGACGAAATGTTTATGTATAGCTAATATTAGAAAAAAAATGCAAAATTAAGGGAAAGGGTACATAGCAAATATTGAAAAAAAAAACTGCAAAATTAAGGGTACATTTATATTGCATATAAAAATTTATCCGATAAACTTTTGCTATTGTACTGCATATTTTCCGTGTGGTGCCGGACGTAAATAATTTCACCACCCTCTCTCTTCTCATGGGTGTCGTAAAAGGCGACTAAGGGTTTCATCAGAGGATGGGCAGCAGCGTTCTCTGAGTATTTAAACAACTAACTGCGGTCGCCAACCCGCCTGCCAAGCGTGGCGATTATGGCATATCCTCCTTTGGAGGAGGCCTTTTTCCGGCAGTGGACGTCTTTCAGCTGAAATGATGATGATGACAGCATATTTTGCAGAACAATCAAGTTAAATTGTCAGTGAGTTAGCCAGGTTCATCAAAGGACCAATAGTCATTAGTGTACATTGATTCTGTGTGGTGCCAGACACAAAGAAAAGCACCACCCCATCTCTTCTCCTGGGTGTCGTAAAAGGCGACGGGATTCATCAGAGGATGAGTAGCAGCGTTCTCTGAGTATTTATTCAACCAACTGCGATCACCACCCCAGCTGTCAAGCATGGTTATCTTGGCATATCCCCCTTATTTTGAGGGAGGCCTATGTCTAGCAGTGGACGTCTTTCGGCTGAAATGATGATGATGATGAATGGTCATTAAACCGACGTGACGTGGATGGTTAGACAATTTGTTTTTTTAACCGACGAAAAAAAGGAGGAGGTTCTCAATTCGACGCGTATATATATATTTTTTTTTAATGTATGACCACGCATAACTTTTTACAGAGTGGTCCGATTTTGATGATTGTTTTTTTAATGGATAGAGTATATCTCAAAGTTGGTCCCATTTAAATTTCAAAATCAAAATCCACCCCTAAGGGTAGTAAAACGAGTGTTTGTTCACCCACTGAATTCTTACCTGTTAACCGATTCTGTTGAAACTTGACACATAAATATAGTTCTAGACACTACGACATAATGGAGACCTGGAATTAGATTTTAACCACAAAAAAATGAAAAATAAAACTTTTTAACAAAAAATTGAACCAACGAAAACAGAAACTGAAAAGCGAAAAATAACTAATTATGAGTCGGCGCCAAACAACCAATCAACGAAGATCATTAAATTACTTTAAATAAATAATAAAAACAACGTCACATCAAAATATACAACGTGAAATTTTCAACGATAAACAATAACTTTCCAAAAATGCGTTCTCCGCTCGGCCACTTGCAACTTACACGCACTTTGCTCATTAAAAGTTCGTTTGGCGCCGACTCATAATTAGTTATATATAAATAATAACTAATTAAATTATAATTACTCATAGTTAGTTACCCGACTGCGCCAGAAGGAGGTTTATGTTTTTCGAGTGTATGTATGTATGTATGTATGTATGTATGTATGTATATTTCTTTGGCACGCTCTGTAGCCTAAACGGCTTGATGGATCTTAGCTTGAGAGGTGTCGTTGGATTTGTCTTAATTGTGAGAGTGACACTGGGTATATCAAAATTATAAAAATCAAAATGGCCGCTTTTTGGAGCCATTTTATGTGACATGAAAATTTTTTTTTGCTCAAAACCTATCGAGTGGGGTATCAAAATAAAGGGTTTTATAAATGGTTTACGAAAATATATACAACTTATATGTTTAAATGTAATTTGGAATGAGAAATCCTAAAAAACAACAAAAAATATATATATTCAACGTTAAAAATGAATTTGACTTTTAAAAAAAAAACATTAATAGTGTGATAAATAAAATATGAAAAAGCTAAAAAATTTCAAATAAATATTTTATTAACAAAAAAAAAACCCGACTGCGAGTAAAAATAACAGAAAAGATATAAACAAGACTTATCAACACGCAGGCGGAGGCTACCTATGAACTATTATGTAATTCATGACCAAAAACATACGTAGCCTCCGACTGCGTGTTGATAAGTCTTGTTTATATCTTTTCTGTTATTTTTACTCGCAGTCGGGTTTTTTTTTTTGTTAATAAATTTTTTTATTCGCTTTTCAGTTGCTGTTTTCATCGGTTCAATTTTTTGTTAAAAAGTTTTATATTTTATTTAGATAGAACTAGCCTATCGGGTATCATAGAAAGACGTTATTGCGTATCCCTCGGAAACTGTTTATCTTTCCAGAATAAAAAATACCTTTATGTTAATCGGGGTTATGGTCTATCTATGTGTGTGTAATAAATCCATTAAACTTTTTCAGTGTGGAGTAACAAATAAACATCCATACTTTCGCATTTTTATTATGGGTAATAATTAATTAGGATTAAAGAGCATATAGCATTGTGGGTGTACTATACACCTCTGCCTACCCCTTCGGGGATATACAGGCGTGATGTCATGTTATGTTATGTTTAGCATTGTGGGACACTTTGTAGCGGCTGAAGTTTGTAGAATATCTACACTAGAGATATTGATTTCTGATAAGATTTAGATATAATACATAATTTTACTGAGGTATTATAGCACCATTACACATATACCCCATTTTTTACGTGGAAAAATCCTCATCCATCCAGATTAAAGGCGATGATGTTCAACCTTTGTCTGGGAGCGTGAGTTTCGTTCTTCTATTAGATATAATACATAACTGAGGTGTATCACCATTAAACACATACCGCCTTTTTTAACCGAAGAAAAAAATGAGGAGGTTATCAATTCGACGCGAATTTTATTTTTTATTTTTTTTGTTTATGACCACGCATATAACTTTTTACAGAATGGTCCGCTTTTGATGATTCTTTTTTTAATGGATAGGGTATATCTCGAAGTTGGTCCCATTTAAATTTCAAAATCAAAATCCACCCCTAAGGGTAGTAAAACAGGGGATGAGTGTTTGTTCACCCACTAAATTCTTACCTGTTAACTGATTCTGTTGAAACTTGACACACATAAATATAGTTCTAGACACTACGACATAATGGAGACCTGGAGTTAGATTTTAACCACAAAAAAATGAAAAATAAAACTTTTTAACAAAAAATTGAACCGACGAAAACAGAAACTGAAAAGCGAAAAATAACTAATTATGAGTCGGCGCCAAACAACCAATCAACATAGATCATTAAATTACTTTAAATAAATAATAAAAACAACGTCACATCAAATACAACGTGAAATTTTCAACGATAAACAATTACTTTCTAAAAATGCGTTCTCCGCTCGGCCACTTGCAACTTGCACGCACTTTGCTTGTTAAAAATTCGTTTGGCGCCGACTCATAATTAGTTATTTTTCGCTTTTCAGTTTCTGTTTTCGTCGGTTCAATTTTTTGTTAAAAAGTTTTATTACGTGGAATAATCCTCATCCATTCCAACAAAGGGCGATAATGTTCCTTCAACTACCATTATCTGGGAGCGTGAGTTTTGCTCTTCTGTAGATATAATACATAACTGAGGTGTAGCACCATTACATAGGTACATACCCCTTTTTTACGTGGGAAAATCCTCATCACTCCAAACGAAGGGCGATGATGTTCCTTCAATTACCATCATCTGAAAGCGTGTGTTTCGCTCTTCTGTAGATATAATAAATAACTGAGATATAGCAAGCACCATTACACACATACCCCCTTTTTTACGTGGAAAATCCTCATCCATCCAGACGAAGGGCGATGCTATTCCTTTAACTACTCCTTTGTCTGGGAGCGTCAGTTTCGCTCTTCTATTAAACGCGGCTGAACTAATTCCACTGAAAATTTGTTTTTCAGTTGACTGATTGATTGAATTCCATTTCGGTTGCATTCCCACTCTTCAGAAAGAATAAAACAGCTTAAATAACCTTAAAATGTAGGAATACAAATATTGAGTTACCTATAAAACTAAAAGGCCACTTGAACAGGTTTTCGTGGGTATGGGCGAAATCGAAACATTTCAAATAAATTCGGTGAGTGTTTGTGGTAGGTATTCTGTATACCACTTTAGGAGGGTGAAGAGCACTGTTGGCAGCATAGCTGTGGAATAAAATGCGATGGCTTATTTTTCTTTTTATTGGGTAGTAAAAGGCTCTTTCTGTTTAACCGAATAAGTTAAAAGTTTCTAGATCAAGACATATTTTTAACTGATTGGAAAAATTAGGAGGTTCTCAATTCGATTGTATTTTTTTTATGTTTGTTACCTCTGAACTCCGTCATTTATAAACCGAATTGGTTTATTTTTCTTTAATTTTTTTCATTATAGGCATACATAGCGATTTTAGTATTTTCATAAACAAATCAAACATTTTCAATCAGAAATTATCATTTGGTGAAAATCTGATGAAGATCTTCGGAGATAAAGAAGAGAACTCTTCAATGGATGACAGCAAATCATTGAAGATTGCAGCAATCGTTTGTCTTTCTATTAAACGTAGAAAAATAAAATGCACTAAAAAAAAAGTAAAAACCGACTTCCTAAAGAATAAAATAATTTATTTGAAACAGTTTAGGAATGAAACAATTTTTTTCTTAAATCAAACCGAATTAAAGGCACCTACTTTCTCATCATCGTCATCATCATTTCAGCCGAAAGACGTCCACTGCTGGACATAGGCCTCCTCCAAGCGTCGCCACAACGACCGGTCCTGCCTGGCCTTCCGCATCCAACGGATTCCCGCGACCTTCACCAGGTCGTCGGTCCACCTTGTGGGGGGCCTACCCACGCTGCGCCTTCCAGATGTTCCAGGCACCTACTTCCTAAACTGTTTCAAACATTTTCCACATTTTATGAGCCTATTTTGTGTCTTTTTCCCGTCTTTTACGATCTAGGGTCGAATTTTTAAACGTGTTTCTAACTCAGACTCCCATCTTCTTCTCTTTCATCTGGTTTAGTAAACACAAAATAATAATAGTGAAAGGAAGGTAACTGGTACTCCCACCCTACGTGGGATACAATTAAAACGCGATACGTTAACACAAAAACGTAGATTGAATTTCCATTGAGAGCAGATTTTCAATCTGTTTTTACTTCGCTTAGTTCTACTTTCGTACAATAGTAACACTATTTCATGATTTCATGCTTCTATTTTTTACCTACGACGGAACGGAGAAGGTGTATGCGTTTAGGGTGAGAGGTTGCTTGTTTGTTTTTGTGTTTGTGTTTGCAAACGAATGATCCCATTTATCTACAAAATGGTTTGTCCGATTTGAATACTGTTTTCTGTACAGGGTTTGTAATGCATCTGCAATGGTTCTTAGATAGGTGTTATGGTGTTTACTCGCGAGGGGGCGCTGCAATTAATATTTTTTGTGCAAAAGTATGTTCCCATTTATCACCAAAACGGTTTGACCGATTTGGATACGGTTTTCTGTAAAGGGTTTGTGATTTATTGCCGATGGTTCTTAGTTAGGTGTTATCATGTTAACTCACCAGGGGGCGCTGCAATCAATATTTTTCGAACGTTAAAATGATTTCAACGCAATTTCCCTGAGATGGCTTAACCGATTTAAATGCGGTTTTTTAGCTTAATAATGTATACTTAAAATTTATTATGATTATAGTTGCATTACTGTTTCTGTCTGCTTATAGCTATGACCAATGATGTAATCATCCAAGACTTTTATATAAATAACTGTTTCTAATAATACGTCAGCACACATACATTGGTAGCTTACACAATATTACAAGTCTGCAAAGTCCGTATTGAGTCAGGATGCCTCCGGCAATGCGGGCTTTTGAAAAGGGCATCAACAAAATGAGACCGAGTATTACGTAGGTAGTTACAGAGTTTCAAATTTTGTTCTGCAAACATCCGGAAACCAGGTTTTTTAAATAATACTTCTATCAAGTACCTATACGTTGTAGTAGACAAGTGGCGCCTCCATCAGTAAAAAAATATTACTTGCTGAATAAATCATATATCGATAATTGTTTTTAACGATTGAAGTACAGGTACTGTAGTTTAATAAGAAACTATTCACTCTGTAAATTATAATTCGCTGTAGTTGTAGATAGAAAAAGTGCAAAAAGTGGCTGTTTTTTGCACTTTTTCTATCTACAACACAGACATAGTAAAAAATATAGACGAAGTGCTGCCTACAATCGTAGTTAAGCCAAAAAAACCGTGCTCCTCCATCTAGAAACATGCGCTCACGCACACACATGCATATTAAACCGTGCTCACCAGTACACATGTCGCGGCATCGTTCAGTAACAAATATCTTTCAGATGCATGTGTGTGCGTTAGCGCTAGTTTGTACACGGAGGAGCACGGTTTTGTTGGCTTCACTACGATTGTTTGCAGCACTTCGTCTATATTTTTTACTATGTCTGTGATCTACAGGTATTGCGAACTATAATTTACAGAATTTAGAGCTTCTGATTAAACTACAGTACCTACCTGTACTTCAATCGATCAAATGATCGATGTTCTTCGACAAAATGGATCAGCTGATTTTTTTCGCGATTTCATGGTTGACTCCGTAGTAATAATTGTTCGGTAGCAGTCTCTGCGACTGGTTGTGGAAGGTAGAGGATCGAGTGTTGTGGCGCAATTTGGGAGCAATGTCGGCGCAATAGGCCTCGAGGCCGAGTTGATTGATTCCCTGAATGAGCTTTTAAAAATAATATCACCACGCATTTCTGATACACATTGTACAGGGCGCCCTTTTGCTAACAGTGGTGGCAGCACAGTCGACCCGCACGTCAGTGGTAACAGTTTGACCTTGACAGCGTCTTTATTTCGTAAGCAGTAAGGGCGTGTTCCGTAATTCACGTCGATGACATGCAGTCGACTGTACTATACGTAACATTTGATTTATGCCTTATAAACACGAATTAGGTTTGAACTATCATTGATCATTATAAACTGATGTTATTAAAACACAAATTATTTAAATTCTTAACATTACTTTCTTTTAATACAGGGGGGCTCTTGGCAAAGTAATAAACGCAAGGATTGTATAATCTGCGAGGTGAAGTTAATATTATATTATTATAATACGAGTGAATATTATGAAAAACCAGAAAAACCAGAAACCATTTATGAAACGAATTTGGAAGTAAAAGCATCTCTTTCAAAACAAGTGAATGCAGCGCTCATAGGACATCAAAATAAATCACCAGTAACCAATCTCGTAAATTATTTATTACATAAATACCACTCAATAACAAAAATCACTCGTATTTTTGCAAGAATAATACGATTAACCACTGCAAAAAAACATGTTCACAAACCTTACCTCGAAATACACGAGCTTCGCCGCGCAAAACTGCTGATTATCAAAAATGTTCAACAGATAGAATTTACAAACGACATAGATTCTATAAATAAACACGGAAAGGTGCACTCTAAAAGCAAGATTTTAAACTTAAATCCAACCATAGATGAGCATGGAATCTTACGTGTGGGTGGCAGACTGAGAAACGCTCATATAAGTATTGAGATGAAGCATCCCATCATACTACCCCATGACCATCCGCTTACTGCGTTATTCACAGACCAAGCTCATAAATTGACTTTTCACGGTGGAGTGCGTCTTACGTTAGCAAATCTGCGACAGCAATATTGGATAATCGGAGGTTATATGGCTACGAAAAAGTTTATAAGAAATTGCGTCACGTGTAGAAGGCAAGATCCTACGAAGCACTACCAGCTCATGGGGGACTTACCAGAACCAAGGGTGAATCCTGAAAATGCATTTCATCACTGCGGCGTAGACTACACAGGTTTCGTCGTCGAAGTGAAGGCTAACAAAGGGAGAGGAATAAAAACCACAAAAGGGTACATAGCAGTTTTTGTTTGCATGGCTACGAAAGCTGTTCATCTAGAGCTCGTGTCAGACTTGAGTAGCTCAGCTTTTTTGGCTGCTCTAAGCAGAATGGCAGCCCGAAGAGGAGCCCCACGTCATATGTACAGTGACAATGGGACAAATTTTGTAGGAGCAAACAGAATGTTGCAGGACGAATATAACCAGCTCCGGCAAATTTTCAGTGAAAGCTTCAATAAAGAGATAACAGAAATGGGTATTGAATGGCATTTTAATGTACCAAGGTGGCCTAATGCCGGAGGATTATGGGAACGAGCAGTGCGCAGTCTTAAACATCATCTTAAGAGAGTAATTGGCCAACAAAAGTTAACCCATGAGGAGTACTCCACATTGTTGGCTAGAATTGAAGCGTGCCTAAACTCTCGACCTCTTTGCGCTCTAACAGAGGACCCCAACGATCTCGATTTCCTGACACCAGCCCATTTCCTAACAGGAAGACCAGGAGCAACCATGATAGAAACGGAGCAAGATGCTAGAACCAGATGGCATCTTACTTCAAAGCTATTTCAAGACTTGTGGAAAAGATGGAAAACTGAATACTTGGTCCAACTCTCATCAAGAACCAAGTGGTTAAAATCTCAAAGAAACATCAATATTGGGGATCTAGTTGTGATCCACGATGAAAATCTACCACCAGCAAAGTGGGCTCTCGGACGTGTAGTTGACACACACCCAGGTAACGATGGCCTAACCAGAGCGGTCTCATTAAAAACAAAAAATGGGGTCATGAAACGCCCTATTGTTAAAATCTCCGTGTTGCCTATTAACCAGAACAACAAACCAGAATCAAGACCAGATCAATAAACAATCTTATTGTAATACGTTCATACAAAAAAGCCCGATATGATTACCAGGAACTCGAATACTACAATGAATTTTTGTCAACGCGGCATTTTAACGCTTACGCTAGACGTCGTCGTACAGTGGCCCAGACAGCTAGGTGCCGACGAGGCATTATCAATTATATCGGACACCTGGCGAATGACCTATTTGGAGAGTTGGATTTACGTTTCGCAGACCAGTACAATGTTTCAAGGACATAAAAACTATACGACTCGTTGTGCGCAGTAGGCAGTAGTATATCTGGAAGAGCGGGCGATGTCGCCTGCGCCGGGAGCCTGCTGATGCGCATCGCGGCGAGGGTCGACGCCGGCAGGGGTCTGCGCCGACCCCGCCGCCTCCGAGGAGTCAGCGTCGCAGCGGGAGTAACCGCCGGCAAGAATCGGCGGTTCCAACGCCGTGGCTAACCAATAGACCAGTAAATAGTGAAGTGCTTAGTGCTAGTGGCTTAAATGAAAATATTTCTGACTTTCACTTACAAAGCTATGCGAAACGTTGGCGTAGCGCTAAGTATAGTTCGATAAAACGGGACAGAAATACGGACAGAGGGATTCATAATGAAGGAATCTCGGTGGAGGACTCTATTCTTTAATTTAAGAAAATTTATAACATTATACTTTTATTTTTACCAATGTTTTGTTGATCTTAACTTTACCATTTTATTATGTTTTTCTTGTATTTTTATGTGTTTTGAATTTGTATTATTTTCATTCATCTTCATCTCACGTCTCATCTCGCTCTCGGGAATATGTTCGAGTTAAAATCGAACACTTCGCTAATTTGCATAAGTGCATCGCATGCAACTTATGCACATTAGCGAGTTCACCTAATTTTAGGACAGTTCGCGTTCGATTCTCGTTGAGACATCGCGTGCTCAAAACCAGTACCATTTCACCAATAACCCTTTATAACCATTTTAACCAGTTTTATAGATTAGTTTAGTCATAATATAGTTTACCAGTTTTTAGTGTTAATTTGTGAATTATTGTGCCAAATATATAGTTATTTAATCGATATCCACGACTTTTCACTTTAACATATCATACCAAAAACAATAGTAAGAAAGAAGTGTCTTAGGTCACCATAGCGCCGACGGACACTTAACCATTACTTTCTTCATGTGCACTTGCCGCGGTCAGTCTGTGGATGGGTGATCATTTCGTTACACATCGAGACCCCTCCTTGCCTCGGAGAGCACGTTAAGCTGTCGGCCCCGGTTGTTATACGAATATCTGTGGCAGTCGTTACGGGTAGTCAGAGCCTGAAAGTCTGACAACTGGTCTAACCTCCGAATGTCAGTATTGCCCAATAACTGGGTTGCGGGGGTCTGATGGCAGTCGCTCCGTGTAAAATACTGATGTTCAGCCGCATCTGGTTAGACTGAGAAATAAATTACCACTAAAACAATAGATAAACATACATAGGTATATATATATAACATACAATAAGTACTAAATATATATAATAATATACTATTATAGTCATAGATAAAATACTAATGAGATGATTCTGACAAAATTTTATATAAAAAGAACTTCCGAACTTTCCTATTAAAAGAGTCCCGACTGGTGGCCATCCTAAGCTCGAGAGGTAGCTCATTCCAAAGAAGAATTGATTGAATATGAAAGGATGAGGGAACAAAATTAGAGCTATGATAAGGGCAATGTAGAAGACGATTATTAGAAGACCGTAGGTTTCTTGTGTGTGTAGAGCATAAATATTGAAAGTGGGGAGTTAAGTAAAGAGGGGGGAAAGGAGAATTAAGTAAAGAAAAAATTTCTCTATTCCACGATAAAGATTTTTCTATTCCACGTAGCCGAAAACATATTTTTTAAAGTTTGAAATTGGGTGAAATACTCTTTTTTTTTCACATTCTACAGTGTAAAATTCACGGGAGTTTGTAGTACGTACCGTAACGGTCCAAATGTGTCCATTGAACTATACAAAAAAACGGCCGCCCAGGTTCGGTGAACAGTAATGGATTTAGCATGAACTGGGCTGACGAGGAATTTAATGAACAGGATTAGAATTTAGAACGACAGTCTTGGGAGCGTGGTTAAAATTGAAGTGGAACTGGGATGGAAGAATACAATAGAACATCCTAATTTTAATAGAGAAGATGGTTGGCAGCTACCACCTGTTTGGAACCCAGTCCTAAAAATAATCAAGTCCCAAACAGGACGCAACACTGTAAAAGATAATGATATTGTGAGTGATTACTGCGTGCATCGAAACGATTTTAATTAATAATATTGTACGGTAGATAAAAATATTTTTTTAGAAATATCTGTAAAGACGATTGTCATCTTAGCCTACCTGCGACCACGAAATGCTGTAAAGCTTTCGAAACGTCAGGGAAACCAATTTAAATAATATACGCGATTTAATCCGGTTAAATTTTGTTTTATTATAATGTTTAGTGATCGCGAAAACCTAAGAAGTTATTAATACAATAGAATTTTAGCATTTTATTTTATTATTTTTTCTAAATTACATGAAAGTTATAAAAATAGATGGGAAATATTATAGAGATTATAACAAATACGTTTTAAATAGGTTTCATAGTAAAATAGCGAGAAATGTAGTATTTAAACGTAAGTAAATAGAAAGGGGCGTGGCCAAGGTCAAGTTGGGCAGTTGACGGCTCTTTGACATTTCAAACGACAGCATCCGAGGGGTACACAAAACATAAGCAACATAGTGGCAACAAACTTATATTATTTACATACAAGATATACATATATGTTCTGTGGGCGGAATTATTTATGGCTTGGTTTGTTTGATGTGACATAATAACACTTATATTTTTTAAATAATTACCTGAAAAGTTGTATTTGAATTTCTCTAATATACAAGATGTTGTTCTGTGATCGTGCCATATTTCTAGATCTGATGAAATATAATGTGCTTAGTCACCCAAATATAGTTAAAATATTCTACGATTATTTAATTCCTAAATTTTCACATAGAAACATAGCGAGGGTTCGAGAATAAATCCCGAACGATTCAGAAAATAAGTCATCGGCAGCTCTGTCAAAGGGTGTAAATACCTGCAAATTGTTTTGGTGGTGTCGCACACATCGTTTTTGTGTGGCACGCGACACACGGGGGGAATTTATTTATTTACAAATAGGTATATAACAACAACAAAAAAATTAATCGATTTTTTTACTGATTCGTGTTCAGTATCAGTGGTATAGTCACCTCCTTAAATATGGCACGAATACAGATCAACATGTTGTATAAGTAGGAATTAAAAATCCAGTACCTACTTATTTATGTAATGTCATATAGGATATTATTCATGATAAACAAAAAAAAAACTGTTAAATTGCATAAATTAAAATTTATAAGGGGAATGGACTATATAGAAATCTATCTAAAAAGTTAAAGTATACTTTCTCTCGAATCGCCAACACTGAAAAATCAGCTTTTCAGTTTCTTTTGAAGTATGAATAAATAAACACGATAGGTGCAACGAGCCAAGCTTCGTGAGTAACGTATAATTCTTATCCAACATTGAAAATTCCTAGTAAATACGTGACATATTGAACAAATCGATGGCACGCCTTGCATCGGTGTGGGGTGAATTATATTCCACCAGTGGACACAAAAGTGCTACTAAATGGCCTGTACTTAGTATTGAATCGATGTCCAAACATTTAAATGACGCAAGCTCTTTTGTTAAAACGCCTACGTAGGTATAGGTTTTTTTCAATTAGTTTTGAAGACAGCTGAGCTTTACAAATAAAATGTAACTATTCAATTTCAGAAAACTTTTTTAAGATTTTATTTCAGTATTTAATGTTCAAGTTCGTTCATGGGCTACATGCCTCGACGGATGGAGTCCCTAACGCAGCAATAGTACTTCGGTGCTGCAGGCGAGAAACAATTCGAAAAAAAACCATGGGCTTCAAGGTAGCAGCTATTTACGATGAACTTCTTTTTTAAAATATTGGGTTTTTTTTTTTCGTTTCTAAGTTTTGTGAAGAAGATATCATAGGTATCTAGATATTTAAAGTTCCAGTTCAAGTTATAAAAAAGTCTGAATAATCAAGACCTAAACAGCACGCTACACTGTAAAACATAATGAAATTGTGATTGTGAGTGATCACTGCGTGTATCGAAACGATTTTAATTAATAAAAAATTGTACGATAGATTTAATTTTTTTAATTATCTATGAACACGTTTTCCTACAACCACGAACGCTGCAAAGTTTTCGAAACGTCAGGAAAACCAATTTTAGTAATAAACGCGATATAATCCGGTTAAACTTGTTTTATTATCATCTAGATATTTTTTGTTGAAATAGTTTTTTTTTTTTCATTTTACATTATTAAATTTACATATTAAATTTTTTTATTAGATGAGCGATTAAGTAATATATAGTTTTGGGCTGATAATAAATAAGGCTTTTGGATACAAGAGGCACAACAGCATTCTAACAGATTCAGATTATTTTATTTTGCCAAAAATAGAGTACATAATGGTAGTAGTAGCATAAAATAGATAATAATTACTAGTATTATTGTCTATTCTTATGGTAGTAGTTTGCAATAGTCTCACTGGGCCCTAATTCACGTAATTTCATGACACGCCGATCAAGTTGCAGTGACGCTGCAGTTCGTTTCTGATCTTTATGAGAATACGAAAAGCATCGTTTTGATCGAAACTTAACTGCAACTGGTTGTGCTTGTGAAATATATATACTTTTTTTTTCTTTTTTTTAACATAGGGGGGCAAACGAGCAAGCGGGTCACCTGATGGTAAGCAATCTCCGCCGCCCATGGACATCCGCAACAGCAGTGGAGTCACCGATGCGTTGGCGACCTTTTAAAAAGACGTATGCTCGTTTCTTGAAGGCTCCCATGTCGAATTGTTTCGGGAAAACCGCTGACGGGAGTTGGTTCCACAGTTTGGAAATTTTTGGTAACGGTATAATCATCATCATCATCGTTTCAGACGAAAGACGTCCACTGCTGGACATAGGCCTAATAATAATAATACCCATGTAAACCTACCATATAGGCTTCCATTGTCTTGTCGTAGATACGACGATAATTTATTTTTACAGTGACGTCATAGACTCATCAAAGAACGATTATACCAGATTATTCAAATAAATACTACACTACAAATTACAACACAATTCTCACAATTCCTATTCCAGTATTGTGTATTCCGTGTGTACACGTAACGTATTGAGCGAATCGATTTCACGTCGGCCCACGTTGCTGTTCCATAAAATATGGTCCAGGCCAACCACTAAATAGCCTGGACTGTTTGTAGACTTGGCCTAGTGATGTAAACATTCACATTTGTCTAGTAAATTGGTTGGTAATGGAAGGTACTAATAAAACTGATAAAACCGGCCAAGAGCATGTCGGGCCATGCTCAGTATTATAGGGTTCCTTAAGTAGGTTTAATTACAAACGAATTAAATCGAATATTAATCATTGCTATTTTAGTTTTTGCAAACAGCGCCACCTAGCGCTAAATTTATGAAGCTAAATTTAAGAAGTGTGTTTCTTTTTGTGATTTTTTTAAATAGAAAGTAACTAATGGAGCATTATTTGCTATGATCATTTTTCTCTAAGGTCAATGACCTTTGAACTAGGACGTTTTAAGTATTTTTCAGTTTTCTCTCTATAACTCAAAAAATTATAATCACATTATACTCAAAATAATTTTAAAAGAGAATTTTCACAAAGGTCTATCAATGTGGAAGATTATAAGTTTCTACATTGCATAGTTTAGAAATGGCAGGGGGGGGACACATTGCAAGCCACTTTGGCGGGCTATATTTCGCAGATGGTAAACCTGATAAAAAAGTGGTGTATCAAACATTACCTTCATTTTAGTAGACCTATTCAATGATATCCCACACGAGGGGGTGCAGCGAAAAAAAAATTTTTTTCCCCATTTCACATGTATGGACGCCACCCCTAAAATACGGAAAAACGTTTTTTTTATTCTTTTAAAATTGAGATCTATATGTAGACTATTTTTTAACAAAATTTCATTTACTTATATTTTTAACTGTAGAAGTTATTATGCTGTAAAGGATTAGGACAGACGGACAGACGGACAGACGGACAGACGGATAGACGGACAGACGGACAGACGGACAGACGGACAGACGGACAGACGGACAGACGGACAGACGGACAGACGGACGGACATGACGAAACTATAAGGGTTCCTTGTAGGACTTCGGAACCCTAAAAACGTGAAAGTATGGATAATTTTTTTTATGGTTAGTTTTCAATGGGGGCACCATCTTAAAGGAAATTGAGCGGATAAGCACTGGTGTACCTAACCAGAAGTCGCAGGTTGGTCAATTTTCCACAATTTGTAATATATCTTTAGATTTCGCTCCGCAAGCGTTAATGTGTTAAACATAGAATTATTATGTTATTAATCTAAGGTGTTAAAATATTTACTGAATTTTTATTTCCAAGTACGTTTAACGTATTGCAACAGTTCTATGAACCAATTCACTGTTAGCGATTATATACTCATAAATATCGCTTTCATTTTGTTCGAGGAAATATAAGCATTGACTATCATTGCTTGTGTTATTATCATGTCTATGTTATGCACCTTATTACTGGTTTATTGGATTGCAATCGCAACTTCTGAGCGACAGATTCTCATCATCATTATGATTTCAGCCGAAAGACGTACACTGCTGGGCATAGGCCTCCCCCAAGCATCGCCACAACGACCGGTCCTGTGCTTTCCGCATCCAGCGGATTTCCACGATCTTTACCAGGTCATCGGTCTATCTTGTGGGGGGCCTACCCACGCTGCACCTTCTTGTACGCGGTCGCCACTCCAGAACTTTACGGCCCCATCGGTTATCCGTTCTGTGAGCAACAGATTCTAGGTTGGGGAATTAATTATAACTCATAGACCATGCACCCCATAGACGCATAACAGGCGACCAATGACAGTCAACACATCTATGAAATTTCACTAATGTAGGTCGCCACTATTCGCCACTTAAAATCTTCAAATCAGTTTTGGTTTCAACCACTTACATGAGCCGTCAAAACTGCCGCGTTAGTGATTAACCAATAGCCTTGCCTCTTTGACTGATAAAATGCTGAAGGCAAATTAGTGATGCATCTAGAGTAACTATAAATAAATGAAAAAATAAAACAGGTTTGATACGTCATCTCAGGTGCCCCGGGGACGAAGTACTCTCAAGAGCGTTCGGGGGGCCAAGCCTACTGCAAAAAAAAAAACTGACGGCCAGATAGCTGATGGATAGTTAGGTTATAAAAAAAATGTAAAAAATACTTTTGGATATTTTTACACAACACCAAATTAAGCAGAGCTTGTACTATGGGTACTAGACAATGGATATAATACTTATTTACATTTTTTTTTGTAAATACATACTTATAATACATAAGAAACACCCAGACCAATACAAACACTTATGTTCATCACACAAATATTTGTGTCCTGTGGGAATCGAACCCATAACCTCGTGATCAGCAGTCCAACACTCGAACCACTAGACCACAGACGTCAAACTAACGTTATGTCCGAACTGTGATCACACCACAAACTTTTTGCTAATTACTTTACATCATTCAGGCACCAACGGTTCAAAATTTGTGATAATGTAGTATGTACCTACCTACTTAAACTCATTTTTGTTAAACCATTTTTAGTGCCAATACACACACGACACGATAGAAGAAGAAGTGCCAATAAAGAATTTATTTATTTATTTATCATTTTGCAAACAACGAATTGCCGACGACAGCTACATAGGGTAGGTAGCTCAATTTTTTTGCATGACCAGAATAAAATAACTTAATTAATTGAGGAACAATGCTATCATTGACTATTATCAATAAAATAGCATTATCTCCAAAAGGCAAACATCTGAAAGTTCCAAACAAGCCGAACCTCCCCCACATCCGCCTCAGCCTTCAATAAATATTGTATTCATTTCAACTTGCTCCGTATCGCTGTATCGACGTGCCCGGCCTCCTCTACTCAATTTCCTTTAAGGTACGTGGGACACTCAGAAAGTTTTGCGAAACTAAAAAAAATTGTTCTATACGTACATATATTTTTATCAAATCTTTTCAAAGTACTTTCCACCAGCCTCTATACAAAGATTCATGCGCCTAAACCAGTTTTCAAAACACTTTTTCCAGTCCGCCGCAGACACCTCGTTTACAGCCTGCTCGAACGCAGCCAGCGCATCTTCCGGCGACGAAAATTGTATCCCTTTGAGCTGATTTTTTATTTTTGGGAATAAAAAGAAGTCACACGGTGCTAGATCAGGGCTGTAAGGAGGGTGACCCAGGAGTTTGACTGGCGTGCTGTCCAGGAAGTCCCTCGTTTTGAGTGCGGTGTGCGCAGGTGCATTGTCGTGGTGGAGCAGTAGCCCGCGGAGCCCTGTGTTTGGTCGCTTGTTGCTTATAACAGAGAAAACTTCTGGCAAACATTTGGTAGTATACCATTCGGCATTAATGCTTCTTTGATCCCGTAAGGGAATTGATACCAAGTGGCCAGTCAAATTAAAAAAGCTAGCCATCAAAATCTTACCCCCGCTTCTAGATCGCTTCACTTTGGTAGGCGTTGACTCATTTTGAAACACCCAAACAGTCGACTGGCGCTTGGTTTCTGGGTCGTATTGATAAATCCAGGACTCATCACCTGTAACGATGTCGTAAACACGCCGAGACGAGCCTGCTTCAAATTTGTTAAGCATATCACGGCACCATTCCACCCGGGCCTGCTTCTGAGCATCGGTGAGGTTGTGCGGCACCCAGCGTGATACTATCCTCCTCACGCAAAGATGGCTGTGTAGAATCTCGTGAACGCTTCCCGATCCAATCTTCAATATGTGTTGAATCTCCTGATATGTAATTCGCCTATTGTCTTGGATTAAATTTTTCACTGCTAGCACGTTTTCTTCGGTAACAGCCGTCAAAGGGCGACCGCTTCTTTCGTCATCCCCCAAAGTTGGTCGACCGCGCTTGAATTCGTTATACCAACGATACACGGTTGCCTTGGAAGGGCCTTCATCCATGAATGCCATTTGAAGTCTATCGTACGATTCATCCGGTTTCAGGCGACACTTGAAATCGTATAAAATCATAGCTCTAAAATGTTCCCGGCGCAGATCCATATTTCAGTGAGACACAATACTTTGAATTAACTCGCAAAAAATGTGGAGGGAAATTTTGAAATTGGAACTTACTTATTTTTACTTATAAATAATCATATTTTCGAAAAACATTATAACTGGCCAGTCTCCCATATATAAAAACTTTTTTTCGCAATACTTTCTGAGGGGCCTGGTACTTTGTAGACATCAGACTTTTATCCGCCGATTGGCAGCTGACTCAAAGTCATGTACTTTCTCTACGTTTTTTCTGGACTAAATGCACAATACCGACTGTCTGTCTGTAAAATGTCCTCTACTTCCCTATTAAATAAATAAAATAAATGAATATAAATGAATATTTTTGGGACATTTTTACACAGCACCATCTAGTCCCAAACTAAGCAAAGCTTGTACTATGGGTACTAAACAATGGATATAATACTTAGGTACTTTTTTTTTTTGTAAATATATACTTATAATACACAAAGAAACACCCAGACTAACACAAACACTTATGTTCATCACACAAATATTTGTGTCCTGTCGGAATCGAACCCACGACCTCGTGACCAGCAGTCCGACACTCGAACCACTAGACCACAGACGTCGTCGTTATTGAGTCGTTGTTATATACTGTAGATAGGTAGGTTAATCGCATTTCTTTATATTTTTCAAACGTTTCATTTTGAAACGACTATTGGATAAGTTTCTATCGGATTGGATTGTTTTTGAAGTGTGTTACATTGTTAAAATATTGTTTAGGTTTTGCGTGTTAATTAGTTTAAGACGCTGACAACAGCCAAATACCCCAATTAGGTTTCTTTGAAAAACATTTTTAGCTGTATCTATTCAGTTTGTGGCAGTGAAAAAAAAAAATGTTAATCTTGATCGTATTTTCTGAAACTGTATTGTGCCCAAAACACGTTTTCTTGAAGTTTTCTCGATAGAAAAGAATTGTAAACTAACCTCTTAAAACATACTTTAAAGCAAACAATCTCTATTATTTACTAAATAAATAAAATTAAGAAAACAATAATCTAAACATTTGTTGTTTCTGTTTTTCAAATAAGCTTATAGATTTTTATTAAAAAAAAAATTAATCCTAATTTTCATTCAAGTTGAGCGGCGTATCCGACGTCTCTCGGCTCGTTGCCTCTCTTTCAGTTCTGTACGAAACGACAGTGACCACAGAGGTCTGATTTTTTAGGTGTTGTCAGCCTCTTAAGCGCATGCTGTGTTCTCCTGTAAGTGCATAGGACTCGAAGCTTGCGACAAAAATTGTAACTTTCAATTCAACGCATTGTTGGAGAACCTAATAAATACTACTTATCGTACTTCCACAGACCAACAGAAGTTGGTCTAAGCGTACTTCGTACTAATATTATAAATGTGAAAGTTTGTTTTTTGAATCAATCACGCTTTAATGACGACGACCTCTGTGGTCTAGTGGTTCGAGTGTCGGACTGCTGATAACGAGGTCGAGGGTTCGATTCTCACAGGACACAATTATTTGTGTGATGAACATAAGTGTTTGTGATGGTCTGGGTGTTGATTATGTATTATAAGTAAGTATTTACAAAAAAAAAAGTATTTAAGTATTATATCCATTGTCTAGTACCCATAGCGCAAGCTTTGCTTAGTTTGGGACTAGATGGTGCTGTGTAAAAATGTCCCAACGATATTTATTTATTTATTTAATGATTGAACGGATTTGGATGAAATTTGGAACACAGATAGAACATAACCCGGATTGACATACAGTCTACTTTTTGCGCTGATGCGCGATAAACGACAACCAAGCGGCGAAGCCGCGGGCACAGGCTAGTAAATAAATGAAAAATTGGTCGGGTAGTTACCAATTATTGTAGGACCGAGATTTTGGAGGAATTAAAACTTTTTTAGAATAAGATTCTAGTCTATCAGGGACCGACAAAAAATCGGACACTGGTCTGTCATCTGTGAGGTGCCTAAGCGTTTAAATTGAAAGGGGAGGCGCGGTACACCGGGGGTTATTGAAATACTTATCGGGGGTAATGACTTGCGTGGACTTGCAGTTTTAAAGTTATGCAGATTCTGTCGTGGCTATATTTTTGCATAGCTTTGCATTTTTAGTATAGTATTAATAACGCGGTTTTGGCGACGTCTGTGGTCTAGTGGTTCGAGTGTTGGACTGGTAATCACGAGGTCATGGGTTCAATTCCCACAGGACACAAATATTTGTGTGATAAAATTTGTGTTGGTCTGAATGTTTTTTATGTATTATACCTAAGTATGTATTTACAAAAAAATAATGATTATTTAAGTATTATAATCCATTGTCTAGTACCCATAGTATAAACATTGCTTAGTTTGGGACTAGATAGTGCTGTGTAAAAATATCTCAAAAATATTTGTTTTATTCATTTATTTAAATATCGTAATATTATTTACTAGCTGACGCTGATCTTATGTGTTAATCCAGAATATGATCTATCTGTGTGCCAAATTTCATCCAAATCCATTCAGCTGTATCAGCGTAATGGAAGGACAAACAAGCAAACATTAATACTTTTGCATTTAATATTATTAGGATATAAAAGTTAGTGTGTTTATCACGCAATTATTATGCCGAAAGGGCTAAATGGATTTAAATTCAATTGGTAAAAATGAATTAGTAAAGAAGAAGTCGCCTATTTTTGCTTCACACCTTCACTATCACAGTGATGACACTCCGTGTACGTGTGAGCTCGTTCGCCGGTGACCTCGAGCGAGCGCGTGAATGCAATAGGCCTTGGCTGAGGCAGCCGAGACTGACGTTCCACTCACCGCGCACCGCGCACGGACCCCGCGCTCGCCCCGACCCGCACACATAGCCGCGAGCTATTTTACGAGCACACATGCTTAAGTGTCACTTCTTGTCGTTAGTATATATTCTATGACTAAGTCTCCTGCTTTCTATAAAGCTACAAAGGAGGTATGCCATCAATGCATTGGTTCATGTTTAGGTGTCACCGCTTTTCTCCCAACTTATTATATAAACACAGAAATCAAAACAATAAGTACGGCGCACACACTCATACTTTCTCACGCCTTCTTGGTGTGTGTTCACGCACGTATTCGTCTTCTTCCATTTCGAATCTGCCGCCGTATTACTATGTCAGTTGGAAGCATGAATTTTCGCTTAGATTCATCTCTGATAAGCCTTAGTGATGTGCAATATCTTAAACCGTAACTTACCGTTAAAACTGCACAGAATAGAAAACAAAATGTAAGTTATACCCAACATAATTCATATTCTACTAGCCGAGTCAAAACTTTGAAACTCCATAAATAAAACGTTTAAAGAATAACAATTTATGCCAGAGATATAACGCTATTATATTTGAAGTCAACTGCATAAATTGGCGTCGGAAAGTTTCCTCGCAGGGTTATTATATATACCTGTGTATATATTTCCAGACATGTTTCAGCTTGGGTCCATTATGGGGGGAAGAAAAATGGCTGAATGCAAAACAGGTGCTGCTTATTTTGAACTTATAACTTACCTTTGTCTTCGTTTTGAAAGTTCTGCAATGTTTGCTTATTATTGTGGTAAGGAGAATTTTAAATATTACCTAACAAAAATATATTTGACTCTTGGTTAAGGGTGAACGTAGTTGAGATTTAAGGCTGGTTCAAAGAAAGAAAGAAAATGTGTTTATTGGCACAAACAATCAAATTTAAAAAAGGAAAATAACATAAAAAATTAAATATATGTAAATGCCAAAGGGCCACCAGCTCAGCATAATGAGTGTGTGTGTGTGTGAGCGTTACGCTGAGGAGTACGGCTTAAGATACAACACTGGGAAAAGTGAGTTACTTATCTTTAAAGCAGGTAACAAGGGCGCTGAGAACTACCCAACTGTCACTTTATGTGGTGGTGTTTTGAACCGTGTTCATCAGTTCAAATACTTAGGACATATTGCAACGGATAATATGAAGGACGATCCAGATGCAGAACGGGAGCGGAGAGCGTTGGCGGTGAGGTGTAACATGCTGGTCCGAAGATTCTCACGTTGCACAGGACCGGTAAAAATTACACTTTTTAAGGCATATTGCCAAGTATTTTACACGTGTAGCCTTTGGACTAGCTGTACTCTAAGAACCGTCAACGCTCTTCGTGTGCAGTACAACAATGCGTTCAGGATGTTGCTGGGGCTGCCACGCTTCTGCAGCGCGTCGGGTATGGTCGCGGACGCGCACACTGACGGGTTTGCAGCGATCAGGCGTAAGCGCGCTGCGTCCCTGTTATACAGGGTGCGTGCCAGCACCAACAGCCTCCTGGGCGTCATTGCGAACAAACTGGATTGTCCTATTTTGTGTTACTTAAGTAAGCTACATATACTTACGTAATTATTGTTAGATTATGGTTATGGAAATGTATTATTTAATTTTAATTTTTATATGGGTCTGCGTGCCTGCAATAAAGAATTTTATTTATTTATTTATTTATAATGTTAGGTAGCAGTACAGGTACTGACTACCCAACGCTAATTTTCAGCTGCGACCCACGAGTGTGAAGTCAAACCAACTGCAGCGCATTACAGCGCAGCGCGTCGCGTTCATTTCATTTATTTATTTTGTAAAAATGTGGTAAATACAGGTGGAAGGGTACTAAGATTAGTTTGACACATTAACCATTTCACATTATGGCATACATTTTTTTTTATAATTATAAAACAATGATGTACAGAGCTAAAATCACATTCAGAGACTTCAATATTAAATAATCAATTATATACTATATCATAAAAGAATAACATTATAAATACATTTATATTTTAAAATTTAGTATTCGTCGACGGATTAGAAACATTTTTCACATAAAAATCTAAAAAGTTGATTTTTGAATTTAGTAAGCGGTAAATTCCGCATAGTTTGAGGTAAGTGATTAAAAAATCGCACCGACATTGCACTGTTTTGGCTACACAGTTCAGTCTTTATGAGAGGCAGAGCAAGTCTATCCAACATTGCAACATTTGACGTTGTAATGTATGAAATCGTATGGGAGAGATAACACACCAAGTGCCGCTGCGCGTAGTCGTGCAACTCGCGCGCTTGGTGTGTCATCTCCCATACGATTTCATACATCGCTGCATCGTCGCTACGCTTGCCAAGTTCCATTTGTGATTTTTGATAGGTTTTGGGAAACAACAAAAAACATATCATTTTCCTAGCAATACATTAAATAAGAAAACTAATAATGCAGTATGAAAAACATTTAATATTATTGTTTCTTATTTAATGTATTGTTTAGAAAATAATGTTTTTTGTTGTTTCCCGAAACCTATCAAAAATCACAAATGGAACTTGGCAGGCGCAGCGACGACATTACAACGTCAAATGTTACCACGCGACGCGCTGCGCTGTGATGCGCTGCAGTTGGTTTGACCCAGCCATTAGACTTTCAAAAGATTTGGCTGACGCATCGCATTTACTAACTTTTTACCTAATTATATATTATATAGTTCGATTACTCGTCACCGAATAGGTACTAAACCAGAGGTGATCGCGTGCTAATGTGCAGGAAATAATATTGTTTTCCCGGGACGTGCCAAAGGCGTAGCACCCCCCGGAGCTCCTCTATTTTGTGCTGAAAATGACCCACCGTGTGGTTTTAGTCAGTAGGAGTCCGACATACCCCTCCACCATCCCCAGATCCATCTCAGGATATCCATGAGGATTTCCACTCACAAACAAAAAAATGGTACTACACCAGAAACATCTCAACATATTTTTTATTCCTCGCTGCAGTAGTACCTCGACTTACAGACCGCCTCCTTGATCTAATGGTTACAAGCGCGACTGCTAAGCGTGGGGTCCTGGGTTGGATTCCCGGATAGGACAAAGTGTTATTGGGCTTTTCCATCAGGAAATTGTCAGTAGCAGCCCGGAGTCTGGATTTGTGCCCGATTAATGGCAATGGGCTCGCCCCCTATCCTATGGGACTAATAAAGTAACTGGCAAAATGTGGGTGTACTATTTATTTATTTATTTATATTATTGAGGACCTCCAATAAAAGATATACACAAAAAATCACAAGTGACACGCCCTACCCCTTCAAGGAAATACAAGTGTGATGTTATGTTATGGTACAGAAGTAATAGAGCAAAGTCGGTATCAAAAAAGACCTCCAAGGAAATCGTAGTCCAAGCTCCATCAGAAAACCATTCCGAAGACGATCTCGAATAAAACCTACGAACTCTTTCTGAACCTTCAAAAGTCCTTAACCTATTCATACACACACACACACACCCCCTAAAAACAACAACACTCCACCCCGACCCTAGGAATTAGCTCCATATGATTCGGAACGTTCCAAAACATCTGGACTTGTTCCAACATGAATAAATCATGTCACGACATGTCTGCAATAAGGCGGTATACGCCTCCGATAAAGACTGGGCAGATTGGGTTATTGGCTTCAATGTTTGTCTTAGTGCCGGAAACAGGGCCATTGGTCCATTTAGTTATGGTCGTAAAGTAAACCAATATTGATAGGATTTGGGTGGGACATAACAGTTTCCCGATATGGTTAGGACTGATGTTTGTTGTTCTGTATAGCTTACATAAGCAATGATTTGAATGCCTCTTAGACATGACCTCTTACAAGGATCTGTTGCAAGAAATATGTCAACACATAACGCAAGCATCCAGTTATACTGAGCTCTTTTAAATTTCGCTGTCCACAGACAAGATCCCTCCAAAATGAGAGGTATGCTCACATACTGAACAAAAGGGTTTTTGACTGAACACTGTCTTCCTTCACAGAGACCTGGATTTATTTGTAAAGCAAATAGATATTCCGTCATGTATTGGTCACCAGAACCTTGTCAGCCGTAGGACGCTATAAGTGTAGATTATGTTTTAATAAGGTGGCTGTGTTATTGGCACCTTTAAATGCCAATATCAAGCAGCCGAGGCAAATGAAACTTTTTTTCTCATCTACCCCGCGGACATCAACTATGGACAGAGCCACGGCTGGAAGCAACTAGAGCCTGACGTTTCAAAAGTGCCTGTAATTAGTTTTATTTGAAATAAAACACATTTGAATTTGAAGAGAGAGATTGCTGCCGCCTACTGCACCTATTAGGTTACGTCACTGCGTGACCCAAGCTGACTTCGCCTGCTGCGCCATTTCCTCAAGGCAGCTCCCGAAGTGGTGACACTCGGGCGTCGGTTCCGGGCCTGTGCGACACAATACTTACCGAATCATCAATGCCCCATGAGTATTTACGTCAGCCGGTAGGTGAGGGCGCTACGGCGCCTCTCCAGTCACTGCTCCAATACGGCCCTTACTGCCGCTATTGTGGCCTGCCCTTCGATATTATGCCCTTAGATTATTTTACTAACATACTTGTATCTAGTATAACCTACGTCTGAGTATTAATTTTATATCGTGGATCGCGATCTACAAAAATACATTAAAGGACTTCGCACATTATACCGACTCGACGTCAACTCGACTCGACTCACCGTAAAGCATTGAAATGTGAGCTTTATATCGTGGTTGTATCGGTGGAATTTTCAACATTCACTTTAAAGATAAAATGCGTGGTCCACGCGTCGTAAACCCAACTCGTTTGCCATGCATTGAGCCTGCATTGCCCACGCATCGGCCACGCGTCGACAACGCGCTTACGACAGGTGGCACGTTGCCTCCTTCATTCGTATACAATTGCTCCCACTCGATGACGACGCATTGTCCACTCGTTGACGACGCGTGGCCCTCTGGTGACCATCGAATTGATCGTCTAGTCGGTGACTCGTTGATGCTGAATCCAAAATTGGAGTTGGAACGGTATTGAATTGGTGTCGAGTCTATGCAATGTGCGAACTCCTTTATACTACAAATTGAACATACGAAGTTATCACACAAAATTCACTTGCACACCGAGATTTGGAACAAATTCCTTCAGTTCATACAAATATTTGTCTCAATGTTGAAACCGAACCGAGATCAAAACTGCGCCATTTGATATGTAAAATAGAGCCTCGTTGGCTTCTCATGGGTAACGTAGAACGGTTCATGAGATCGTTCCATAGGGAAGGGACGTGTATACCTGTATACTATATCATGTTGCGATCAGCATACCGTTTACACAAGGTATGATTTACCTACGGGAAGATCCCTTCGGCTTTTAACATAAGGTGTTACCTTTATTTATAGAGCATATAATTTATTAGGCTAAGGACTGTTTAACAGTTTTTTTAATCGGATTATCACTTGTTGTAGTGGTGAGGGAAAAAAATGAGGAAATTAAGAAACAAACCAGAGAGTGAGCTAATAAGTTGTTGATGGTTTGTGCAAATACACATTTATGGTGAACCTGTACGTAAAACGTCCAACGTGGACTAAAGACCTTCAATCTAATAGGTTAGGTAGACCTTACCTTTCGTTTTGTTTGATATAGAATAAGGAAGCAAGCTCTGACTACGTAAACATTTTCATGAAAAAATGAAAACGAAAATAACACAATATCATAACAACAAAACATTTCATAATTAAACCTATTAACGAAATTATGAAAGTAAATTAAAACTAATGATTGCATTTGCACGCGATTCAAAACCAAATAGCTGGGCAATAAAGCATTAATTTCTTTGGCACGGTCATTTCCGGGTCAAAACGATAGTGGCGCCAAACAATGGTGTTACTTATCATGCGATTATATTTTTTATTGATACGTACTTTTTAATTGGCTTGAGTTACAAAAGAAAGCGGTTTTAAATTCATCTTCCACAGAACATTTTTACAATTATTTTGGGATTACCAGTCTTACTAGATACGGCTGAACATCAATTTTTTACACGGAGCGACTGCCATCAGACACCCGCAACCCAGTTACTGGGTAATACCAACATCCTAAGGTTAGACTAGTTGTCAGACTATAATGACGCACGGGGAGAAGGGGCTCGCCTACCAGCGGCGAGCCGGGACCTGCCGGGAATGGCTGGGCGAATACGGGAGTTTTTCCCACGCCCCCGGCCAAGGGTCGGTAGAGGAACAACGTGGTGGTTTTTAGTCAGTAAGAGTCTGACACTGGCTCCACCTTCCCCGGGCGAAGTGCGTCCAAGAGGATTTTCCACACGAAAAAAAAAGTTGTCAGACTTTGAGGCTTCTTTCTACCCGTAACGACTGCCACAGATATTCGTATGGCAACCGGGACCGACAGCTATATATTGCTCTCCGAGGCATAGAGCGGTCTCGATGTAAAACGAAACGGTCACCCATCCAAAGACTATATAATTGTATGATTTGAATTCATAAACTTATGAAAACAATGGTTATTTTTTTTTGTAATTTTTTTTGAGTTGAACTTATGCATGGAGATTCTATACCAGTAGGTCTACCATGAAAATGTCCAACCGAAACTTCGGAGCGAAACGAAACACGAACGAAATACCAAGTAAAAGCTACCATGAAGTTTCAACGGATTTATCTATTTCGTTCGGGAACCATAAAGTTAGTGCGTGATTGAATGAAAGATGAGAAGTCTATTTTCGCATACAATAGAACTCTGTCATAAATGAAGTTGTATAAACCAGACACATGAAAAAGTAGGTACATTCGTTTGTATTAGAATTATGGTAAATTATGAACCATTGAAATATGTCGTATAAACATGACACAGTTTAATGTAAATATGGCGCGAAATATAAACAATTCATTGTTCACAAAGCTTATTACTTATTAGTGTGTTTACGGTGCAAGCATGGTATACGGTTATTCATTGTGAAATTTGTGTTAGTCAAAGGAATACTCTTATGATGGTTACCTACTTAAGTAATTTCTATAGTTTAATAAATATTTAGGTATCTAAAAATGCAACTTTCAAAGTATATATTTTATATGAACATGTGTTTACAGTGCAAGTGTAGGTAGTATTCGGTTATTCATTGTGAAATTTGTGTTAGTCAAAGGAATACTCATATGGTAGGTAACTACTTAAGTAATTGTTATACTTAAATAAATCTTTAGGTAGCTTAAAATACAACTTACAAAGAAAAATAATATTTTAGATGAGCAACAATCCCACCACTACTCAACTACAGTGATTTTTACCTACAAAGCTAGTTCCGCTAATAATGGTTTTATTACCATTGACGTGTTATGTGTGTGATTATGTGGTTCAACGTAATTTGTTTTGTTCAATTTTTAAATATTCGATATACCTACCTACTCTTGTAATTGGATCGATGGCTCTAATTTTTTTGGGTATAGGCAGTACTGCAGCAGGAGATCATCATGACATGAAGTTCCCGACCGAGTCTATATTATTATTTAGACTTAAGTAGATATCTAACTCGACAAAATGTATGGAAAAGCTGATTTATTTTCACTATTTCACAGTTGGTCCCATAGTGAAAGTTGTCCAGAAAGTTGAGCAGGAGCCTACCCTTAAAATATTTTAGTTACTAAAAAAATTGTACCGTATATTAGAAAAACAATAACTATTTTTTATATTTAAAAACATCAAATACTTTCATTTTTAACGCAATATGGCCTTAAAACATCAATATAATTACGATTGAACTACTTTTATGTCCATTAAAGCACTTTTAACTATAAAATTCATAGTTACGAAAGTAAAAAGTGACCTCTTTAGCTTTCGTGCAATTTAGGTTAAAATCACGAAAGAAGTGCTGTCAAAACTACGAAACTTCGGTTGTTCGGATCACTTCATGGTAGGGTTTACGACGAACTAAAGGTCACGTGTTCTCTTTCGGGCCCGATTTCGGAATGAATGTGTTTCATGGTAGGAAACACACGAAATTTCGGACCGAAACTTCGGAATTACGTTTCATGGTAGACCTACAGGTGTACTCTTCGCCCCTTTTGGGTAGATATACCCTTTTCAACGCACGAACTTTCTTCTCTGCTTTCCTCTTCTTTCTTTATTTTTCTTCTTTTTTTTTTCTTTGTATGATGACAATACGACAATAAATGAAAACACGGTTATTACTAGTCTATAGAAGCATTTGAAATACTATAAGTTGTTTAACGAAAATTAGAAAAAAAAAAAAAAAAAAATATATCGAATTAATAAGTAACACCATTAGTAATCATCTGTAATAATTGAGAAAGAGAGTTTAAAATCATATGGATTCGCACAGGTCTTTGACCTAACGATCTATGCCAGAAAGGGCTCGTGGCTACTTAGCCACTTTGCTACTTAGCAAGCGTATGGATTGTACGATCTGCAAGGTTAAGCTGCACTAGCCGCGGTCAGTCTGTATATGGGTGACCGTTTCGTTAAACATCGAGACCCCTTCGTGCCTCGGAGAGCACGTAAAGCCGTCGGTCCTGCGCCTGATCTCTCTCCGGTCGTGTCGAATTGCCGTCCCATCGGATTATGAGAGTGAGGGAATAGAGAGCGCACCTGTGTTTGCGCACACACTTGTGCACTATAACATGTCCCGCACAGATGGCTAGTCTCCATTGAGATTAGCCGCCGTGACCGAAATTCGGCCGGGAAAACATTATTATTATTACTATGCCAGAAAAATGATCCTACGTTCGAAATTAACATAACATAACATAACATCACGCCTGTATTTACCCGAAGGGGTAGGCAGAGGTGTATAGTACACCCACATTTCGCCAGTTAAAATTAATAAAATTAAAATAATTTTCTGTGGCTAAAATATTAACTGGATTTGATTGATTTTTTGTGTACAGTCAGAAAACGTGATAGGTGCTCTGTACGTGGTTTTATTTAAAGTCGTATTGTCATCTCCACTTTGTCACAGCGGTGACACTCCGTGCACGTGTGAGCTCACTCGCCGGTGACCTTGAGCGAGCGCGTGAATGCAATACGTCTTGGCTGAGGCAGCCGAGAGAATGTCCGTTCCAGACGCCGCGCACCGCGCACGGCCCCCGCGCTCGCCTCGACCCGCACACATAGCCGCGAGCAATTTTACGAGCACACATGCTTTAAGTGTCGCTTCTTGTCGTTAATATACATTCTATGACTTTGCATCGAAAAAAAAAAATGACGAAACAAACACAATTATGTGACGGGCTTATCAAACTCGTCTGGCTTGCACCACAAATTCTGTGCCACTGCCCTATTTCTTAGGGAGCAACCCTAAACTGCGTGCGTCATGGTATTAGAGACCCAACCAAAATATCGTGACAACTCAGCATAGTGATTATCATGAAGAGTCTAGTTCAAAACTATTATGTTTGCACGCGATGTTTGATAGCATCAATATTCTTATTAAAAAGCATTTGTTTAAATATTTTAGTATTGTCGTTCAGTTTTATTGGAATAAGGGCTAGTTTTTCAATAGTCAGATAACTTTTAACTGAGGAATAAATGTGACGTTTTGACAGTGTAGTATAGAAAATCTGTCAAAACGTCACATTTATTCCTCAGTTAAAAGTTATCAGACTATTGAAAAACTAGCCCTTAGTATAATTAAAACAGTCACGTGATTTTAAAATAAGGTTAATGGTTTTTTGACAATGTATAGTTGACTTCAGATGTAGTGGTTAACTTTTATAACTTATTTTTAGTCGCATTTCCTTGTTAAACTTATCTTTAAATAAGACTTGTAATCATACAGCATGACTGGATAAATAAGGGACATAACATAACAACATAACATAACATCACGCCTGTATTTCCACGGAACGGGGTAGGCAGAGGTGTATAGTACACCCACATTGCGCCAGTTATGTTAGTCCCATGTAATAGGGGGCGAGCCAAAAAAACAACAAAGGGTAAAAGGGGAAAGCGGAAGGGAAAGGGGAAGGGGTTAGGGGGGTTATATAAGGGACATAATAATATTTATTAAAGAATAGGGTAGAATGTTAGTACACAAAATGCTATTTCTTCACACTAACACGGACATACATGCGCGCTCAGCATTCCCACCACACACACAAACATACTCCATACATACCCTCCTCACACAAACATATACCACACACGCACACTCCACAAACACCCCCACCTAACTCACATACAGTTACCTCAAAAGTAATGTTTTTTATTTTTATTATTAGTATTGTATTTTGACCAATGTGATTTACGTGTCGAAAGTGACTGGATCCTGCAACACAGGGTATCCTAGTGTGGGATTCAGTATCACATTTATAACGTGTAAACATGTTTTCTTGAAAATAAATAAAATAAATCAATAAAATAACAAAAGAAATGTTGAATAATAAAATCCACGTTGAAATATCTGTAAACACGCTTGCCATCTTACGGCCAAAGTTAATATCCAATCTATCCACGATTTGCCCTACTAGAGATAGGAATTTGACATAAGCTCCATACAAAATATGTCAAATTTCTATATGTAGTAGGGTAAATCGTGGATAGATTGGATATTAATTTTGGCCGTTAATCTTCCTGCGACCACAAATGCTGCAAAGCTTTCGAAACTTCAGTAAAACCAATTTAAGTAATAATACGCGAGGTAATCCGGTTAAACTTGTTTTATTATAATACAATTTTTTTATTGATTCGGGTATAGTATTGTGAGTTGTTTTACCTCCTTTGAAACTTCAGGTGATTAAATAGGTATCCTGTATAAAAAAAGGAAATGCTGTCAAAGAGACATATTACTTGCTGTCTGTATTTGAAGAAACTATCACTGTCATTTCGCGAGCCTTAAATAAGTGTGATAAGGACAACCAAGCTCCGACTGAATATCTAATTACTGAAAAAATTACTACGTAATTTATAAGTAATTTAAGTAATAATAACACTAATGTAGCATATAAGCACAATCTGTCACTAACTCATCACTTACAACTTATGGGCTGATGCCTGAAATAAAGACATTTTATTTATTTTATTTTATTTATTTATTACTTTAATTTATATAGAAACAACCTTTTTTAAGTTATGAAATGAATGGCGTATTTCTTCTTAATCTTGTAATGATGATTATTTAAAAAACACTCATAAAAGCCACAACATAGCTTAGAGACAAAAGCAATCCCATTACAATATTTTCGTTTCTCTAAATCAACATGAACAAATAGCCATTACAATAAAAATACAACGGACATCGAACAGAATTACATTACTACATAGAATACTGTCGAAGGACTTGTCCACATTGAGGTGGTTGGCAAAACGCCAAGGAAACTCATAAGGAGGCCACAATACTGCTAGCAATAATATAGCAAGAACGCTCGATTGCGCGGCTAATATCGCGTGATGGGTAATAGTAATTAATCGCGTTCCGTTGGTTTTTATTCCATGCGTAAGGGTGCTCGGCAGACAGGTCGCAAGTTTGTAAATATTTTAATCATTTTGTTAAGTACTAAGAGATGAACTCGAATTCTAAATTATATTTTATTTTCAATCAAATGTAAGGATCCAATCCACAAAAAGTCCTTATTAATATAGTTTTAGAAATATTTTAACTAATTATTTTCGTTTTTAGTCCATCTGCTTGTTTGCTTGAAATATTTCAAGTAAATTTTGAGCCAGGTCGCGTAATCCAAACAAGTTAACATTTTTCATAAACATGGTAATAAAACTCTGGTGGGCGGGGCACGTTTCTCGCAGAACGGATGGCCGATGGGGCCGTAAAGTTCTGGAATAGTGATCACGTACTGGAAGGCGCAGCGTGGGTAGGCCCCCCACAAAGTGGAACGACGACCTGGTGAAGGTCACGGGAATCCGCTGGATGCGGAAAGCGCAGGACCGGTCGTTATGGCAATGTTATGGGGAGGCCTATATCCAACAGTGGACATCTATCGACTGAAATGATGATGATATATATGCTTATATATTTTTGAGGTAGCATTATTTGTTATCCAACATTTTAACTTTCTCGTAACTCTAAATAAAGCACGCCTTCAAAATATTATTCGTGTGAAACCTCATAAGACAGCACTTTATTCAAATAGCTTTTTAGGTATGGCTCCAAAAATATTTAATAAATTTCCTAAAAACATTAAATCGACTGATGATATACGTACATTTAAAAAGAAGCTCAAAGATTTTCTTGTTCTGAAAGCTTACTATTCAGTAAATGATTTTCTGACAGATACAACAAACTTTAGGTAAAGACACAAGAGTCCGATTTCTTTGTTAAACTTTCATTAATATATATTAATAAAAACAGTTATTATTATTAAACAATTAATTTCCACAAATCTGTAATAAGTATTATCTTTATGTTACCAAATTTGTACGCCTATCAAGGCAAAACATAGTGATACTGGATTATTTAAAAATTAACACCATGTCTTGTACATCATACCTATGTTTGACAAATAAATAATTTTGAATTTGAATTTGATAATTCTGATGACAAATTATAACATTAAGTTTTTTCCATTTTGTGGATTGGATATTTTTTTGCTAAAATAGGTACTTCCTAAATTATCTCCTCAGGTAACTATTCCGAAAAGACGCTCCCTAACTAACAAACAATATGAATATAAATAAATTTTCGTGCGAATCCCTAAATAGTTTGGAAATGATAAACATCTTTCTACAAACATTTCATATCATAATACAACTTAGTACATTTTGTTAGGAGAAGCAACTTCTAACTATGTTTGTGTAATTATAACATGCGACACTTCTAAGTACATAAGCGTAACTTGAAACTAAGCTACAAACTCAGTGTTCTCCTATGAAACTGAAATTTAACTGGAAAATATATGCACAAAGTCTTTTGTATGGTAATTTTGTCTGGCTATTTTGTTATAAACCACCACAATTCTTCAAGAGGGTGAGATAAAATATGATTGTGCTATGGTCAATGAAATACCGGCCAATTACCCACGAGTCAAACTCGGAGCACTATGGGCCTAAATCAAAACACAAAACTGCGTTGCGACGCGACGTCTCACCGCAGAAATCTACAAGCTCGCATAACACTTCGCAAAAACTTGTCACATGTTTCGCGGTCGCGCATTCCTGCGATTTATACATGGTTACCACGGTTACTCGAACTATGGCCAGCTAGATGCCTTACCGCACCGCATGAAATCGCATCGCAGAAATTCTCGTCGCAGTTTTCTGCGTTTCAAATTCAAATCGTGCCGTTTCACAGTTTTGTGTTTTGACCCTATTTGTTCCGTTCTAACAACCCCTTTGAATTTAGACTTTTTATTATTTTTGGTACCTATATTACATAATAAGATTGAAAGATAGTTAGATATAAGTCAGACAAGACCCTGTACAGCTGCTTCCATACATATATTCAATTGACAAGGCCTCTTTATATCCGCTATCTATTCATGTTTTGTTAATTTTTATTTTATCATGGTCATTTAATTACTTAGCTTAATTTACTCGACAAGGCCTATTTACATCTGCATCAAATTTTGTACTACACTGACAAGGCGTCTTTACAGCCGATTTAGTGATGAAATGACTATATTTTAATTATATTTTATATTCAACCAATTAAGCATTTCTTGACAAAGCCTCTTTCCAGATTCCATTCCTGTGTACAGCTGCTATAGATTTAGATTCCAGTATTAAAAATGCGAAGTGATGTACCTTCTATTGATTTTTATATAAAAATTCTGTTGCTTCAATTAATGTAATGACTTTGTTCTGTAAGTTCCTATGGTGATAATAACATAACATAACATAACATAACATCACGCCTGTATTTCCCCGAAGGGGTAGGCAGAGGTGTAATATTACACCCACATTTCGCCAGTTATGTTATAGTCCCATGTAATAGGGGGCGAGCCTATTGCCATTAACCGGGCACAAATTCAGATTCCAGGCTGCTACTGAGAATTTCCTAATGAAAAAACCCAATAACACTTTGCCCGACCCGGGAATCGAACCCAGGATCCCACGCTCACCAGTCGCGCTTGCAACCACTAGACCATAGAGGCATAATTTATGGTGATAATAAATAGAATGAATTGAATAGTAACATCTATTCTGTGAAAATTTCAACTGGCTACTTATTACGTTTGAAACGATACAGGCCTGTGACAGATAGACAGACGAACAGAAGTCGAAGGCTTAGTTATAGGGTCTCGTTGGCACCCTTTGGGTACAGAACTCGTTCAGCTATTACGTTTTCAAGAAAGTTTTTTTTTTTTTCTTCTAAGGCTTTTTGTGTATGTCTGTGTAAGCGCGGCCATTTCTACAACACCTGAAATCTGTCTGCTGATTTCTTCGCAATAGTGATATAAATGTGAATTATAACAAAACACTTCCACTAAAATGTTTTTATAAACGTAAAATAAAATTCAGGTAGACAGCTTATAATATACCGGTAAAATAAAGTCGTAACTTCGACGTGTAACACTGGGCACTTGTTCTTCTTTAATTACACTTGCAATGTTGCCATCAAATAATTAAGAAAATTTCCAAAGGAGGTCGTAAAATATAGTAACGTTTAAATTTGGATTATTACACATCTTACCCGGTTTTGCCAGTTCGTTTGGCGAGTTGCCAATAACTCTGAATAAATGAAAGAGAATGAAAAACATTTGTTGCTCTCAAGCCATTGTTGAGGTGTTTTTTTCCGGTTTCGCGTCGGTTGTTTTTTTTTTAAACGAGAGAAACAATATCAGCTTTTCAATACGTAAGGTTTTTTGATAGTAACAGCAGTGCCAGCCTAGCGGTTTTTTACCCGACTGCTTTAGGAGGGTAATTTTTTTCGAGTGTATATGTCGTAGGATAATCAGACAAATCGAATCTTTGCGAAAATCCTAGGACGATTGCAAAGAATCGGATAATTAGAATCTAAGAGAGATTTTCGTAATTGTACGAGCTATTATCGGGATACTTGCAAAAATCCCAGTTTGTTTAGGATGATTGGAAACTTGAACGCTGATTGGCTAATCTAAGAGTCGATTATAACATCTTTATTTATTATTTATTTATTATATTCTTTATTGTACATACACCAAACGAAAACAAAAACAGTAGTTTACAGATAGATTATGTAAGAACAATGGGCGGTCTTATGGCACAAGGCAAACTCTTCGAGACAACCTTTGGATAGACTAGAAGAACGGGAACCGATCGTGGGTACCTTTATTCTGGTCAGAACATGGCTCTGCATCACAGCAAAAGGCGAAGGAATATAGCCGTTAGCCAATCAGCGCATCCGTCAGTGCATAACGTTCATATCAGCCAATCAGCGCTCATAACGTGAGCGGTTTTTCCCGACTAACCTACCTCAGTTACGCTGAATTTTTGCAATGATCCTGAAAATAGCTCGGATGATTGTGTTTTTTTACTTGGATTCCAATTATCCGGTTCCTTGCAATCGTCCTAGGATTTTCGCAAAGATGCGATTTTTCCGATTATCCTACGACATATACGACGTGTTATTGAAATAACTGAAAACCTCTTAAGGGGTCATTGTACTCATCAGTATGAACAACTTTTACTATGGGAATAACACTGAAATCGCGGAAAAAAAAGCTGTTCCCTATAATTGTGTTCATATAAATCGTCAAAATGTAGAGAACAGCTGCTTTTGCGATTTCAGTGTTATTCCCATAGTAAATGTTGTTCATTCTGAAGAGTACAATGACCCCTTAAGAGGTTTTCAGTTATTTCAATAACGTTGTATAATTATGTATGTTTGGTTTCTTTGTTACCCCCTGTAGCTTCACGAATTTCGACACGGGTTTCAGTTAAAAGCTTGGCTACCAAAGTGATAAACTGCTATTGTAATTCCACAGCGACTTTTTAAGAGATACCAACCTCCCATCATCCTTTTGGTAAAATATAAAATTTATTTAATTTTCAAGTCGGTAATCGGCTGCTTAAACGGAGAATTAATGTTGATGAACACCGGCCTAAGTCCTAAGCCTTTATCATTCTCAGGTCCGTGCCTAATAGAATAGCAACAGGTTGGTTTTATTTTATTTACTTTATTTTTATTTTATTTTTTTAGGAAAACTTACAGCTAATACAGTGTCGTAATTAAATAAAAAATGAAAAAATAGTCGGGAAGAGTCCTGCGTTGGCTCCATATTCCCCGGGTGGCGTGCGTCCATGAGAATGTCACAACTTAAAAAAAAAACGAGTGTGCTTTAGACCACACGACTGAAGTAAAACTTCACTAACTTATATCTCCCTCTCAACTTCCGTTCGCCTCGCCCGATCACACTTTTCGTAACGCATTCACCAGCTTACTCCCCAAGTCAAGCGTGCGTTAAGAAGTCGGTCCCGGTTGTCATACGAATATCTATGGCAGTCGTTACGGGTAGTCAGAAGCCTGAAAGTCTGACAACTGGTCTAACCTCCGAATGTCAGTATTACCCAGTAACTGGGTTGCGGGGGTCTGATGGCAGTCGCTCCGTGTAAAATACTGATGTTCAGTCGCATCTGGCTAGACTGGAAGCCGACCCCAATATAATTGGGAAAAGGCTCGGAGGATGATGATGTAAAGACGATTGTCATCTTAGTCTACCTGCGACCACGAAATGCTGCAAAGCTTTCGAAACGTCAGGAAAACCAATTTAAATAATATACGCGATTTAATCCGCGGTTAAACTTTGTTTTATTACAATGTGTAGTGATCGCGAAAACCTAAGAAGTTATTATAGAAGTAACTTTTATTCATTCTAGGTAGTGTGACGTAGTTTAGTTTACATTCACATCGAAATACAAAAAAAATATGTGTTGGACGGCTGCATGAAATAGACTCACTTTTCTTTTTTTCTTTGACAGTGAAACACAGATCTTGTAGGTTAACAAAATGTTTTATTTGTTTTTGTAGAACTAGTGTAGGCAATAGTGTAGGCTATCATACAATAGTTGACTGCCGCTCGTAAATGGTCCATCTCAAATGGGAACGAACCGGCTTTCATAAATGAATATTATTTTGAACTCTTCTAAAACTGAAATGTATTTACGTCTCCCACAAGCAAAGTAATAATAATAACAAACTTTATTTATTTATAAACGTATGGGTACAGTTTAACTTTAGTACAAGTTTGAGCGACAGATACATCTGGAATTTTACGTGGGAAACAGAGCAAAACCCAGTCCCGAGCTAGAAGTCAACCTGTGTTACGGGTGCTAGGTGATTGCTCAGTCGTCGCACTAATGACATGATTACATCAACCGTAGTAAAAAGGTGCAATTGAATCACTGTACTCCCAATGTAGGTATGCCTATATATAGGGAAATAGTAATTAGGTACTATGTCTGTGGCGTCTCCAAACTGTAATCATAAAACTTAGGATTGTACAATACATTCTTCTGGTATTCCAATCTTTTTATTAATCTAATCACATCTTTTATCTCGACGTCTAGTTTCACAATTTTCTCAAACATCTTTAAATGGAAATAAATCGTCCCAAGGCCCTTCTGCCAACTTTTCAGAGCCCACCATATCCATTTTTGCATATTCTTGAGATGTCTCAACAACGCGAAACAGAATCCTATTTTGTATCTGTGGTTATTTAAATACTTTTTTCTCAATACTTGCGCGAAAGCCAGCTTGTAACGTGTCTCGTAGACGAAGTGCTCCATCAGATTGATGGTTCTCTGCTTTGTTTGCCAAATCCTCGGCTGATTGTCATCTTCAGAATATAACTCTCTTCTAGCTCTTTCAGGTCTGGTTTCATTCTGGTATTTGGCGACTATTTTGTCGAATCTTCGAGTCAAAATTGACGTATCGAGTGCATTACTTTGAATAGCTGATACCGAATTCAACTCAATGCTTAAAACTTTTTCTACTTGCCTTGTCATGCGTCGTATTTTCAATTCTTTTAATGTTATGTTCATATGATTTGGTCTGAAATCTGGTGCAACTGTAGCCTGCGCTACAAAACTATCTGGTGTTGCGTTAAAATTTGGTGCTGCTGTGGTAATTTGATAAGCTTTAAATAGACTTGCGTTAGATTTTTTCATCGCATTGTCCTTGGTAAGAAGTCCAACTGTTTCTGTATTGGTCTTGTTTACTTCCGTTACAAAATCGGGAAGACTGTTTAACATAGCTCGCGCTTTGTAAACATCTCCCAATTCCCTTTCAAGAATTGCGTCTGCGTCTAACTCAAAGATTTCTTTTTGATGTTTCGACGGTGTACACAATGCTGTAATGTAATAAATAACTGAGATAAACATTACGGGTGATGTCATCTAATATTAACTGGTAATGCCAATATTGGTACCCAAGTATTGGTTGTAGTTTCATCAGCAGTTTCAAATATCTTCCCAAAATACTAGTGAATTGGATGTTATCGTCAAAGCCAGGGGGAAACACCCCCTGGAACGAGGGACACACAAGATCGAAGAAACCTCTTCTGCTGGGTATCATCATCATCATCATTTCAGGCGAAAGACGTCCACTGCTGGACATAGGCCTCCCCCAAGCATTGTCAGAACGACCGGTCCTGCACTTTCCGCGGATTCCCGCGACCTTCACCAGGTCATCGGTCCACCTTATGGGGGGCCTACCCACGCTGCTGGGTATAGGCACGGTAAATACATAGCAAAGCAGTAAAGTAACTACGTACAAACATTGGAAACGACGCACACCTCAAAAAGGCCCGTAAGCGGGTGTTTGCACTGACAGCACTGAGACGTCTGCTTAAGGTTCTTGTTGGGGCTTACGTCTGCTTGAGTGATTCAATCCGGAGCGTTGGTACGTACTTAGCGTACTATGGGACATGTTTACTGTGGTATAGGCCTCGTTAAAAACAGAGGGAGGCCTATATACCCAGCAAGGTGTTCCCGGGCCAGGATGGTGTTGATGATGATGTACCTAAAAACAGTTGTGCCACTTACCTACCTAATAATAAAAACAAAAAGCAGGTTAAAAGCATATTCCTTGTTTCACATTAGAACGACACGAGTTTCTTCTAGAAATACTTTGTTGTACATATGCAAACAATTTTCAATGAGTTTCAATGAGTTGGAGAAAACTAATAAAAATTAGATTTTAATTGGTTTTTGAAGTGTTATCGCGTTTATTAAGCCGCATACAGATTATTTGCAATTCAAAATGCAATGAAACGTACGCAGCGTAGGGTGCCCCCACGGTAGGGGGGGACTGGATGCGGAAGGCAGAGGACCGAGTGTTGTGGCGCAACTTGGGAGAGGCCTATGTCCAGCAGTTCACTGCGATAGGCTGAGTTGATGATGCATTGAAACGCGAACATCCCTGCAACCACAGAACAAATAATAGTAATACGTACAGAAAGGCCACTCACCTCCTCCCGCTGATCCGACTTACCTCAGCCCGCCCGGATTTCAGACCTTACTTCATATGTCTAAGCCATAGAGTTACATTTATATCCTCTAAGCGATGCGCGTTGTACGTGTGCATAGTATTTTAATTTGTTTTGAGTAAGTAGTGAAAATACTTATAAAGAAGATGTTTTCATTTTCCAAAGGATGAATTAAAGTAAGGACTTTGCACATTTGTGGGTAATTTTTCTGTCATAAAACTTATTGATTATTTTGTTTTGTGTTCCACCAACGATTTAAGAAGCTACTACATGTTCGATTGCTATATGACATATTTATATTGAGTGTCATTTAAATAACGACATTTTGGAAAAGATTGGTTTACAAATTGAATTGACGTAGGCATATGAGGGCATTAACTACTCTATTCTCTTTACTTTTCTCTCCCAATTCTCCTTCTTACTTAACTTCTCATTTTCAGTATCTATGTACAAGTCATACTAAATATCTCCGCTCCACTAATAATCGTCTTCTCCAATGTCCTTCTCACCGCTCTGACTTCGTTCACTCTACATTCTTCGTGCAATCTATCCTATTATGGAATGCGCTTCCTCAGGAAATCAGTATGGCTAACAGTCGGCTCGCCTGTAAAATTAAGTTAAGGAAATATTTCCGTGAAAACAATTTAGCAGATTCAGCTCGACTTTGAATTATCTTGATGTTATATATTTATAGTTATATAGGTATGTTATGTTATGTATGTTATGTATGTATAATATATATATTTTATTATATGTATAATGTACATAGGTATTTATCTTTTTTTTTTTATTATATGTAATTATAAGTCCGTAGTACGAAACATATTTTACTACTTTACTGGTGCATCTACCTTATTCTTTGTCTCTGCATTACCCTAAGGTTGCCTGGTAGAGAACGCCTATGGTGTTAAGACCGCCTTTGTACCCTGTTGTGCATAAAGAATTAAATAAATAAATAAATTGACAGGACGTCATCAGTCATCGTCAAACGCCATCATATAATATATTTCTGTAGTTTGACTGCTAAAATTTCTGTTATTAACTTTTATAACTGGACATGACAAACTAAAATAAATTTCAACAGATCAAGGGTTTTAGTAAATACTTTAGTTTCGCTAGTTCTAAGGATACATCTAACGAATAAAAAGTACTTACCTACGGTGACTACTCTGAAATAAAGCCTTTACCCCATCCAATCTCTAAAGCGAGGATCAAAGGGGTTCACACAATTGAACGTAGACGCGATTGAACCCCAAAACGATCGAAGACCAACCGCGGTACTGTTGGGTGATATCGAGTGTTTTTTTTTTTTTTTTTTTTTAATAAAACGTAGACGTAAACGCAACAAACATTTAGGCAACACATCGGCTTACTTTATAACCGAAGCTGCATTTATATCTTTTTGCGACTTAAACACATAACATAACATCACGCCTGTATTTCCCCGAAGGGGTAGGCAGAGATGTAATAGTACACCCACATTTCGCCAGTTATGTTATAGTCCGATGTAATAGGGGGCGAGCCTATTGCCATTGACCGGGCACAAATCCAGACTCCGGGCTGCTACTGAGAATCAAGCTGCGACTTAAAAGCGTTTGTTAAACAAAATTATCTCTCATTGCTATACTAAACATCTATATGAGCGATAAGAGGATGAGCTTAAAAGTTAAGGAGAATCTCACAACTATAACATCTATAGAAGAAATAAGCATTTGCTATTACCTCTTAAAGTTTTAGACAAGCGATAACAAATTATCATTTAACCCTGAAAGTTCTACAAAGGCAGCATTTGACGACATTGGTTCTATAATGGTACTAATTACGTCTCTTCTAGCGCCAAATTCCTGAAGAGTCACAAACTCTCTTGTATTACTTAAGACCGAACAGTTCAAATATATGTCACTCTCGTAGATGTGTAAATTGCAGAGTAGCGCTTATCACCACCACCGCCATTTTGTGTGCCCGTCACCTATTTTCTGGTTTCCAAAGCGAATTGGAAAATGAGAAATAAGAACGAAAACACTACAACAATTAACCATTTTTTTCATTTGTGTACTACCACGATACTTTAAAACTAGAATGGACATAGTTTTGTTCGATTTTCACAACATTCATACGTATATAATTAATAATGTACATAATTATTTATAGAACACCTCGCAATGAAAATTACACGTGTTATTATGGAAACCGTGCACTACAAAAAATAGTACTAATAATCTGTCCGCCATTGCATTTATTTTTGAGGTTATTATATTATGTTATGACATATAAAAAATGCGTGGCGATTATGGCATATCACCCCTTTGGGGGAGGCCTTTGTCCAGCAGTGGACGTCTTTCGGCTGAAATGATGATGATGATGATATAAAAAAAGAGAATCTGCAACCTAAGGAGTTGATGGCAAGGAAAAGCATATATAGTAATCTCTTTAAGTGCTAATTTTTACCTACTTGCTACCCTCTTAGTGCTCAAAGACTTGGGTAGCAATTTTGTAGCTCTTCTATAGCACTCTTATTCCTCTTGATTCTTTCTGTAACTCTATTTTATCGCCAATTAAGAACCAAAGGCGACAAGAAGTTGTGCTCATTTCGGGGGTATAATAAGGTTAGAGCGAAAACGAGCTATAACTCCTAAGTCTTAGCACTTGTGTATAACCTCAAGATTTGGTTAGCGCTTTTGTGCAGCGCTTATAACTCTTGATTTATCGCTTAAAAGTTAGTTGAGTAGAGCCATCGTAGTAGTACCATCGTATTATTTCTGCAGTGATTCTTTATGTGTTCTGATGTGAAGGATACGGGTGCCAGTAAAATTACAATCACATAAAACTTTCCATTTTCAGGTCTCAGTATGGCGCAGTCGAGTCGAATAACCTCACGAATGACGCTCTAGTCACAGTGATGTTTTTGCACAGCACTTGTTGAGCAAGGCCCCAACATTTGTGTATTTATTTAAGTTCTAGGTCTTCTTCTATCGTGCCGACATAAGCTACATAAGGATAATATGGATGCTCATGCCGTGGAAATAAGAGTAGCTAGTCAGCATAATAGCAACTCTTTTTACGTTAATTTCTAAAGGCAATATTCTCACTTTCAAACTCTTGTTTATTTCTGAAATTAACCTCCATTATACTCACATTATTTGAATGAATTTGATGTAATAAACAATAAGCTATTTTAAAAAGAGTATATCCATGGAGTTTCTAGCCGGTTCTTCTCCACAGGACCCACAATTTAGAACCGTGCAACTAGAGCCTGACGTTTCAAATGTGCGTGTAATTAGGTTTATTTGAAATAAAAAAACATTTAAATTTAAATTGAATTTGAACCGGTTGGTGTCGGGGCTGACTGCCCAGGGTGCGCCGGACGATCAATTAAATATCGTCACTTGTGAAGGCTCTTTTAATGCACTCCCAGTAATTTCTAGGTCAGCTCTATTTAAACGAATAAAAGCGCAAATTATGTATGTCACCGGAAAATTGTAGGTAAGCACCGTCAGTTTATAATTGTGTGATGAACATAAGTTTGTTTGGTTTAGATAATCCTTATGTAATATAAGTAAGTATTTACAAAAAACAAGTAAATAAGTGTTTTATCTATTGTCTAGTACCCATAGTACAAACTCTGCTTAGTTTGGGACTAGATGGTGCTGTGTAAAAATTGGCGAATAAAATCTTGACGGTAGATTTTTGTACGTACTTGTACATAACTTTCATCTCTCCGTTTGATATACCAATATCTACTAAGCTATCTAAAGCAATAAAATCAAAACATACCAAACATTTTGACTAACCTCGACGTTTCGGCCAAGTTGCATTGGCCGTGGTCACGAGCAGACTGAAGTATGCGGGTGTCATCGTCTTGAGCGGCGGGGGTTTTCTCGAACTACCCGCGGTTGGTTTTTCGTAACGTCGCTGTCCGTAACAAGATATGCTGCATCACGACACACAATGCTGACAATTTTGGCGTACATACATGTAGACGTGGTCTGTGATGTAGACATACCAAATATAGTTCAATATGAGTGAAGGTCGCGGGAATCCGCTGGATGCGGAAGGCGCAGGACCGGTCGTTGTGGCGATGATTGTGGGAGGCCTATGTCCGGCGGTGGACGTCTTTCGGCTGAAATGAAATGATGATGAGTGAAATTCGCGAAAGTTTAAAAACTTCTATCTAAAGAAAAATTAAAAAAAAAATGCTTCATCAAACCCATCAATAAATATATGCATGCATGACGAGGTTAATAAACGTAGATGAAGCGAAAGAGGTGTGACAGAATCGTAGCAGGTGGAAATCCATAGTCTCTTCCCACCCCAATGGGAAACAGGCGTGATAATGTGTATGTATGTAAGTAAAAATAAGTAGTCCAACAAAACGCATAAAAAGAAGTTCAAAGCAAAAACAAGCAAAAATACCAAAAAAAAGGTTTCCATTACAAAAACACGTTACTCGCGGTTCACTACAAAATATTAAAGATGAATAAAATAAAAAATTTACCAACACAAAAATGCAAAAAGCCTGACTTTCATCAAAGTTGATGCACCATTCCATTCGTAGACCGAATTCGTAAAACGTGTGTCTCTGGGGCAAATAAAATTATTAGAGTATTGATAACAAGAGTTACATTGGTATAAGAACGATTTAAACTTTGGAAAGAAAAAAACGCTCACGAGCAGGATTCGAACCTGCGACTCCTTTTTTTTATTTTTTTTTATTTTTTTTCCGTGGGGAAATCCTCATGGACGCACTCCGCCCGGGGTAGGCGGAGCCAGTGTCGGACTCTTACCGACTAAAACCACCACGGTGTTCCTTCAACTACCTTAGCCGGGGGCGTGGGAACCCGTGAGTATTCACACAACCACCCCCGGCAGGTCCCGGCTCGCCACAAGCAGGCGAGCCCCTTCTCCCCGTGCGGCCTAACGACGGCCGCTCCCTCCTCTGTGGCGCACACGGAACACTGCACGCCACCTCACCTCACGGGCCTTTACCAACTACGCCAGCTGCGCCAACTACGACAGCTACGCCAGCTGCTGGTCGGGCAGCAGACTACCCCGAGTCTGCTGCTCGCAGGCCCATCCTCCTGTATTTTTTTATAGAGGTGTTCTTCCTCGGGGTCCGGGCGGTAAAACCAAGACCCTCGGTCCCAAGCGGCGCGAGAACACTACTCAGCAGGCACTCCTGGGATTACGAGACCGACGGGGGCAGGGAAGGACAGTCCCCCCGCGGCCTGCCCAGTGGCAGGGTGAGTGCACACCGGGCCCGCCCCTGCTCGTCCACTGTGCCCTCTGCTTTCTCAGAGGGACACGCGGAGCAACTTCCCATTGGCCCACATCGGGCCCCTCCGTGCCAGAATATTCGCCACAGGCAATAAGGTCCCCCGGTCTAAAGGAGACTTATTGCCCCTGCCCAGGGTGCAACGGCCCAACAACAGCCGTTCCCTCTAGACGTGTCCAGAAGGACAAGCAGCCGTCAGACACACGTGGAGGTTTTCTGGCCAGCACTCCAAATTCTCAACCGTCTTCGGGTGACGTCAACGATATGTTATTAAGAAACAGTGTTCAAACAGTGTGTGTGTGCTTCGCATGTAAGAAGTAAAAAATTACATTAATTATAAGGTGGTGCCTATGCCTGCAATAAATGTTTTTTTTACTAGCCGAGGTCCATTTACGGGGTGAATGTAAACCTACTCATCATAACCAACAACTTTTTTCACCTCTTAAAAATACTTCAGCTAATAATATCATACTTTATAATATATAATTATTCTACGTTTTTCTGAAATTCTTTTGCTGGTCAGTGATCTGTGATAGGTCAGACTTATAGATGAACTCTTTCTACTTCTTTCCAAGATATTCACCAAAGATTGGTAATGCTTACAAAGTTCGAGACCAACATTGGTTTTAATATGATAGCACGTACATGTTACCCACTCGCAATATATGTAAATTATAATGTGATATCTTTCTTGTGTACTAAAAGTGATTTTGTTTCAAGATGGAGATTGAGTTTTTTTGTCGTTATTTTATATTGTGTATGAGATAACGTAAAACGTGTTTCTCAATTATTATTATCTTTACGTTTCATCTTCGAAGCGTGTGTAATATTTTGAACAATTTCTGTACCTATAAATATAGAATGGGACCGTTTATTATAAGAAAAAGAATCAAAAATATGGGCTTCCACGTAGATCCGTATTTACTAGTAATAACAGTCGCCTATTAATTTAAACACAAACAATAATCTTATTATGTGTGTTATGTGGGGGGCCTATAGCAAATATTCAGGATAACGAAGGCAACAAAACAACGCACAAACCAGTAAAACTATTTAATTTAAACTAAATCGAAATTCCCCAACTTCTATGTAAAACCTAGCAACACAAATCACTTTTCCCAAACATTCGGGGCTGCCATTATTTGTTAGTGTTCGCAACTTTTCCGTATTTTTTACCCGAGAGTTCCGATATCTGGCATATTACTCAACGTTCTACTTTCGAATGTGTTGCCTTTAATGTATGATGATACCCCATTTATTTCGCGTACTCGTGAGAGGCAAAGGAAACGTACAAAGTGCCAGGTGTGCCTTTCTCAGGCTTGTTTTTCGAGGCTGCAAAGAAAAATAGAAAGAAATAGAAAGCTAAAGCTGCTTTCATTTTGCATGGGATGATTTCGTGTGAGGTGAAAATTGATGCTTCTGATCTTTGTGCACGCATCTGTGTTACGTATGCATAACTTTGATATTTATTTTTTTTTGTATTATTTTCATTTTACTTCGACAAACTCTTGCCAAGGCTCCCTGCAGCCCAGTGGCCCCATCAGTAAAAAATTTTTGTACAAAAAAAGTGTAGTAAAATTTATCGAAAATCTGGTTCCACAGAATTGTAGTAAGGATAAGTAGTAAGTATTGTAGTTTAATCAGAAACCATTAACTCTTTTAATTTTTACATAGAAAAAGTGCCAAAATTGCCCGTTTCTCGGATTTTTTCCATCTACAGTTACACTGAACTATATTTTAGCGAGTTAATAGTTTCTGATTAAACTACCACAACAATTCTGTAGAACCAGATTTTCGATAAATTTTGTACTCGGCAAATAATTATTTTTTACCTGATGTGGGCGCCACTGAGCTGTAGGAAGCCCCTTAAGTAAGTGATCCTAAAAGAACCATATCTTTCTTTTTTTAAGTTTTCTTGAAAGTGCATGACAAGTTCTTCCATCAAGAACGTAATTGGGTTTTTTTATAGTACTGGCGAAACGCCTTTGCCCATAACAACTGCAATACCACTTTTACCAATTTTAGGAGTAGTAGAACTCCTTTGTGAAAGAGCTCGTCCGGGGAAGTACTAACACCATTCCTACTTCTCCATCAAATAGTGATGCTTGCATTGCCGTGTTTCGGTCTGAAGGGTACGGGTGCCGGTGAAATTACAATCACATGAGACTTGCCATCTTCATGTCTCAGTTTGGCGAACTGACTTGCGGTACCATTAAGGCCTAGGTCTAGGTGGTATTGCAGTTGTTATGGGCAAAGGTAACCACTTAACATCAGGTGGGCCTTTAGCTCGTTTCGCCATCCTATACCATAAAAACCCTAAAAAACCACCTAGGTTGCTGCCTAAATAGTACCTATTTCAAATCGCGTTCGCCAAACTGAGATACAAAGATTGAGAGTCTCCTGTGAAGTTGCAAAACCTACAAGGCAACTGAGTTTTATCGTGAGCTAATATCTGGACCATTGCTACAGAACCCTACAATCAATCAAGTATTGCAGTCCACAGCTGGACATAAGCCTCTCCCAAATTCTGTTTTTGGTTTCCACATCCAGTTTCTAAATACCTCTCAGTCACCTACATATTATTAACACACACACACACAGAAAAATACAACCTACTCATTGTATCGTTCTATTCGTTGCCAAACTTCCGCTACGTTTTTTCGCAAACCTAGCCATTTATCTCCATAATAGGCTTGCTTTAAGCGAGCAAGCCAAATACAATGGAACATCAGCCGGCACAAAAGTAACCATCGATCGGTTGACCTACAAACTGAATAGTCAAAGCCTTAATAGACAACGGCCATAAAACATTGATTTATGAGTTTATCCATGATGGTGCAAGAATAATGGAGTGTATATCAGCTGTACGTCATTCAGAGGGGTATTGACGTGTTGGATCGTGTGTAGATAGATACATTTGTCCACTAATGTCATCATTAGCCATGTTGGGGTAGGCTTTCCGGCTAAAATACCTCATCAAATCAGCCTCGATAGGCTGATTCACTGCTGGACATAGGCCTCTCCCAATTTGCCCCACAACACTTGGTCCTCTGCCTTCCGCATCAAGTCCCCCCCGCCACGTTCTTCAGCTGGTCGGTCTACCTTGCGGGTGGGCGCCCTACGCTGCATTTGCCGATTCGCGGTCTCCACTCAAGGACCTGTCTGCTCCAGTGGCCATCGGTCCTTCGACAGACATGGCCAGCCCACTGCCACTTCAGCTTACTGATCCTACAAGCTATGTCGGTCACTCTGGTTCTTCTTCGGGTGTCGTTACGGATTTTATCCTTCAAAGTAACTCCAGGCATAGCTCGCTCCATAGCTAAAATACTTACAATCCGTGTTTGCAACGTAGTAAAAATCTGCGATAGCCTTGGGTGCCCTTCTCCCTTTCAGGTGCGAGGTTTTTATCTCTGACTTTTAAAATGTATGTATGGAACAGAATTTTATAATAACACTTATGTTTAAAGTGAAGAAAGCATCATGATTCTCACTCATGAGTAAGCCTAGGAGGTAAAAAGTCCACCAACACTGCAAATAATATTAAGTGATGATTTTGATAATAATGTAGGTAGTATGCTATAGGCACAAGGCTAAAGGCCAATACAGCAACGTTTGAAGACGAAAGTCTTCAACCAGTGCATTCAATCCGTCATGACAAGCAAATGTTGGTAACTCTAAACAGACAGATGGACGGAAATACGACGTTGACTTATTAATAAGGTCCCGTTGACACCAAAAAACAAAAACAACACACACAAACACAAAGCAATCATTCTTAATTTTTCTCATGTATCTGGTCTGCTTGACGTCCGTATGTCACTGCAGGGATCCAGCAGAATACCAGCGTCAGGTATAATACCTGGCACATGGACACCCATTTGGTACAATGCTGTGACACATATTACACTTTTTATTGTCTTTTTACTTGTATGTCCTGTGTCTTGTTTTTGTACTAAATAAAAGTATATAAGTATAATATCCATTGTCTAGTACCCATAGCACAAGCTCTGCTTAGTTTGGGACTAGATGGTGCTGTGTAAAAATGTCCCAAACTATTTATTTAAAAAAAACGTTTTATATATATATCTATCTATCTCACCATTGGGTACAGAATAAAAAATCATTTTAATAAGAATGAAACATTTAAATCTAACAAAGTCAGTATAAAATACTAGTTCAAGAATACTCAAACCGGGTACAGTTTCACAAGAAAAGGGCCGATATTAATTAATTAAAAGCCTCTCGGGTGACCCTTTATTAGTTTAATTTGGCTGAACGTTTTTGTGTGGACCCCTGTGTACTTTTCAGTAATTATACCGTAGTTTCATTGGCTCTGAATAGGATAATGATTTTCCGTTTTGTTGATAAGGTGGTATTGTTAATAAGGGACTTTGGATGTTAATAAGTTATTGGGTTTAATAGAAAATGACGTGTGATGTGTGTGGCGATTATGGCATATCCCCCCAACATTTGCTTGGGGGAGGCCTATGTCCAGCAGTGGACGTCTTAAGGCTGAAATGATGATGATGAATGATGACGTGTGATGAGTGTTTGTCTCAAAGACATTTCTATACTAACGTAAGTATAATACCTTTATGGTTTGTCTGTTTATGTAAGCGGTTCAGTACACTGGTATTTTTGGTATTACATTAAAAAACGACATTAAAACATGAAAACTTTCTCGAATTTCACTCATATTGAACTATATTTACGAGACTTTTTGCGCACAATTAAATCAAAACAAAACAAACATTTTGACTAACCTCGACGTATCGGCCAATTTGCAATGGCCGTATCATGGTACAATAAGATGTTTCACCAGGTAGTGTCTTCCCGTGACAGCTAGGTCACGTGATTGCCTACGTACTACGTCATCGGCCGTGGAGCCAATACCGGGCTGTTAGCGTGACACTTGTCAGTTTGATGTGCTGCCACTTTGTGAAAATAAATTCATCATCCTCCTGCCCTTATCCCAATTTATTTAGGGTCGGCGCAGCATGTTTTTTTTTTCCATACATCTCTATCAGCCGTCATCTCAGTGAAAATAAATTACCCGAGCAAAATGCATTTTTTCATTTACTTGCTTCTATAAAGAATCACTTTTGTACTAGTAATTTTATACAGTTTCCTTTAATAACTAATTAGATGAATAACACGAGATAACAAATAGTTAGGCTAGTTAGGAATTTATTTTAAATTCATTATGAACAAAAATCTCCTTAAGTATATTGAAGATATCAATCAATAGCAACACTGATCGTGACGTAGCTTGGAGGCATCGCGCTGTCGTTGCGGGAAGAGAATACCTATTGAAACCATGAATCTATATAGTAGGATAACACACTATGTGACTTAAAACGAGCCAAGCGAGAGGTCCAATAGTGTTAATTGCATTTCTTTCTACTAGGGTGTCCAAATAATATTTATTCGTGGATTTTCTCAAACTTAATGTTGTCGTTTCGAAAACTAAGAGGGGTCATTGTACTCATAATTATGTAGATTATATGCTTTGACTTTATTTATATATTTTTCTTACCCCGAGTAGAATCAGTATATCAAATCCGTTCAGCCGTTTCAGTGTTATGGAAGAACAAACTAACATCCATACTTTCGCATTTATAATATTAGTAGGAAGTAGGTATGGACATTGTCAACACGGCCTGCTGGTTTACGGTAGGCAGAGTCGATGTTTTATTAATTTTATTTTCATGGATTATTGGTGTCAATTCTCTTGTTCACGCTACTTCAACAACTCAACTATCGCTCTCTTTTTTTTTAATGCTTTATAGATCTGCTCTTGACCACAATCTAGACAGCTTTGTCAGGATGTGGTCGACGATGGAGCGAGCAAACCTATTATTATTCTCTTTTATTAATAGTAGATACAAGAAAGAGATGGCAACAATTTTAGAATTGTCAAAATAGTTTACGTGTTACATTTCACTGTATTTTAGTGGGCACGTTCCGAAATCACGACTAAACTTGTATAGAAATTTAAATTCAGACTAATTTGACAACGCTTAAATTGTTTCCATCCCTTTCTGTTATCTCCTATCAGTAAAAGAGAGCGATAGTTTAAAATAAGTTTAGTTCATGAATCGACACCATTGCCAACTTTGCTAATTCTGCAAAGATATTATACAACGTGTAATTGAAATAACTCAAAACCTCTTAAGGGGTCATTGTACTCATCAGTAATAAGCTGTTCCCTGCATTTGTGTTCACATTACACGACAAAATGTAAGGAATAGTTGTGTTTTCGCGATTTCGGGGTTGGTCCCATTATTTAATTAGCATCCCGGGAACCTCAAAAACGACACCCATATTGATTTTATTTAAAAAGTCACGTCCACCATCTTGGATCTCAAAATTGATGTTATATTCATAATCATCACCCCGGGAAACCTCGAAAACGATACCCATATTGATTTTATTTAAAAAGTCACGTCCGCCATCTTGTATCTCGAAATAGATGTTATATTCGTAATTAGCATCCCGGGAAACGTAGAAAACGACACCCATATTGATTTTATTTAAAAAGTGACGTCCACCATCTTGGATCTCGAAATTGATGTTATATTCATAATCAGCACCCCGGGAAACCTCGAAAACGATACCCATATTGATTTTATTTAAAAAGTCACGTCCACCATCTTGGATCTCAAAATAGATGCTATATTCATAATCAGCACCCCGGAAACCTCGAAAACGATACCCATATTGATTTCATTTTAAAAGTCTCGTCCGCCTTCTTGGATCTCAAAATAAATCTTAAATTCGTAATCAGGACCCCCGAGAACCTCGAGAACGATATCTGTATTAATTTTATTTAAATAGTCGCGTCCGCCATCTTCGATGTCGAAGTAGATGTTGTATTCGTCATGCTCCACCCAATGCGGGCCCGACACGCACCGGCTATGTGTGGTTTGCGCTTTAGAGTTCCTAAGACTGTGGTACAACCATGGGCGTATTCAGAATTTTGTCATCATTCAATGTAAATAGGAATAATCTATTTTTTCTTTGATTTGAATGAAAGAGTTTATTTTTTTCAAAATACACGCTAAAAACTATAGACGACTTTATGGGATTCCTCGGAATTATTTTTTCCCGATTTGTCATTCATAGTCATCTTTGGGATCCAATAAAAAAACCAAATACATTCGTGCATACAACGCATGGTCACCCTAGTGTGTCAGTGCTTTTTAAATATGAAAACCATATGAAAACACTTTGCCTGTGAAAAAATAAGCCACAGCCAGGATATGATTCTTTTTTACAACCACGTACGCAACAAAAATTCACCATTTTATAATAAAATATACTGAAAATTCAAAAACATGAAAAATTACAATAAACCGCCATAATTGTTGTCAATATGACAAATCAGTGTTGACATTTAAAGGTTAAAGTTTACACCAATATTATTTTATAAATTCAATAAGAATACGTAACAAAATAGTACGATCTACTTTTATTAATGGCTTACATCACTTTTACGAATTTCACATTATCGTGTTATAGAAGTGCGGTAATAACGAATTTTACAAAACTATAATTTTTATTTAAAAACTTCTATAGATTATTTATTTTACGTTGGTAATTTTTTAGACAAGGACACACAAGTCACTTCTCGGCTCTCGCTTTCTTTTGGTTTTCTGCATAGATTTAGAACACTATAGATAGAGTTTCGACGTGCCCCTTTTAGATAGCAATAGTTTTTACTTCAGTGATACCACACTAAGATTTTTACCCTCATTTTTTTGAGATTAAATTAGGGGCTCTTAGGCCCGTATTCCAGAAGGATACTCAAGCGTTGATCTCTGTTTAAAACTAGTTTCAAGTTGAGCTTTGATTTTAGAACGTCCCTCAAGCAGAGATTTGTTGATCACAGTTCAGCTGAGTTTAGTTTCGTTTTATATTGTCACCTGTTTCGGTATTTGGGCAGATATTTGATCTGTAATCACTCAAGCGTGGTCCAGACTACGCTTGAGTAGAGATTTCTATTATATTTCAGGTCAAATTCGTGTGTTTTGTTGTTGAATTAATCTTTATAATTACCGTTCTGGAATAAGACCGATACTCAAGTAACGATTCTATCCTTAAGTAGTGATCAGGTGATTGGAGTTTAAACTGTACTTGAGGAAGCTTCTGTAATACGAGCCTTAGAGTACGTAGAAAATGACTTGAAAATGCGCAATGATCAGTTTAAACGATTTTAACCTCTATGTCAGTATAGTAACAAGCGCAATCGTACCATCTTTGTTCAAGTTATTTGCCGGATTAACATTTAATGAAGGGTAGTGGCTCCTACACTCTCGTCTATGAATCACGTATGTACATACAAAGGTAATTTAGAAAAGGGAATAAAATAAAGTATTTTAGAGAAATAGGATTTATTGTAATTTTTTTTTTGGATATATTTAATAATATTTATACATAGATATATTTTGGATATTGATTGGATGTATATGATTTATTGTAAATTTAAGTGTAATTTATTGGCCTTTAAAAAAAATCAATTTCGTTTCAATATTAAAACAACCATATAAACCAATCTACTTCATCAATAAATAAGGATGAAAATTAAAAATACCCTAAATAATGGGTACATAATTACGTAAATCACAGCAGCACTAATCACGAAATTATTTAAAACATACGTCTCCTTCAACAATTTAATAAAAAGCACCATATAACAGGTAGCACCCTAAATAATGGGAACGTAAACATGTCTATCATGGCAACACTAAACACGGAAATATTTTAGGGAGGTTGGCGGGAAAATTCGTAAAGATCGTGTTGTGGATTTTTTATTATTTTCCAAAATTTGTGTTTCTTCGAGTGTTAATGTGTAATAATGGTGGATTATTAAATGTTAAGTGCTCGTTAACGTGTACAAGTGTGGATAAATGGTACAAAGTTGAAAAACATGACTTTCGTATTATCTCATCATCCCCTCAGAAACCTAGTAAAGTTTCCATCACTTTACTAGGATACAAGTATAATATGTTCAATGATTACGACTGAAGGACAAGTATCCATGGTCATGAATAAATTGAATAAAAAAAAAAAAAAAAAATATTTTAGGTTATGTTATTTAGAAAACGCTGAAATCTTCGAATATTTCTATAAGAAATGGGTTCAAAATAGTTAATACTTACGTACTTGTAGAAACACATTGTATGTAGTTAAATAAACACAACAATTTAGATATAACATGCCACTTACCCGTGGAAAGTTAATCCTTCAATGTGTTGCTCGCTGCGGCTCTTGCAGCCTAACACACTACACCGGACCATATCACGGAACTGTATGAGTGTTTTTTCACGAAATTATAGAAAACTACGAAGCACAATTAATAAAACTCTTTAGTTTGACAGACCGAACGCTTTGTTTGTCAAACTTTAAAAGTGTGACACCTAAAATATGGGTAACATGTAAGAGATGGGGATATAATAGTTGTGTCTTGCTCTATCTTAGGAGCAGTGGCATAAGTCCATTTCTTTCCCACATACTCTGACGTAGTTAGGAATCTATCTGTAGTGTTCATAATCTAAGGTTTTCTGCTTACATCACTATTACATGAAAATTAACCTTAAACCATAGACTTAAGGTATAGTTTTGTATTGATAAAAATATGTAGTACTTTGTCCAGGAATGTATGTAATACATACATATATAATGTTCTTGATTGAAACATCTTATTATACCACAGATTAAGTATTATACCATGGTGGTTATAATCTCTTTGGTGACGCGCAGACTGACTGAAGTATGCGGGTGTCATCTTCTTGAGCGGCGGGTGTTTTCTCGAACTACCCTCGCGTTTGGTTTTTCGTTAATTGATGGATTTGATTTGATAGTTTAATGTAAACAATTTTGGATTGGTGACAGTAATTTCAAATAGAAATCTTTCAAAATTGTTTTAAATAAAGATACGAGCGTGGGTAGGCCCCACACAAGGTGGACCGATGACCTGGTGAAGGTCGCGGGAATCCGCTGGATGCGGAAAACGCAGGACTGGTCATTGTGGCGATGCTTGAGGGAGGCATAAGTCCAGCAGTGGACATCTTTCGGTTGAAATGGTGATGATGATACGATCCTAAGCATAGAGATGTATGGAAGAAAAACATATGCTGCGCTGACCCCAAATAAATTAGGAAAAGGGCAGGAGGATGATGATACGATCCTAAGCTAAGACATATAATATATCTAACGACGCTAAGCTCCAAATAAATAAATTCTGATTCTGATTCTAAAAATTTAAGCCAAGTCTAGTACCTATCAGAAAAAATTTAATCGTTGATAAAAATAATAACCTATACCCACAGACATAGTAAAAAATATAGACGAAGTGCTGCGAACAATCTAGTGAAGCCAAAAAAAACTATGCCCCTTCGTGTACAACCAGCGCTAACGCACATACATGCACCTCCAACCATGCTCACCCCTCTCAGTACACATGTCGCGGCATCGTCCAATAAGCATCTCGAAAGCAAATATCCTTCAGGTGCATGGTGTGTGCGTTAGCGCTGGTTGTACACGAAGGAGCATAGTTTATTTGGCTTCACTATGATTGTTCACAGCACTGTCTATATTTTTTACTATGTCTGTGCCTACGAGTATCCGCTTCAGTAACACGATCTTAATTAAAAAGATTAATTAATCAATACAAGTACTTCCAAAAATATATTCCAGTTTATCAATAATAAATTCCCTCGCAACGACATTTATTAACGAAAATTTGTGAGAGGGTTGCAATAAATTAAAGGGGTACCGTCGACGCAGCGCGAAGACAATTTGTTGTGCAGTAAAGCTTAACAACGGCAAAACTTTGTTGCCGGTTGTACGCGTCAAGTTGCTGGACAAATTTTTTTTGTTCAGAACAAGTTACGGTTGTGACGTCATCTTGTTAAGACGATACTTATTTATGTTCGTGATTTTCTTTCAAATTTTTTGTTGAATTGCTGCGGAAATGTTGAGCATAACACATTTCTTTAAAATTTCACTATGGTCAACATGTCCTAATCTCTGTTTTTTCTTACTTGTATTATTTAGTAAACAATCTTGGCACGTCTTTTTATGCAATCGGTCAATAATATATATATATATTTTTTTTGTTAGCCTGTGCTGTCCCACTGCTGGGCAAAGGCCTCCCTCAATTCCCAGCTGTCATCAAGAAAGACATCGAGCTCGTCTCTCCATCTCCTGCGTGGTCTGCCGCGACCCCGCTTCGCTGTCTCAGGGCTCCAGTCCTGTGCTATACGGGCCCACAGCTCATTTGGCATACGGCAAACGTGTCCTGCCCAGTCCCACTTCAGTTGGGCGACCTTCTGACCCACGTCTACAATTTGCGTTTTGGAGCGCAGTATTGTGTTTCGAACACGGTCTGTTAATTTAACACCAAGTATACTGCGCTCCATGGCCCTTTGGCAAACCTTGAGTTTGGACTTCTGGATGTTGGTCAAAGACCATGTCTGTGCACCATATGTTAAGATGGGGAGAATGCACATGTCCATGAGCTTACGTTTTAGTGACAAGGGCAAATTGCCCTTGAATTGCTCTTTCATGGACCAGTAGCTCTTCCAGGCGTTTTCAGTACGTCTTGTAATTTCTTTATCTTGTCTTGCCTGGAAGGAGATTACTTGGCCCAAGTAGATGTAGTCTTGGACATACTGCATTTTCTCCCCATCCACTTGGATGTTCCGTGGTGAGCTGTTGGTCATGACTTTAGTCTTTGACATATTCATCTTAAGTCCAACCTCAAGGCTTGCATTGCTCAGTTCTTGTAGCATCTGCTCTAGTCCAGTAGCTGATGATGAAAAAAGGACAATGTCATCAGCGAAACGAAGATTAGTCAACCTAGCTCCGCCGAGGACAACTCCTCTATCTTGCCATCTGGTCGCCAGCATTTTAAAAACCTCTTCTAATGTACTGGTGAACAGTTTAGGAGATAGTGGGTCACCTTGTTTGACTCCTTTTAGGATGTTGAATTTTGGACCTTTTTTCTCTAATTTTATGGCTGCTGTGCTGTGGGTGTATATGATTTGTAACAATTGTATGTAGGTAGAATCTATTTGTTGTTTGTCAAGAGCTTTAAAAATTGCTGAGTGCGAGATGCTGTCGAAGGCTTTAGAGTAATCTACAAACGCAAGGTATAGTGGCATTCTGTATTCTTGATATTTTTCAATAATCTATAAAATAAAGATAAAATAAGATAAAAAAGTGGTGTATGAAACATTACCTTCATTTTAGTAGACCTATTCAATGATATCCCAGACGAGGGGGTGCAGCGAAAAAAAAAAATTTCCCTATTTCACATGTATGGACGCCACCCCTAAAATACGGAAAAACGATTTTTTTATTCTTTTAAAATTGAGATCTGTATGTAGACTATTTTTTAACAAAATTTCATTTATTTATGTTTATAACTGTAGAAGTTATTAAGCTGTAAAGGATTAGGACAGACGGACAGACGGATGGACATGACGAAACTATAAGGGTTCCTTGTAGGACTTCGGAACCCTAAAAACAGACCGTAAAACCACTACCTTTGGCTAAAAAAGTATACACCTTACATATTACCTCAGTGCACCTAACCATGACTTTATTTCGTAATATGTTCAATATTATACAACCATTATCTCTCTTATTATACAAGCAAGAAAAACTTATAGAATAAATAATAATTAATTTGCCACGAACTGTAGTGTAGAGGTCGGAGGGACCAATGAAAATGCCCCTAGTGGAAAAGGCAATTAAATAAAAAATAAATAAATATCTTTGGGACATTTTTTACACAGCACCATCTAGTCCCAAGCTAAGCAGAGCTTGTGGTATGGGTACTAGACAATGGATATAATACGTATATATATATATTTTTTTGTAAATACATACTTATAATACATAACCAACACACCCAGACCAACACAAACACTTGTGTTCATCACACAAATATTTGTGTCCTGTGGGAATCGAACCCACGACCTCGTTATCAGCAGTCCGACACTCGAACCACTAGACCACAGAGATCGTCGAAATTAGGAATTATTATATTATATACAATTTTATAAAAAATCACTAAAAAAAGCACCGGCCGTAACTCTTAATGTCCCTATATATACACAGCACGCAGAGCAGAGTAGCGGAGGGCCGGGTAGCGGAGGGTTCCTCCGCAAAACGGAACAGCAGGCTGCACAAGACGGGCCGCAAAGCAGAGAGCAGCTTTGATTTTCAGTCTGGATTGTCTGCAACTTTTCAAGAGGAAGCTTTAGGGAGTTGGCTAAATAGGAGGCGTCCCTCATAATCCAACCTTCCGTGCAAATTCGGAATTCAGATTTCCCTATCAATATTACAACTCAAAGCATCAGCTCAGCGCCAGATCTAGTCTTTCACTGACAGCCCCATCTTTTTCGATCTGTTCCAAACACCAAGGTAGATTTTTGAATATGATTGTTTTCTTTTTCCATTAGTGGCCAGCGACAAGTTCCGATCATCTGTAACATGATTTATTCCACCCTGAACAATGTGAGCTACATCTACCTATACTGGCCGATGCAATTATTATATATTAATTCAGACATACGACACACGTCATGTGTCAGTATAAATATGATGGTAACAATTATAATTTAATTTACTGCTTAATTTGAATATATAAATGATGTTATAAACATAATCCGTAAGTAAAAATAGGCGTAAAAGACGCAACACTACAGCCTGTAGAAGGCCGCTAAGTTTTAAGTGCCTCATAATGTATTTTACATAAATAAGAACTACGACTGTACACTTAGTTGCAAATAAATGCTTTGATTTTTGAACTACCCGGGTATTACCTTTCCCTCCTTTTCCCAAATAAAACTCCCTAAAACTACAGTCTAATTCTATAAGTTTTTCTTATTTACTATACCGGTGGTAGTAGCGTGCCGTGGTGACATATATTCACAGATTAATGATATATGTACTTATGTACTTATATATTGTCACCCGATGTTCTACCCAATGCCAAAATTTACCTAAACAAAAAAACTTCTAAAAATAATAAACCGGCCAAGAGCATGTCGGGCCATGCTCATGTATTATAGGGTTCCTTAAGTAGGTCTAATTACAAACGAATCAAATCGAATATTAATCATTGCTATTTTAGTTCTTGCAAACGGCGCCACCTAGCGCTAAATTTAAGAAGCTAAATTTAAGAAGTGTGTCATATCAATATAACACAAAGTTTCTTTTTGTGATTTTTTTAAATAAAATGTAACTAAAGGAGCATTATTTGCTATGATCATTTTTCTCTAAGGTCAATGACCTATGAACTAGGATGTCTTAAGTATTTTTCAGTTTTCACACTATAACTCAAAAATTTATAATCACATTATACTCAAAATTATTTTAAAAGAGAGTTTTTATAAAGGTCTATCAACGTGGAAGACTATAAGTTTCTACGTTGCATAGTTTAGTAATGGCAGGGGGGGGACACATTGCAAGCCACTTTGGCGGGCTATATTTCGCAGATGGTACACCTGATAAAAAAGTTATGCATGAAACATTACCTTCATTTTAGTAGACCTATTTAATGATACCCCACACGAGGGGATGCAGCGAAAAAAATGTTTCGTCCCCATTTCACATGTATGGGCGCCACCCCTAAAATACGTTATCAAGATTTTTTTATTCTTTTAAAATTGAGATCTATATCTAAACCTAAAGTTAAAAATTTAACAAAATTTCATTTACTTATGTTTATAACTGTAGAAGCTGTAAAGGATTAGGACAGACGGACAGACGGACGGACATGACGAAACTATAAGGGTTCCTTGTAGGACTACGGAACCCTAAAAAGGAACAATCATTGAGATCACTTTTTCTTACATTTAACGGCCTAGCTACAGAGCTTTTGACCACCACGTTTTTAAAAACTTATTTGCGACATCATATTTACTAAATTTGTGTTTTCGTAGAATGTTATGAATTTATAATGATACCCGGGTCTCCAGGTACCTATTCTGGGAAAATTAACACGTTTACGAAGTTGACTGTAAACCCGGGTGTACCCGGTGCCGGGTACCCGGGTAGAAAACCCTAGCACCAACAAACCTCTGAGACGCAAAAAATAAAATAAAAGAAAGTGTAAAAAAATAATTTATTATACCTAATTGCCATGTTTACAACCAAAGCACCTAACAAACTGAAAACAATCTACACTTTTAACTTCATAATTTAAAAAGTTTTATTTTATTTGCAAATGACTTCTACCAAGTTTTTACTGCAAATCAGATTTTGCACATTCTTTGAATGTTCAAAAACTAAATAACTATGCACTTTATTTATTTATTTATAAGTACTTGCAATAAAATAAAATTTCAAGTTTTACTTTCATGAAAACGGATGAAAGTTTTTAGCTCAGTATTTAAATAAAAGGGTTATTGTAGCTATCACTCGCTACAATGTTACTGAAGTGCTTGAAATGAAAAGATAACATTTTATGATAAGACTTACAAAGTTTATAAGATACTAGATCTTATTAAATACTTCTGGAAAAACCTGTTTTATTTTCAACAGCCCTGTTTGATGACCCTTATGGTGTACCTTGGAGAAAAGGTGTACTCACATAGGTTCAGATGATACTAGTTATCTGACAAAATAAAAATATTTTATAAAAATGCTTCATAGGGTTCCGTACCCAAAGGGTGCCAACAGGGCCCTACGTCATCTGTCCCTCCATCCGTCCGTCCGTCCGTCTGTCTGTCTGTCACAAGGACTGTATCTTTTTGAACGTAATAGGTAGCCAGTTGAAATTTTCACGGAATACCTGTGTTACTATGGCCTATTTTCGGTAAAAAGAAAAAAGGCCATAGAAAAACATTACTTTCATCAACTCAGCCTATCGCAGTCCAGATATAGACCTCTCCCAATTTACGCCACAACACTTGGTCCTCTGCCTTCCGCATCCAGTCCCCCAACTACTTTCATCACGTCATCGGTCCACCTGGCTGGGGGGCGCCCTACACTGCGTTTGCCGATTCGCTGTCTCCACTCAAGGACTCCTCTGCTCCAGCGGCCATCGGTCCTTCGACAGACATGGCCAGCCCACTGCCACTTAAACTTACAATCCTACAAGCTACGTCGGTCACTCCGGTTCTTCTCCAGATAGTCTCGTTACGGATTTTATCTTTCAAAGAAACTCCAAGCATAGCACATTGCTTTGATTATGGCAAAGACAGCCCAAAAGGGATTTTCAATTTAGAAAATGTATTTTTCTTACCTTGACAAGTATATATTCAGTTCCACAAGTCACTTCCTCAAAAGAAAACGAGAGTAAAGATTAACTGCTACCATTCCCAGTTCAATTACAGCAACACTCGTACAAAATTAATATAAACGACATTACAAACGTAACGTATTGTTCAACGTTCAGTGTTGCTACACGTAAATATTTCGGCGGAGCCAATAATGTTAGCATAAATCAAAATTCTATTGCGATGAGTTCTTGCGAATGCGAGAGGTTACAAGCACAATGAAATTGTTGGGTTGTAGTAGCTTAACACATTTAGACCATTATATTTGCTATAATGAAAATATATATTATTATATATTTGATTATATTTGCCGACGTCTGTGGTCTAGTGGTTCGAGGGTCGGGCTGCTGATCACGAGGTCGTGGGTTTGATTCCCACAGGACACAAATATTTGTGTGATGAACATAAGTGTTTGTGTTGGTCTGGATGTTTCTTATGTATTATAAGTAAGTATTTACAAAAAAAAAAGTATATATGTATCATATCCATTGTCTAGTACCTATAGCACAAGCTCTTCTTAGTTTGGGACTAGATGGTGCTATGTAAAAAAAATGTCCTAAAATTATTATTTATTAAAAAAAAAAAAAAAACATCAGATAATTTGATGAGTACTTTTGGTGCCATTGCATATATGCTTTGTTGCGTGGCCACCGGTGATACAGTTCTTCTGATGGGTGGCTGGTCCATGATCCACCGGTGGTGCATACCGAACGTGTAAGTCTCACGAGGAATCGTAAACCCGTGAAGGCTCAAAATAATTTCCATAATTTTACGAAAATATGCCTGGGAATCGCCTGTCAGATTGATCGATTGATTGATTGATCTGATTGTTATTTTACTTGACCTGTAGAACTAGTTTTAGATGAATAGTTTTACCACCGGTCGTTATGAACGTAGATAGATAGATATATAAAACGTTGATTTAGTACAAAACAAGACACAAGACATACCAGTAAAAAAGGTAATACAAAGACAAAAAATCCAGCCAAGTGTGAGTCGGACTCACGCAGTAAGGGTTTCGTACTACCCATCGACCTGATACCCCATAGAAACTGATTTAATTTACGAGAGTTTATCAAAAGACCAACGATCATACGCAAAATGTGAATTTTTGCATCTCTTTCTGTCTATGTTTGCCCTATCTTTAGTATTTGTTGCTAAACTACATAGTATGCACTATAATCAGACCAAGTTTGACGCTGGTATGTATTACCGTTTTGAAGATAGAGCAGGGACAAAAACGTTGAAAAAAATTCATGTTTTTCTAGGTTCCTTGTATGGGGACCCCCTTTGTTTTTTATTTGAGTTTTTTTTTGTGTTTGTCGTGATAGGCATCATAGTAACACATATTCTGTGAAAATTTCAACTGGTTTTCTATTACCGTTACAAAGATACAGCCCTGTGACAGACAGACGGACGGACAGCGTAGCGAGAGCAATAGGGTCCCGTTAGCACCCTTTGGGTACGGAACCCTAAAAAGTAACTTGAAAAACTCGGAAGAAAAAACAGTGACTTTTTATACATTGTCTTGCAGTCTTTGCACGTCCTAAGTGTGATATGTGTCTCAGGATAGTACCTAATGGGTGTTCAGCTCAGCATGTGCCAGGTATTATACCTGACGCTGGTTTTCTGCTTGAGCCCTGCAGTGACTTACAGATGTCGAGCAGACGAGATACATGAAAAAAGTTATGAATTATTGCGTTGTGTTGTAGATGAAGCGAAAGAGTTGTCAGTATTCATAGTCTCTGCCTACCTCAATAGAAAACAGGGGTGACAACATGTGAGGTCATAAGTCGTAACTATGCTTATCTACAAAAGTGTTTTATGATATAATAAAACAAACCTAAATTATGTTAGCTCTTGTGTGGATTATTGTAAAATACTTGATTACGATTTTAAATTTTATTGAAAAGATTATGTACCTACATTTTAATTCTTCAAACAATAAATGCCAAAAATCAAATCCCCACAAAACGAAGACTAATACCGTCCTCCATCAAAAGTTATCTTAACAAATATCACACGACTAACAAATTCCCACGGATCTCCATAAAAGATAACACATCGCCTATCCGTCTGCCCTGCCGGAAATTGGTCCCTTCGGTGGACGTTTTTGGGGCCGAGCGTTTTTCCGGCATCAATGGCCTGTTCCGAGCATACCCTAAGAGATGACATACTTTGTGATTGGTTTGCTGCGCTGACTCATTTGAAAGATTGGTTCCTTTTTGGATATGACAGTCGTACTACTAGGCTTATATATGAAGCCGAAGATTGAACCTATTTTTGGGTAAGTACAGTTGATCGCTGCTCAGTGGACAGTTTGATCTTGACTGCGTCATTATTTCAATACTCAATACTTTACTGCGCTCTATAGTGTATACACCACCACCACCACCATCACCATCACCTGTGTGGTGGGCTTAAAAATATAGTAACAATTATGGACCCTGTCGGGCACAGCAACATAGTTCAGGAGGAGAAAAAGGCCTTAATTATATTTAAAAAAAATTGATACATCATAAATTATAGCATATAAATACAACATTTGATTATTAGATACAAAATTTGATTATTAGATACAAAATTTGATGATTAGATTATTATATAAAAAAGATATAGATTATTATATAGAAATTGTGTTATAATTATGTCTATGGATTATTAGAAACAAATATAAATAATTATGAAAAAATAAAATAAATAAATAATATAAAACCGACTTCAAAAACCTTAACTAAAAAGTAAAAAATAATCATTGTATGTATTTTAAAATCTTAACATAAACCAACATTTTGAAGGCGGATATTTTCCCGTGAGATCAAAACTAAAAAAAACAGTGGTGTCAGCGAGGACGGCTGACAGAAGAGACCGAGAACGTGCGCGCTCTCGAGAAAAAGTAGACGCGCGCTAATGAAATGAAGGTAGAAGATAACGGTAATGGTTTTCTCGGTTTACTCCCTTTTGGCCAAGCGCGCAACGGCGCTATACTACGTGTTGTTACTGTTCCTTACATTTGTTCACATAAATAGACAAAATTTAGGGAAAACCTGATTTTTTTTTCGCGATTTCCGGGTTGGTCCCATAGTAAAAGTTGTTCATACTGATAACTACAATAACCCCTTAAGAGGTTTTCAGTTATTTCAATAACAAGTTGTGAAAGATTCGCTTCAAAACTCAGCGTTTTAAATTACCCATGTACTTATTTACTTCGCGAATTTCCAACTATTCCACTAAACATACACCCAAACCCCAACTCCTCTTATCAAAAACGAAACATCTAACATTTTCTTTCTTTCTTTCCAGTTCACCTGCAATTCGAGGACCTAACACTCCGGGACTACGTCCTCCACTCAATCGTGAACAACTTCATCAGAGGGAACTTCACGCCAACCACCTTCACCGAACGGCCTTGCAGGGACGAGACCCTCCCGTATTTCCTACCGAAGCACATGCGATCAGAACGATCAAAGCATATGAAAAAGTCTAAAAAATACGGGGATACTTATAGGACATTTGACGACTATAGTATAAAAAGTGTAGATAGTGATGGGTATTACTTCAGACCGAAGTATCGTAGTTTTAGGGATGAGCGATCAGTGTATAGACGAATCGCGAAGAGTTTGCGCATGAGGAGACGGTATTTGCCGGCGAAAGTGGTGAGTGGTCCGTTGGCCGGCAGGACCGCGGTGCTGCTGCAGTGGTCGCTGAATGACGTACATTTAGATAGTGAAGGAACTAGTGTTGTTTTTAGGTGAGTGGATTTTTTTAATTTGAGCGGAGTAGTGAATAAATGGAGTGCTCATGTGTACACATATAGAAACGGGTGATACTATTTGTCCTTCCCGCGGTCTTTACTCTGGCACAGTAAACACATAACAAACAGTACAGAAACTACGTCCTAATACTCCGGATTGAATCACTCACACAGATACACGCCTCAACAAGAACCTAAGCGGACGTCGCAGTGTTGTCAGTGCAAAAACCCAATTAGGGGTCTTTTTGAGGCGTGTGTCTGTGTGAGTGCGTCATTTTGAGCATTTGTACGGCTGACCGCAGGTCGGTGGTAACACTTTGGCATTTAAAGCATCTTTATTTCGTAAGCAGTAAGTGCGTTTTTCGAATTGTAGTGTAACCACTGTCATGCAATCGACTGTACGTAGTTTCCGAACTGTATGTTATGTTTACTGAGACTCTGGGTCTAGTTTGATAAAAGAGGGCTATATGCGTAATGGCACTCCATTTGCTCACTAGAAGTTTTTAAACTTTCGCGAATTTCACTCATATTGAACTAAGTTTACGAGACTTGTCGCGCACAATTAAATCAAAATATAATAAACATTTTGACTAACCTCGACGTTTCGGTCAAGTTGCATTGGCCGTGGTTACGAGCAGACTGAAGTATGTGGGTGTCATCGTCTTGAGCGGCGGGTGTTTTCTCGAACTACCCGCGGTTGGTTTTTCGTAATGTCGCTGTCCGTAACAAGATATGCTGAATCACGACACACAATGCTGACAGTTTCAGCGGACATACATGTAGACATACCACGACGCGAACACTTCTCGATTACTGGATTCCACGAAGAGGACAACCTATATCCATCTTCCCGATTGAAATTTTTTATATTTTTATTGCACTACTTTCAGCGACCGATTTTTCTTTTTTCAAGGACCACGTCTTTATAATACTGCAAATAAACTGTTTGCCATTTACTCGGTAACAAAATCAGTATGCAGGCGGAAAGTTTTAAGCTGGCTTCTAACACTTACTTATGCAGACACTGAAAATCTCCTAAACAGGCACAGAGATATATACCATAACACACACACGCAGAACAAACATACCCACAGACATGCACAACTCAGTGACATACACAAACCTCTACACACACGAACGCGAAAACCTTGAGCCCCTGTAACATAGCTAAATTAACTCTTACACAACACAATTTACTAACATAGAATATAATTATAATGTAAGCACTCCCTATTATTGTATAATGCCTCTCCAGTCCAGCTCCAGCCATCTGAGATAAGGAGACCAGGAGACCCGTAGCACAGGTTTTACTTAGTATGGGCTCCTGTCTCCCATCTTCTTATTAACTTAGTTTAACACATAATTAAGCATGTAACTTGTGGGAGAATTAAATACATAAATAAATAAATAAATATTTCTTTATCTCAATCGCTTCTCGTACAAATCTGGGATAGTAATGACGATCAGTGGAGAGGATTTACGGGTCGTGTAGCTCAATCCAATGGTTTGGTCCTGAATCGAGCAAATGTTTGGCTATGGCAGATTTGTCCACTTGACGGCGCCTTACCGCTGTGATGTGCTCCTTCACTAAACTTAAACTTAGTTCAATACAGTACTCTTAAATATAACTTTTTATATTATTTAGTACCTAAGAATGTGAATAATTCGTAATACCAAAAACTAAAAATAACTAACGATTTAAATTGTGGAAAAAATAAATCGCTCACGAGCAGGATTCGAACCTGCGTCTCCTGGGTCAGTACGCCAGTGCTTTAGCCACTACGCTGCCGTGAACACTGCTCGTGGTATCGTCGAAATTAACCTCCACTTTTGGTACATCTTTGGGTGACGTCAGCGATATCTTATCAAGAAACAGTGTTTCTTAACCGATTCGACTAACTTTGCAGTTAATTCAAAGTCGTATAACAAAAAATTATCGTATAATAATAACTAATTAATTGCCAATGCCGTAGGTATCGCATTTTTCATTATTTACACTTAACTAATTAAGCGTCACGGTGACTGAAATTATTCTGAAGTTACACCGCAATACGCGAATGTGTGGCTGATTAAATAACATCGTTCATATACACAGAGCCAAAATTATACCATGTTTTGGGGGAAAAGCTATAACTTTTGTACAATAATATTGTAGGTGCAATAAACTTTTCGTTCATGATATCCGTTAGTTAATACATTGCAGCTGCATTTTTTTGACTATAATTTAAATACCAAAAGTCACTGCAAATTAACTGATGTAACTGGTAGATATGAATAATAAAATATGTTGTATAACTTAGCTATAATTTAAATTTTAATATCTAAGAATGTAGTTATTTGGCAACATATAATTCAGTAATAAGTTATCATATCAGTAAGTGCACTATCGATTTGGGAATTCCTGTAATGGTAGATGTATGTAAGTTAATAAAAAAAAAAAACAGTTTCTATGTGACCAATAAATAAGTCATTATCTTTGGAAGCCGCTTTTTTACCAAACAGTTCTAAAGTTGAACGGCATCAAAAAAAAAAAAAATTTCTTACCAGTTTATTTTAAAAACTTTATTCTGCCAATATGCTTTTTTAATTAGCAACACTGCTGTGTAGGCGAGATAATCCTTTACCAATTTACTTATAAACTTTATATTCCAATTTTCTTCCCAAAATATTACCTATCCCAAGAGTACATAAGACACACGCTTCCATTTTCTTAGTAACCCGATTTTTTTTAATACTTTGCTTTGGACCCTTACGCGCGATACGAATGACCGCAGCCCTATCTGACCCTAATCCAAGGGCCCCGGAGTCCTATCATCATAATTTACTCGGTTTCATCGCCCTTTGCGATCCCTACAAAACCTTATTTCTACAAATCCCTATGAAATTTGGATTTTCTCATATACAAAGTGTTATTGAAATTTCTGAAAACCTCTTAAGGGGTCATTGTACTCATCAGTATAAATTACTTTTACTATGGGACCAACCCTGAAATCGCGCAAAAAAAACAGCTGTTCCCTAAATTCGTGTTCACATAAATCGACAAAATGTAGGGAACTCTGAATCCTTTTTTTGCGATTTCAGGGTTGGTCCCATAGTAAAAGTTGTTCATACTGATGAGTACAATGACCCCTTAAGAGATTTTCAGTTATCGCGTTTTAGCAGCATTTATGTCAAAAAACAGACGCAACAAAAGTAAGTTTAATCTTGATCTTTAAAATTGACGTTGTTGGGGTCGTCTTCATAAAAACAGGTTTTGTAGTACTGATTCTTCGTTTTATTTCTCTGTTTTAACAAGTATGAAGTTAAGTTAAGTTGACCTCTGTGGTCTAGTGGTTCGAGTGTCGGACTGCTGATAACGAGGTCGTGGGTTCGATTCCCACAGGACACAAATATTTGTGTGATGAACATAAGTGTTTGTGTTGGTCTGGGTGTGTTGCTTATGTATTATAAGTATGTATTTACAAAAAAAAAGTATATACGTATTATATCCATTGTCTAGTACCCATACCACAAGCTCTGCTTAGTTTGGGACTAGATGGTGCTGTGTAAAAATGTCCCAAAGATATTTATTATTATTTATTTTATTTATTTAAGTAAAAATTAAAATATTCGCGACAGAATACATATATTGGAAATCCACCCAGAGATTGAGCCCGAAACCTGCTGTTCCGGTGAGCGTTAATGGCATGACAGAACCGGGGGAGATAGCGGACATGTTTATGAGGCATTTTAGAGTTCACTCGCGGCTTCATTCGGGTGAGAGTGAGCGTGACACGGAGAGTAGGCTATCTGGTGTGCCGATTAATATTTCATCAAAGGAGGTACAAAATATTATAAAGTCCATGAAAAGAGGCAAATCTCCAGGTCACGATGGCCTTAGCATAGAACATTATCAATGTGCCGGTCCGCATCTCCCAAGGGTCTTGTCTATGCTATATAATTTTTGTTCGAGACACTCTTATCTTCCGACTGAACTGTTGGAGACGATAGTTGTGCCCATAGTCAAGAGTAAGAGTGGGGATGTCTCGGACAAGGATAATTATAGGCCAATCTCGTTGGCCACTATAGCAGCAAAGGTTCTTGACGGTGTGCTTGAGCGGAGAATAGCTGGGCAACTTAAGTTACATGATGCTCAGTTCGGTTTTAGAGCTGGGCTGTCTACTGAAACAGCTATTTTGGCGCTCAAGCATACGGTCAGGTACTATACAGACAGAAATACACCTGTGTACGCTGCTTTCTTGGACCTCTCCAAGGCATTTGACCTGGTTAATTATAATATCCTGTGGTCGAAATTGCGTAAGCAAGGTGTATCCAATGAGCTAGTTAATCTTTTTCAGTACTGGTATGATCACCAAATTAACCAGGTCAGATGGTCGGGTACTTTGTCTGAAGGATATGGTCTGGAGTGTGGAGTGAGGCAGGGAGGTTTGACCTCCCCGGCACTTTTTAGCCTATATGTGAATCATTTGATTGAGGAGCTCAACAGCACTGGTGTCGGATGCTCTATAGATGGAAATATTATAAATAGTATCAGTTATGCAGATGACATGGTGCTGTTGAGTCCCTCGATAGATGCACTTCGTAGGCTGCTTGAAGTGTGTGAGAGGTACGCCGTGTCCCACGGTCTCCTGTACAATGTTAGGAAGAGTGAGGTTATGGTGTTTCGGGCGGGTACGAAAAAGCCAGCCGGGACTGTTCCGCCGGTATTCCTTTACGGTGTACCACTAAATAGGGTGTCACAGTTTAAGTATCTTGGTCATATAGTGAATGAAGACTTGGATGATGATTGCGACATAGAAAGGGAGCGGAGAGCGTTGTCAGTCCGATGTAATATGCTGGCCCGCAGGTTTGCACGTTGTACTAAAGAAGTTAAAATCACTCTTTTCAAGGCATATTGCCAGTCATTTTACACGTGCAACCTGTGGGTTAGACATACGAAGAAGGCTTACAACGTTCTCCGTGTCCAGTATAATAACGCTTTTAGAGTGCTGTTGGGGTTGTCGCGTTTCTGTAGTGCGTCAGGCATGTTTGCTGAAGCGAGAACGGATTGTTTTAATGCCATTATGCGAAAGCGAACGGCATCCCTGACGCGCAGGATTCGGGAGAGCACCAACAGTATTCTAAAAGCTATTGTAGACAAGCCAGACTGTCCATTCCTGGAGTACTGGACCCGTATGCACAACTGCGGGTCGGGTACAGCTGGTAATGGACAGAGGTACATGAATTAATTTATTATTATAATTGTAACTAAATAAGTATATTTTGTATGTAATGGATGGAATGTTACTAACATAGTCTATAAGAGATTTTTACTAACACATGGATTTTTTGTGATCCGATTTGAAATAAATAATAATAATATATGCGTGCGCACTCTGGTAGTCAGTTCGTAGCAAGTTAAGTCTTTTGAGCTGTCAGCTGTCAAAATTATAAACGTCGCCGGTCGAGGCGCTAATTTCTAGTTCCACCTCTTCCGCTCCGACGCCGGTTGGATTTGTGACGTTTCAACGCGTTCCAGTCGCATTGTAAACAGACGTCATTTACACCCATAGAACTACCAAGCCCACCAGTCAATAATAAAATTATTACCTTATCTTCCATAACCACAAACATTGCGCTGACCCCAAGTTAGTATATATATATCCTATGCCCAAGTACCTTTGAACCAGGGCAGGAAGATGATGCTATATTTCACATAACTAAGTAGCCATGCAAAACAAACACTCTTTTTACAAATAGAGTACAAAACGAACCAGGGGCTCTACTCGCGTTTACAAATAGAGTACAAAACGATCCAGGGGCTATACTCGCGTTTACAAACAGAGTACAAAACGATCCAGGGGCTCTAATCGCGTTTAACCAACGACAAACGAAGTAGGTACGAACTTTTGTTCCGACTGATACCTTAATAATAAATATAGGCACACAAAAAAGGCATAATAAAGATAGACTACAGTTCCTAGTCGTATGAAATTGATCGGAGATCAGAGAAACAAACGTCAAAACTAGGGCATCGTATGTGATATGAAATGGAACCAATGGTTGACTGGAGTAGCAAATTGAGCTATGAATAATACGATAAATCAAATAACGCAAAACGCGAGTAGACCCCTGCATATTTTCACAGAATTGTCGTAGCAAATGCATATCTAGTGTCCCGACGGAGACCAACAATCTCAAAAGTTGACTTTAAAATAGAAACGTTTAAAATATCAGCAAACAAAATAAAAAGTTGCTTAGGTACACTCAAAACTGAACATTAAGCTACAGACTTAAGATTTGTTTTCGTACAGCAAAAATGCATGAGTACATTTTAAGCGCTGCAGCGGTACATAATGTGGAGTTTAAAAACCTTTTATTTGAATTGCGACCACGAACGTTATCCAGCCCTTTGTGGCATTACATTCATTGTTCCTTGGCCTGTATACGATGTCGAATTAAAAAAATTACGGCCGGACTAACTTTCCCGCTGTGAACTATCCGCCATTTTCTTGTAAAGGACGACGTAGAAATTACAATATTTGCGTTATATACTGTTCACATATTATTATGGCCCGAAATAATATATAAGTAGTATGGTAATTTACATTACAAATAATTATCATAATAAATAATGGCAATGCAATGGGGAATCGTAGCGCAGCAACGACTGTGCGGTTTGTACGATCTGCAAGGTTAAGCTGCACTTGCCACGGTCAGTCTATGGATGGGTGACCGTTTCGTTACACATCGAGACCCCTCCGTGTCTCGGAGAGCACGTTAAGTTGTCGGTCCCAGTTGTCATAGGAATATCTATGGCAGTCGTTATGGGTAGTCAGAAGCCTGAAAGTCTGAACAAATGGTCTATTTTCCGAATGTCAGTATTACCCAGTAACTGAGTTGCGGAGGTCTGATGGCAGTAGCTCCGTGTAAAATACTGATGTTCAGCCGCATCTGCCTAGACTGCTGGGCCCCGAGTCTGCTAATTGACAAACGCTTCAGTTGGGTGTCGGTAGAGTGTCGGTGGAATAGTTTTAGCCATTTGGTATTCTACTAGTTATTTTGAGACCAATGGCTTTCCAATGACTTTCCACTGAACTACCATTGACTACAATTCAACTGCCATTGGACTATTTGCTATTCTGCTGTTATTTGACGTTTCCCACAATCGTCTTACGATGATTTTTTTGCCATCATATTTTTTTTAAATATTTTTTTTTTGGTGATTTCAACTTTGGTTCCTAATAAATGTTTTTCATACATCGAATGTGTACAATGACCCCTTAAAGGGTCATTGTACATATTCGTTTTTTTTTTGCGTTTTCAGGATTGGTCCCTTAGTAAAAGTTGATCATACAGATGAGTACAATGACGGATGAGTATAATGACCCCTTAAGAGGTTTCATTAACACGTCATATGTCGATTGTATTACCGCGTTGCACGCTCAAAACGTAAACGTAAAAGTTGTGCATACGGATGAGTATAATGACCCCTTAAGAGATTTTCAATAACACGTTGTACGTCGATAGTATTGCCTCGTAGTACGCTAAAAACGTAAACGTAAAAGTGCCAAAAGTTGCTCTTACGGATGAGTATAATGACCCCTTAAGAGGTTTTCAATAACACGTCTTATGTGGATAGTATTGCCGCGTAGTACCCTAAAAACGTAAACGTAAATGTTTTTCATACGGATGAGTACAATGACCCCTTAAGAAGTTTTCAATAACACGTGTGTCGATGTATAACCGCGTAGCGTAGTACGCTATCGATATACGTATTATTGAAAACCTCTTAAGGGGTCATTGTACTCATCCGTGTGAACAACTTTTACTATGGGACCAACCCTAAAATCGCCAAAAAAATATCAGCTCTTCCCTACATTTGTGTTCACATAAATCGACAAAATGTAGGAAACAGCTGTTTTTTTACGTTTGATGTGTTTTAATTATTTTATAGACATGAAAATCCTTAATTTAAATATTTCATTGATAACTTACAAAAAGTTTGATAAAAAACAATACAACTACTAATGGTAGATTTAAATGGGCAACATCGATTTGAAAACAATTGATATCCCATTACCATTCTATTGCCATTCCGTCGAGATTTAAGTTTTAGCAGACTACCCATTTTGTCACAGTTGTTTATGAGTGTCAGTAGGGTGTCGGTGGAATGGCGATGGTTGGTTTTTTAGTGTAATTAGCAGACTTGGGGCCCTGGAAGCCAACCTACCAATAATTGGGAAAAGGATCGGACACGGCTCGGAGGATGATGAATAAATAATGAACGTTGTGGCGATGCTTGGGGGAGGCCTATGTCCAGCAGTGGACGTCTTTCGGCTGGAATGATGATGATGATGATAGTTTATACAATACTAGCGACCCGCCCCGGCTACGGACGGATGCAATGCTGATACTAAATATACTACAGAATGTACATATAAACCTTCCTCTTGAATCACTCGCATCAAAATCCGTTGCGTAGTTTTAAAGATCTAAGCATACATAGGGACAGACAGCGGGAAGTGACTTTGTTTTATACTATGTAGTGAAGTGATAGTGATGTCCCGGTTTGTAGTAATAAAACTAAAAACATTTAATTGTCGATAAAAAAGTCTCATTTGTGGGATTTTATCGTGATTTTTTTGAGTAAAAATATTATTTTATTTCGTTTTATAAGAAAAGGCGTGCGCGGTGCGACAATAATTCTTAAGACTTAGAGCCGTGATTATTTATTTATTTATTTATTTCCACAAAAAAAAAACAAAATACATACATTTGGCAGATACAGTGTAGAACATAAACCAGTTTAGGTTTTTCTGTACACCGCTTGGTCCGTTGACATTCATTACAACAAGATGTGGGTGGGTGAACACGACTTGATTGACACGGTGATTTTTTTGTGATGCCGTGATGTGTAGAACAACTCAAAAACTAACAAAACAACGCATAAAAGATTTTTTTTTGCATTAAAAGTTTTTGTAATATTTAAGAAAATGTTAAAATAACGTGTAAAAGTATGTTTAAATTTTCACTTTCATGATTTATTACAAAAGTAACTTTTAGATTATGCAGATGTCTAAGTCAAATTCTGAAATTACTCTATCTTTGGGGGTGTTGGGATTGGATGGGGTCCGAGTTGGGATGTATACCGATAAAACTGGTATTTACCACTCTTTATTACTACAAGACAGGGATATATCGTATATTATTAAACTATTAATTTTGCTTGGGTTATTATACATGAACAAAAATAAGAATCGTTTACTTTTTTTTATTTAATTACGCTATCATTTTTGCCGTACGCAATCATTGTCGCCAGCACTTAGATAATTTTATTATGTATAAAAGAATACTTAATTGACTTTCTCCATTAACAAAAATACATTAGTCTCACATCGTAATCTTGCAAACAGTTTTTCTTTTCTTTTGAAACATTAAAGCTAAGAAATTAATCTCCATAACATCTTTTGCTTTTATAAAAGCCTTCTTTATTTTCTATAAAATAATAATTACATTATTACTTTTAATTAGTACTGTTTTGTTAAAATAAATAAACAATTATGGGAGAGAGAGACTGAATTGATAGAGAGTTCTCAGGGGTTTTAATAGTTTATTGGTTAACACTTAGTAATTACATTAAAGAGGGAACGAAGCTCTAATCCCAAAAGGGTAACGTGTGACAAAACTATGGTGGTTAGCGTGTATATCGACCGGCGCGTACGCGTGACACATGTGCACAGCTAAGTGTCGGGCGGCTGACTGACTGGCGAGCGGTGCCAACGCCTAACAACGGCTATCCGGCGCGAAGGCAGCATGCGCGCGCAGCTCATGTCGGTGCGTGGAAAAGAGAGGGACTCATACGAGTGACACGTACGCACCGTCGACGTACCGCGGCGGTATATGACCGTGGGAAACTCTACCATGGGAAACTCTATTCGGGTAGGTAGAGGCCGCGCGGGTTGCTATAGTTGAAAACCAGCGCCAGACACTAGTTGTCTGGCATTTTTGCTGAACTGAGCCTATTTGGTGCAGCCGCGGCGCACACAATTATACTTTTAGGAGTCTATATTGATTAAAACTGTATATTATTGTTATTGTGTGTGTTGTGTGGCTGTAGTAAATAAACCATTTTTCTTTCTTTCTTTCTTTCTATACAATTAATAAAATAATATTAATTGTGGTAATCACACACCAGTGGCAAAAATGTCGCCAGGCAGTGGTGGTGTGTATATGGTCTCGCAGCAGCTGCCTTAAAAAGTACTCTGTGGGCAGTATATTATTAAAAAGTATTTTGAGCAGCTGCCTGAAGAACGTTGTCGCAACCAAAAATTGTGTGTGGGTTGCGAATGTTGCAATGTAGTTGCGTTGTGGCCGGTCGGTTGTTTGCCGCTTGTGCACGAATACCGCGAGTGGTCACGTTTGTGGCTGTGATTTCGTCTGCATTGACTACAAGTTCGCGACAGCCATTAAACATGAACAACAATTACACCACAACATTATCAGAACCAAGCGCTTTTAGAACTCTTTCATAATGCGCACGGCCAAGTTCTGGAATTCACTGCCGGCATCTGTATTTCCGGGCACTTACAACCCTAACGTCTTTAAAGCTGGAGTGAATCGGCACCTAATAGGTTTGCTCGCTCCATCGACGACCACATCTTGACAAAGCTGTCTAGATTGCGGTCAAGAGCAGATCTATATCTCATAAACTGTCATTCGTGTGTATTTAACTACACGTTTTCATACAATATTGTGCCCGGTCATTTGCCACTATGGCGCGTGGTTTTGAGTATCATCATCAACATCATTTCAGCCGAACAATGTTCACTGCTGGACATATGCCTCCCCCAAGCATCGCCACAATGACCAGTCCTGTGCTTTCCGCAGACAGCGGATTTCTGCGACCTTCACCTGGTCATCGGTCCACGCTTGGCAGGCGGGTTGGCGATCGCAGTTGGTTGGTTAAATACTCAGAGAACGCTGCTGCCCATCCTCTGGTGAATCCCTTAGTCGCCTACGACACCCGTGAGAAGATATAGGGTGGTGCAATTCTTTACGTCCGGCACCACACGGAACGGTTTTGAGTATAGTACGTCTGAATTGACCCTTAGCTCGATCAACGAACGTTGTAAGTGGGACGGCTCTTCACCATTAAGGCAGAGTATGAGTCCTTAAGCACAAGTGTCCTTCATCGTATTGTTCTATCCCTCATACAACAGACCATCGACTGTACTTGGCTTGGAGTTTCACAACCGCGCTTAGTTAGTGCATGGGCCCAATTACAGCATGTAATTTGTAGTACCGTGACGTATTGTTAGGGCGTTGGTTTCGTATTGATTTGAATTCAGCACTCTATTGTAAGACACCAACATTACATAATTGATGCCTTTAGTTGGTTCATTGTTTGTCTAAACATTTCGAGTATACATACATTACCTACTCAAATGTGTAAGAAATTGTAAGGGTGTACTTTTTTTTAAGATAAATATAAATATAAATATTTTTATTTGTTAAACTTGGACTAGATTACATGGAAGGATTTTAGCACAGGCTTACAATTTAAGTACTTATTTAATCTAGTTAAACGGTAGAGTACTGTTCTCCTAGATAGGCAAAAAAAAAAAATATATATATAATAATAATAGGCATAAAAATTATGTTAAAGTAAAAACACATTAATACTATAATAGATTTATTTGTTTGTACTTTATTTCAGTAGGAGCCATAGCTAAAAATAAGATGTTACAATAAAATACAACACACAATAAATTAGACCATTACATTGTATTCATAAATAAATGAATATTTTTTGGACATTTTTACACAACACCGTCTAGTCGCAAACTAAGCAGAGCTTGTACTATGGGTACTAGGCCATGGATATAATACTATTTTTTTTTTTGTAAATGCATATTTATAATACATAAAGATATATAATACCCAGACCAACACAAACACTTATGATCATCACATAAATATTTGTGTCCTGTGGGAATCGAACCCACGACCCCTGATGGACTTGAACTGAATAGGAGAGGAAAAGTAAGTTACAAGATTAAGATAACAGAGGTTTTATCGTTAACATCGTTGGAAAATTTGAAATCACCCATTGCCTGTAAAAATGTGCAGGTACCCACAATCTCGTTACTCACACGGCACAGTTGCACATGGTAAACACACAGAAAAATATGTTTTAGCACTCTCCCGTGAACTGTCTCGGTATTAATTTGAATAATACATCCAATGTACAGTCAGCTGAAAAAAGATGTCATATCGTAGCCTAATCGGACAAATTTAATCTTTGCAAAAATCCTAGGACGATTGCAAAGCACCGGATGATTGGAGTCAAAGAAAGCTTTTCGTAATCATACGAGCTATTATCAGGTTCATTGAAAAAATCCCAGTTTGCTTAGGAAAATTGGAAACATGAACGTTGATTGACTGATTTACAAATAAGAGTCGATATAAAAAAAAAACTGGTTGGACAGATGACTTTTCATAAAGATCTAACTTCAGTCACTTTATTCATTGCACTGGTAAACTTTAACGGTGTATGTGTTGTACATTGTACACACTTCGCGGTTTTCTTTTCTGATAAAATAACGTACAAAACTAACAAAAAACTGAAGCAATATCTGACAATAACAAAGACAAAGGAATGGAGCCGTAAGCCAATCAGCGCAGCGGTACGTAATGTTCATATAAGTCAATCAGCGCCTATAACTTGAGCGGTTATTCTTGGCTTACCTTCTTAAGATAAGCCGAGTTTTTGCAATGATCCTGAAAATTCCTCGGATGATCACGAAAATCTGTCTTAGGTTCTAATTCCGGTCCCTTGCAAATTGTTCTAGTATTATCGCAAAGATCCGATTTTTCGATTATCCTACAATAATACACTTCACGAAATTAAAATGCGAATTTAAGAAAAAGTTTCGCTATTCACAAACTAGGTATTTGTTCTGGTAGATGTTATGTCAATATTAAAAGCTTCCAGTCACAATTTTTTCTTAAATTAACATTCCAATTTACGCAAAGGGACGTCTTTTTGCAGTTGACTGTACTTTTCCTACATCATAATAGTCTTGTTTTGTACCAGTATCGTTATTATTTCCCATGGGACAAACAGACAAGACAGTTTACGATCCCGTCATATCATCGTAAACCCTTAATCTATGTGCTGTATCATAATATGCCAGCTTTGCAAGTTTAAATGTTCGTTTACATGGCATTTCTACTGTAATTGAGTACTATTCCATTTGTTTTTTTGACGTTTATGTATTCTTAATTAATAAACTAAATGAATGAATGTTATGGTGGCCCAGTGGTTTGTCCTTGGACTGTTAAGTACACTGTTACAGGTTCTAACCTCAGACAAAAATAATAAGATAAACGGAGTGCGTAGAACTAGTAACTGAAGCCAGAAAAGGGAATACTAAATAGAAAAGGAGTGTAGTATTATTTAATTGATTGCGACCGATGTGCGTCCTCTTTGGTAAATAAAGACACTTGATGATCAACCATGACGTATATCATTACATGGTGGCGGTGGCGGTGGCGGTGGGGAGGAGTGATGTTGGTTCTGGACCTAGAGTCCCTGGTGGGTCTGATAGAGTGCACGCTGACGGTCCGCCAGTCGATCAGCATCAGGCTGGTAGACTGGGACGGACTCAGAGGGCAGCGACTCAAAAGCCACGGGACCTGATTGGTTTATCTATAAATAATTCACATGTATGTTATTAATTTTATTGTTAACTACCTAGTTCAAGTTTTGGTTATTGTGATTGGTTTAAGTTCTTTTTATTGTTTTTATAAGGTAGAGATGTATTATATAATTGATTGCCACAGATGTGCATCCTCTTTGGTAAATAAAGACACTTGATGATCAACCATGACGTCTATCATTACAAGGAGTATTAACTATTCCGCCCGCAGCAGCCCGCAGTGTTTGCAAGCCGCGATTCGGAGCGTAATCTTAATATCATATGTCTTTTGGTCTGATCCCGAACTCCCGATCCTCAGATTTCGGACTCCTCATACATAATACTAAAGAATCAACAACAAAACTGTTTATCGTATCATCACAATACAATAACAATCCTCATTATTGCACAACATGAAAAAAACGAGTGTGCTTTAGACCACACGAATGAAGTAAAACTTCACTAACTTATATCTCCCTCAATACTATTTCAATGAGAATAAAGGAATGGCGGCGCGGCGTGCGTATATCTGCCGGTGCTGTGTCGTGGCCAGCCTCGTTCCACGCGTCCCGCACTACCCCCTCCGTTGGCCTCACTTTTCGTAACGCATTCACCAGCTTCTCCCCAAGTCAAGCGCGCCTACAGAAGTTTTACTTCAAAAACATGTTATACAACGTTATTCTTTCTTTACCAACATCCCTATACACCCCAATTAGTTAAAATATTCAAAAAAATATGGGTGAAAAAAAAATTGGCTTACTATGAACAGTTTTTTCATAAACAGCTGATTTAATTATCCGCTTTTCGTACGTAAGATTTGGACACTGCCGCGCCGCGCCGCTCGGATCAAAGTGCACCTACATACTTAATTACCGGCTAAAACGAAATTTGCTTGCCCCAAACAAAATGCACTGACAGTAAGGGTCTATGCCCTCTTAGATAGGTAGGTACCTAGTAAGGTAATTCGATCAATGAAACGTAGGTACTTATTTTACGTAAGATGTTCGACTTGTTATGGGACAGCTGGTGCTATGTTAATAACTTAAATATTGCTAATGTTCATTACACATAATTATTTAACAAAATAAGTACATAGGTACTTATGGCTCCGCATGCGTAAAAATAATAAATAATTACGTAGGTAGTCGACAGCATGACAGTGGTAACACATCAATTCGAAAACCACACTTACTGCTTACGAAATAAGGATGCTGTTAATGTCAAAGTGTTACCACCGACGTGCGGTTGACCGTACTTACCTAGACTTTAGGAAAAATAATTGAAATCACGACCTTATTATTGACATTTTGTAAAACCTACCTACCTGCTTGGTAGGTACGGTCGATCGCACGTCAGTGGTAACAACTTGACATTGACAGTGTTTTTACGTACGGTCGACCGCACGTAAGTGGTAACAACTTGACATTGACAGCGTTTTTATTTCGTAAGCAGTAAGTAAGGGCGGATTTCTAATTCAAGTGTTACCACTGTCATACAGTCGACTGTTCATGTTAGTCGGTTTCAAAGTAGGTAGGTACATACCATCTCCGTCGGTTTCGAACCACCTTGCAGTAAAGAAAGAGTAGGTATCTAGTATCTACAACGATGTCCCCGGACTGTTTTGTAAGTAGATTATTGTACACTGATCACTATCACTAGGTGTCTCATCGTTACACATTACACAGTTTAAACGTATTGTAACATTCGCTCAAATCGCATTCCACCTGTTTGAATGCAAAGTCGAGCACGTTTAGGTACCTATCTACGTAAATTTCTGTTTAGTTTTATTAATACGTAGGTATCACTTTTTAATACAGCAATGCTACTTCCGATGCGACCGGTAAGTGGTGTAAACTAGGTAGAAATCAAGTGGAGTGAGATCAGGGGTCCTCGCGGGCCAGGGAACGGGGCCTCCGCGGCCGATCCACCTATCACCATATTCCTGATTTAGGAACTGCCCGACTGACTGAAAAATGGCCGCTGGCACCATCGTGTTGATAGTGCATTCCTGGGCTTTGAAAAACTGCGAGGGAGGTTCTCGGAGGACTGTTGGTTTGTGTACTGAAATGCCATTGTCGAAAAATATGATCACGAGATCGCAGCGCTCTTCCACACTCTCTTGTACACTAAACACCTGAGCGAACTTCGTAAGACTGGCGATTTGGCGAAATTCTCCCTCGCCCTCGGCGCAAGCGGCGGCGGCGAACGGGGGCAGGGGAGGGTCAGGCGGCGCGCACGGCGCGGCGCCGGTGTGGCGTGCGGCGGCGTTCGACTGGTTGTCGGTCGGCTACATCAAAGCGGCGACGGCGGCTCGCGGTGCAGTAGGTACAAATAATATCAGCGTGTCGACTCGCGGTGTAGTACAAATAAAATAGGTATCCAAACTTTGAATAAAGTTGAAGATTTTTTTCCAAAAATATAACACTATGTTTTTTCACTATAAATCGATTGTCCTAGTGATTCTGAACAAAGTAATTTCAGGATGCAGGTATACAAAGAATAACGTTGTATATAAACTAAAATATATATATTTATATTTTGTACGCAAAATACACGCTTGATCGTGGAGTTGTGGAAACCAGCCCGTTATACTATACTATATATAAACTAAGTATAAGCGTACAATTAGCGGTCTTATCGGTCCACGGCGATCTCTTCCAGACAATCATTGAATGGACACAAACAAAACAAAAAACAAAATGGCGGATGTTTCTCACGCATTTATCCGTAGTTATTAAAATTTGGTTGTAGTGGTGTGGCGCGTTTGAGCTTAAGGCTATAAGTAACTAGCATGTGTGATGAGAAATCGCTGAAAGAATGGAAAAGTAAGGAAAAGGGACACACCAAAAAGGGTCACACACTCTGTGACTCGCATCTGCACCTCAGCATCTGTCGCCGCTTCCATTCACCAGTTCAAACAGGTTTTTGAAGTAAAACTTCTTTACGCACGCTTGACTTGGGGAGTAAGCTGGTGAATGCGTTACGAAAAGTGTGGCGAACGGAGGGGGAAGTGTGGGACGCGGGGAACGAGGCGTGCGCGAACGGCGGCCACGACACAGTGCCAGCAGAGGTACGCGCGCCGCGCCGCCATTCCTTTGTTCTCATTGAAATAGTATTGAGGGAGATATAAGTTAGTGAAGTTTTACTTTAGTCGTATGCTTCAGCCGCTCACGTCGGTATCAGCACAGCGTTAGTATGTCTAATTTTGTAAATGTCACAAATCGCGAAAAATTATGCACTTAGTTTATTATTAGCAGGAGCCGGCTCAAATCACGCAAATCAATCAAGTTATTTTATAGGAAAATTAAGGCGGCGATATACCTGAATTGGGCTTTTTTTCGGTTTTTTAAGTCACTTTTCCTCCGTAATCTTTATCGTAAAAAATCCAAAAAAAATATATGTTAATCTACATCATATAATGCAGGTCCTCTTCGGCTCAGAAAATTAAAAAAAAATTATTTGAAATATCTGAAATAAATATGCAAAGTAACCTCTGTGTAAAATTTTAATCGTTTTTTTCTCCTAAACTATCAATCACAGGATTTTTTTATTGCAATCAGCATGTAAAAAAATACAATACCGAGGGCACCTTCAACTTACTTTTTCAAATTACTTTCTTAATTGCACGCAGGTAACAGGCAGTCGCTCGCCGAATACATTGTTTGTTAATTTATTGCACATATTTATGTATTTAGTTTAATAAGTTGTCTGCAGAATAACGGCATTCCGGACAAACCCCCGTGGTTTTTGGTTTGCTTTTGTCATAATAATGTATGTTTAAAAAAAAAAAAGGAAAAAAAAAAAAAAAAAAAAAAAAAAAAAAAAATATATATATATTTTTTAACGATTTTTTTACGTAATCGATACTCGCAAATGGCTTGAAATCCCCTCGCTCGCCCGTTTAGTCAGTGCGGGACGTGTCGCTGTGCTATACGGACCTGTACTACGTTCTCTCATAATTTTCGGTGTGAAAAATACGAAGGATTTTTATTATCATTTTATTTAGAATGGCGCAGCGGCTGAGCGTATAGGTGGCGGGTTCGATTCCCGCATCGAACAAATATTTGTATGGACTATGGCCTACGTATAGTTGCTACTTTTAACATTGTGTTATACGTATTAATAACTTTTTATGTAGGTATGTTATATAATAAAAAAAAGTGTACATAATAATTAAGAAAAACTCCCTAAAACTTTATAGTATAATTGCTACTTTTGTAAAAGTAAATACGATTATTTCATCATAAGTAAGGAAGTGCTACCCATAGTCACAGACAGTAAAAAATATAGACGTAATGCTGTGAACAATCATAGTGAAGCCAAAAAAACTATGCTCCTTCGTGTACAACCAGCGGTCACGTACACACCATGCAATTGAAGTATATTTGCTTTCGCGATGCTTACTTGACGATGTCGCGACATGTGTACTGAGAGTGAGCACGGTTTCAGGTGCATGTGCGTACGGAGCATGGTTGTACACGAAGGAGCATAGTTTTTATTGGCTTCACTAAATTATTCGCGGCACTTCTTTTATATTTTTTACTATGTCTGTACTTGTACGTTATTTTACAACCAGCGCGGTAATGAGTAGGTACTTTATTTATAAGAAAAATAAGTAAAAACATAAATTCAAATAGTAAGTAGGTATGAATCGATCTCAGACTAAAGTAATGAGTATTAGTATAGTATTAGGTAAAGTGGGTTAGTGGTCAATCCGCACGAATTTGATTGGCACGAAACGTGCGAAACGACTCTTTTAAATATTGTTATTTTTTTTGGGAGTAGTAGGCAATTGGCACACATTGTTTTTTATAGAACAAATTTACGAAAAAAGGTACTGTAGCGCACAAAAGTAGTAGGATTAATAATATTTATTAAATGAAGTGACACGAATTAATCAAAAATATCTATGTTAAAAATAGAAAATTTTGATAAACGTCTAGTCTTAGATTTCGTTGTGACGTGATTTAAAACTTTAAGTTGCCAAAATTAGTACATTTTGCTATACAGCATGACTGGATGAATAAGGGACATTATAAAATTCAAGAATATGGTAAAATGACCGTACGTATAATGAATAAATATGTTAAAAATACTTCACGATAAATTACGTGTACAGGAGTAAAAAAATCGCCCACGCTCATCACGGCTGAATGCGACTTTCAAGGGGTCTGCTGACTAGTGCAAAAGGCAAAGAGGGTGGAAATACCAACCAATGGACACTTTCGGCTACTTACATCACCTTATTGTATGCAACTTTGATTTGTAAGTGCAGAATAGTGGTCACAGTAATTGCTAAAATCGATTGAAAAAATATTTCAAAAATTAAGGTAGGTACCAGTTGTTTACATACAACATGTTGATCTGTATTCGTGCCATGTTTAAGGAGGTGACAATACCACTGATACTGAACACGAATCAATAAAAAAATCAAAACCTTTTTTTTACTTAAATACCTATTAATAAACATTTAAATTCCCTCTGTGTGTCACGTGCGACACAAAAACGAGGCGTGCGAATCCACCAAAACAATTTACAGATATTTCCACCCTTTAACAATGCCGCCGATGACTTATTTTCAGAGTCGTTCGGGATTTATTCTCAAACTCTCTCTACAATTCGAAGTGAAAATTTGGGTATTAAATAATCGTAGAACTATTCAAGTATTTTTAGATGACTAAGCACATAATTTATCATTTGCTCTAGAAATATGGCACGGTTACAGATCAAAATTTTGTATTTGGAATGAAAATCAGTGACTGAATATTCTCGTTTAATAAGTTCTTTGTTCAACCAATCAAACTGTATACATAATTACATACATTTAATATTAAACTAGTTTAAATCCAGGCAGTAAAATATATAGACAAAGTGCTGCGAACAATCATAGTGAAGCGAAAAAAACCGTGCTCCTTCGTGTACAACCAGCGCTCACGCACACACCGTGCACCTGAAGGATATTTGCTTTCGCGATGCTTACTGGACGATACCACGACATATGTACTGAGAGCGGTGAGCACGGTTTGAGGTGCATGTGTGTGATTTTGGTTTCAGCCTTTTCACTTTTCCTAGTTGACGGTTCTTCCGCCATTATATTAAGTACCAGAATACCAGCGTCAGGTATAATACCTGGCACATGCTGAGCTGGACACCCATTTGGTACAATACTGAGACACATATCGCACTGTTTTATTGTATTTTTACTTGTATGTCCTGTGTCTTGTTTTTGTACTAAATAAACGTTTTATCTATCTATCTAAGTAGGTATTAATGAACTTCGAAGCTATCTGAAAATAGCATAATATATTCGTTATGAGAGCAATATTCCTTGAGAGTAATATTAATAAAAGAGTGAAACAATTTACAGCTTGCCGGTTCATTAATTAACTTTGTGATTGATAGTTTAGAGATGCGTCCACTAGGGGGCGCTGTAATATATTACTTCTAATGGACGTTGAATACTCTAATACTACTAAATAAATACTGATTTATTAATTCTAATTATTATAAACATCATTTAATTCTTATAAAAAATGTGCTCTGACAAAAGAATGGGCCGGGAAAAGTACGATTTAAAAGCCCCGCTAAAAGACAGCGTTTTAAAATAATATTAAGATAAATTCAACAAAATTTACTTATTATTTTACACCAATCTATTTCTTTGTTTTAGTTGCAGCACTTAACACTGGTTCACATTAATGATGATCAATATGTTTAAAAAAATTTAAGCACACACATTTATTTGCCAAGGAACATTATTGCACATGCAGCGTCAATCAATGGCAGATTAAACTTCAGTGTTACCATGTCTAGCCGAGTCGAAGTAGCCAAAAATATGGCGCAAAGTATCCTAATTTCTCCCAAGTATTTTTTTGTAAAATTGCCTAAAATCGCCTCATTGAAAGTCGAGTAGTCTAAAAAACATATTTTTAAATGATAATTTATTTAACCAAATTAAGCATATTTTACAAGGTACACTGCTGGGCCCCACACTAGGATTCCTTGTGTCGTGGGCACCATTATCTTCCAAAATGATTTGACTATTTAACATACATGCTATAGTTACATTCATACATGCTATGGTTAGATTAATTAGGTAAGTAAAAGATACAGTATTTGTGAGTGTGTGTGTGTATATGTGAGAGTTCATTAATTTTTCGATCTTTTTTATCGTCGTGTGTTCACGACTGTACTTTGATATTTTTTATTCTTTAAAATACAATATGTGCCTATTATTTACAATATGTGCCAAGCCTACTACGTATACATATATGAAGGTGGCGATCCGCACGAAAATAAAAACGAAAATTCTAATATTTAAAAGAGACGATCCGCACGTTTCGTGCCAATCCAATTCGTGGGGATTGACCACTAACCCAGTTTTTTATTATTATAGATTCGCATAATTTTAAATTGATAAAATAGTATGGAAATTATTATTGGCAGGTCATAGCAGCACTTTTTTTTTGTTATTACAACTGAAATTATTTTATTGCATGTTAATTTTAATTTGTTTTTAAATATTATGTACGATTAATTGAAAATCAAAATATTTGCACGACTGAAATGTCGAAAGTAGTGAAACCCAATTTTAACTTTAGACGAACTCAATGTTACCTATGTTCTTGCAAATAAATATAACATTAATATATCATTCATTCATTCATTCAAAGTAAAGTGACACAAAATAAAATAATTGTATTTTGTGTATATTTGATTGCAAGTATGTGTTCATTATTTACAAACTTAAGTAGGTAATATAACTTATTTCTAAATAAAAAAATGCAAAAATATAAATTCTAAAAGAAAAGTATATTAATGGGGATCGATCTCAGACTATACAGACCCGTAGTCGACCCCTAAACCACTAGACTACGTATACTGTTTCGAGACATGCCAAAATAACCGTGCATATTGTACACACACAAGTTACTTGCCGGCTAAAACTTTTTTCATTCAAACTCGCAAGCGAGCGGGCGGCGCAGTCACAGGCACGCTAGCGCGCGGCGCGATGTTATTATGAAGTGTCCCCGCGCTCCCTTTGCATCATTCTGATCGGCAACGCCCATTCGAGCAAGGTCAACGAGATCATGCGCGCCCTTAAGAAGTGTTGCTTTCTTCTTCTTTTTTTCGAATGGACTCTCGCAGATCGGTACCCAAAATAAGTACCCTAACTGCTTAACCCGGTGGGTGGTGGAGACTCCCGTTAGGGACTCCATCCGCCCATAAAAAAGTCCCTAAACCTAACTTATAAACTAAAATCTCGGTTGCAAAAACCGCATAAGGGCGTCCCCCAAGACAGGGCTTGGACCTCGGCTTACTGGGGCATTGCGGGGGGACCCCGCCGCTATGTCCCCCTGGCAGCCGTTGCTGCATCTGGAATGGTTTTCTCGAAAGTGGCGGACTTCCGGTATATCGGGTTCGGCGATTCAAGACCTACCTCATCCTAACACAGTGGCGGTTAAGCCTACTCCTAGGAACTACTCTAGATCATAGGGTCGGTCGCGTGTCGAGATTATGTTGCTTTCTTCTGTTCTTCAGCGTATATATAAAGCGTATTTCCCTGTAAGACGTCGCTTTCTAAGATGACAGCATTGCGTCTTCTTTTTCTCTTGACCATAGGGATCAGGAATAGGAGGGAAAGGGAAGGAAACCAGAAGCAAAAGCTCATCACAATTAATAGCGGAAATCGAATAAATAAATACTTAATTTGACTATGAAACACGAACCATACTTCCTTACTCAGTTAAGTACGGAACAACCTAACCAGTCCATCATTAACAGGCCCAATGCGTCATTTACCATTCAAAGCCCCCAAAGATAGTTTAAAACAGGCTGACGAAGACAAATGACCGTTTTTCCGGAGCAGACGTGACACACGACCGCTGCGGTCAGCGGACTAGTGGTGTGAACTCAGCTCAGAACGGTTCAAATATTCAGATCAATAAACTTGAGCTATTGAGCTGCAGCTCAATGACGAAATACGCAGCTCACGGCTCCAATAAAAGTATCAATCTATACAACATCGTTCGTTGCACGAGAGATAAAAGATGTCCATATCAATAAAAAACGGGTGTGCTTTAGAGCACACGACTGAAGTAAAACTTCACTAACTTATATCTCCCTCAATACTATTTCAATGAGAACAAAGGAATGGTGGCGCGGCGCGCGTACATCTGCAGGCGCTGTGTCGTGGCCGCCGTTCGCGCGCGCCTCCTTCCCCACGTGCCACACTACCCCCTCCGTTCGCCACACTTTTCGTAACGCATTCACTAGCTTACTACCCAAGTCAAGCGTGCGTAAAGAAGTTTTACTTCTTAAACCTGTTTGAATCGGTGAGTGAAAGCGGCGACAGATGCTGAGGTGCAGATGCGAGTCGCAGAGTGAGCGAGCGAGCGCAGCTCAAATAGATCGAACGCTCTATAAGCTCAGTGACTCGCATCACAGATCATAACTCGGTGTAGACAGAGGCACAAATTGAGCTGATCTGTGAGCCCGTTCACAGCTCCGGTTCAATGACGTGAACCGTGAGCTGAGCTGCAGCTCACGCATTTTTGTTTAGTAACCCATGTCTACGGCGGATTGTTTCATTAAGAAGGCTTTTACGTCACAGAGTACTTTAAATTTAGGTTCTGTTGTCATGGAAATTGGCAGATCGGTGATAGAAAAATATATTGGAAATGGATGTGGCTAGGTGCTAGGTGTTACATCCGTCACGTTTACGAATGAAGGTTCAGTTGAAAACCAGCGTCAGGCACTAGTTGCCTGTCATTTATGCCGAACTGGACCTTTTTGACACAGTCGCTAGACATAGCATCTATGATCCGTTTTTGTATATTTATTTGTGTTCCTGTTGAATTGTGTCTGTGTATCTATGTGCTTTGTGTCAAATAAATGTTTCTTTCTTTCTAAACGCTATTCTTCTTAGTTGTTTAGTATTATATTTGAATGTTTGTTACACAATCACGCATAAACAATTCAATGGATTTGTCTGAAACTAAGCATAGAAACAGCCATAACCCCGGAAAGCATATAACATACTTTTAATTGACAAACCACACAACCAAAACCAAAGTATTTGCGTATTATGTTTTATATTTATAAATGTACTGTTAGGAGTCAACGGAGAAAAATGAAATTGCGCTATATACATATGTGGTCAAACCAAGTCCGCCATTCGATTATCAGCGGTCGGAGAGCACTTTGCTACTAGTTTTGAAGAGTAGTTGAAGAACTCGGAAGTCCTATAACCTATAAAATCGAAATCAAAATCAAAATAATTAAAACAAAATAACCTGTTCTATAACCTATAACCTGTCCTATAACTAACCATTAACCTTAAATACAGTGGTCTCAATTGGTGAGTGTATTGATATGACTTTTGTTTAACATACCCGCTTAGCCCCTGATCATCATCATCATCATCATTCCAGCCGAAAAACGTCCACTGCTGGACAAAGGCCTCCCCCAAATGGGGTGATATGCCATAATCGCCACGCTTGGCGGGCGGGTTGGCGATATATAGAATTTAATTTGATATAAGTGGCTATAGTTTTAGTTAGAAATAATGTCTGCTTTAGCCCCTGATAAGCAGACATTATTTCTAACTAAAACTATGGCCATTTATATTAAATTAAATTCTATAAACGTCCCTGTCTTCAATAGCATATTTTACATCCGCTAAAACAGTATGTCACGTCACCAAGGATTAATGCTGGCATAATTACTGGCGAACAGTATTGAATTGTGAACAAATCCCCATTCTCCGGTGAATGGTGATCGATCGCTCGTTGAAACCTACTCTTAATGAAAACTTCATACTCCGACTGAATAATATAGTGTTACTGGTTTAACGCAAAAGCTTTCAGTATAGAATTGGGTACTAGAAGGTTTGGCAATACAAGTAATTTTAAAGTAATTTTTTTTTTGCTACCTGTTTTCTAAGCCTGTTATGGAGGTCAAGGAATTATACAGTACACAGTGTAGAGAGAAGTTTAAAGTACAAGCAACCTGAATTCAGTTTGTATCTAAGTCTTTCAGTTAACTGCTAAATATTATAAGAGTCTCCAAAGTTCACTAGCTGTTAGAGGTGTGTAACTCAGCTCAGAACCGGTTCAAATATGCAGATCAATAAGCTTGAGCTGTTGAGCTGCAGCTCAATGACAAAATACGCAGCTCACGGCTCAAAGAATAGTATCTATCTGTGCGACAACTTTTGTTGCACGGAAGATAAAAAATGTCTATATAGATAAAAACCTGTTTGAACCGGTGAGCGGGAGCGGCGTCAGATCCGCTGTGTGTCGCAGAGTCAGCGAGCGAGCGCAGCTCAAACAGATCGAACGGTCTTTAAACTCAGCGACTCGCATCACAGATCATAACTCGAAGTAGGCAGATACACAAATTGAGCTGATCTGTGAGCCGGTTCACAGGTCCGGCTCAATGACCTGAACCGTGAGCTGAGCTGCAGCTCACGCATTTTTGTTGAGTTACCCATGTCTACTGTTAAATGCTTCTTAAAGACTAGTAATAACCGTGTTTTCATTTATTGTCGTATTGTCATATCCACGTTGTAGGTATATTTTACTATGTAACGGCCTTAAATTATGATCTCGTTCAAACTTCAACTTTTTTCATATTACGTAATCACAAACACAATCATACTATTCTTCGCCATAAATAACACATCTAACATCATAACTTGTAACTTTTTATCAATTAACCCAGAAAACTAAATTCAAAAATAATTAAAATTAATAGTCATTCTGTATAAAAGTACCTACTACCTACCCTATAGTTTAGGCTATACAAAGTTCCGCCATCAGTTGTAACCAAGATTAATGAACGTTTACATAATAGGTTTTTACTTAGGCTTTTCCCCTTTGTTTTTGCCAATTTTCGCTTAAGGAAAAGTTATAGTTTATGTGATTCTGATGATGTACAGCTGGTTCAATGTTTTTCTCTTTCTATTCGCTTTGCTAGTGACTTCGTCTGTAAGTATTGGTTCATTTATGCGCTCAAAATCATCATCTAGCCATCGAGCCATAACCGCTAACTTAGCGTAACTGACATAAATCTAATTTTACAGAAGGTATTTTAAAGATATTTTGATAACTAAATGAGCTCTAAATTAAAACTTAAAATTAATAGTATCATGATTTTCGAAGATGTACGTCCTTTAACATGTGTCAAAAATCATGATACTTTCTTCTAAGAAACCTTCTGGTATAAATTTGATTTAAGTGTCGGTGAAGCTAAGTCGGCGCTACGTATGATATACGTTTTCCAGATTTCAGTCGGTTATTGAGTGTATGACCACCCCATTTGTGGCAAACTATTCTAAAAAATATATATATATATTCTATTTTTGAGTTAAGCTCGCCGATGTACATAAGCTTTCCTATTGTAATATTAATGTGTATTTGTGTGTACAATAAAGTATAATAATAATAATAATAAAAAATACTACTTACGAAATAAAGACGCTGTTGTGTTGACCTTGAGGTCAAACTGTTACTACTGACGTGCGTTCGCCTAAACTTTAGAGCTATTTGTTTCTTTTGCATTCAAAATGATCCTAACAAAAACAATTTATTGTAAATCCATAGCGTATTCTGATACCAGATTTTGAACCTCTACAATCACGCGTATAATACCAACAAAATTACGAAGTAGAAACCTGAAACAATTGTGAAAGCAAGTCATCAATTTGAAACAATATCAACTGCTTATAATACGGCCATCAATAACCGTAGAATAAAACACATTAATCACACAGTTTGGAAGAAAACTCGGTACTTTATATTGTGGGCCAGTGGAAATTTAAAATGTGCCTGTTTAACGACTCTAATAAAAGAGTGAGAGAGAGAGAGACCCATCATATCCTGTACTTACATGTGAACTTGAATTCTTGCAGAGAATTTCCTCACGAAAAACGAATGGAATGTTATATTTCTTCTTATAGGCCTATTAATAATAAAATATCGATGCCATGCGAAAACGATACGATAGCACGATCATTTAGAGGCGATTGCAAAAATGCAAATTCTACCACGAAATGCCGTTACCATGGTTAATTTTGGGCTGAATAAACACATATCCACTATTATGGAAATCATTGTTGAAGTAGATATAATCAAACGACTTACGATTACAAAGTTTTAATTCCCATGAAAGATTACAATGATTAATTATTTACCTCGATTAAAAGTCAAAAAATTTATCCCAATATAGGTACTTTGATCAGGGCGAAATTAAAGGTATTTGTTAAAAGCTGCATGCGCTAAATATTGTCCGGTTCATTATAATGGTAAATTTCGCAACTATATTACAAGTATGGATGGCAGGGAACATCAAGTGTCGGACTGAGATACCAAAGGCCTAAGGTCGATATTTTTTTTATTTTTTTTTATGATTTATAGATCTGCTCTTGACCACAACCTAGACAGCTTTGTCAGGATGTGGTCGACGATGGAGCGAGCAAACCACAGAAAAACATGTTTCTTTGTATGTTTTATTTAAATTTAAAATCTAACGTGACGTTAGATTTTCTCCCGAATCGCACCTACCATAAGCCGCGATAAATAAATAAATAAATATTTTTGGGACATTTTTACACAGCACCCGTACCCACTCACATTTATCACCATGTTTGCAAGTAACCATCAACTTACATCGAGTAGGTACCAATGGAAATTTAAAATATTATTTCTTTGGATCCATTTATTGTAAAAGTTATAATGAAGTAGGTCGAACCGATATTGGTTAAGGAAGGTGTAATGGTAATCCTTTTAAGCTAAGAGATAAGGATAAAAGACAAAATGTAATTATGGTTTGCTTCCCTGGTCGCATCATTGGATTACAATTTTACAAAGTAACGGGTAGAGTGGATGGGGCTGTGGGAACACCACTAGACGCCGATTACCCGGATATCCCCGGTCACAAAGCATATGCAGTAGCACTGCATATCATACGCCTCGCCGCCAATTGGGACGTCACTTCGTCAGCAAGCGGCACCAATCATATGACCGAACTTTTGAGCCGACCAATCATAACGCGCCGTCCGCCCCTGTTCCCCGCCAACATTTTACGACTGTGTTCTCATGCAAAACTTTGTTTACGCGGCGTCATGAGGCTGTGGGGAAGGCCAAATATTTTGGCACCAGACCATTAAGCCTCTAGACACTGATTAGCCGGTTACCCCCGGTCACAAAGCATATGCAGTAGCACTGCATATCATACGCCCCGTCGCCAATCGGGACGTCACTCCCTCAGCGAGCGGCACCAATCATACCACCGAACTTTTGAGCCGACCAATCATAACGCGCCCCCGCCCCCGCCAACATTTTACGACTATGTTCTCATGCAAAAAAATTGTTTATGCGGCGTCCTGAGGCTTACTGGTATATTTTGGCGCCAGTTGGGAGAAATTCAAGACCAGCAGAGGACTCTAACTTCAGTCGTCATTCAGTCAGTATAATTTTTTTTTAATTATAATTGGGCTTCCGTTTGACCGCTTCCTTACCTGACGGTAAGAGAAAATACGGGTAGTCTTTTCTCCATACAAACGCTCTCAACTTTCCGATTCATAACCCTAGAGCAATGACTTCTTTAGAATAAAATAAATATCAACTTTTTCTACGTCCCTACGTTTCGTTTTTGTTGATAATTTATTTCTAGACGCACTCAAAAAATCTCAAAATTGACTATTTAGACCGCTGTCTACAGAGGCCTAGTGTATACATTTGAGAACTATTAATGAACTAGGAAAAACAGCGGCACAGTACATACTCTTTTTATTCAGTTTACGAAATAACTTTAAAATTGGTCCAGTTTCGGAGGAGAGAATGGTCGAGATTCAAACCTCAAATTATGGCTATCAGTGTCCCTGCGTGATCGAATCAGAAATGAGAAGATTCGCAGGAGAACGAAAGTGACCGACGACGAAAATTGCCAAACTTAAGTGGCAGTGGGTGGGGCACATTGCTCGCAGAACGGATAGCCGATGGGGCAGTAAAGTTCTGGAGTGGCGACCACGTACTGGAAGGCGCAGCGTGGGTAGGACCCCCACAAGGTGGACCGACGACCTGGTGAAGGTCGCGGGAATCCACTGGATGCGGAAAGCGCAGGACCGGTCGTTGTGACGATGCTTGGGGGAGGCCTATGTCCAGCAGTGGACGTCTTTTGGCAAAAATTATGATGATGATACACAGGCTATTCAGTCAGAACTGCAGTGGTCTTTATCGCACCTATTTGACGCCGAGCGCTCGCAAAGCGATAGCGTTATTTTCTTCAAATACCTAATTTTCAAGAGTCTCTCTGCCCGCATTGTCTCTTAAGCGATGGTGCGGTCGACGATGGTAGACGCTTACCAGGCAAAAACGTATTCACTCGAGCCTTGAGGACTGAGGACCACCAGATTATAACTAACGGGAATCACAAGAAAGGAATTCCACTCTTAACCGGTACGCATAATAAAGCAGTGCGAAAAGATGGAATGTCTACTATGTAAGGATGGTGCATCGCTGTACGTCTGGTTGGCCTATGATGGAATGGGCTTGATATTTCAGAATAATACGTGTACAGTTCGCTGTACTACTCATGCTGTGTCATACTTTTACCACTTTAAATAAAACCCACGTGAGCCAAAGATAGCCGGCTATGGGTAGGCTTTTGGTGTGGGACGCAAGATGCGTCGACGCCCTGGCGCCATCACATCTCCCTAGCTCGGCAGGGTGTGCTGCGAAACGGTGAGAATATAATAACGTAATTATTATTTTATTTATAATATTAATTAATTATATTAAACTAGCGACCCGCCCCGGCTTCGCATGGGTAGCACTGATCATCTATAGCCAATAACCTTAATTGATAATCTCTCATTTTATTGCTGAAAACCGTATGAAAATACGTGCAGTAGTTTCTAAGATTAGCCTGAACAACCACGAATTGAAAATTTCACGAACATTGTTAGTTTCATATACCTATGAAATCCTACTTATAAATGCGCAAGTATGGATGTTTGTTTGTTTACATACATACATAACCAGCCCATTATTGTCCCACTGCTGGGGACGGGCCTCTTCTCAGTACGAGAAGGCTAAGGCCTTAGTCCACCACTAGGCCAGGGTTGGTGGACTACACACACCATTGAGAACTGTATGGAGCATTCTCTGGTGTGCAGGTTTCCTTACGATGTTTTCCTTTACCGTTAAAGCAAGATAATCAAATACAAAACTGCACATGAATTCGAAAAGTTTTTTTCCCCTCAATCACATTGAAACGGCTGAACGGATTTGGATGAAATTTGACACAGATAGACCATAACCCAGATTAACATTTAGGCACTGAGGTAATAATACGTACTACGTAATAAAGAAGACGTACGTACGTTTACGTAGTAAAGTTCTGGAGTGGCGACCGCGTACTGCTTTCAGTCCTTGCGCCTTTGCGCAGCGTGGGTAGGCCCCCCACAAGGTGGACCGACGACCTGGTGAAGGTCGCGGGAATCCGCCGGATGCGGAAGGCACAGGACCGGTCGTTGTGGCGATGCTTGGGGGAGGCCTATGTCCAGCAGTGGACGTCTTTCGGCTGAAATGATGATGATGATGAATAAAGAAGACACCTCGAATCGAATGTTTGTAACACGTTTTAGAGCTCCTGCACTCTCACCTCGTGCCACGCGTGCCAGCAAGTTGCGCGAAATTTTTGTTCGTAATGTCTACTCTACTGCGTAGTATATATTACCTCAGTGCATTTAGGTTTCTTTTTATCCCGGGAAGATAAACAGTTCCCGAAGTTTGCGCCATAACGGCTTTCTGTTGTAAGCCGAATTAAAGGCGCGCGAAGCCGCGGACATAGACTAGTATAGTTGCCGGCACGAGTCGTGAGCACAGATTCCACTGCGCAAGTGGTCGAATCTCTGTTCACAGTACAACAGACCAGACACGGGCACTTGCATTGGCTTAAATATATGATAATGCATAATTGAATATACTTCATCATTTTTTCAGCCGAAAGACGTCCACTACTGGACATAGGCCTCCCCCAATTAAGGGGGGATATGCCATAATCGCCACGCTTGGCAGGCGGGTTGGCGATCGCAGTTGGTTGCATAAATACTCAGAGAACGCTGCTGCCCATCCTCTGGTGAATCCCTTGGTCGCCTTTTACGACACCCATGAGAAGAGATAAGGGTGGTGCTATTCTTTAAGTCCGGCACCACACGGACTAGTCCTTAAGAATATACTTAGAAAACGGAATACCTGAACACGGGGACGACAGAGACTAACACGCAGGTACAACTTGTGCTAACGTCTCGTGCCGGGAACTATACTATGATGAAATTTTAACGTCTTGTTTAATCGTTCCTTCTCGTCCAGTTATATTAAACTGCTAACAGGTCAAAACGACCGCAATTTAAACATTTATTTTATCAACGCTATAAATGTGCATAAACTTCGGTTTAATTCAATGAATCTAATTGAAAAGCTGGAACGTCTTTTTGAGTCGTTTTGCTGCTAATGACAAAAATGTACATTTAATTTTTAATTTTTAGCTGCTTATATTTTTAGCGTGACTGGGGAACAAGCTGGCTCTGAACTACGAAGGAAAGATCTCCTGATCTGAAAGATCTTCTGCCTCCGTGCTCTAGACTCTTTTAACTTAGTTCGTTGAATTTAGAAAGAAAGAAAGAAAAATATTTTATTTCTGCGCTCGATTTGATGCACACAACAACCGAAGACGTCATCATCACCATCATCGCTACACATAGGCCTCCCCCAAGCATCGCCACAACGACCGGTCCAGCGCTTTCCGCATCCAGCGGATTGCCGCGACCTTCACCAGGTCGTCGGTCCACCTTGTGGGGGGCCTACCCACGCTGCGCCTTCCATTCCTTCGGCCAATACTTGTAGGTACATAATACTTTATAATTTTAAGACAAATTTGTTCCTAGTTAAGTGGTGACCTAGTGATTATATTCTCTTTGAAATTAGTGTTGAACACATTGACAATTGAAAACACTGAAAATAAACACTATTGTCAATGGCATAAGGGTAAATCTAGTCTATCGCAGTTAAACACATAATAATATCTCTGTGGTATTGACCTACTAACATAATACATCTGTGGTTAACGGTACATGGTACAGCTTCGGTAATTTCACCTCCTGTATAAAAAAAATGTAGAATGATACCTATTTCCAGTAATGAACTCTGATAGGTCCTCGTGTTGTCCCTTTTCCCGGCAATGGGATGTTATATTGTGGAAACAGAGAACAACATAATTTAGTGTAGTTTATTAATAAAAAAATATTTATTTGATTCATAGTAGAAGATATATGTATTACCTACATATTGTTTTGTTTTTAGTTGAGTTAGATACTTTCACCTTAATTATAAGTTAGCTCAGTCATTAAATTTGTGCATGCTGTGGCCTCCTGTAAGTGAAGGAGTACACCAGATAGAATCCTGTATCTGTCACTTGTGATTTTTTGTGTATATCTTTTGTTGGAGGTCCTCAATAATATAAATAAATAAATAGTCTAATTTCTTCCAGTTCTGAGAAAAAATTTAAGTTTCCAGCTCATCAGGGAGTTAGTTAAAAATAGATTGCAAAATTTACACCGAGCAGAGAAGAAAGTGAGTTAATAAAAACGAGGGTAATTACAATTTTGACGGCAGCTGAAGAATATTAGAGACGCTCAGCGCAAAAAAATCTAACCAACAAGTTTTAAGATGAATGTGAAATTTCTTTAGTATTTATTATAACATAATATATATAATCTTTATTGACATAAAAAGTTGTTACAAGTTGTGTGAAGTCCCTGACTCCTGTGCTAGGTGAGAAACCTGTGTTACAAGAGTCAGTGTCCTCTCTCATGTGCAGAAAGACAAATAATAATATATTATTAAATTCTTATGCAATAAAACTATATAAATGCAAAAACTATAACTAAAGAATAAGTTAGCAAAAATATTTTAGTGATGTGTGTGTGTAAAATAATGTAATAATGCGTGTGTAAGTGTATTGTGAGGGTGAGTGTGTGTATGGGGGTGTGTATGGGGTGAGCATTTGTGGGTATTGCTGTGTGGAGAGGTGATTGTGTGTGCACATTATGGTTTTAGAAGTTTCATATATATTGTTTTTATTCTATAGGAAAGAAAGAAAAACTATTTATTGGCACAAAAAATAAAATCAACAAAAAGAAAAGTACATCAAAATAGAATAACATGTAAGGGCCAAAAGTGCCACCAGCTCAACATTATGTTAGGTAGCAGCACAAGTACAGGTACTTAGTTACTACCCAGTGCTCATTATCAGTTGCGACCCACGGGTGTCATACGCTCAAAACAAAGTAAGAGTACAAATACATCTATAACTACTGTATTGTGTGGCACGCCTTACTCGTATAGTATATTTAGCCTAAGTTTAGCATAAAGTTATTCAGTAAAGGATAGATATTGTACTTGACAACAAGTCTTTCATTGATACCATACGCCCCATATTGCACTACATCCATGAGACAATTTTCCGAATATAATAAAGAAAATAGAAAAAATGGATGGCCCTCAGTTAAAACAGGTCAACTTATATCCCCATAGCCTAACCCACAAACATGTTTTCCTAATGACGACTCATACAAATTCCATACTAATGCCACATGTAACATTTCCTGCCCTAATTCCGCCAATCCCTCTAATTGGTCCACCATTCCGCCACTCCTCGGCTCCACCAATCAGAATCGGTATCATTTGACATTTCTCCCTCGGCCCGGCGATAGAAATGGACGAAGGCATATCGAAGTGATTAATGGCTTGGCTAATTCCCTTGAGTTTGTTGTGATTTGGGTCATATAAATCAAATTAGCTCGGATTATCACGGATAGTTTTATTATTCCAATATGGACACAGCATACAGTACCAGTACAGTTATTACAAGAGAGAGAGCCTACATCGATTACGTCAAACTCAAAATAGACAGTTGACAGCTAATAGGCATTGACATTGATGTTTATGTTCAGAAACTAACACTACCCCTTGAACTAAACTTGGTATAATAATACAATACAACCCTTAAAGGATTATCTTATTATATGTAATATAATATTTGTATGACAGCGCAAAACACTTAAATTAATAAACAATACATTAAATTATTACATACTCAAAAGAGCCAAAACAAATTTAACATGTTTTTCTTTACATAAGGGTTTTGTGAGCAAATCTGCCACCATATCACCTGTAGGCATATAACAAACATTAATAAAGTTCTTAGATATAATTTCTCTTACATAATGGTGCCTTACATCTATGTGTTTGGTACGGGCATGAAACATAGTGTTAGAACAAATTCTTTGTGCAGACTGATTGTCATTGTACAGATTTACCTTACAATTTATTTGAAGACATTCATTGAGAAACGTACGCAAAAACATAGCCTCTTTGCAAGCATCTGATATTGCCATGTACTCAGCTTCAGTACTTGAGAGCGCAACAGTCCTTTGTTTGCGACTTTCCCAAGACACGACAGAATTTATGCCCAATTTGAATACATACCCTGTATACGATCGACGGTCAATTTCGTTGCCCGCCCAATCTGCATCTGTGTAGCCATTTATGACCAATCCTCCTTTCTTGTACTTTAGAGAATAATGATACGTACCTTTAAGATACCTAAGTATCCTTTTTGCAGCTTTCCAATGTGTTTCATCGAAGCACTCATTAAATTGGCTTAAAACACTGACCGAGTGTGAAATGTCTGGCCTGGAACAAACTGCAATGTACATTAAGCACCCTATTAAATTTCTGTAATCAAAACTAGTGTCCTTGACTTCACTCTGTTGTAATTTTGATCCAGCTTCCATTGGTGTTGAAGAAGGTTTACAGTCAGACATATTGAATTTGTGTAAAATCATCTGAATGTAATTTGACTGATCCAAAGTAATACATTCTTTATTTCTGGATACTCTCATACCCAATATCTGATGGGCAGCTCCCAAATCTTTCATGTCAAATTCAGACATGAGTTTTTCTTTTAAAATATCTTTTTCATGAGATATCTGTGGAGAAAATAATATAATATCATCAACATAAAGGGCGATTATTATCATTTCCCCCTTTTGTCCTTTATAGTAGACACATGGCTCTGAAGGCATCCTGATAAAATGAAGTTTATTCAATAAAACTCCATTTATTTTTTCATACCATGACTTGGCCGCTTGTTTTAATCCATAAACAGCTTTGTGTAATTTATAAACTTTATGCTCCTGACCTTTCAATATGAAACCCTCTGGTTGTTCCATCAGCACATGCTCTTCAAGATCACCATTCAAAAACGCAGTTTTGACATCTAAGTGATTTATTTCAAGATCATATTCTGCAGCTAATGCTAACAACAAGCGTATAGTAGAATATCTCACTACAGGCGAGAAGGTTTCATGGTAGTCAATACCATATCTCTGGGTGTATCCCTTAGCAACCAGCCGTGCCTTATATTTCAATAGGTTGCCTTCTAAGCTTCTCTTTTTCTTAAAGACCCATTTGCATTTTACTGGTTTCTGACCTTTGGGTAAATCCACGAGGCTCCAGCACTTATTAGTAATGAATGATTTATACTCATCTTGCATGGCTTCTTTCCACTGCTCAGCTTCATTACCACCAAGTGCCTCCGGAACAGTCTCTGGATCTCCATGTTCGCTGTACTGCGCATCTACCAGTTGTGCATGCAAATTTTGGTCTGTCGCATCAACAAACTCTGTTGTGTAGTTTTCAGTGTCTTCACTTGAGCTTCCTGGAACATAAGTTTCATCCGACGAATTATCTGTGTCAAATGTACTGCTACTCTCATTGATACTAAATATTGTGTCCCTATTCCTATTCCTGTCATCAGAACTGGAATTTTCAGACACACACTGTGGATTTCCATCTCCAGTGCTTTGGTCTGCCGTACACGATACATCATGTACCACCAAATTAGTATCATCATTTGACAGGTCCTTTTTACAGAAGCGATCCTCTAAAAACACTACATGATATGCTTTAACACAATGTTCAGGTTTCTCTGGATCAATGAGCCTGTAACCCTTAGTGTCGTCACAATAGCCCACAAATATGTATTCCTTTGCCTTTGAATCTAGTTTCTTTTGATTCGATGCTAAAGCATATGCCACACAGCCAAAGATACGTAAGTGACCAACATTTACCTTTGTCTTGGTCCAGTTTTCTTGTGGTGTCACACCCATGATAGCCTTAGTGGGTGACCGGTTCTTTAAGTAGACTGAAGTGTTGACAGCTTCAGCCCAAAAACTGCCATCGAGACCAGCATCCCGTAGCATGCAGCGGGCCTTGTCCATGATGGTACGGTTAGCCCTCTCTGCCACACCATTCTGCTGACTACAATGCGGGACAGTTGTGTGATGACGGATTCCATGCTGTTGCAGAAACTGTTGAAAAATATTATTTATATATTCACCGCCATTGTCACTACGAATAACTTTGATTTTCTTGTCAGTTTCTTTTTCAACCAAATTTTTGAATATTTTAAATTTTTCAAAAACTTCATCCTTTGACTTTAAAAAGTAAACAAATGTTTTCCTTGTACAATCATCTATGAACGTCAGAAAATAGCGAGCACCACTTAATGATTTATGTTGCATTGGACCACACAAATCTGTGTGGACTAAGCCTAAAATTTCCTTAGACCTACTATACGACTTTTTAGGAAAAGGTAGTTTTGTAAATTTGCCTTTTAGGCAAGCAACACAAGTCTGAAACTGTGAACTGTCATAATTAATACCAAAAACCATACCCTTTTTCATGATGCTCATGCTCCTGGAGTTGAGATGCCCGAGCCTGCGATGCCATACCTCCTGAGATTCCAGGCTGTCCTCCTTAGACACGTCACAGACCAGTTTTGATTCACTGCTGTTGTCCAACACCCTGCTCAGAGGTTGCACATCTTTACCAGATGCTATGCTGCAATTTAACACTGAACCTACTGTATTTAATTGATATACACCATTCTTGTAACTTGCAGTTGCTATTGTTTCATGCCCGTCCATGATTCTACAGGTTTTTGTATCAAAATAAACTTTATAACCTTTCCTTGCTAGCTCACTAACTGATAAAAGATTTGTTGACAGTTGAGGAACTAAATACACATTACTTATTGTCCTATTACCATTGTTCATCTTAATTTTTACACTGCCGAAGCCGCTAGTACAAAGTTTTTCACCATTTGCAATGTTAACTGTGAGTGTCTTTGTTTCCGTGAACTCCGACATTGTACTTTTGTTGTTGCACATATGATGAGTCGCGCCCGAGTCTACATACCAGACATTGTTGTCAAGGTTCACAGACAGCGCTGTCAAGAGTGCTTTCTCCTTATCCTTGCTTGCAGGAGGTGTAGGGTTACTATTCCTGGGGCAATCCTTCTTAAAATGTCCTAGTTTCTTGCATCGGTAACATTTTATTTGCTTCTTTGTAATCAACGCTGATACAGTCTCTGTTTTCTCATCTCTTCTGTGAAATTCCTGTAGTAGTTTCGTTTTTACAGTTTCACTGGCCAGCTTGTCATTGGAAGTTTCCAAAGCCATTATGAGTGGGTCATAGTTTGATGTCAACCCGCTCAACATGATAACGGCTATGAAGTCATCGTCCAATTGAGAACCTATGTCATCCAATTGCTGAGAAATCTCTGTAACTTTTGAGATGTAAGCCTCCATACTTGCACTCTCACTGAGTCGGGTTCCAAACAGGGACCGCAGCAGACCCAATCTTCTACATAAGCCCTTGTCCTCGTACGCTTTCTGCAGGTTTGTCCACGCCTCATACGCAGTTTTAGCATTGCGTACGTGTGAAAACGCATTGCATTGTACGGAAAGGCAAATCTTCGCGAGTGCACGTTGATTTTTTCTTACATCGGAACTTCCTGTTGTCGATTCAATACATTCCAAAAGATCTTCATGCATCAATAACATCTTCATTGAAAACTTCCAATTATTATAGTCTTCAATGCCCTTCAGCTTTTCAATTGGAATTCCTGCCGAAGGCGTCGAACTTGATACATGTGCATCGCCGGGCATGTTGGGTTAGGCCGGCCGGTCAGCAATCTTTCTTCCAGAAAATACGACTCAATCCGAGAAAATATAACTTGATTTTGCTTTATAGAACGCTCTGGGCCCATAACCTGTTGTGATTTGGGTCATATAAATCAAATTAGCTCGGATTATCACGGATAGTTTTATTATTCCAATATGGACACAGCATACAGTACCAGTACAGTTATTACAAGAGAGAGAGCCTACATCGATTACGTCAAACTCAAAATAGACAGTTGACAGCTAATAGGCATTGACATTGATGTTTATGTTCAGAAACTAACAGAGTTATCATTGCTACCCTTTTTGTGGGGGATGAGGGGGTACGAAGCGTTTTCGATGTTAGTAGGTTTGTGATATTTATTTTGTCGACCATTGTGAGTTTTATCTTGGTGACAGGACTATTGTCAATATGCTGAATACCCGTAATATAATCAACCAATCAATCATTTATTTTCTCTCCACATTATTAAAATACAGAATTAATTGTAGAACATGTAACAAAAACCATGTTGTTCCTGTGAGGTACGTTATCAGAATCGATATTCATTCGTAAGGACACAAGTCATTTCGAAAAACTTTCAATAAAAAAAAAAAAAAATTAAATCATTATTTACTGAAAATGATTTAATCACTTTTAATAATGATTTAATATTTAATTTGATTATTTTCATTGATATAATCACTGAATGAGTTTTGAGTGTATAATCACTTTAAATTTACAATTAATAATGATTTAATATTTGATTTGACTATTTTTATTGAAGAGTTTTTCAAAATGAGTTGTGTCTTTACGTATGAATATCGATAATGATAACGTAGCTCACAGAAACAACAGGGATTTTGTTACATGTTGTATACACATTATTACACAATATATTGTGGGAGACTGGTGCTTAAACTAGGCGAAATCCTGTATTTCAGATCACTAGGTCCCCCCACCAATTTTCGCCACCCCTAAAATACGTTATCAAGATTTTTTTATTCTTTTAAAATTGAGATCTATATCTAAACCATTTTTTAACAAAATTTCATTTACTTATGTTTATAACTGTAGAAGTTATTAAGCTGTAAAGGATTAGGACAGACGGACGGACATGACGAAACTATAAGGGTTCCTTGTAGGAATACGGAACCCTAAAAAACATAGTTTACCTCACAGAAATAGATAGAATGACCAGCGTGGCAGCACTCTGCACCATAGTGCAGGATATTTCAAAGCTTTTCTCAGGACGGCTTATGACTTGTTTCTATAAATACTGTAACAAAAACCCGCAAAAATGCTTTATTGTGCTGTTTCTAACTGCAGAAACAAAAGCTGTAAAGTGCATTTGTTTTTTTTTTTTTTAATAAATGACGTCAATATGGGAGGTGAAATTTGTTCGAAAGTTGCCACGCATGAATCGCAAGTAAAATTGTGATTACAACCATTGTATATATTTCTGTGGTTTACCTACTCTATCTCTGAGGAATGTGACTAATGACTACCCATAATCCATTTACTGCGATATTAGAAGAAATCTTTGCGTATAAATATTGCTGCTACCTCTCAACGTTATTCCGTCTAAGGTAGATAAGCAACTCCTCCATTGTATTTCTTACATCCATCACCCACCCTACATCAACGTTAGTATACCGTCTAACCGACAAGTAGCCAATATTAATTCTCCCTTAATAAATCAGAAATGAAAACCCTGTCCGAAATATTACTATACAGAAGCCAAGATATATATTACTTACAATTTAATATCGTAGCGAATGAAACGATTTATTTGTACCATTTCTTAGGGTTCCGTACCCAAATGGTGACAAGGCCACTGAGCTTAAGATGTCGGTTCGTCTGTCAAAAGGCTCTATCTCAGTGTCGAGTAGGTAAGAGAAAATGAAATTGACGGAAGGACCATCGGGTGAGTTTTTAGAATAAAATAAAATAAAAGGATATAATGCTCAAAAACCTTGAAAAATCATAACTTTTATTATTTTTGACGTATTTTACACATGCGAAACGAAATCTAACGATCAAATTTTTTTCGTCACCCAAAGATGTACCAAGTGGATGAGAATTTCGTTACCACGAGCAGTGTTCACGGTAGCTTAGTGGCTAAAGCACTGGCGTACTGAGCCAGGAGTCGCAGGTTCGAATCCTGCTCGTGAGCGATTTTTTCTTTCCACAATTTAAATCGTTATAACTTTTATTGTTTTGCAAAAATTTCAAAACTTATTATTATAGTACCAAATTATTTAGAAAAGATAATAATATAAATTGTGGAAAGAAAAAATCACTCACGAGCAGGATTCGAACTTGCCTCTCCTGGTCCAGTACACACGGCTACACATCAAGCTGTACTTTTCCAGTATAAGCTGACCCCGCATTGTATAGGTTTTCCTTACAACGCGAGGTCAGCCTTTACTGGAATATTACAGCTTGATGTGTAGCCGTGTGTACATCAGTGCTTTAGCCGCTAAGCTACCGTGAACACTCGTATTCGCTTCGCATGCGTAAATGCGTAAAAAACAATATTTCTTAATAATACCTATATTGGTTGTGCGTTCATTTGGGATGTACGCCCATCAGTAAGCTGAAGTGGCAGTAGGCTGGCCATGTCTGTCGAAGGACCGATGGCCGCTGGAGCAGACGAGTCCGCGAATCGGCAAACGCAGCGTAGGGCGCCCCCCAGCCAGGTGGACCGACGACCTAAAGAACGTGGCTGGGGGGGACTGGATGCGGAAGGCAGAGGACCGAATGTTGTGGCGCAACTTGGGAGAGGCCTATGTCCAGCGATAGGCTGAGTTGATGATGTAATACCTATATGATGACTATTTATAATAATCAATAGGTTGTACAAAAAAAACTCTAGGTTTCGAGCTACAAAACCCCTAATGCACGAATAAAAATCATACCAACCCTATTTTTCCGAATATCAAAGACTTACCTTACCTGTTTGTATTCGGTATAAAAAGGAAAATGTAAAGTAAAGTAACTACAGATGTAGGTAACTGAATTCCAGTGTAAATATTTTCCTGTAGGCTTAACATCTTTTTGAATGGGTTTGCGGAAAATCGCGAACACCTGACTTACTCTTTTGTTAGTAGAGTTGTACTGTTCTTTTGTGCGTATTCATTTGTAGTCCATACTCTTGACTTAATTTTTATTTTTGTTTATTTGTAAGGTGTGTTTGTTCTTCTTATTTTTTTTTACCATAATGTACAAGGGTAGGAAATATTTTATTTGTATTACAATCTAGCCTCGTCTGCCTCGCAGTTTCTCGTAGTTGTCGTAGCTTTGTCTGTCTGTCTGTTGTCTGCCTCGTTGGTCTAGTGGTTGCAAGCGCGACTGCTGAGCGTGGGGTCCTAGGTTCGATTCCCGGGTCGGGCAAAGTGTTATTGGGTTTTTTCAATAGGAAATTCTCAGTAGCAGCCCGGAGTCTGGATTTGTGCCCGGTCAATGGCAATAGGCTGGCCCCCTATTACATGGGACTATAACATAACTGGCGAAATGTGGGTGTACTATTACACCTCTGCCTACCCCTTCGGGGAAATACAGGCGTGATGTTATGTTTTGTTATGTTATGTTACAATCTAGCCTTGACGCTAATGAGTAATTTGATTTTAACCTAAATTGCTATGTAAACTAAAATCTAAGAATGCGACCAATATCTGTTCTTGGTTTCTATCAAGGACAAGACTCTTTGTTTGTGTGTTCTTTATAGGCTGCACCCCCAGGACACGATCTACAGTGGCAAGTGTGGAAGTCAGTAAATCATCTCCGCACTCAGGTTGGTCGCAGTAGACTTAACATGTGCATATGGAGGTTTAGAGATCTTAATCTTGCTCAATGTGACTGCGGTGAACCAGAGCAATCTATGTCATACTTGCTGGTGTGTCCTTTGTGCCCAGCGAAAACACAGCCCCTATACTTGTGCCCGAACACCTGCACGAGAGACGATCTCAATGCCGCCATTAATAACGCCATTGAAGTGACCAAATTTTAATCCAACAATATTTGAAGGCGCAGCGTGGGTAGGCCCCCACAAGGTGGACTAACGACCTGGTGAAGGTCGCGGGAATCCACTGGATGCGGAAGGTGCAGGACCGGTCTCTGTGGAGATGCTTGGGGGAGGCCTTTGTCCAGCAGTGGACGTCTTTCGGCTTAAATGATGATAATGATGATGATATTTGAACTATTGACACGATAAGATGAAGAAGAAGATCACTACATTTTATCTGTCAATATTCACTGGTCACTACACTATATCATATGGTTTGGTCCGCTTTAGTCTTCGGACTATTTCCGTGTTATTGAGGAGCTGAATTGCCTCGACATTTACGTGGTGGTGAAGTCTAAATCAATGAGCTTCTGCGTAAATTTATCATTTTTGTTTATTTGTAAGGTTTTTTATTTTTTCTTCTTATGATAAACGAAAAACTGTAAACTTTACAATTCTATTGTTATCTAAGGTATGATCACGTCCTGCGACCACGAACGCTGCAAAGCTTTCGAAACGTCACGAAAACTAATTTAAATAATATAAGCGTGTAATCCGGTTAAACTTGTTCAAAGTGATTCCGAAAACCTTAGACATTATGAAGTACTTATGAAGTACTAATAGTTCATTCATTTATTTGTAATTCTAATTGTCTTACTGTAGGTATTTATAATAATACTAGCGGACCCGGCAGACGTCGTCCTGCCCGGAAAAGCAGCGCCACATATAATTAAAATCGTCCCTGCCATTTAGGAGAAGATCAGTGACATACAGACAGAAGGGCCACCTACCGGTTCTAATTGTGTTTTCACACCATCCAGGAAACCATTGAAATATTCACAAAAAAATTCATCCAAATCGGTTCAGCTGTTTAGGAGGAGTTAGGCGACAATCAGATGTACAGAAGAAATAAATATTCGCGGCTTCACTCGCGTTAAATTCTGCTAACCCACGTGACGGATCCTGTTAATTCAGTCCAGTCCAGTCCAGTTCCATCCATCCATCCAACCATCCTTTTATTCGGACCGTCCAGTCCAGTCCAGTCCAGTCCAGTCACTATCCCACTATCCCACTATCTCACCCCATGTCCAGTCCCGTCCCATGTCCCGTCCCGTCCCATGTTAAATGTCCCATCCCGTCCCATGTCCAATGTCCCGTCTCATGTACCATGTCCCGTCCCGTCCCGTCTCATGTCCCATGTCCCGTCCCGGCCCATGTCCCTTCCCATGTCCCGTCCCGTCCCATGTCCCGTCCCCCATGTCACATGTCCCGTCCCCCATGTCACATGTCCCGTCCCCCATGTCACATGTCCCGTCCCGTCCCGTCCCATATCCCGTCCCCCATGTCACATGTCCTGTCCCGTCCGTCCCATGTCCCGTCCCATATTATCAATTGTTCAGCAAATCAAATTTGGTGACACAACGACTGCAGCGCCACCTATCGGGTCCATTTGTTAATTTAAACCCTGCAGGGACCCGGACTCGAACGTACCTACACAAAAAATATCATTAAAATCTATCATCTATCAGTTTTGGAGATCAAATTTACCTCTCGCAGGTCTGCTGGAAGAAATTTCTTATAGAAATAAGCAGTGCCTTTGTACTATTCAATTATACGGTATTTCGTTCACTACAAAATAAATTTAATTAATTTTATAGCGTCAACAACACGTGGTAATTATGCTGTTAAAATGTAGCTTATATGACACGTTCGTAGATTTACCATAGCAGCGCCATCTATTCATTACTTACTCAACCCAGTCGAAAGGTATCGACATCTGTTAGAATCATTTGGAGTTAACAGATAATTGTGACTGTCAAATAATAACAGACAAATAATTAGCAATAAATTAAAATTGCGACTATAATTTGAGATTTAAACTATCCTATCTCTCAAGTTGGATCGAACTCCACATGGTGTGCGAATTTTATTATAATCGGTTAAGTGGTTTAGGAGTCCATTGAGGACAAACATTGTGACACGAGATTTATATATATTAAGATGATATGGGTGTATTTGTATACATACCGTCAAACTTATGCCTTGCCTGAAATTACGAAATTTTATTTTATTTATATAAAACACCTAACACAGAAGGAATTCAATCCTAAACGTCATCATAATGTAAACAAAAATTTTTTAGTACCATGTTAGAATTCCAAAAAAAAAACTACAATGACAGCAACGATGAAAAACTAGGACAATAACATTTTCATAAAAAAAGTCACATAGATTCATCTTCATTATACCGGAAACAGACCAGTAAGCCTCAAGACGCCGCTTATTGTACGTGCCATCGACGCTTATTATTATATGCAGTGGTACTGCTTATGCGTTGTGATCGGGGTTGCCCGGCTAAGCGGCGTCTAGATGTTTACTGGTCTGTGACCGGAAACAAAGAAAAAGTTATGTAATGAACAGACATAAATATTTGATTTATATTATATTGAACCTCCACCATAATAAGAATGCTGAAAGCAGTCCTTCCAGAAATATACCAATTACAAAATGTTTTTTCCCCACCTGCCCCATTGTTTAATATCAATGAAAATTAGAACTTATGCACCCAAAAATAAGATGTGATTTTAAATGACTTAAATCGGTGACACCATTGAGAAAGGTTGGCTATTGAAGCCAATGGCAATTCAGCGTCTACGGGAAAATGGCTTCCAATTTGTTGAATATTTTATTTTGAAGTAATGGTTATTGAGGATCTTGAACTGAAGACAAGATCGTAGATTATTATTTTTAATGTAAGATTGTGAGAATCGAAGAAAATTGTGTCTACGTGAAAAGTGTATCTACGAGGAATCAACTTAGCCTATCGAAGTCTACTGCTGGACATAGGCCTCTCCCAAGTTGCGCCACAACACTCGGTTCTCTGCCTTACGCATCCAGTCCCCCCCAGCCACGTTCTTCAGGTCGTCGGTCCACCTAGAGGGGTGGGGGGGCGCCCTACGCTGTGTGTTTGCCAATTCGCGGTCTCCACTCAAGGACTCGTCAGCTCCAGTGACCATCGATCCATCGATAGACATGGCCAGCCCACTGCTACTTCAGCTTACTGATCCCACAAGCTATGTCGGTCACTACGAGGAATAATTACCTGGTCAAGAGTATGACTCGTAAACGTAATTTTCTTGACGTATGCAGAGCCTACTTGTTTGTGCCTTGTTTTTATGTTTGGTTTAAGTCCCGAAATCACAGTCTAGTTTAAGCATAGTTTAGTTTATGTCCCGAAACCACAGTCCAGTCTAAGCATAGTTAAGTTTATGTCCCAAAACCACAGTCCAGTCTAAGCATACAATACAATACAATACAAATAGCCTTTATTTCCGATACTAATAAGTTTACATAGTTATATTTCATTTAAATTTACATTATTATTAATCTTCGACATCGGTAAACTAAGTATCAGTTTGCCCTTTGGCATAGGCCTCCCCTAGGGTTTGCCATAATTTTCTATTTCTAGCTTTTCTTTGCCATGTTGTTCCAGCAGCTTTCTTTATTTCGTCCTCCCATCTCATTCTTTGGCGCCCTTTCCTTCTTTTTCCATCACGGGGGTACCATATTGTTACATCTTTTGTCCATTTATTTCTACTGTTTCTTATCATGTGGCCTACCTAGTTCCATTTAAGTTTTTTCACTGTGTATGTGACATCTCTAACTTTTGTCTTACTTCTTATATTTATTAGTTTGATTTTGTCCCGTAACTTGATGTTTAGAATACTTCTCTCCATTTTATTTTGACAGACCCTCAGTGCTCCGCCATGTTTGTTAGTAAGGGCCCAAGTTTGTGATCCATAGGTTAAACATGGCAGTATACATGAGTTGAATACTGTAGTCTTGTCCTTCATGGGCATCTGTGGATTCTTCATCATTTCTTTGAGGGACCATAATCTTTTCCAAGCACTGCTTATTCTGATGTCTATTTCTAGTCTAAGCATAGTTAAGTTTATGTCCCGAAACCACAGTCTAGTTTAAGCATAGTTTAGTTTATGTCCCGAAACCACAGTCTAGTTTAAGCATTTTTTATGTATTTAGTTTAGTAGTATCACTCACTTGCCTTATAAACGAATATAATAAGGCCGCCATTTGTACAATAGTTTAAATGCATATTCAATGTAATGTCTTTTATGGTGTACAATAAAGCATATATAAATAAATAAATAAATAAATAATTTTCAAAGTCTTACTTCCTACCGATCTTTTGTGAAGAGGTTGACACCTCTTTTAGAAGGCTCGCCTAATTGCGATAGCAGCGCCACCTCACTGCACTCAGCGTCAAACGAGAGCCTTTGTGTCAAAGACAAAAGACTGCCAGGATTATAATGATTGTAATTCCGTGTGAAAGAATGCTTAGAGCTGCTTTGATGATGTTTAGAGGTGTACAAGTATTTAGCGTTTTGAAATATACGAGGATTTTTTTAAGATGTGGAGTTTATTTTTCTTCAGATCAATCGGTAAGTTCATGTCCTGAAAATGGCAATTGATGCTATTTTTAACCGACTTCAAAAAAATAAGTTCTGAATTCGACCCGTGTGTATGTGTGGAGGAACGAGGTGATTCTCCAACCAGGCTGGGTCTTCGCCTAGCGGGTTACTGCCGTTGGGTTGTTTTTTTTTTTTTCGAATGGACTCTCGCAGAATTGGTACCCAAAATGGATACCCTAACTGCTTAACCGGGCCGTTGGGTTGATGTTTGTTGCTTGTATTTATGCTAACCGCATGCTGCATGTCATACTCTGCTTGCACGATTCAGTATTTGTGACGTCATCTACTACGTCAGTGTTTGTTCCCATGTAGTGCGATAGATGTTGCGACACATGTATGTATGTAGGTATGGATGTATGTTTGTATATCCGGGATATTCTCGAAAACTAAGAAATACATTTCTATGATTGTTCCACTGACGTATTATAAATATTTTTAGGAAGATTATAGTATGTTTTTTTATGACATATAGATCTGCTCTTGTATGTAACACATTACGTAAGTTTCTTTGTTTTAAGTTACAAAATACGTTGCATTTTTTGACATAGTAAAAATACTTACAAAACAAAAGACAACCATAAAGTAATGCCTTTTCAATGTGTTGTGTGTCTCACCTCCTCCCTATGTAAATGTAAGTAGCTTATAAGAAGATAGTTAATATTAAATTTAGACATATTCCAATAATTAACACCATTATATTTAAGCACGCCTCAAATTACAACTAAACAGCATATTTTGGAAAAATATTCTCCAAACACCAACCATATTCATATTTACCATCAAAACGATCAGCATACCTATTCATGCCTAACCAATTCTCCTTGAAATTGAAAGCCTTCAATGAGAAAGCCATCGCTAATGTTAAGCCGACCGTAATTTTCAAGCCACTTTACTATAAAAACAAGGAGATTGCTGTAATAACATGTGATTTGAAACACATCAGCTGAAGAACATTAGACGTGAAAGCAGTGGGAAGGGAGAATTGATTATAATTTATAGTTTGTTTTAAAGAATATCGGATACCTATAATATATACTCTAAACAAAAGGATATCTGACTAATGATAGTATGTCGTGCCAGACAATAGGCTTGCCCCCTATTACATAGGACTTACAACATATCTGGCGAAATGTGGGTGTACTATAAGTACACATCTGCCTACCCTTCGGGGAAATACAGGCGTGATGTTATGTATGTCATGCCAGACCTTGAAAACCATCTTTATATAAAAACATATGGCTTAAGTTGCCAGTCTGGGAATCCCTCAACCGACTCCGGACTCAAGTCGGTTCATCATCATCATCATCATTTCAGCCGATAGGCGTCCACTGCTGGACATAGGCCTCCCCCAAGCATCACTACAATGACCGGTCCTACGCTTTCCGCATGCAGCGGATTCCCGCGACCTTCACCAGGTCGTCGGTCCACCTGTGGGGGGCCTTCCAGTATGCGGTCGCCACTGCGGTGTGGGGGGATTGGATGATACTTTACTGCCCTATTGGCCATCCATTCTGCGAGACTGACGACCTGGTTAAGGTCGCGAAAATCTGCTGGATGCGGAAAGCGCAAAACTTGTCGTTTTGGCAATGTTTGGGGGAGGCCTATGTCCAGTAATGGACGTCTTCCGGCTGAAATGATGATGATGACATTAACTACCTACTAACGTGAATTAAATTAAAATTATGCACGAAATTTTACTAAAAATATTATGAATACTAAAGCTATCTCAGGTTGCCTTAACCTAAACCATGTTTTATTGCGTTACCTCAGCTCAGAGCTTACAGCTGGTGATAAAAACATCCATTAAAAACTGTGAAATATGAATACCTCATTTCACCAAGTTTCAACTCTGTTTATTCTAGAAAATAAAGTTCATTTTTAACCGACGAAAAAAAGGAGGAGGTTCTCAATTCGACGCGTATAATTTTTTTATTTTATTTTATTTATGACCACGCATAACTTTTTACAGAGTGGTCCGATTTTGATGATTCTCATTTTAATGGATAGGGTATATATCGTAGTTGGTCCAATTTAAATTTCAAAATCAAAATCCACCCCTAAGGGTAGTAAAACAGGGGATGAGTGTTTGTTCACCCACTGAATTCTTACCTGTTAACTGATTCTGTTGAAACTTGACACACATAAATATAGTTCTAGACACTACGACATAATGGAGACCTGGAGTTAGATTTAAAACACAAAAAAATGAAAAATAAAACTTTTTAACAAAAAATTGAACCGACGAAAACAGAAACTCAAAAGCGAAAAATAACTAATTATGAGTCGGCGCCAAACAACCAATCAACGAAGATCATTAAATTACTTTAAATAAATACTAAAAACAACGTCACATCAAATACAACGTGAAATTTTCAACGATAAACAATTACTTTCCAAAAATGCGTTCTCCGCTCGGTCACTTGCAACTTGCACGCACTTTGCTTGTTAAAAGTTCGTTTGGCGCCGACTCATAATTAGTTATTTTTCGCTTTTCAGTTTCTGTTTTCGTCGGTTCAATTTTTTGTTAAAAAGTTTTTAAACCTTATAATTATACAATAAGGTTTAATCTAGTATTTCACGTAAGCATTTGAGACGTCATAGTGTCGCAGCGGGAAACTAAACGCGATTAGGTTAGTGATGCGCATCTGCGCTTAATTCTACACCGTGCGGTAACCGTACGTCACTTCCCCTTGTTTTCTTTATTCCGTGGTACTGAATATTGGAAGTATTGGAACTTTCAAAATTATAACATCAACCCAATGGCATAACCCACAGATCTATGGGCATAACCCACGGCATAACCAGTCCACAACCCACATACAGGGAAGGGTTACGAAAACCTTTCCCTGACAGAAGGGAGATATATACTTATTTATTCCTGAATGAAAAAGACGCCCTAGTTATCGTATGAATAATTTATTATTTGTGCGGTCAGCAGTCACGATGACCACGCAATCTTTGCCACAGAAATCAATATGCAATGGTAGCCACTGGGCAATTTGTGCCGCGTTTAGTTTGAGCGAGTTGCTATACTACTAGAATACTGAAGGTAGGTATAAATTTTTTGGGTTAATCGTTTCATTTAATTTTGCCAAACCTTGGTGGCAGTGCAAAATTTGGATTTTTGAACGGTAAATGGCACTAAGTTTACTATAATATCGAATCTTAACACCATCACTTACGAAATTTGGATGTACATAGTAAAATAAATCTGTCCAACTCTTACAGAAAAACTGGCTTTACGTCGTGAGTACCGATGTATTTTTCTCATATATTATTTGTTCCAATTTATGTAATCCTGAAGTAAGCATCCCAGACCTAATTAAGTATAAAAGTCAAACTGAATAATCTCTTTTAATTACAATTTAGAAAGATAAATATCAACTGCCACCTGAGACACGGCATCAAAGAATGAAGTTTATTTTTTCTTAAGACACATTTTCCTTCCTTCCTCGTATTAAAATAAATAAATAAATAAATTAACTTTATTGTTTAGTCCAATTTTACAAATTAGTGTAGCCCTGGCTTCTAAACTAGGGTGACCTGTATGTCCGAAGCCAGTTCCTTTCCAGTATACAGTATTAATATTTATTTTCACATTTTCCGTTCACAGAAATGAAAAATAAATATGTTTGGTTCGAGCAGAATTTTAATAACATCCGTAGACTTTGTTTTATGTATTGGACACGATTAAAATTACGTAAAACATAAAAAAAATGTTATTAAGGATGTCAAAAGAAACTTGAAGATGGTTGTAAATTTCATTACCTGTTTAATTTGTTTTTTCCGTGATTCAATTTATGAAATGATATTAAACTCACTCATTGTAAAGACTGTTTTATTGTCTTCTTTGGCATTGCATTGTGCGTTGCTTCTGAAATGAACGTTGCCCTCGTCCAAGCCAATATAGTAAACAATAATACCCCAACTACAATCACTAAACGCGTTCTAACAGCTGTATTGCTTGTTTGGTAATAACATACGGCAAAACCACATACGTCTTTTTAAAAGGTCGGCAACGCACCGGTGACTCCCCTGGTATTGTGGATGTCTATAGGCGGTAGTGATTGCTTACCATCAGGTGACTCGCTTGCTCTTTTGTCCCCTTTATGTTATTTAAAAAAAAGCATACTAGTTGCAAGTAGATCGACCTTTGTAAACACGGCTTCTACGGTCAAGGTCTGTGGTTAGCCCTGTATCGGTACGTAATTCAGAAGTAGTGGCAGGCAGTGGTCATTATATCTAACTTTGTAGGTGTAGTACCTACAAAGGTAGGTACCTAGGTAGCCGAAACAAGCTCTATTTATCCTACAACAGATAAAATAATTGGAATTCATTAGAATCATAGAAGTCTCTGAGATTGAACGAGGTGGTCTGCAGTAATATACATTACCTATAACTTTATGATTTGCTGAATCTATTTTTTTTAAAATATGTATTATAATATAGTTGCTCCATCCAGAAAAACCAGTTAAGTGCGAATCGAACTCGCGTGGAAAGGGTTATGTATCTTTCTGTTTTCTGTGAGAACTGTAAGACGAGATCTTCGTTTAGACTTTCCTGTTAACTATAAGAGAGTCCCTACATTTCCAATCTTTAAAAAAAAATTGTAACATGGGACCTCAGTAGTTTCGGAGATAAGGGATGTTCGACTGTCGTATATTTTCTTTAATATCTTTTAAACCATGCATTTTAAAATTATATTTTTTTTATTTCTTATAACGAGTTCTTTCATTTGACAAAATACATGATGCAATTATTTATTTTTTACTTTCTAATTTGTCCCCCAAAATTGAAATTCGTTTTTTACCCTATACGTCCGTAATTGGGCCATCAAACTCTATACATGTAACAAATTTCAACTTTTTTCGTCGAGTAGATTCGCAGAAAATAAGCTGTGACAGATAAACAGACAGACACGAAACTGATCGTATAAGGGTCATTTGCATTCCTTTTAAGGTACGAATCCTTGAAAAATTACCTCTCCACCTAAAATCTTCGGATCAGCGGCTTTATTGTTAATACACTATTTTTTGAATTTTTTTTTTCTCTCGCCTGTACCGAGACTGAAATAAATATTTTCTTTCTTTCTTTTTCTTTCTTTCTTTTTCCGCAAAACGAAACTTATCAATAAGCTATCCCAGCTTATTGATAAGTTTCGTTTCCCTACTCTAGTTTACGCTCAAAATACTGAGAAAAGTTTACTCGAAAGTGAAAGTTTCGAATACAACCACAATAATACGTGGGACACTCAGAAAGTTTTGCGAAACTAAAAAAAATTGTTCTATACGTACATATATTTTTATCAAATCTTTTCAAAGTACTTTCCACCAGCCTCTATACAAAGATTTATGCGCCTAAACCAGTTTTCAAAACACTTTTTCCAGTCCGCCGCAGACACCTCGTTTACAGCCTGCTCGAACGCAGCCAGCGCATCTTCCGGCGACGAAAATTGTATCCCTTTGAGCTGATTTTTTATTTTTGGGAATAAAAAGAAGTCACACGGTGCTAGATCAGGGCTGTAAGGAGGGTGACCCAGGAGTTTGACTGGCGTGCTGTCCAGGAAGTCCCTCGTTTTGAGTGCGGTGTGCGCAGGTGCATTGTCGTGGTGGAGCAGTAGCCCGCGGAGCCCTGTGTTTGGTCGCTTGTTGCTTATAACAGAGAAAACTTCTGGCAAACATTTGGTAGTATACCATTCGGCATTAATGCTTCTTTGATCCCGTAAGGGAATTGATACCAAGTGGCCAGTCAAATTAAAAAAGCTAGCGATCAAAATCTTACCCCCGCTTCTAGATCGCTTCACTTTGGTAGGCGTTGGCTCATTTTGAAACACCCAAACAGTCGACTGGCGCTTGGTTTCTGGGTCGTATTGATAAATCCAGGACTCATCACCTGTAACGATGTCGTAAACACGCCGAGACGAGCCTGCTTCAAATTTGTTACGCATATCACGGCACCATTCCACCCGGGCCTGCTTCTGAGCATCGGTGAGGTTGTGCGGCACCCAGCGTGATACTATCCTCCTCACGCGAAGATGGCTGTGTAGAATCTCGTGAACGCTTCCCGATCCAATCTTCAATATGTGTTGAATCTCCTGATATGTAATTCGCCTATTGTCTTGGATTAAATTTTTCACTGCTAGCACGTTTTCTTCGGTAACAGCCGTCAAAGGGCGACCGCTTCTTTCGTCATCCCCCAAAGTTGGTCGACCGCGCTTGAATTCGTTATACCAACGATACACGGTTGCCTTGGAAGGGCCTTCATCCATGAATGCCATTTGAAGTCTATCGTACGATTCATCCGGTTTCAGGCGACACTTGAAATCGTATAAAATCATAGCTCTAAAATGTTCCCGGCGCAGATCCATATTTCAGTGAGACACAATACTTTGAATTAACTCGCAAAAAATGTGGAGGGAAATTTTGAAATTGGAACTTACTTATTTTTACTTATAAATAATCATATTTTCGAAAAACATTATAACTGGCCAGTCTCCCATATATAAAAACTTTTTTTCGCAATACTTTCTGAGGGGCCTGGTATATCACGCCTTTCTGCCGAAGGATATAGGGTCAACCTACATAACTCCACATGCTACAATCCTTACATACATAAAATACATCCCATATATTTCTTCCGCATTCATGAACCTTTTCATGCATCAGCAATTCAGCACCACATGTGACCTGAATTTTCACTCGATCACAAATAAAAATAGAGATTATAATTCGATGTGACATGACGTGTCATGATACATTGCCATCAAAAATGAAAGTAAAGTATCATTCTGAAATAAGGACCTACAACATATTTTTCTCCCACTTGCTCGGAAATTGGTTCATTATTCAAAAAAATAATACAACAATCGGCTCTTTTCCGTACGCAGCGAAACAACAGGCCAGTAATATCAAACACGACAATAATAGGAATTACTGGACAGTTTTTATTTTTTAAATTATGCTACCGATGTTTTTAAGTACATACTTACATAAATTAGGTGTTTTTAGGTACAAAATATTTATCATTATAAAGGCTGAATGCGCTTTTTTTTTTCAAATCATTGAAAATAGAACAAGAACCGCGCGCGGGGTAATTGGCACGAATGAAAATTAGATACTATTGAATTAATTTGTGTATTGTTTTCAACGGTGCCAGATTGACTATCGGTACATCGAAGTGTTAAAGTCTTTGTATGAAAACGCCACTATGTCAGTCCGATTACAGGACCAAGCCTCGAAACCTATCCTTCTGCAGCGAGGTGTGAGACAGGGAGATGTGATCTCTCCGAAACTGTTCACTGCTGCATTGGAGGATGTCTTCAAGGTTCTGGACTGGAATGGGCTAGGCATTAACATAAACGGCGAGTACATCACTCACCTTCGGTTTGCCGACGACATAGTAGTCATGGCTGAGACCATGGAGGACCTCGGTACAATGCTCGATGACCTCAGTAGAGCTTCCGATAGAGTGGGTCTTAAAATGAATATGGACAAGACAAAGGTTATGTCGAATTCCCATATAGCACCCATTCCCGTAAGCATCGGAGAATCTACACTCGAAGTTGTTGATGATTATATATACCTAGGACAAACTGTCCAGCTAGGTAAGTCCAACTTCGAGAAAGAGGTCAATCGACGAATCCGACTCGGTTGGGCAGCGTTCGGGAAGCTACGCAATATCTTCTCGTCCAAAATACCGCAGTGTCTCAAGACGAAAGTCTTTGACCAGTGTGTGTTGCCAGTAATTACTTACGGTACTGAAACGTGGTCGCTCACAATGGGCCTGATAAGAAGGCTCAAAGTCACTCAAAGGGCAATGGAGAGGGCTATGCTCGGAGTGTCCCTGCGTGATCGAATCAGAAATGAGGAGATTCGCAGGAGAACGAAAGTAACCGAAATAGCCCGAAGAATTGCCAAACTTAAGTGGCAGTGGGCGGGGCACATTGCTCGCAGAACGGATGGCCGATGGGGCAGTAAAGTTCTGGAGTGGCGACCGCGTACTGGAAGGCGCAGCGTGGGTAGGCCCCCCACAAGGTGGACCGACGACCTGGTGAAGGTCGCGGGAATCCGCTGGATGCGGAAGGCACAGGACCGGTCGTTGTGGCGATGCTTGGGGGAGGCCTATGTCCAGCAGTGGACGTCTTTCGGCTGAAATGATGATGATGATGATGATGATTGTTTCCTCGCAAATGAGAGAAAAGTATTATACAAGTCCAAGGCCGAAATAGCAATTAACGGCCTCGTTTAGTTAAAAAGGACTCGGCTGGCGCCTCGTCCTTTTAAAATAATTTGGTGAGTATTAGTAATATGACTCGACCGTTAATTGCTTAGTTTCAGGCCTCGACAGTAATGTACTATATCCTTAACCAGACTTTGCCCGGATATAATACGGCTTATTACAGAAATACTTATCCTATAACCTCGGGAACTGTTAATTTTCTGGGATATAAAGTAGCCTATATGTTTATCCGATGGAACTGGTGGGAACTGTTTATTTTCCATGGAATAAAAAGTAGCCTATATATTAATCCGGGTTATGGTCTGTCTGTGTGCCAAATTTAATTAAAATCCGCTTAGCTGTTTCAGCGTGATTGAGTAACGAACATCCAAATATCTTCACAAACTTACACATTTATTATTTTACTAGCTGTGCCCGCGACTCCGTCCGCGTGGATGTCGGAAAATAACATCGTGTCATAATTATGAACACAATATCTTCAAATATATACATATAAGCGCCTACACAGACGATTACACTATTTACCGACCATACTATATTTTGTTTTTACAACCAACCGGCTAAGGTGATGGAATTTCATGGAATTAGCCCTAAACTCCCTCATTCTGAGAAGACGCTCGTGCCCAGCAGTGGGAAGTAATTGGGCTGATTATGTTATTCTATAACACTAACCACATCTCTTCTTATGCTGAGAAGAGGCCCGTGTCCAGCAGTGGGACTGTAATGGGCTGGTAATGTTATGTTATTCTAGAATACTAATAATATCCAGTTCATTAACTCTTCTCATTTTGAGAAGAGGGCCATACCCAGTAGTGGGACAGTAATGGGTTGACTACGTTATGTTATTCTATTTTTTCTAGTTTCTTAACTCTTCTCGTTCCGAGAAGAGGTCCGTGCCCAGCAGTGGGGCAGTAGGTAATGAGCTGATTATGTTATGATAATCTATTACACTAACAATATCCAGTTCCTTAACTCTTCTCATTCCAAGAAGAGGGCCATGCCCAGCAGCGGGACAGTTATGGGCTATGTTATGTTATTCTATATTTTCTATATTACTAATAGAATCTAGTTGTATTTTTAAGAACCTGCAACCTGCATGCAACCAACAATCATGACCTCTACTTTGTATGCAATTTAATACAATAGAGGGGTCAAGCTGTATCGCTGGATCTACTCAACCGATTCAGATAAAACATACCCTATATTTTAAGTTAGACTAATACCAATACAAATGCTAAGTTTCATTACGATCCGTTCAGCCGTTTTCACGTGATGAGGTAACAAACAGACAGACAGACAGACAGACATAAATTTTTTAAACGATTGATTCGTGTTCTATAGCTTATTTCTAGTCCCCCTAGCCGGTTTTCGCGAAAAAAAACTCAATGTACAGACTTTTCGACCTTTACAGTTTTATTATAGTATAGATTATTTTTAACGCATTTGCACAGGCGAAGCGATATCTAACGATTTTAATTTGAATTAACAGCAAAGTTAGTCGAGTCGGTTAAGTAACACTGTTTCTTAATAAGATAACGCTGACGTCACCCAAAGACGTACAAAAAGTGGAGGTTAATTTCAATACCACGAGCATTGTTCACGGTAGCTTAGTGGCTCAAGCACTGGCGTACTGAGCCAGGAGTCACAGGTTCGAATCCAGCTCGTGAGCGATTTTTTCTTTCCACAATTTAAAACATTATTACACATTTATAATATTAGTAGGATTGACTAAAAGTTCTTTTCTTAACGTCAGAATTGGAAGAACGCCCCTAAAATTCTTCACGTGAAAATGAAAATGATAAATATTTATTTTAGACATACATTATATCATTTATATCAGTCAACAGAGTGAGATGTGATCAATAAAAATAAATTCTAATGATTTGAATATTTTTGAGTGCTTACAAAGTTTTTGTTATTTATTGTTAACTAGCCTATGCCCGCAGCGTCACCCGCGTGGATGTGTATACCGCGCATCCCTTGGCAACTGTTCGTGTTAGCTTATAATATATGTTAATCCGGGTTATGTTCTATCAGTATGCCAAATTTTATCCAAATCCGGTCAGCCCTTTCAGTGTGAATGAGTATCAAACATTTTCAAAAACTTTCAAATTTATAATACTATACAAATACAGTACAATATGTTCCGGTTTGTAGTAGTAAAATTTTAAGGGTGGTAATAGGGAAGGTGACTAAAGTCCAAGCTCATATATCACTCAAGATTTAACAAAGGAAGAATTAAAGCTAAGAAAACTCAGAGTCGAAAGCAAACAGAGGGAAAGCGAAAAAAGGAAAAGATCAAACACTAACTCCCCAAATTCAGATAACACAGAAAAAACAGACAACTCAGACATCAGAATTCAAAAAACAGATGCATTTTCATATCTTCGAGCCCGAGTTCGTTTTTCTGACAGTGAGTATGACTGTCAGAAAAACGAACTTCAATAAAAAAGTAGGAAACACCAGACACCGATGAAAAACAAAAAACCATAACAATACAACATAAATTAAACATCCCCAACCCGGTTGGTCACCGTGGGGAGATCGACCATAACCCTCCAATTCCTGCATACGAAACTAAGATTTCAAATTGCTACAAGAAAAATTCGAAGCACTTATTCATATCAACATTTAATGCAAGAACATTAAAATCTGAAGAGAATCTTATAGAATTAGAATCTGCGCTGAAAAATACAAATTGGGACATCTTGGGGCTTAGCGAAGTCAGAAGGATGGGTGAGAAAATAGAAGACAATGGGCGTTTCTTATTCTATCACAACACCTGGCCTCTACGGCGTCGGCTTCCTGATAAAAGACAGGCACAAATATAATATTGAAGAAATAATAGGGATATCAGAACATATTGCCGTTTTGAACATGACAGTTCAAAATTATGAAGAGAAATGGACAATCATACAAGTATATTCACCAACAGAACCAACTGAAAAACAGCATATTACAGAAGTCGAAAATTTTTACCTAGATTTGAGCAAAGCAGTGAAAGAATATTCTTACAAAAATCTTATCGTAATGGGTGACTTCAATGCACAAATTGGAAACAAACAAGACTTTGAAGACGCAATTATGGGGCCAAATACTAAAGGTAATAGGATTAAAAACGGTAAAAGGCTCGTCCACTTTGCATTTGAACACAACCTCACGATTTTAAACACACTATTTCAAATGAAACAAAACCACAAATGGACTTGGAAATCGCCGGACGGGGCAACTATGAATGAGATTGACTTTATCCTCACAAGCAATGCAAGGAACTTTGACGACATAGACGTAATCAACCACTTCAATTTCAACACAGACCACAGGATGGTAAGAGCCAAACTTAAAGTTAAGCCAACAAGAAAATCAAGGATAAAATATCAAAGACCACCAAATCAGTTGGACGAGGCCCAAATAACGGAAATATACAAAAACCTGCAGGATATAGAACTTAAATTTAGAAATGAACCAACAAATCTAACGACACAAGAGAAATACAACCAGATGGAAAACATATTTAAACCAAAGGACGATAAAGGAAGGAAATATAAAGAAAATGTAATAATTACAGACCAAGTTAAGGCAATGCTAGACAAAAGGAAAAGTCTTATACAGATTGGAAACAAGAATAAAGAAATCCGATCCGAAATATCACATCTAAGTAAAGCAATAAGAACAAAAATCAGAAAACAAAATAAATTAAATAGACTCAAAATATTAGAAGAATACATCATAAGATCAGGAGGAATTCGAAAAGCGCAGAAAAAGCTAGATAATACCAAAGACTTGATCCCTAAATTGAAAGACTCCTCAGGTTGCACTAGAACCAAAAGACCAGATATGATAAAAGTGGCTACTGACTTTTATGCATCATTGTATAAAAACCAAAGAGAAAGTCAAGAAATTGATTTACGTGGTGACAAAGACGAAATCCTTAAAATACTTGTGAGAGAGGTAGAAAAAGCTATAGAAACTCAAAAATCAGACAAATCTCCAGGACCAGATAATATATCCAATGAAATATTATTAAAAACAAAACTCTCTGCAGCAAAGATATTGACAAACTTATTCAATGAGATTTTAAAACATGAATGCATTCCCTACCAGTGGACTATATCGACCATAATCCTGTTACACAAGAAAGGCGACATTTACAACATCAACAACTATAGACCTATCAGTTTGATGTCAAATATCTATAAGGTGTTTTCCAAAGTTATACTGAGCAGAATATCACGAGTACTGGACGAAAATCAACCAGTTGAACAAGCAGGATTTAGAACCGGATATTCTGTTGTTGATCACATTCATGTAGTCAAACAAATATTTTAAAAATATCATGATTACAATCTTCCTTTATATTGTTGTTTTGCTGATTACAACAAGGCCTTTGATTCATTGGAACATGACACAATATGGCAAGCACTTAAAGAACAAGGGGTGGAAAACAAATACATAAGAGTGATAAAAAACGTCTATTCAAAGAGTTCTGCAAGGGTCAAATTAGAGAAGAAAGGCACAAGCATTGAAATCAAAAGAGGAGTGCGTCAGGGAGACCCACTATCACCTAAACTCTTCTCAGCAGTCTTAGAAAAAGTATTTAGAAAATTAAACTGGGAGGGTTTGGGGATATCAATCAATGGAGCCAGACTGACACACCTCAGATTTGCTGACGATGTTGTTATTTTCGCAGAGACACCTATGACACTTAAAGAGATGCCTGTAGAACTAATGAAAGAAAGCGAATTGGTAGGATTAACTATGAACGTCGCAAAAACTAAACTTTTATCAAATAGCCAAAGGCAAGACATTGTAGTCAACGGAAAAAAACATTGAATACGAAAGCGAGTACATCTATTTGGGACAAGTAATCTCCAGTACAAACCAAACCGAAAAAGAAATAGACCGACGAGTAGCAAGTTCGTGGAACAGGTATTGGTCTTTAAAAGAAATTAGTACTAAACTAAAAGGGAAGTTATTCAACTCATGCGTGTTACCAGTACTCTTATACGGGTGCCAGACTTAGCTGTTTGCCAACGTTCCATGGAGAGAAGTATGCTAGGAGTGAAAAGGAAAGATCGGAAAAGAAACATTGATATACGAAAAGACACAAAAGTAACAGATGTAACACTGAAAAGCAGAAAATTAAAGTAGAAATGGACTGGACATACCCTTAGAGGACAAAACAAATGGAGCAAAAGAGTCACAGTTTGGTACCCGAGAAATGGCAAGAGAAGCAGAGGACGGCAGAAAAAACGCTGGAGTGACGACTTCAAAGAAATTGGTGGAAAACTATGAACGAGATTAGCAAGCAACAGAGAAAAATGGAAGGAAATGGAGGAGGCCTTTGCCAAAAGGCACAAAGACCAAAGCATCGGTGTCAAATAAACAATAATTAATTAATAGATTAAGTAAAAGTTTCAATTACAATTTTCTTATGCATGCAAGAATATGTATTATGTACACTCAAAAATGGTCTGATTAAATGGCTTTAAATAAAAAAAAAATAATAATAGGGAAGGTGACTAATTTTAAGGGTGGTAATAGGGAAGGTGACTAATTTTAAGGGTGGTAATAGGGAAGGTGACTAATTTTAAGGGTGGTAATAGGGAAGGTGACTAATTTTAAGGGTGGTAATAGGGAAGGTGACTAATTTTAAGGGTGGTAATAGGGAAGGTGACTAATTTTAAGGGTGGTAATAGGGAAGGTGACTAATTTATTTTCATTGGTTTTTATTAGCAATCTCGATAATTTTTTTAAATAAATACAAGCATCAGATTTATATTCGATTATCACTTGCTTTAACGGTGAAGGAAAACATCGTAAGGAAACCTGCACACCTGAGAGTGCTCCATACAGTTCTCGATGGTGTGTGTTGTCCGCCAACCTGCACAAGGCCAGCGTGGTAGAGTAAGGCCTTAGCCTTCTCGTACTGAGAAGAGGCCCGTGCCCAGCAGTGGGACAGTAATGGGCTGATTATGTTATGTTATAAGCAACAGTGAATTAACGACGACGACGGCGTCTGTGGTCTAGTCGTTCGAGTGTCGGACTGCTGATCACAAGGTCGTGGGTTCGATTCCCACAGGACACAAATATTTGTGTGATGAGCATAAGTGTTTGTGTTGGTCTGGGTGTTTCTTATGTATTATAAGTATGTATTTACAAGAAAAAAGTATATATGTATCATATCCATTGTCTAGTACTCATATTACAAGCTCTGCTTAGTTTGGGACTAGATGGTGCTGTGTAAAAGGTACCAATTTTTTTTTTTTTTAACAAATAAAATTTTAATAAAATGTCCAAGTTATAAGCGATTTAAATTTGTTCACTAGACAGAGAAAGCACTATCAAAGTATAACGTCATTGTTCAAAATCTTCCTAAGCCGGTGTTCATCAACGTTAATTCTCTGATTAAACGGCCGATTACTCGAAAAATGTACTGGAATTATGGGTAACCGGTCGTTTAACCAGAGAGTTGTCGGTGAAATCAAGCCTCAATAACTTCACATCTCTCACAATATCCGTTTAGCATGACAAGGACAGAAAATGCTCCCTCCAAAAACTAAAAAAGCGTGTATCTCATCCGTTTCTTCATGTTTTTTTTTTTTACAATGTTGTCTTTTCTGTACCTTCTATTAAATAATATGCCATTTCTGGTATTTTTTAACAGTAGTCAACTACCGGGTTATACTCAATTTTATCGGTAAAAACACCTAACTTGTAGGCTACCCATCCGTCATTCTTGTGGGAGGGTGAAAGGTGGCTAGCCAATCAAGCTAGAGACTGATGGATCGCCCTGACCTTCAGTGACGTCACACGCCGTAAAGGGCACGCTTAGGTAGTAGGGCATTGTACAATCAACATCAGAAAAATAAAACCGCAACAAAACCAGCCCATTAATATCCCACAAATGGGCACGGGCCTCTTCTCAAAATGAAGAAGAAATTGAAAAATATTTTGGAATTCGAAACTGTTTGAATTAATGATTTTGATCACAGATAAACAAAACAAACAAAAACCAGCTAAGAGCATGTCGGGCCATGCTCAGTATTATAGGGTTCCTTAAGTAGGTGTTACAAACAAATCAAATCGAATATTAATCACGGCTATTTTAGTTTTTGCAATAGACGGCAGCATTGGCGACTCAGAGAGTGTTGTCTGTAGCCGCTAGATGGCGCTATACAGTGCTAAATGCAATAGACAGTACTTGACGGCAGCATTGGCGACTCAGAGAGTGTTGATAGACGCCGCTAGATGGCGCCAAATTTAAGAAGTGTGTCGTCAACATAACACAAAGTTACTTTTTGTGATTTTTTCAAATAGAAAGTAGCTAAAGGAGCATTATTTGCTAAGATCATTTTTCTCTAAGATCAATGACCTTTGAACTAGGACGTTTTAAGTATTTTTCAGTTTTCTCTCTATAACTCAAAAATTTATAATCACATTATGCTCGAAATAATTTTAAAAGAGAGTTTTTTATAAAGGTCTATCAATGTGGAAGATTATAAGTTTCTACGTTGCATAGTTTAGAAATGGCAGGGGGGGGACACATTGCAAGCCCCTTTGGCAGGCTATATTTCGCAGATGGTACACCTGATAAAAAAGTGGTGTATGAAACATTACCTTCATTTTAGTAGACCTATTCAATGATACCCCACACGAGGGGGTGCAGCGAAAAAAAAATTTTCATCTCCATTTCACATGTATGGGCACCACCCCTAAAATACGTAATCATGATTTTTTTATTCTTTTAAAATGAGATCTATATCTATACTATTTTTAACAAAATTTAATTTACTTATGCTTATAACTGTAGAAGTTATCAAGCTGTAAAGGATTAGGACAGACGGACAGACGGACAGACGGACAGACGGACAGACGGACAGACGGACAGACGGACAGACGGACAGACGGGCAGACGGACGGACATGACGAAACTATAAGGGTTCCTTGTAGGACTACGGAACCCTAAAAAGAATGAAAAAAAAAAAGAAAAAAAAAAACAAATAAACAAATAAGAATGTGGCGTCATACATAAATTTTCAGTATAAGCTGAACTTGCATTGTATAGCTTTCCATACAAGGAGAGGTCAGCTTATACTAGAAACGTATAACTTAATACGTAGCCGTGCGTATGTCATTACTGTATTGGTTTGACAAGGAAATGTGTACGTGTAAAATGTGCTGTACGGTGCAACCGAACATTGCGAAATTATTGTACAACCCGCGTCAGCATTATCCGCCAACATACATAATTAATTTTCATTTACTTTTAAATTAGTTTACTACCGATCATCGAACGTGCCGTGTGTTTTTTTTTTTTTTTTTTTATCTATTTCTGTCTGAACTTTGGTGTTAATTTAGTGCAATAAACTATTAGTCTTCAATGGACTCGTATCATTTATATCATATCAGCATATCAGTAAAGTTGTTCGGTACCTACAATACCCTACATGTGCGATAGTGGGATGAGTACGCAATCAGTTGCTTGACAACACCACAACAGTCGTTATGAAACTTTTACGACATCTTCACTAGATAAACTGTTAAGCGTTGTTATTTTTGCTCCCTACTTGGGCTATGCACAACACAAGCTGGATATTAAATAGAGAAAATAATAATAATTTCTTATAAACGAAGGGACACCTTAAAATTATGCTCAGATGAATCTCAAATCAACCCATGATTATAGTCAATACCAAATGATACTGTCAACAATGGAGATTAGTAAAATATTGAATTCGAAGGTGAAACCAGATTAGAGATTAGAGAAAAATCAGCTGTTCCCCTACATTTTAATGAATTGAATGCTGCTTGCTGTCTGGCGGCGAAAATTTGTGGAAATTGATTTTCTTTTTGCAGTTTTTCTTTTTTATTTATCTGCCTAATTACATGAAAATTATAAAAACAGATAGAAAATATTATAGCGATTATTTATTTTGTATTTATTATTATTAAATAAAAGTAAATAGAAAAGGGCGTGGCTACGCCCAAGGTCAACTTTGTCAGTTTTTTTTGTGAGATATAGATCTGCTCTTCACCGCAATCTAGACAGCTTTGTCAAGATGTGGTCGACGATGGAGCGAGTAAACCTATTAGGTGCCGATTCACTCCAGCTTTAAAGGCTGTTAGGGTTGTAAGTGCCCGGAAAAACAGATGCCGGCAGTGAATTCCACAACTTGGCTGTGCGCATTATGAAAGAGTTCTCAAAGCGGTTAGTCCTGATAGTAGGGATTTCTACCAAATGTGGATGATATCCTGCAGTGCGTCGTGTAGTCCGATGAAAGAAAGGAGATGGCGGAATAAGCTCAAGGAGCTCCTCACAGTTGACGGCTGTTTGACATTTCAAACGAATGCAGGTGATTGAATGTATAGTAATCATCATCATCATCATCTCAGCCGAAAGACGTCCACTGCTGGACATAGGCCTCCCCCAAGCAACGCCACAACGACCGGTCCTGCGCCTTCCGCATCCAGCGGATTCCCGCGACCTTCACCAGGTCGTCGGTCCACCTTGTGGGGGGCCTACCCACGCTGCGCCTTCCAGTACGCGGTCGCCACTCCAGAACTTTACTGCCCCATCGGCCATCCGTCCTGCGAGCAATGTGCCCCGCCCACTGCCACTTAAGTTTGGCAATTCTTCGGGCTATGTCGGTTACTTTCGTTCTCCTGCGAATCTCATTTCTGATTCGATCACGCAGGGACACTCCGAGCATAGCCCTCTCCATTGCCCTTTGAGTGACTTTGAGCCTTCTTATCAGGCCCATTGTGAGCGATCACGTTTCAGTACCGTATAGTTATACCACAGCGTAATAAAAAGAGCAGAGCAAGAGTTCCTTAGACTGTGGTAATACTGCTACCAGTTACTTTAAACGTATTTTTGTTTTGTTTCAGGTTACGTTATAGGAAGTCGACGAGTGCCACCATATACCAAGTGTTCTTTACAAAAAAATTAAGATTAGGTGAGTACACTTCAATTGCTATATTATTCACGATATTACTTAAGGGAAATGTAGCAGCCAAGTGGCACCCCCATCAGTAAAAAGAATATTACTCGCTGAATACATCATTTATCGAAAATTCGTTTCTAATAATTTAAGTTGAGATACTGTAATTTAATAAATCCATCAATCAACTCAGTCTATCGCAGTCCACTGCTGGACATAGACCTCTCCCAAGTTGCGCCACAACGCTCGGTCCTCTGCCTTCCGCATCCAGTCCCCCCCAGCCACGTTCTTTAGGTCGTCGGTCCACCTGGCAAGGGGGCGCCCTACGCTGCGTTTGCCGATTCGCGGTCTCCACTCAAGGACTCGTCTGCTCCAACGGCCATCAGTCCTTCGACAGACATAGCCAGCCCACTGCCACTTCAGCTTACTGATCCTACAAGCTATGTCGGTCACTCCGGTTCTTCTCCGGATAATCTCGTTACGGATTTTATCCTTCAAAGAAACTCCAAGCATAGCTCGCTCCATAGCTCGCTGAGCGACTTTGAATTTGTGGACTAGCCCAACTGTCAGTGTCCACGTCTCGGCACCGTAAGTCATGACTGGCAGGACGCACTGGTTGAAGACCTTTGTCTTCAAACTTTGCGGTATAGGCGACGAGAAGACTCGGCGAAGTTTGCCAAATGCTGCCCAGCCCAGACGGATCCTTCTGTTGGCTTCTTTCTCGAAGTTGTGTCTACCAAGCTGAATTGCCTGCCCTAGGTAGTAGTAATTTAATCAGAAACTATTAATTGTGTAAAATATAGTTCAGACTAGTTGTAGATAGAAAAAATGCCAAAAGTGGTTGTTTATCGCACTTTTTCTATCTACAACTACAGCGAAGTATAATTTACACAGAGTTAATAGTTTCTGATTAAACTGCAGTACCCTGTACTTCAATCGTTAAAAACGAATTTTGTATAAATGATGTATTCAGTAAAAAAAAATTAAATGATGGGTTCGCCACTTGTCTGCTACATTCCCCTTAAGACCCCGTTTCAATGTCTCCAACTACCCCTTAATTACAATAGATGTACTGTAATTACGACGTCGTGTCATTTACCGTAATGAATGTTTTAAATATTTCATGCAAATAGTAATTTTAGCATCAAGGCTTTCATAAAAGCATCATAATTTTTTACTTTTTGTTATTTCGTATGGAAACACCTCAATTTTGTAACTGTTTAAACTGTATTTTGAAACCTGCCCCGTTCAACTTTTAAAAATGCGTAGTTACTTACGCCCGAAACACCCGTCTTTATGCTTCCCTAACCAATATCGCATTTTGCTAAGAATTTTTCAATTTTTATATCAACCCAAAGAATTGGGATATTTCGGCAAACATAACTCGAATAGCTTAGGAAATAACTAGGTACGGTCGTCCGCACGTTGGTGGTAACACTTTGACATTAGCAGCATCTTTATTTCGTAAGCAGTAAGAGCGGTTTTCGAATTGACGTGTTACCACTGTCATGCAGTCGACTGTACACCTCTTAAAGTTTTATGGGTTTAGTTCATTCATTCGCAGAAATCTGGGAAAAGCGTTAAATCATTTCTTAGAAGGTAAAGGTTTTATAATTCACAATCATAATTGTTTGTACAAAGCGAATAACTTTTCTTAGCTTGAGGTTTGTTAAAATCTTTTTTAACTTTTAATCAGATTATCAATTATTTTGTACGTTTCTGTGTGGTATTATAAGATATTTCACCAGGTACTTTCTTCCCGTGACAGCTAGGTCACGTGATTGCCTCCGTACTACGTCATCGGCTGTGGAGCCAATAGCGGACTGTTAGCGTGACACTTGTCAGTTTGATGTGCTGCCACTTTGTTTAAATAAATTACCCAAGCAAAATGCATTTTTTCATTCACTTGCTTCTATAAAGAAGCACTTTTGAACTAGTAATTGTATACAGATTCCTTAAATAACTTTTAGTTAGGTTAGTTAGGAATATATTTTATATTCACTATGAGCATCAATGGCAACACTGATCGTGAAGTAGCTTCGAGGCATCGCGAAAAGAGAATACCTGGTGAAACATCTTATTATACCATGATATTAAGTATACGCTTGCCTCCCACCGACTTTTTACCTCGCTGGGACCATTTGATCGTAGTAATTTATCTGTCAAACTCACTAAAACGACTACAGCTGTGTGAAAGATAATTTCACTGTGAATAAATCACTGTTAACTGCAATACAGTAACTTTCACAGTGATTTTCTACAATGACAAGTCATTTTTAAGCACGCACGTCTGACGTTCCGATCCTTTTATGTGACAGTAGTTCTCTCTCACACACGAAATAAACTGCGTCAGTCAAAACCTGAGACAAATGTGTGTTTTTACTTGAATCACCAAAAAATTAAGTAACTAGAGATACCTATATTGAACTATGTTTACGGGACTTGTCGCGCACAATTAAATCAAAATATAACAAACATTTTGACTAACCTCGACGTTTCGGTCAAGTTGCATTGGCCGTGGTCACGAGCAGACTGAAGTATGTGGGTGTCATCATGGTATAATAAGATGTTTCACCAGGTATTCTCTTCCCGCAATGACAGCGCGATGCCTCCAAGCTACGTCACGATCAGTGCTGCCATTGATTGATATCTTCAATATATTTAATGAGATTTTTGTTCATAATGAATATAAAATAAATTCCTAACTAGCCTAACTATTTGTTATCTCGTGTTATTCATCTAATTAGTTAATAAAGGAAACTATATTAAATTACTAGTTAAAAAGTGATTCTTTATAGAAGAAAGTAAATGAAAAAATGCATTTTGCTCGGGTAATTTATTTTCACAAAGTGGCAGCACATCAAACTGACAAGTGTCGCGCTAACAGCCCGCTATTGGCTCCACGGCCGATGACGTAGTACGGAGGCAATCACGTGACCTAACTGTCACGGGAAGTGACTACCTGGTGTTATTATACCATGGGTGTCATCGTCTTGAGCGGCGGGTGTTTTCTCGAACTACCCGCGGTTGGTTTTTCGTAACGTCGCTGTCCGTAACAAGATATGCTGAATCACGACACACAATGCTGACAGTTTCGGCGGACATACATGTAGACATACCACGACGCGAACACTTCTCGATTATCGGATTCCACGAGGAGGACAACCTATATCTATCTTCCCGATTGAAATTTTTATATTTCTTTATCTCAATCGCTTCTCGTACAATTCTGTGATAGTAATGACGATCGAATGATTTACTCGGATATCAATATCTATCACAATACCCATCAAAATCGATTCAGTGCTTTAGTCTTGAAAACGTAACAGATAGAAAAACAGAATTACAGATCAGCGGATAGGATTTTCGGGTCGTGTAGCTCAATCCAAGTGGTTTGGTCCTGAATCGAGCAAATGTTCAGCTATGGCAGATTTGTCCACTTGACGGCGCCTTACCGCTGTGATGTGCTAAAAGAATAGAAAGAAAAAATATTTATTTGCTTCAAAAGTGACGCACAAAATTACCAAAAAATTCAAGAACACAGAACAAATACAGGTACAGAGCCAAGAAGTGTGGTAAGATATGCGTCACATCCGCGCAAAACGGCCACCGCTCAGCATATTGCTGTGCCTCATGCACGGAGCAAAGACACAGCGCTGGTTTTCAGCGACAGCCGGCGTCGACACAAATTCACAATGCAATAACGTAGATCAGTGAGGCGTGATGTTGGTAAATAACGATAAAAAATAAATAAGCTGCTCCTTCACTCTCTCCGCGATAGTACGCTTTGTCTGTCCAATGTAGGAGCTACCACAGCTGCAGTCAACCTTCTATACCCCCGGTGTTTGGAATGGTATCACATCCCTCGTTGTCCTGACTTGATGTGCTACTTTAGATAACGGAATATATACAGTCTTAATGGAGTAGTTTCTCAGTGCTGTTCCAACTTTATCCGTTATTCCTTTCACATATGGCATAAACACCGGTTGTCGGCTGAAATCGAAGCCCGTCTTGTTACGGAATCTACGCCTAGGCTGCCTCCCATTTACTTTATAACCATTGCGTTTCAGTACCTCCTGAACATGCGATAACTCCGATGGTAGGTGTTCAGGGTCACAAAGGTCATAGGCTCGGTCCACCAACGATCTCACGACAGCCCGTAATTGGCGGGGATGGTGATGTGACGAAGCATCCAGATACCTGTCCGTATGTGTTGGTTTTCTGTAAACTGAGTGTGCCAAGGATCCATCCAGTTTTGCCATTACCTTCACGTCAAGAAAAGCCAAAACCCTGTCCACTTCAACCTCATAAGAGAACTTTATCTTCGGATGAATGGATTTCAGATAAGATTTTAGCTGTTCCATTTCTTGCTGACCACCCTTTAGTATGCAGAAAACGTCATCAACGTACCGCTTCCACAAGCTTACCGCCGATGACTGCAGATCTAATGATGCTTCTAGATGTTCCATCCAGATATTGGCCAATACCGGTGCTACAGGGCTATCCATAGCAACACCATCTATCTGGGGATAGTATTGCCCGCGATACAAAAAGTAGTTACCTTCCAAACAGTTCCGAAGCAAGACCCTAAAATTAATTGTACGCGACAAGTCCCGTAAACATAGTTCAATATGAGTGAAATTCGCGAAAGTTTAAAAATTTCTAGAGATAACTACTAATTAAAAAAAAAAAAAACTCATAAGTACTAGCACGTAAAGTATTCGAGAAATGGTTTCGTTCGACTTCAACTCGACTCTTACTAAGAAAATTGTTATGTGACAAAGAAGCCATAGCCGTAAGAAGTACACAGGGAAAGTTTGAAACCGTAGTGACAAAACCACGGTGACTTGGAATAATGATTTTTATGTAACCGGAATAGCAGTGACTGTGACAACAAATCAACAATGTAGGTAACCATTTTCCCCATGTCTAGAAACGACTAGTAAGAAAAGCGCGCCAAAATATGACATTGGCCACCATCTTTTCTTACCGTTTCTAAACGAGGTCAATGTCTAGATCCACAGCGATCAAACATCCCATAAAGATAACTCCATAGTGTTGCTGATACTCCGAACAAACCGACGAATCTATAATAACATAGTCTACCACAAAACTCGTCTATTTTTCACCTTAATGTACTGTACCAGCGAAGGGAAATAGACCTTAATGTGCAGTAATAAAATGCATATTGTAGTGTTGGTTAAGATAAGTGAGACTGTTTTTGGTATTTTGTAGGGTGGATATGTTTCAGGATAGTATGTGGAATTTATAAAATACATAAGTAATTATGTTAGGAAACATTATCCAGTTTTTGTCAGGAGAGTGTCCTTTTAATTCAATGCTAGGTGAGATTGGAAGTTTTTAAACTTTCGCGAAATTCACTCATCTCAGACTATGATTACAGGACTTTTTGCTCACAGAAAAATCAAAACAAGGTTTTGGCTTACCTCGACGTTTCGGCCAAGTTGCATTGGCCGTGGTCACGAGAAGACTGAAGTATGTGGATGTCGTTGGCTTGAGCGATGGGTGTTTTTTCGATCTACCCGCGGTTGATTTTGCGTAAAGTTACTGTTCGAAACACGATATTCTGAATCTCAACACACAATGCTGACTGTTTCGGTGGACACACTTGTAAATAAATCGCGACGTGAACACTTCTCGATGACTGGATTCCACGAGGAGGACAACCTATATCCATTTTCCCGATTGAAATTCTTATACTTTTTTTTTCAATCGCTCTACGAACAATTCTGGGATAGAAATGACGATCGAATGATATACTCGGATATCAATATCTATCACAATACCCATCAAAATCGGTTCAGTGATTTAGTCTTGAAAACGTAACAGACAGAAAAACAGAATTACTTTTGCATTTAAAATATTAGTACCTATAGATTAAATGTAACGTTCTTTGACTCTTGGAAAAGCTACGGAGTTATGATTTTCGCTGTAAGTCATGATGGTATCACTGGCAATTTGAGAGACGAACTTATTTTATAGGTAAGATCAATAAAAAAATGACATAACTAAAGAATATATAATAAATCTCAAATGGCTTTCACATGTGTGGACCCTACACGAGGGCAGCAAATAACACACATTACGAGGGCTATAAATATTTATAAACTGCTCCGGATCACCGTTATCTATATTTTGTTACATTTATATATCTTACACTGGAAAAAAGGGTTCTTGTAACTCGGAATGTTTACCACAAAAGTTTTATGGCAAGTCTGTAGAGCAGTTCTGACATAACTGAGGTTAAAAATTGTTTACCTCTAATTCAAAAATGCAAAGTTATAGAGAGTTACAATGAACTGTTCATCTTACTGGGATAAAAAGCCCGCAGGGATGGCGAACCAATGGCACGCGTGCCACAGTGGGCACGGCATTAATTGAGGAACTTAGTAAATGTGTTAAATAATTCGTTTCACTATGTTTTTCATAGTTTTCCCCGCTGACAATAAGATTATTTGTCAGCAAGTTATGTCCACATTAACCATTTGTTGAAATAATTGGCACGCTGATGAGAAATAGAAAGAGTAGAATGGTTGTAATCACAATTTTACTTGCGATTCATGCGTGGCAACTTTCGAACAAATTACGCCTTACATATTGACGTTATTAATTTTTTTTAAATTCATTACAGCCGAAAGACGTTCACTACTGGACATAGGCCTCACCCAATTAAGGGGGGGATATGCCATAATCGCCACGCTTGGCAGGCGGGTTGGCGATCGCAGTTGGTTGGTTAAATACTCAGAGAACGCTGCTGCCCATCCTCTGGTGAATCCATTAGAAAAAAAAAAAAAAATTACTTTAATCAAATGTACTTTACAGCTTTTGCTTTTGCAGTTAGAAACAGCACAATAACGCATTTTTGCGGGTCTTTGTTACAGTATTTACAGAAACAAGTCATAAGGCGTACTGATAAAGGCTTCGAAATGCCCTGTACTATAGTGCAGAATGTTGTCACGCGCGACCTGCCCACTTTTCCATTCTATCTATTTCTGTGACGTATACTCTGTTTTTTCTTACTTGTCCTATTTAGTAAACAATCTTGGCATGTATTTTTAATGAAATTCGTCAATAAAGACATTATGTTAACAATTTAACACATTGTCGTCGCCTCAGTGCTTGAATGTCCAATCGACCATTGAACGAATTTTACCGGAGACGTTTTTTTTAGTTTATTATTGATTTAAGAGAAATATTTTTTAAACTTTTAAGATTTAAGAATAATGTAATATATGTTATACATTATTCTTAAATCATCAAAGTTTTTAAAATATTTCTCTTAGATCAATAATAAACTAAAAAAAAACGTCTCCGGTAAAATTCGTTCAATGGTCGATTGGACATTCAAGCACTGAAGCGACGATGTGCAGAACTAGTTATTATATTTTATTTGTAGTTATTTGAATAAAGAGATGTGCCAAGATTGTTTACTAAATAAGACAAGAGAGAAAAAACAGAATATAGGTATAAAGGTTCGCCTCGCCATCCCTGCTATACAGAATAAGTTTTTTAGGAGTGCGGATATTGTGCGGATAGTGGTTCAGTATCTGTCTGTTTCTTATCGCAACCACATTATTAAAATTTACTTTAAAACAAAATAAAAACGGACTTACTATGTGCGACTTATTTTGTAGCGCCCGCCATCATTTTTATTTTTGAATTTGCCTTTGTATAGCGAGCGCTACAAAAGAAGTGTCACTACTACTACTATTATTTATTCTATGGTGTCACATACAATAGTATATTACTGTTGGGGCCTGAAATGAAGCAATTGACGGCCGAGTAATATTGGAAGGACGAGGCGAAGCCGAGTACCCCCGAAGTGATTTTAAAAGGACGAGGCGTCAGCTGTGTCCTTTTTAACTAAACGAGGCCGTTAATTGCTATTTCGGCCTAGACTTGTACAGTACTTTTCTCTCATTTGCGAGAAAACAATACACAAATTAATTCAACAGGATCTAATTTTCATTCGCGCCAATTCGACCGCGCGCGGTCTCGTTCTATTTCAAACATTTGAAAAATAAAATGTGCATTCAGTCTTCATAATGATAAATATCGTATACCTAAAAACACCTAATTTATGCAAGTGTGTACTCAAAAACCTCGGTAGCATAATTTAAAAAAAAATACTATCAATTTTTATTATTGTCGTGTTGGAAATTGCAAAATAACAAATAAACATTTTGATTGATTGATTGATTGCTGGCGTGTTATTTTGTTGCGTACGGAAAAGAGCCGATTGATGTATTCTTTTTTTAAATAATGAAGCTATTTCCGAGCAAGTGGGAGAAAAATATGTTGAAAAAAGATTGCATGAAAATGTTATTCATTTGAAATACAATGAATTTAGACAATTTATAGTGTACATTAAACAGATAGAAGATATTTTATTACCTTAACTTTTTCTTGTAAAAAATACTTAATGCAAAAGGTGTACTTGCAGTGAAAAAATTAAGACTGTATTTTCGTATTCTTTGATCTGTTTCAAGCAATAATAACTGTCTAGCCATTTTAAATTACAAGTAATAAAACTTCTTCAAAGGAGTCTATGCACGAAATATTAAAACAAACATTTATTTAAAAAACAAACAACTTAATAAATATCCACGAATAAAAAATAATGCCACTTGAATGAATTTTCTTTATAGCCAATTCTTATTATTATTTATTTTCCAGCCCATATTAATGACAAAAATTCGCATAAAGAAAATAAAGAAATCTTTCTCGCGTGCAAAACAAAAGCCTTTAGCAAAAAAAGTTACAACAATCAACTTTCGTGGAAAAAATCCACTCGGCAATACAAAGTGGCATCACAAAAGATTGCTACATCATTGTACCAACAACTATTACTTATCTGTCATGAATTTTTCTCATGCGTAACGTGACTTAAGATAATGAAAGGGCAAGAGAACAAACGAAAATGTCCAGAAAGTAACTTTGGCCGAAGATTCGCCGAAAGATGAATTAAGTTAGGGCGCGTTCACACCTGTGTCGTGACGATAGATAGTCGTCCTGTTTTTGAAGTGAAAACTTCTGTAGCCGCGTTGAGCTTATTTTGATAGGAGCAAAACTAACTTTAACATTCGTAGTTTCGTAGGTTAGTTCAAGGTACTTTAAAGGTTAAAGATTTAAATTGTGGAAAGAAAAAATCGATTCGAACCTGCGACTCCTGGCTCAGTACGCCAGTGCTTTAGCCACTAAGCTACCGTGAACACTGCTCGTGGTATCGAAATTATCCTCCACTATACATCTTTGGGTGACGTCAGCGATATCTTATTAAGAAACAAACACACACACACGCCGAAGGGGAAATACAGGCGTGATGTTATGTTATATTATTGTTACGACGGAGGGTTAAGCAGAGTGGACTGAAATACTTCAACCTCGATTTTCCTGGTCTTACAGACGTTTTCAGCAGGCTGAAATGCATTTTCAGTCCTTATCAGAGAAGGCACTATCACATACCAAAGAATCGAAATTTTGACTAAGTTGCCGTCGTTTTCAGGCGGCTGAAACATGTTTTCAGGCGGTTTCAGGAACCAACAAATCCGATGCCGATATTCGCCTGAAAACCAGTTTTCAGGCGTTTTCAGGACCCCTTATGGCCATTTGGTACCCACATGTAAAATTGTTGAAGAGTGAGCAAGATAGAGCAAAATCTTAGACAAGGATAGACGAAGAACCTTCTGGAAGAGAGTGAGCAAGATAGAGCTAATATAAGAGAAGGATAGACGAGATTCGAGAAGCTTCGAAAACCTTCTAGAAGTGAGTAAGCGAGGTAGAGGATAGATGAGGTTCGACGAGGTTCGAGAACTTTCTATTACGAGAATGTGCAAGTGAGAAAGAGTTATCTTATGACAAGGATAGATGAGGTTCGAGGACTTTCTAGTACCACGACTCACGGCGTATATAAACGGCGCAGCTCAGCGCCAGTAGAGTTCAGTTGGAGTTCAGTTTGGATCAAGCGATACAAGCGATAACATCGAAGCGATACTCGGAGCGATTTAACTAGCAACTTTGTGTGTTAATTAGTGGTTCAGTGTAATTGTTCTGTAATAAAGTGTTCTCTACGGAATTAATTGGCTTTCTATCCATCTACGAACCCCCAGCTCGTAACATTATGTTATTAAATATCCTGTTAACATTTTGACGTCGTCTGTGGTCCAGTGTTTCAAGTGTCGGACTGCTGATCACGAGGTCGTAGGTTCGATTCCCACAGGACACAAATATTTATGTGTTGAACATAAGTGTTTGTGTTGGTCTGGGTGTTTCTTCTGTATTATAAGTACGTATGTACAAAAAAAAAAAAAGTATTATATCCATTGTCTAGTACACATAGCACAAGCTCTGCTTAGTTTGGGATTGGTGCTGTGTAAAAATGTCCGGAAAAATATAAAATATTATTTAGATTTCAATAGTCACATCACAGGGACGCGCCCTTAGTCTTAGTTTACCGGCAACCGACTCGATTTTGATTTAGCAGGCGCTGATTTGTGGCGTATTGGAAGTGTTTCCCTAACGCGTTACTTGCTCTGATATGGCTTAATTGATACCTAGGGGAGCTCTTACCGGTTTATTAGATAAGATAAGATAAGATAATGTTTATTTTTCAAAAACAGTATATTTAAAAAAAATATAAGACTTAATTTTAGGATAATGTACACAAAAGTATTAGCATTTGAGGCCGAACTAGGCATAGCCTGTATTTCAGCCCTCAACGCCGATCCCCTTGAATTACAAATAAATAAGAAAGACATATTTTTATCGATCTCGTGAGATTAGATGTACTACAATTTAAGATGAGGAAAAAATTAAAATAAATACTATTGATTAAAAAGAGATTACATGGTAGATTGGTAGATTTGGTAGGTGTGCAGAATTAAGTAACTTATTTTCTTCCGAAGAACCGCCGGAATCCGGATATCTCTTTGGATCTCGCCGGATGGTTCTTGATGTAGGTACCTATATTGACTGCGTCAATATAAATCTTTCGTTTTTTGTTCAATTCGTGATTTTACTCAAGTACCCATTTAGTTGTGTAGACACAAAATTATGTATGTATTTTATCCAAAGAAATCATATTTTAGTAAAAGTCATAATGTTTACGTATTGGACACTGTAAACTGATCATTACATTTTATTATAAAATACTTGATTGTGTACTATTATTATTGTTATCATAGGCGCAATGTGACCAAAAACAAATTTTTCATCTGATTTAATCAAACAACCGCAACAAACCAAAACGCAATTCAAAAACTAAATCTTGTTATTTATTACCACAATCTATTTAATTTATAGTTCGAATTACCATAAAAACAAAACAATTGCCATACCAAAGAGAAAACAAAGCATAAATAACAAAAGTCGTTGCCTTAGAAAGTAGTTGCAGAAAACTAAACAATCAAAGGAGTTTGCATTGCATACTAGTGTTGCCAAATTGACAAGCCAATATGTCCGCATGAAATACGGGATATGTCTAAATACCCGGGACATTTTATACACATTTTATTTGTCTTTCATTTTAATTATGTGCCTCGTTTTCTAATAATATGTTGGTGAATTCAAGATACTAAATTTTATTTATTTATTTATTTATTTATTGATTGTTGCACAAACAGTTTACAGGCATGATAATTACAAATTTATGCATAAAATAAAATAAATTAACAAATATTGTACTGCTGGTACTTAAAAAACCGGCCAAGAGCATGTCGGGCCATGCTCAGTATTATCGAATCAAATCGAATATTAATCATGGCTATTTTAGTTTTTGCAATAATCGGCAGCATTCGCGACTCAGAGCGTGTTGTTAGTAGCGCCATCTAGCGATAAATTCAAGAAGCCAAATTGAAGACGTTTGTCATTTCAAAGTTACTTTTTTCAAATAGAAAGTAGCTAAAGGAGCATTATTTGCTATGATAATTTTTCTCGAAGGTCAATGACCTTTGAACTAGGACGTTTTAAGTATTTTTCAGTTTTCTCTCTATAACTCAAAAAAATATAATCACATTATACTCGAAATAATTTTAAAAGAGAGTTTTCACAAAGGTCTATCAATGTGGAAGATTATAAGTTTCTACATTGCATAGTTTAGAAATGGCAGGGGGGGGGACACATTGCAAGCCACTTTGGCGGGCTATATTTCGCAGATGGTACACCTGATAAAAAAGTGGTGTATCAAACATTACCTTCATTTTAGTAGACCTATTCAATGATATCCCACACGAGGGGGTGCAGCGAAAAAAAATTTTTTTTCTCCATTTCACATGTATGGACGCCACCCCTAAAATACGGAAAAACGATTCTTTTATTCTTTTAAAATTGAGATCTATATGTAGACTATTTTTTAACAAAATTTCATTTACTTATGTTTATAACTGTAGAAGTTATTAAGCTGTAAAGGATTAGGACAGACGGACAGACGGACAGACGGACAGACGGACAGACGGACAGACGGACGGACATGACGAAACTATAAGGGTTCCTTGTAGGACTTCGGAACCCTAAAAAGGAAACCCTGAGCTATAAGTAACGGCAATCTTAAGGCAAACCTACACCAACGCGAGCTATCTCTAACCCAGAGTCAAATTTGTTTTAGACTTTCATAGAAATTTAACATTGTTCAAGGCTTGACCCCGGGGCACGAAATAGCCCTCGCCTACGCAAGTGGGCCCTATTGACAAAGTGATGCTTTATGCAAAAATATTACACAGTGCAGACATGTTTAGATAAAGTTACCAAAATGACAAAATACATTTTTAGTGAAAAATAAATCATAAAAGATTATTAAGTAGTATTGGGTCAGGAAATTAAACAAGTAACGTTTTCACAATTACTAACTTTTATTCTTTTAATACACATGTTATAATAACACTTGTTACTTCATACAGTGATCCAGCGCGACTGCCTGCTCGAGGCATCCCCGCCATTAAATGTGGAAGATGTCGTCATGTGTCAAACCATCCCACCATTTAAGTGGGGAGGCCTCAATCAAATCAGTAGCTAGTAAAAAGTCAATTGATCTACTGAAATACATTGACAAACTATTTAATTACTAATAAATTCGGCTAACAAGATATAATTAAAATAATTAATTAATCAACCATCAAAAATATAACAAACAAATTAATTAGTCAGTGCTTAACTTTCTAATGTAGATAGATTGATAGACTATTATAATACTTTATAAAACCAAAGTAGACAATACAACATCTTTAATATACTAGGACCTTACAGCTCGGCCATCCTACTTCATGCGAGTCCCATCGCATTGCTTTTTCAAGCGAGTCCCATCGCATTGTTTTTTTTATAACAACAATTCTGTCATCAAACATTACAATAACAACTACAACATACATACATTAATAACATTTAGAACTAGCACGCTTAGCTCACAATTAATCATCAATACTTACTTTATTACTACTACTGTTTTTACTTTTACTACAAATTATTCAAAACATACATAATAAATTATTGCTTGTAATCATAATCAAATATTGTACATAACTTAATACTATGGAGCCTTCTTTTATAGTGTCAACATGAGCTACATAAAGTTAATAGCTAATGCCGTCAGCAGGTTATATAGGTCTCTAATACACTAAAATAGTCCTACAAAAAAATAAGTCCGCAACACCGTACTTCTAACTTTTATATTTTAACAGAAAAAGCACACTAAGCCGGTGGGTCTACTCTAAAATCATGAAATTTTACACAGGAGTTCCTTATTGCCGAGGTGAGCACTAAGAAAGGGGTTTTGAAAATTCACGCCCTATGGGGTTAAATACGGGGCTCAAGACCTCTCTTAACTACTACACTTCCTAATCAAAGCGCAGATCATTATTGCATGTTTTTTTAACAACATAATGTAGATTTCTGAATTTCACGCACGCGAAGCCACGGGCAAAATGTAGTTAACCAATATTATAAAGAGGAAATATTTGTTTGTTTGTAAACGATAAAGGTTGAAACTACTGAACTGATTTGCTTTATTCATAAGTAACATAGGCTACATTTTATTTCAGTACTCGGGTGAAGCTGCTGGCACAGCTAGTTATTAATGTATCAGGCCTCTGTGAATGAATGTCCCAACAAAATGGGATGTACTAACAATCCTCTACTACGTATACATAACATAACCGTGTGTCTTCAGCAGTTACTTTCTATACTCGTTTTGGTGTCTGATCATTACCTGGTGTTTTGTATCAGTATATTATCAGATCCAATTGTCGTGTTTCTAAAACAATTAGTGGTCTGATGACCAAGCCGGTCACAATTTCTGCATTTTGCAGGAGGCTTATCACATTTAAAACTTGGGTGTGCAACCTCGTTGCAATTGTAACATTTTAAATTAGATTTGGTATTCATACCTGGTTTTAGATGGGTCTGGTCGAATCAGATTACTTCCAAATCGTTGATCGTATGGTTTCCGCGTAGTCTTGAAGGTCTCTGCTCTGATCACTTTTAACAGTCCTAAAATACTTATGTACCTGTTCAGGTTCATCCAACTTAGCTGCCTGAGCGCCAACCTTCACAGCACGATCCTCTTTTTCATACCGAAGGCAGTCTACTGCCTTCTATATCCTTATTCCTTGATACTCCATAATCTGATTCTGACCCATTTCCTCGAATTCTTCTCCCCCTTGATTGGTCATATTACCGATATTCCTCAACCCTTTACCTTGGGTTTCTTTTATATTGGGTCCCTTACCTTGGGACCCCTTTCCAATCTACCCTTTACCTCGGGTTTCACTTCCATCGGGCCCTTTACCTCGGGTTGCCTTTCCATTAGACCCCCTTTACCTCGGGTTTCACTTCCATCGGGCCCTTTACCTCGGGTTGCCTTTCCATTAGACCCTTTGCCTCGGGTTTCATTTTAGTCAGGTTTTAGTCAGGTTCCTTACATCAGGTTGCCTTTCTATTAGGCCCTTTACCTCGGGCAGATATGCAGAATAAACAAAGTTGGGGATAGCACACAGCCTTGTGGGACAGCATCCACGGGCATCAATTCAGAGCATGAACCGTCAGCCACGACCTTAATGCTCCGGTCCGTAAGGAAGGTGGCTATCCATGAACATAATCTCTCGGGAAGTCCGTACGCAGGAAGCTTAGACAGAAGAGCTTTGTGTCAGACCCGATCAAAAGCCTTCGCTATATCCAAACTAACTACTAAGGCCTCTCCCTTGCCCTCCACCGCCTCTGCCCATCGGTGTGTTAGATACACAAGAAGGTCACCAGCTGAACGACCACTACGAAAACCATATTGGCGGTCGCTTATCAACTGGTGGTCCTCGAGGTAATTTAGTATCTGGCGGTTAATTATACTTTCCATTACTTTGGAAAGTAGGGAGGTGATGGTGGTGATGATGGTGGTGATTTACGACGCAAAACATAAAATAACAGATGCAATATACCAGGCCCCTCAGAAAGTATTGCGAAAAAAAGTTTTTATATATGGGAGACTGGCCAGTTATAATGTTTTTCGAAAATATGATTATTTATAAGTAAAAATAAGTAAGTTCCAATTTCAAAATTTCCCTCCACATTTTTTGCGAGTTAATTCAAAGTATTGTGTCTCACTGAAATATGGATCTGCGCCGGGAACATTTTAGAGCTATGATTTTATACGATTTCAAGTGTCGCCTGAAACCGGATGAATCGTACGATAGACTTCAAATGGCATTCATGGATGAAGGCCCTTCCAAGGCAACCGTGTATCGTTGGTATAACGAATTCAAGCGCGGTCGACCAACTTTGGGGGATGACGAAAGAAGCGGTCGCCCTTTGACGGCTGTTACCGAAGAAAACGTGCTAGCAGTGAAAAATTTAATCCAAGACAATAGGCGAATTACATATCAGGAGATTCAACACATATTGAAGATTGGATCGGGAAGCGTTCACGAGATTCTACACAGCCATCTTCGCGTGAGGAGGATAGTATCACGCTGGGTGCCGCACAACCTCACCGATGCTCAGAAGCAGGCCCGGGTGGAATGGTGCCGTGATATGCTTAACAAATTTGAAGCAGGCTCGTCTCGGCGTGTTTACGACATCGTTACAGGTGATGAGTCCTGGATTTATCAATACGACCCAGAAACCAAGCGCCAGTCGACTGTTTGGGTGTTTCAAAATGAGCCAACGCCTACCAAAGTGAAGCGATCTAGAAGCGGGGGTAAGATTTTGATCGCTAGCTTTTTTAATTTGACTGGCCACTTGGTATCAATTCCCTTACGGGATCAAAGAAGCATTAATGCCGAATGGTATACTACCAAATGTTTGCCAGAAGTTTTCTCTGTTATAAGCAACAAGCGACCAAACACAGGGCTCCGCGGGCTACTGCTCCACCACGACAATGCACCTGCGCACACCGCACTCAAAACGAGGGACTTCCTGGACAGCACGCCAGTCAAACTCCTGGGTCACCCTCCTTACAGCCCTGATCTAGCACCGTGTGACTTCTTTTTATTCCCAAAAATAAAAAATCAGCTCAAAGGGATACAATTTTCGTCGCCGGAAGATGCGCTGGCTGCGTTCGAGCAGGCTGTAAACGAGGTGTCTGCGGCGGACTGGAAAAAGTGTTTTGAAAACTGGTTTAGGCGCATGAATCTTTGTATAGAGGCTGGTGGAAAGTACTTTGAAAAGATTTGATAAAAATATATGTACGTATAGAACAATTTTTTTTAGTTTCGCAAAACTTTCTGAGTGTCCCACGTACATTAATCTCAATCTCCTCTCAATCGATCCCGTTAATCTTGCCAAATAAATCATTGTTTATTTTTTTTAAATCTTTTAATTTAGATTTTAAAATTAACTTTCGTTAAAATCTAATGTAGTTCGCAACACCTACAATCGGTGTACTTACATAATCATCATAATAATCTTTCAAATTTAAATACATTTATTGTGGATCACAGGTTCATAAGATGTATACAAATTAATATATAAGGATCAGCCATGTCCCGCCATTGAGGCATATAATCATAATTAATTAAATAACATAACATAATATACATTAATAAATAAACAACAATTTTTTTAATTTCATTCTTAAGCATGTCCAATTGATTTACCATGATTAAATAAAATATCTATTGATCTATTTCAACAAGCTTCTCGTAAAGTTTATTTTTAAATCTTTTTTTATATCAGTAATATTTCGCAATGAAAGTGGAAGATTATTTACAATACGCGGACCCATACAAAAAATGCTCTCATTTAGGAAATAGTTGCGTTTTACTGAATTTAATTTTATGAATATTGCCGTTTCGTATATGTTCATAAAATGTGGCTTACATGAATCAGTTTGTTGTAGATCGCAAATAGACCTAATGCAACGTTTTTAACATAACTGGCGAAATGTGGGTGTACTGTACACCTCTGCCTACCCCTTCGGTGAAATACAAGCGTGATGTTATGTTATTTTGTTGTTGCAACGTTTTTGGGCTCTAAATGCACGTTCTTTTTCTACAGAGTTGCCCCAAAAAAATATTCCATAACGTATCTAGTTGACGCAGCTTAACCGTGATAGGCAAAAAATCAGATTTTTATGTTATTTTTTTGTGCTTGCCTTGCCACTTGCTTATATATAGATATATTTTAATACAAAAACAGCACAATCTTAATCATTTTTTAGGTACATACTTTGTCAAGTTTGTATCCTATTTATCAAATTTAGAAACAAAATTCCTTTATTTATCTGTAAAGGTAATTAAAATCAACTATCGATAGCCGAGTATTCAATATAAATATCGAATTTTACGAACCCTGGTAATTACACAAATAAAAACACGGATGTTATCAGTACTACTCTACTCTACTTACTCTCTCTCTACTCTGAAGAGATCTCTGTAGAGTTTTGCTAAGCAAGAAATTGTCACTTGTGTTGCTGATTCTAAGCTGCAGGATCAACAAAATAGTTTTATCTGTTATTCAGCCTTAAGCCTTGTAGTTTGCAGAGTTAGTTCATGTTGAACATTGATGCGCAAGTTGTGCATTGATATTTTATTGCGATATATTGTGATTATTTTACTATTCATATTGTATTCATTTTAGAATGTGTTAATGTTTACTAACTAAATCAATATTCATTTATCTGTTATTCAGCCTTAAGCCTTGTAGTTTGCAGAGTTAGTTCATGTTGAACATTGATGCGCAAGTTGTGCATTGATATTTTATTGCGATATATTGTGATTATTTTACTATTTATATTGTATTCATTTTAGAATGTGTTAATGTTTACTAACTAAATCAATATTCATTTATCCTGTTGTTTTTATAATGTTACTTCTGATGAATAGATAAATAAATGAAACAAATAAATGTTTTTGGGACACTTCTACACAGCACCATCTAGTCCCAAACAAATAATAACTAGATAATAGTAGATAATTGGTTTATGGAATTATGTTATTCATGTTTCTTATTACGATTCTGTACCAATATACATTATTAATCATGACTTATAGCAAATTACTTATGTTACTTTTCTTTAGCTTTTCTTTTTATTTCACAATCTCAGTCTCTGTACTCTACTTCGATCAATAATTATCATTTTATTACTACAGTCATACATCCTTACCTTAATTGTAAATAACATTTTAAGAGTAGGTACACCGACGAAAATAAAATTAAGTAACAACATTAAGCAATTAAGCATTGAGCTTTTTACGTTATGCCTTTGAAAAGGTTTTAAGAGAAATATTTAATATATTTTTATTTATTTGATAATAGTAAACTATGTCTCCACATAGCGAAGACAACACTGATGCACAAAAGTGTCTGCTGTATGGCGCCAGTGTACCAGTGTTAGAAGGACTTGAATACAACGCTGTTTAAAAAAAAGGTTACGATTTTTTTTTCGTATTACAAAATTAATGGTTTTCGAACGAAAAAGATTTTGTCAACTATTAAAATGATGATACCTAATAATGTATTTATTTGACTTCTGATTTATTGATTTTAATTTTTAATTACGGACTTTACATATTTTTTTAATTACAACATAATGTCTTTTGATAATGAAATATATAGTATACTTAATAATATTCAAAATACATAAAATTTTCGTCGTGCTTACACATTTAACAATTTTTTTTTTTTTTTTGCATGCCAACTAGTAAAATATGGTTGAACTTTATTTATTATTTTTACCACCATGTAATGTACCATGTACCCATATTTACAAAATTAGATATAGTTATTTATCTTTAAAAATTAATGAAAGTATTGACTTTAATCATTGTATCATTTCAATTAATGATTCACATGATAAATTATAACGATATACGTAACCAGAAAATAAGAAAAGAAAAAAAAAGGTACTTATTAACTCTTTAACTGTTGTACAGTAAATATTGGAATTTAATTACAAAAACAACACATGTTGGTCAGAATAACTACAGTTTTACACCTTCCAAGAAAAATATTTTGTTACAAATATTTTATGTTACGGAAATAATAATTTTAAAAAAACACGGTAATTTACTTAAAACGGGGAAAGAAAGATATTTAATCACGTTACTTACGTTTTCCGAGCAGTGGACGTAGCAAGAAAATGTGGAATTTTCTTTGTGATCCCACTTCTGACCTATTGGGTCAGGAAATTAAACAAGTAACGTTTTCACAATTACTAACTTTTATTCTTTTAATACACATGTTATAATAACACTTGTTACTTCATACAGTGATCCAGCGCGACTGCCTGCTCGAGGCATCCCCGCCATTAAATGTGGAAGATGTCGTCATGTGTCAAACCATCCCACCATTTAAGTGGGGAGGCCTCAATCAAATCAGTAGCTAGTAAAAAGTCAATTGATCTACTGAAATACATTGACAAACTATTTAATTACTAATAAATTCGGCTAACAAGATATAATTAAAATAATTAATTAATCAACCATCAAAAATATAACAAACAAATTAATTAGTCAGTGCTTAACTTTCTAATGTAGATAGATTGATAGACTATTATAATACTTTATAAAACCAAAGTAGACAATACAACATCTTTAATATACTAGGACCTTACAGTAGGTACCTGTTACAAATTTCGATCGCTTAAAACTAGTAAACTTTATATATAAAGTAGTGTGGTAATTGTGTTTGTGTGTGTATGTGAGTGAGGGGTGTGATGTGTGAGTGCATGTGTAATTGGTATATTGTAATGTTTGCTATTGTGTATGTAAATACGTACTTAAACGGCTAGCTATGTAACTGGATGAAGAAGATTCTCAGTATCATCATAGGTAAGTTTTGAGAGCCAGTCAATGACAGTGATTTAACATTCATGTTTATTTTTTTTATTAATTGTTAATATTTTGTTAACCTCGACATACAAGAAGCGTCCCAAGAAACAAAAAAATCTCTGACTAAAGGAAGTCCTGCGGGTTTCACCTAAGGGAAGCATAAACCTACGAGTGGCCTGATTTCGTATAGTTGAAGAAAATTGACAGCAATTTGTGATTAATTTATGTTGCCTTAAAATAATTTGAGTAATAAAAAGTTGGCGTACCGTTAATACTTCACAGTATTCATAAAGTTCCTTGGTAGGGTAACGAAAAGGCTTAAAGGTGCATACCTTAAGTACCGCTCTCTGGGCGCGTTCTAGCGTTATCAAATTACTCTTACAGGCACCGCCCCAGGAGGAAATACAATAAGCTATCAAGGATTGGCACAAAGCACAGTAGACCATCTTCAAAACCATAGGGTCCGCGACATGTCTCAGATGTTTAAAAATATAGATGAGTTTTCGGATTCGCCCTGTCATTAGTTCTATATGAAGTACAAAGTTTAAACTTTCATCTATGATAACTCCTAGATATTTGATAGAAGCAGCATTTTGTAGTTTAGTACAACTACACATAGAACTTGTTGTATGATTATGGGCGGTAATGTAAAATTTGCTTTTTTCTAATTCCTTCGGTTTTCGGATACTAAATACAAGATATTTAGTTTTATCCACATTGAGTGACAAAATATTAGCAGATAGCCATTTTGTTACTTTATCAAATCCTATTTGTGCTGCGTTAAAGACTTGCTCCCAGGTATGTCCCGTAAAAATAAGTGCTGTATCATCTGCGAATGTGAATTCGTATGTAGTTTTTCGGTTATTTTAGAGATTGCAGCTGTTTGACCAAAAAGCCAATGATTGCTTAGTATGACCAGCATTACAGACTTATTATGAATACTTACATGTGATGTGTCCAAATTTAGTAGGTAGATATATTAGGTAACTTAAATTAATTTTTTCATTTTCAAACGTGGCCTAGATAACAATGCAAAGTTCAATTACAACCTTTTCTAGATTATTAAAATATGGAGCAGAACATGAATGCATCATAAATATATTCATCCTGGAATAAACATAAGACCTAGGTACCTACTCTAAATATTCCCTTTCTAATTATACACAAACAAAATGTATGTGATACCCTGACAACAGCCAAAACTTCCAAAATATCAAAAAGGCGTGACTATTATTAGCACAGGTTAAATATTGGGACATTCTGTCTACCGGTTTTCACGGGACGTTGATAACCGGAGCGTAACTGCCCTCAATCAAATATTAACATGGCCAGTAATCGAGTCGTGCACAATGGCGAAGTATTCTTTTTTCAAAACGGTCGTACATTCTTTGTTTTAAAATGGCCGAATATTCTATTTTTAAATAGCCGAATATTCTTCTTTTTTTTTTAAGTTTTGTTCATAATGGATGATTGCATGACTAGATTTCGTGTGGCCATTGATAATATTTGTTTTGATTAAAAGGTGTAATTAGACCTTTTATGAAACAAATATTTGTATAGAGCATAGGTATACATAGACTTAATTTCTTTGCAAATTATTGTAATTACGCTTTACTTTAATGAAATTGAAAATATTTTAGTTATTTGGTAATTTGGTATTTTAATGTAACAATGGTAACAGGACTTAAAATTACATTCCACAAAAATAATGTTATAAAACTAGGTACTCTTTTTATTTATTTCTTCATTAGTTTCACTAAGAAATTAAGCTAAAATCTCTTCTTCTTCTTCTTCTTTGAAAAAATGTTTTGATTTTAGTTGTGTATATTTTTACCAAAGATTTTTACATAACACAGCCAATCTTTCTATACTTATTTCTTACACTTGTAATTACAGTTTTCAACGAAGAAAAACTTTCCTAATTAACTTTTAAAATAGCTACAAACAAACTAATACACAGAAATTACAGAAATTATCATTCTGAAACCTTTTTCTATATAGGTATAAAAAATATTCGCAAATTAGAGAAAATATTCAAAAACACGTTATTAAAATTTCATAAAAAGCCGTGCCCCTAATTTGTGAAACAACCTTGTACCTAGCCCGTTTTTATGTTTTGGACCTTTAAGAATTTTTCACAGGTCATTAAAGTTATATAAAAGAAATATCCAATTTGGGGATTTCGTTTTCTTCCAGCTTTTTTTTTAGCCTCAGCGTCACAATATTAAAGTTTTCCAGTTCACTGAAAAATGAAATTTTCTTTTGATAAGAGCTGCTTTTATATACTTTGTCCCTTTTTTTAGTAGGTTTACCAGAAACAGCCTCAAACTCGTTAAATGTTAATAAGTTGTTTAACATAACTGGCAAAATGTGAGTGTATCATACACCTCTGTCTACCCCTTCGGGGAAATACAGGCGTGACTTTATACATAACATAACCAGCCCATTACTGTCCCACTGCTGGGCACGGGCCTCTTCTTAGTACGAGAAGGCTAAGGCCTTAGTCCACCACGCTGGCCTAGTGCGGGTTGGCGGACTACACACACCATCGAGAACTGTATGGAGCACTCTCTGGTGTGCAGGTTTCCTCACGATGTTTTCCTTCACCGTTAAAGCAAGTGATAATCGAATATAAATCCGCACATGAGTTCGAAAAGTCAGAGGTGCGGGCCGGGATCGAACTCACACCCTCCTGCATGGAAGGCAAGCGTTCAACCACTAGGCTATCACTGCTTTGTGACGTTATGTTATGTTAAATTGTTTAATTCACATCCTCCATTCATCATAACTATTGCAATTTTTGTTTTTATTTTTGTTCTTTTGTATGGTCACGATACTTCGCGGTGGTGCATTTTGTCGACAAAATCCCTTGAACGAATCCTTCTACATTACACGTATCTACCGCTGCCATCGAACATCGAGTGGAAATATTTCTGATTGTACCTACTGATTGTACCTATTGTTGAGCTGTCCATGCCTGCTGAATAATGTATTTTCTTTCTTTCTTTCGGAGCCGGATGCGGAGGTAGCAGGACCGGTCGTTGTGGCGATTCTTGGGGGAGGCCTTTGTCTAGCTGTGGACGTCTTTCGGCTGAAATGATGATGATGAAACCTAAGAGAGACTCCTAGTAGTCTAAGCAATAAATAGTTTCTTCACGCTTACATTTTCAATCTTGATCACGATCAGCAGATCACTATCTTGATTTCAAAATACCTATCTAGATATTTTTCGATCCGTCAATCCACTCTATACACGATCAATCTGTATCACGATCATTGAATTTGATTGCAGATCGTGATCCAAATTGACTGTGTATGAGCCACCCTACAGAATTGTAAGTCTTAAACCTACAGAAAAGTCCGCGACGGCAGGTGCGGAGCCGGGGTCAGAGGCGGATTATCCCTAAGGCAAACTAGACACGTGCCTATGGGTGCGAGGTTACAAAGGGGCGCGCGCGCGGAAGTTTTTAAACAAAATCAGTAAGCTGAAGTGGCAGTGGGGCCTGGCCACGTCTGTCGGTCGAAAGTCCGATGGCTGTTGGAGCAGACGAGTCTGAGTGGAGATCGTGAACCGACAAATGCAGTCCCCAGCCAGATAGACAGACGAGAACCTGAAGAAGGCAGCTGGGGGTCTGGATACGGAAGGCAGAGGACCAAGTATTGTAGCGCAACTTGGGAGAAGCGATGGGAATGGGAATGGGGAACTTGGGAGAATGAGGTCCCTCCAGTTGTAGGCTGGGTTAGTTGAAGCTTGAATGAAACCAAAAAAAAAAATCGGCCGCTAGAGGGGCGCCGATGAGGTGCTTGCATAGGGCACTCTTGACATGTAATCTGCTTCTGGCCGGGGTGGGTTGCTCGTATTCCATAAAACATTATAAAGGAAACCATAGAATTAAACCACATACTTTTTCTTATTTCCAAGAAAGCTACTTACTTCATGATAAATAACAATAATATTTCTACATTGTATGCTGAAATACAAGTATGAATCATGTCTCATTACAATCGACTACACTCTATGTAAGGCAATAAGTTGGAGTTACTGACGCTGAAAACTTTTTGCTGAAAGAACATTGTTAGATGCTGATATATGTTGAAGGCTCAAGGTTCGCTGCTAAAATGAGTAACGATGTAACATTTATCAGTGATGTAATTTAATTGTTATGAAACACAATCACTTATAGTAATGTTTTTTTTTCATGTTTTGTTGGGTATGTTGATACCTACGTATAAGTTGTTCCTTTGAAAAACCTACCTGTAAGATAGTCAGTATTTTTTAATTTTTAGTTTAATTTACAGTTACTCATATAAACAGCGCACCTCTTGCAAAGATTACTAATAAACTACTTGAAGGTATACAGGATGTCCCATCGCTAAGCTTCAATGAGGAGAAGTACTTTAAATATTGGAAATATGAAATTTTACTTGAGGTGACAAACCAGTCTCCCACCAAGGTGACCTAGCTGGTTTTCAATCATGAAGACAGTGGTTTGTCACCAAATTTTGTTTGACGATGGCTGTCAGCGACCAACCTCCCACCAAGGTCACCTTGGTGGGGAGGCTGGTTGCTCACCGTGTAGCACACGCTTAAAAGGAGAATTCATTTTATTTTAAAAATAAGAAATTCTGCATTCAAAGATTATTAAAAATCTCTTGCCTGAACTGGGAATCGAACTAATACAATTGCGAAGAATCAACATCTTGTATTTTATAATTTTTTTTTTTTTTTTTTTTTTTTTGTGTTTTATAGCTTCAGTTGATAGATTTTAATAGTGTCAATAATAAAGATAAAATCTGTCCAGCAAAAAATCTCTAAAACTAAAGGAAGTCCGTGAAATATGGACGAATAAAATAAGGTGTTTTTATTTTGCTGCCATTTGCTGCCTTGCCTTGGTATCATTTTATTGAAATGTACAATCAGAAATATTTCTCTATTCATAAATTATCAATAAATCTCTGCTTGAGGCATGTTCTAAAATTAAATCCTAACTCAAAACTAGTTTTAAACAGTGATCAACCCTTGAGGAAATTTCTGTAATACGAGCCTTAGTAGGGTCCCATTAGCCTAAATTAAGTGCCTAAATTACTTAATTATAATGTATATATATATAATGTGTATGTTCCGTGTGGTGCCGGACGTAAAGAATTGCACCACCCTATATCTTCTCATGGGTGTCGTAAAAGGCGACTAAGGGATTCACCAGAGGATGGGCAGCAGCGTTCTCTGAGTATTTAACCAACCAACTGCGATCGCCAACCCACCTGCCAAGCGTGGCCATTATGGCATATCCCCCCAATATATGCTTGGGGGAGGCCTGTGTCCAGCAGTGGACGTCTTACGGCTGAAATGATGAATGTATATAAGTATATCTTGTGTGTGTCTTGTTTGTATCTTTTATTTCTGTTTTGTTTATGTATTGTATGTCTTGGGTGCCAGTTACCTGAAATAAATGCATTTTTTATTTTATTAGTGGCCGTGGGTACGGAACCGTAAAAAGTAAAGTCAAATAAATCTTTTTACAAACAAGTCAGTTTACCCTGTGTAATTCTTGGCCACTATTTACTTAGTAAATTGTATAAATATTTACTATTACATTACCTATCTACTTGGCGGAATTACTGGTGACATGTGACATTTGTGTACATTTAATCTAGCATTGTGTATCTAGTATTTACTTCAAGTAACTTGGGAATGAGTAAGTTGGGAGCTTATGTTTACTTCTATGGATTCTTGTGATCATAGAACTTTTATTATTGATATTTTTTTACTTCCTGATTTTGTAAAGAATTATGAGGTCTTAAAATTGATTCGCAAACGATAAGTCAGAAAAAAAATTGAGAAAAGAAGCGGCCAAGTGCGAGTCGGACTCGCGTACTAAAGGTACAAACACACTGTGTAGACCTTAGTACAGCAGTGCAAACCAAACTTCAATCAATCAATCAATCAACTCAGCCTATCGCAGTCCACTGCTGGACACAGGCCTCTCCCAAGTTGCGCCACAACGCTCGGTCCTCTGCCTTCCGCATCCAGTCCCCCCCAGCCACGTTCTTTAGGTCGTCGGTCCACCTGGCAGGGGGGCGCCCTACGCTGCGTTTGCCGATTCGCGGTCTCCACTCAAGGACTCGTCTGCTCCAACGGCCATCGGTCCTTCGACAGACATGGCCAGCCCACTGCCACTTAATAAACCAAACTTAATGGTCCTTATAGACGTGGTTGTGACGTTTCATCCGAATCAGTCCAGTATTTTTTGCGTCATTCTCGAACAAACAAACGGGTGTCCGTTTAGTAAGTGTTTACTGTTTTATAATAGTAAAGATAAGGATAAATAAATGAAGGAAGTTTGAAAAAGTTCTATCAGAAAGAAAACATTCATGCAGACTCGCATCGATGTCCAATATTATGTTTGATTTGATAACGCGTATACATCCATAAATACAAACCCATTCAAATTCAAGTACATCGCTTCGTAACATGTTGAACGTCTGCACCATTCTAGCGAACATATGCAACTGCAACTGATTCCCAGATTGGCGTCCTCATATCGAGTCGCATGAATAATTCACAGTAGCCCCGCATTCGCACACACACACTGAATGTGTAATGTGAAGTGAAACGAACGACGCTGGAGTGCCGTCTTCATGAATGTTTACACACTATCAAACTAGCTGAAGCCGCGGCTTCGCTCTCAGCGCAGGTGGCGCTGTCCAAATTTTGTGATTGTCTTTTTTGACACTAAACCAACATATAATGTAAATATTTTTTCTCCCACTTGCTCGGAAATTGGTTCATTATTCCAAAAAAAGAATACAACAATCGGCTCTTTTTCGTACGCAACGAAATAACAGGCCGGTAATATCCAACAGGACAATAATAGAAATTGCTGGACACTTTTTATTTTTTAAACTATGCTACCGAGGTTTTTAAGTACACATTTACATAAATTAGGTGTGTAACGAAGGGGTTGCTGGAAGTGAACCTTGGTGTGCGGGTTCTCCTGAACCTGGGTGTAGGTAAAGAATGCAGTAACACGAAGCGTCAGGACATGTTCTTTACTCGGAGTTTCAATACGGACAGCGCCCCAAATGACAGTTGCACGTTATTTTATAATTTCTAGGAATCAGTGTTGCCAACATGATATAGTTATTAATTCTCAAATCGATACATTGTTAAGTAAATCGATAATTAAGCTAATATTATATAATATGATCATGTTGGCTAGTGACTAGATTTATTAAATAATTTAATTGACTGGATATAAATACGATGAATTAAAAGTATAATAATCGACTAAATACAAGACATGGTGACTTCATTCGTTCCTTCCGCTGATAAGTAACTTGTCTCTGGGTTGGCTGATCCACGAGTTTGTAACAGGTGTTTTTAGGCTAGGCATTATACAGGCTGAATGCGCATTTTTTGTTTCAAAACTTTGAAAATAGAACAAGACCCGCGCGCGGGCGAATTGGTGTGAATATGAGAATACTGTTGAATTAATTTGTGTTGTGTTTCTTCGCAAATGAGAGAAAATTTCTATACAATTCTTGGCCGAAATAGCAATTAACGGCCTCGACAGTAATGTACTATTAATCTCGGTCCATAAATAAGGAATTTGTTAACTTTTGGATTGAAGCATAGTTATGAACCATCATCTTGACAAAACAAATATACAAGTTGTTGATCTGTCTCCGTGCCATATTTCTAGAGCAAATGATAAATAATGTGCTTAGTCATATAAAAATACTGAAAAAATCTGCTATTATTTAATACCCAAATTTTCACTTAGAAAACAAAGCGAGGGTTTGAGAATAAATCCCGAACGACTCTGAAAATAAGTCATCGGTGGCATTGTCAAAGGGTGGCAATACCTACAAATTGTTTTGGTGGTTTCGCACGCATCGTATTTGTGTCACTCGCGACACACGGAGGGAATTTGTTTGTTAACAAATAGGTATTTAAATAAAAAAATATTATTGATTTTTTTATTGATTCGTGTTCAGTATCAGTAGTATAGTCATTTCCTTAAATATGGTACGAATACAGATCAACATGTTGTATTGTGTGATTATGCTCTTAATCGATCAAGTCGTTCAAAAGTTACACGATCACTTATAGACGCACCAACGATTATTATATAAACATTTGACGAATAACATTCTTCAAACTACATTCAAGATCCCTTAGTAAATAGATAGACGCTTTCCAATCTCAATTCGATATCGCCTCGATTTGGACGTCTAGACTATTCATTCCACGTAAGATCCATCTTAGAATATTTTTGTATTTGTATGCACATAAGATAATCATTTATTTGCCAAAAATAACTGTATTTTTACATTTCCTTAAGAGGTACAATACAGGTATAAGTAGTAGGTATTACATAAGGAAACAATTAACTTGTGGATTCCACACTAGGACAAGCCTGTCTCGTGGAATCCTACGATACTATTCACAGTTTAACAAAGTGCATTCCCGGGGTCGTTACTGTATTTTATGATATCATTATGAACTGACCAAATAGCAAAACGTAATAATAAAAAGGATAATAAATAAAAATGCTGAAGTTGTGCGAATGTGTCGAATTTGAATGTTTGGGTGCGTATGAAAGAGTGTACTGGGAGTGCGTGAAAGTGCTGAGAGTGTGAGTGTGAAAGTGTTTAGTGAGAGTGTGAAAGTGTTAGGGGTGTGTGTGAAAGTGTTGAATTAGAGCTTGTTAAGTGAGTATAGATATGATAAGATTATGAAATTATCCTAATAAAAAATTCTGATTCAAGGTATGACTGAGTTAAAAGCCATTTTTGAACAACACTTTTAACTTTAATTTACAAATTTTGATGTCACATATTTTTACCACTTTATTATATAGAAAGCTAAGCATAAACTCTTGCATGTGTTGTGCAAACGTGGTTTTAACTATCAATTCTGGTACAGTCTAGCCGCTCGAATAGTACTGGTACATCCAAACGGCATGCAGAAATGTAGTGTAATGTTGAAGATAAAATTAGTTACGATGTACGTTTACGTGTAATACTTTAATGTACGTTTGTCGGAATCGTTTTTTTTCGAGACACTTCCTTTGATGATCGACGGCACGCGCCTCATGGTAGTTTTTAAACTACGCCACTATTTGAGCTGATGGTCTTTAAAGCGGCCTCCTCAAAGTACTGCAAGCAAGGCCCTGGATGCAGAGTCCCTGCCAAATTGTGTAGTGTGTATATTAGCAGGGCCGATATATTTGATCTGTTTCGCATAGTACAGACTTCAGGATATGTTTCCCGATTTGCTGTCTCCACTCAAAAACACGTCTACCCCAACGGTCATCGTTTCTACGGCTAATATTGCCGGCCCATTGCCACTTCAGCTTGCTTATCCTGTGGGCCAACGACATCTTTTGTTCTCTGTCGGACCACCTCGTTCCGGATCCGATCCTTCAGAAAAACTCAGAGCGTAGTCCTTTCCATAGCCCGCTGAGTGACTGGGGAGAAGCCAATGTAAACACTGATTTTACTTTACTGTCGGAAAAAGGAAAATTTTATCAGCCTGGGTTGATCACCAGCCGTACCGGTAGTTTCCACGTCTCGGCAAAACAAACATGGTGATTGTAGACAAATGTTATTTATAACAATTTAAAGAAATGGAAATGTAATAAACAACACACCACATGCCATTACGGTCCTTTAAACCCAAAAATAACGTTAACCCATAAGTTATATTAAATGACGTCATGAAACAAGATGGCGCCGTGAAAAGCGCGGGAAAATACAACGTACGCTCATTACGTACATTGTTTGTGTACAATGACTGTTTTCTTTATTTCCAAATTGCTTTATGTTTATATTATGCTCGGAAATTATGTTTAAGATTATGTGCGCGTGCTTTATTTTATGTTTAATGTTATTAGATTGTCTTGTTAATTTTCATAAGGGTGAAGGAAATTATGTTGTTTGTGTGACAACGTTATAATACGAAAATGAATAGCCAAGAATGATGATTTAGTAGATGAAGAGAGAGAAACAAAAGAATCAGGTTCTTAAGTAAAGATTTCAGCTCGTGGCAATCTGTAGCTTCTTCCATGTTTTTTTTTTTATGTATAAGGTCTTCTAATAGATTTATTAGTACCTTAATATAATTACGATCTAGTCTAGAAGACTAATAAAAATATTTATATTTATTTATTTATAAATTGTGGAATGAAATACTAAATAATTTGATGAAAAATATTGTTGGTACCATGTCTTGAAAACAAAAGTGAGTTAATATTGCATTGTCATCCAGTTCTGAGCTATGTTTAAAGTTTCAAGTATTTCGCTCATCGCGAAGTTAGTTTAAAATCAATTGCAATTTTTTTACCGAACAGACAGACAAGATGGAAACGTGGTAATAAAAACACACAACATTAAACAAATGTACCTATGTACACACAGCGTCATTAATTGGTTACTTCTCTTGCTCGAAAGTTTGTTCGTATGTGGTGTAACCAATCTGTGCAGTTGACTGTACATAGATTCTATGCACATATCCGCACTGCAGTAAACTAAGTACATAATAAATAAAAGTCAGAGTAAAAGCATATTAAATTAGTGATGCTCCATATTGTAAAGTTCCCGGAACAATCGTAATGTAATCCCGTGATTGGCGTCTGTATTACACAAACAATCATAATGAGAGAATTACATCATGATTGATGTAAACTGCTGTATTATCATGGAAAAGCAGCGCCACATATAATTATAAACGTCCCTGCCGTAGAGAACATCAGTGACATACCGACAGCAGCGCCAACTACCGGTTCCATTTTATTTTCAAACGATCCAGGAACCCATTGAAATATACCCACAAAATTTCATCCAGCCAGGTCCAGCCATTTAGGAGGAGTTGGGTTAGGAGTTAGGCGACAAACACACGTACAGTAGAATTATATATATAAAGATATGTTTGTAGGTGGATGACTTTCACTCCGATAAATTTCTATCGATATAACTGTCACAGGCAGACAGAAAGTCAAAAATTCTAGCAACTGGCCAAACTATACATAGTAATCCTCTTTTCTCATCTCTTTTTAAGAGTGGAAATCCTCATGAATGCCCTTCGTCTGGTGAAGGCAAAGGGGTATGTCAGACTCCTACCGACTAAAACCACACGGTGGCTGACCTCAGCACGAAAGAGGAAACTCCTGTGGACCACGCCAGTGCATACCTAGTAATGCCGGTTTGAATTTGAATTTTTGATGGAAAGCACTCCGTGACAATACCCCGTGACGTTAAATGATACCAGAAAATCCTTTAATCACTTTTTTGAGTTCATATTTACTGAAAACCATGCGACATTCCTATTCATTACGCTAAATAAAAAAAAATACATTACAATTACGGGCTACTTATTCACGTATTCAGAGGATGGGCAGCAGCGTTCTCTGTGTATTTATTCGACCAACTGCGATCACCAACCCGCATGCCAAACGTGGCGATTATGGCATATACCCCCGTAGGGTGAGGCCTATGTCTAGCAGTGGACGTCTTTCAGCTGAAATGATGATAATGACTTATTCACGTTATGTCTACTTACTTATAATAAAACATTTAAATAATCTTAAGCACTACTGTATTACAGTCACTGTGGACTGGATTATAATACTTTCAACAATATTTAAAAATATCTCTTACATTTCCACACACAGCGAAATTTCCATTTCCACACACTGTTGTTACAAAATACATACAAAACAAAATTAAAAGTAAAGTTGCGCAATACAGCGCATACGTAAAAGCTTGCTACTTTATTTAACGAAGCGGGAATCCGTACAAGTACTTGCAGAAGTGAAACATTGTACAGAACTCATATGTTACACCCGATGCTCTCGCCTGAGGACAGTGTTGCAACCATATAAATCTTAATTATAAGGTTATAGAAATTTTAATTATTATACATGCTCCCGATGCCGTTGGAACAATTTTTTTTTATTAGGGTTCCGTACCCGAAGGGTTCCAAACGGGACCCTATTACTCTCACTACGCTGTCCGTCCGTCCGTCCATCCGTCCGTCCGTCTGTCTGTCACAGGGCTGTATCTTTTGAACGGTAATAGGTAACCGGTTGAAATTTACTCAGAATATGTGTTGCTATGAGGTGTATCACGACAAATACTAAAAACAAAAAAAAGTCTAAAACCAAAGGGGGTCCCCATACAAGAAACCTCAAAAAACATACATATTTTTCAACGTTTTTGTTCCTGCTCTATCTTCAAAACGGTAATATATACCAGCGTCAAACTTGGTCAGATTATAGTGCATATTATGTAGTTTCGCAACAAATACTAAAAATAAGACAAACATAGACATATTGAGAGGTACGGAACCCCATACTGCGCGAGTCCGACTCGCACTTGGCCGGTTTTTTATTTTAAAAGTTTTTATTTTCTTTTTATAAATAATATTTGAAAATGTAGTTTGTGATGAGTAATTAAATGAATAAAGGAGGTAATAGAAATTGAATCTATGTCTTTTAATACCGGAACGCGTGTCACCGATTTGCCGCTACCAAAACAAATACGCAATTACGCCCACAAAGTTACTAGCATTCTTTCACTCATTCAACTCCCAAGAGCCCGGCTGAAAAGTCGCAAAAGTATTATGCGCTCCACACAGGTCTCACAACTCCATCCATCCGTAATAAGGACAGCGCTGTGGAAGGAAAGGCTCCCACGACCACCTGATTTTGTAGCACCGCAAGAACACCTGCCTCCAGGTTACAATCTCCCATGGTCAGTCTGGAATTCCCTCAACCGACTACGGACTCAAGTCGGTCGCTGCAGAGAGAATATGTGCAAATGAATGCGAGACTTCTCTAATACTGAATGCGATTGCGGGGCCCCCATGACCAGACTATGGCCCATTTGTTCACTTGTTCCTTGTGTCAACAAGGAACAAGAAACTTACCAAACTTACCTTACTTTTTAACCGACGAAAAAAAGGAGGAGGTTCTCAATTCGACGCGTATTTTTTTTTTTTTTTTTTTTTTTTATGTATGACCACGCATAACTTTTTACAGAGTGGTCCGATTTTGATGATTCTTTTTTTAATGGATAGGGTATATCTCGAAGTTGGTCCCATTTAAATTTCAAAATCAAAATCCATCCCTAAGGGTAGTAAAACAGGGGATGAGTGTTTGTTCACCCACTGAATTCTTACCTGTTAACCGATTCTGTTGAAACTTGACACACATAAATATAGTTTAGACACTACGACATAATGGAGACCTGGAGTTAGATTTTAACCACAAAAAAATGAAAAATAAAACTTAAAAAAAAAAAATTGAACCGACGAAAACAGAAACTGAAAAGCGTAAAATAACTAATTATGAGTCGGCGCCTTTTCCTACTTCCTTCGCTGACCAATTATTTTTAATACCTAATGCGCCAAATTGAAAATTAAAAAACCGTCCAAGAGCATGTCGGGCCATGCTCAGTATTATAGGGTTCCTTAAGTAGGTCTAATATATATACAAACGAATCAAATCGAATATTAATCATTGCTATTTTAGTTGCAAACAGCGCCACCTAGCGCTAAATTTAAGAAGTTTGTCATATCAATATAACACAAAGTTTCTTTTTGTGATTTTTTTAAATATAATGTAACTAAAGGATCATTCTATAAGGTCAATGACCTATGAACTAGGACGTCTTAAGTATTTTTCAGTTTTCTCACTATAACTCAAAAATGTATAATCACATTATACTAGAAATAATTTTTTAAACAAAGTTTTTATAAAGGTCTGTCAATGTGGAAGACTATAAGTTTCTACGTTGCATAATTTAGAAATGCCAGGGGGGCACACATTGCAAGCCACTTCGGCGAACTGTATTTCGCAGATGGTATACCTGATAAAAAAGTTATGTATGAAACATTACCTTCATTTTAGTAGACCTATTCAATGATACCCCACACGAGGGGGTGCAGCGAAAAAAAAATTGTCATCCCCATTTCACATGTATGGGCGCCACCCCTAAAATACGTTATCAAGATTTTTTTATTCTTTTAAAATTGAGATCACCTAAACAAAACCCACAGACCAGTAAGCCTTAAGACGCCGCTTTAACAAATATTGGCGGGGACCGGAGGGCGAACGGCGCGTTATGATTGGTCGGCTCATAAGTTCGGTGGTATGATTCCGTATGATTGGTGCCGCTCGCTGACGGACTGACGTCTTGATTGGCGGCGGGGCGTATGATATGCAGTGCTACTGCATATGCGTTGTGACCGGGGGTATCCGGCTAATCGGCGTCTAGAGGCTTACTGGTCTGTGACAAAACCATACCAAACCATTAACAAAAAACCTAAACCATTTTTTAACAAAATTTCATTTACTATATTTATAACTGTAGAAGTTATTAAGCTCTAAAGGATTAGGACAAACGGACAGACGGACGGACATGACGAAACTATAAGGGTTCCTTGTAGGACTACGGAACCCTAAAAAGCAGGATTTTGGGTGTCACGCTCAGCGTGCTGGTGGAACGCGTCCTCAGAGGTCTAAAAAACGGAAGGTTCGCCAAAATTGGGCTATATGTAGCAAAAAATAAAATGATAATATTCGTCAGATAAAAGCCGTTCCCACTTCTGCTATCAACATGTCACCTCTCTCAGGGTAATAGCGCATAAACAAACATTGTTAGAGGCAATACACGTGCAAGCTGCATGCCTCCGTATTCGCAACACTGTTCGCTTTACTGCTCTAGTATACAATGGAATTGCCTCGCCGAGATAACAATTTATATACATGCATAACTTACTATTTATTTGATGCTATTTTACGGTGACCTATTGTTACTGCTTATCCGGCAAAGTAACAATAACCAAATAAACATAACATAACATAATCAGCCCATTACTGTCCCACTGCTGGGCACGGACCTCTTCTCAGTATGAGAAGGTCAAGGCCTTAGTCCACCACGCACCACGACCTAGTGCGGGTTGGTGGACTACACACACGATCGAGAACTGTATGGAGCACTCTGGTGTGCAGGTTTCCTCACCATGTTTTCCTTCACCGTTAAAGCAAGTGATAATCAAATTCTAATCCGCACATGAATCCGAAAAGTCAGAGGTGCGGGCTGGGATCGAACTCGCACCCTCCTGCATGGACGACAAGCGTTCAACCACTAGGCTATCACTGCTTATCAACCCCCCCCCCCCCCACGTACACACCCACTCAACAACAACAACAATTGCACACAGCCAAAATAGTTTTTTTATTTTTATACGAATTGTTTTATATACAATGATATCTTTATATCATTGTTTGTATTATTTTATTTTTCTTATCTAAAGCTATAGTATTGAATTATCACAATAGACTATTGTTTACTTAAATATTTTTAAATGACTCTGGCAGTAATCGGCACATATAAGGAGATTTACCGGTAAATCTTAGAATGTACTTGAGTCCTAGCTTTTGCTGCAACATATTCAAGCCACACTACATTTTAATGATGCTCAGTTACGCGACAAGATGTTTTGTCAGGACATTGTTCTCTCAAACTATGCTACAAGCAGACCGCCGGTAGTTTGTAACAGGACATAAGGTGGCAAGTACCTATTGGTACTTGTTCAATGCGTTGATACAGGATGGAATTAAATGGCGCTCACTGAAGAGAGAGTACCGTAAATATTGATAATATTTTTAAAACATCCTAATTTTAATAGAGAAGATGGTTGGCAGCTACCACCTGTTTGGAACCCAGTCCTAAAAATAATCAAGTCCCAAACAGCACGCAACACTGTAAAAGATAATGATATTGTGAGTGATTACTGCGTGCATCGAAACGATTTTAATTCATAATATTGTACGGTAGATTAAAATATTTTTTTAGAAATATCTGTAAAGACAATTGTCATCTTAGTCTACCTACGACCACGAAATGCTGCAAAGCTTTCGAAACGTCAGGAAAACCAATTTAAATAATATACGCGATTTAATCTGGTTAAACTTTTTTTTATTATAATGATAATATTATTGTTTCTTCAAAGGAAACATTCCTTTATGTTCTTATATTATTTACCAGTTTAGTACTTATTGTAATTCAATGCTCATTAATTAGAGAACCCTTATCTCTTCTCATGGGTGTCATAAAAGGTGACTAAGGGATTCACCAGAGGATGGGCAGCAGCGTTGTCTGAGTATTTAACCAACCAACTACGATCGCCAACCCGCCTGCCAAGCGTGGCGATTATGGCATATCCCCTCGCTATTGGGGAAGGCCTATGTCCAGCAGTGGAAGTTTTTCGGCTGAAATGATGATGATGAATTAGGGAGGCGGACTGTGACCTTAAATACAGGTTTTTGTCTAGCTTAGGAATAGCGGCCCATACTTAAAAAAAGTATAACTGCATTCAAAGATTCAGACTAATATTTATATGCGGAACTAAGTTTGCTGTTTCTCTGTTCTTCACCAGTATAGAACCAAGTATGAGAAAATTTGAACCAAAACCCGGAAAAGTTATCGACATACAACGCGAGTGATGGTCGTGATAGCCGTTGCGTCAGCTTGTTTCTGAATTAAAAAAAACAGTAAAAATACCAACATTTCAATTCCATTCCACTATTTTACGTTATAATGTAATTTTTTTACCAACGCGGCGAGCGTCCGTGTTTCATCGGACACTTCTTGAGAACCCCGCCTGGACTCTCCCAGACACCACCTAAACTCGGATAAATCCGGGGAAACCCGGACGGATGGCAGCCCTAAATATAGGTGTGATGTATAGACAAATAATTAAATATTGCTCTGGCCACACTGACACTTACCCCCCAGTTTCTGGAAGGCTGATCAATTTGATCTGTTGTCAAATCTTATGTCAGCTTCTGTGATTGGCCAGCAAAAATGTTAACAACCAATCACATCGCTTGACCTGAGATTTGACAACTGATTAGTTAATTTTTGCGTTGATCAGCCTCAAAGATAATATAATCACTACGATTTAATCAATTCAATTTTTTTAAGTTATGGCTCCATCGTTATTCGATGATTTTGCCAATGTCAAGGTAGGAAAAGACACAGTGATAAGTTCTTAGTTTCAAATGTTGCTTATCATAAATTGACCGATGTTTGTAGAGATGGTATGCATTAAGCTGATCAGCCTTTCGGAAACTTGGGGTTAGACATGACCATGACAGACGTCAGGCGGTGTCGCAAGTGCATTTGAATATCAATTCGTGTTTTATTTATTACCCGTTCCCAAACACCACAATAGATAAAGCAATATCCATCAAAGTAACAAATACAGTCAAACCTGGATGAACGAGAGTTCAAGGGACCGGAATCTTTTTCTCGCTCATGGAGGTTTTACACTTAACCAAGTTTCTCACTAATAGAGGTGCAGGAGCGGATTTCTCACTTAAAGAGGTAACTAAATAGCTGTAGACACTTTCATTGCAATTGATACATATCAACTGTAATAAGTTTGACAAAAAGGTCGGTGCAGATGCACATTTGGCCATTCTAAAAGAATGTGGTGCAAAAACAATGACCTGGGTGGGACACAAAGACGCTCGATTTGTTGTATTTTTTGTTAGTTAGGCGAACCATATGTGCGTTAGTTCCGCGAAATTTAGAAAGTCTCATAACAGATAATAAATACGCTCAACTCTCGCTTATAGAGGTATAGGGCATGGCAGTCTCAGTTATAGAGGTCCAGACGTGTAAACCGACTCTCTCATATAGAGGTTTCTGTTTCTCGCTTGTAGAGGTTTTCGAGGCTTAAAATGACGGGACCTGGCAATTACTCTCACTTGTAGAGTTTTCTCGTTTATCCAGTTCTCACTCACCCAGGTTTGACTGTATAATCTTTTGTTCCAGAATGTGCAATACGCCTAAGAAACGTGCGCGTCGGACGCGTGCACTCGGGGCAGCTGCCGCGCACGCACGGGTGCCGCGTGCTGGTGCCCCCGCCCCGCCCGCGCGGCGCCCTCCTCGTCGAGCTCCACAAGCTCAACGTGCCCTGCGCCGCCGGCTTCATCCGCTTCGCCCCCAACACCCCCACCCTGTGCGGCAAACTGGACCAAATACCGCTACCAAACAGAAAGTTCCTCTACACCTCATCCTACAAAAATCCCGCCATAGAACTCCATGGCCGACCCACGTTCGCCGCGATTTACCGTATAGTAGACCATTGCCATGATGTTCTGCTCACGGCAAGGAACGGCTCGTTCGAAGTCGGCCCGACTATCAAACTCTCATGTTCGTATGAGATCCACCTGCCTTATGGAAACCGGGTCGCTCTGCGGCTCCAAATGGGCACAGGTCCAATGAACGCGAAAGAAAACGATGTCTCCAACATTATACACGAAGATGTGCAAGCTTTGTGTAGGGGGATGGAGCTAAGTTTAGAAGATGGAGACTCCAAGTGGAGGCATTGTTCGCAGCCCGGTGATCCTTTGAGAAGCGTCCAGATTGTGTCAGAAAGAAATTCAGTTCGGTTGAATATTAGCATAACAGCGAAGAAAAATACTTCAGCAATGTGGTTGAAAGTGTGGTGGATGGACAAAGCAGTGGAGGATGTTGTGGGCCAGTGTGACTACGGGTGGGTGCTGTCGGGGGATTTTTGCATATCAGCCGTGAGAGAGGCCAAGAAGGCGTGGAGACAGGCCGAGGCGGAGTGCGTGAGGCTGGAGGGACACCTCGCCAGTGTCCTCAATGAGAGGCAACAACAAATTATGGACCAACTGCTTATACATGCGTAAGTAATATTTCCTCTTTAAAATAATGCAAACACTTGAAAATACTTTTTAGCCGGTCTTTTGTAATATTTTACAGAATGTAGACAAAAAATTCCTTAACGATCTGTCTACATTTACGTAAAAGATATTCTTCAATTCATGTAGAATCGGGAATAATGTCTCTTTCATTGAGACAAATGGTCTAGTCATGTCTGGTACGTAGTGAAATTCAGCTTAGAATATAGGCAGTTAAAGTTACAGTGTGATATTAACAAAACTGAAAGAAGGCAAAAGTGTTACACAGAGTGACTTCTGACTGGTTGAACGAGAGACTTATTGAAGGAGAATGTTCAGACTTAACATCATACCCTCTCCTACTTTTCCGTGCCTGTCAGGGCCCATATATTGAAACAATTTAACAACTTTTAATTGATATTAATAATTTTCCTTTCTTTTTTTGTACTCTAGAAAAATAAACTAGCATAGAAATGTCGTTGATCTGTATCTAAGCAATTCCTAAAGGGAAGCCGGTGGGAATCGTGTTATATGGACCCTCGTTTTGTTTCTAGTCCTGGTGCTGGCGTCGACGATGTGTACTGGATCGGAGCGACTGATGCCGTCCACGAAGGCGAGTTCCGATGGTCTGATGGACTGCCCTTCTCTTATGCACGTGAGTAAAAACCTTTTTTTTATTCAATATTTTATCATATCTGTAATCAAAGAAAGACTAGGTAGATATTACCTACTAGGTATAGGTGCGGCACGCTATGATGCAGTTTTTCACGTTTGCCTGCTCATGAAGATTCGTAAATATTGACAGCTATGTATGAAGGAACTATTGCCGTACTTTATTGACAATAGTGATGCACTGCTACAGCAATATAATTTTCGAATTTCAAATCTATTATTCAAATTCAAATTCTATTTATTTCTACTTTTTCTTTCATCTATAACACAGAAAATTTGATTAAATAGCGATTAAACAAAATGGCTAGACGTTATGTTTATTGAATAATTTGATAAATTATTTACTTTATGTAGATATTATTCATAACAGCTAGTTGGAGTTGGTCAAAGTAATAAACCCTCTGCCTAATTGCGTAACTCACTCGCGATCGCCTTCATTTGGATTTCAATGTTCATTGCTCTGTGTTTTGACAATCCGTCATATTGACAACTACGTACCACGCAATGAATATTGCTGTAATTTCAAAATGAAAGCTGATGAATGCATTACACAATTACCCCACTGGTCCCAATAGCTAATAATTTGAAATGTGTCACAACACTATTGGAAACTGTCAAAAGCGCCATCATAGCGTGCCGCGGTTATAATATATAAGGCATATAAAAGATAAACCTCTAACCTCTAAACTAAACTGTTCGTATGGCCAACAGCGAGTTAGTTCGAACTGGTATTGAGTACCGTCGCGAGCTCTCAGCGCAAGGGCTGTCGCGTCTCGAGGGTGAGAATTAGTGGATGTGGCGTGTACGGTCGTTGTGTTCAGTTTTATTTGATAGTGACAACCCTAGCTTTCTTGAGTGCGATAAATACAAGAACGATAGGTTCTAGGGAAATAAAATTAATGCAAGTTTAGTTTACTTATTTAACCTTTCAAGTAGTGTGAAGTAAATATATTGAACGACCTGAAGAAGGTAGCTAGTGAGGACTGGACGCGGAGACCGAATTTCGTGGTGCAACTTGAGAGAGGCCTTTGTCCAGCAGTGGACCGCGATAGGTTGAGTTGATGATAGTATATTTTTACTTAGTACATGCCCAAATTTCCCTTTAATTACAGGTAAGGTCAAATGTATAAAAGAGGTCACAACAAAAGTACCCCTTTTTAGGGTTCCGTAGTCCTACAAGGAACCCTTATAGTTTCATCATGTCCGTCCGTCTGTCCGTCTGTCCGTATGTCCGTCTGTCCTAATCCTTTACAGCTTAATAACTTCTACAGTTATAAACATAAGTAAATGAAATTTTGTTAAAAAATGGTCTAGATATAGATCTCAATTTTAAAAGAACAAAAAGGCTTGATTACGTATTTTAGGGGTGGCGCCCATACATGTGAAACCTAGTGCCCGCCCCACGCAGCAGGGCATTAAAGTAGTTGTCCCCACCCCCACCGATTACCGCAACCTTACCAGGTTGCTACGCGAGCGTGGTGTGTCTTTTCACACCTACGCACTCCCAGAGGACCGACTCCTTAGAGTTGTGATCCGAGGGATTCCGACCGAAGTCAGCTGCACGGAAGTGCACGCCAACCTCGATCGTCAAGGGATCCCGGTTGCAATAACCCACCGAATGTTCCGTGGTAAGCACGGTGAACCCTACAATATGGTCCTTGTCATTTGTCACCCTGGCGAAAACGCCAAAAACATCTATAACATAAAGACCGTATGCAATTTATCAGGCATCACGGTCGAGCGCCCCCACAAGTCAAACCAGCCTGGTCAATGTCACCGTTGCCAGCTGTATGGTCACTCCCAGCGTAACTGCTACGCAAAGCCCAGGTGCGTTAAGTGCCTAGGCGATCACGGGACTTCCAATTGCGAGCGTCCCAAGGAGAGGGACCAGTGCACGGAGCCCCCTAGCTGTGTCCTTTGCGGCAAAGCCGGGCATCCAGCAAACTATCGCGGATGCCCCAAAGCCCCCAAAATGCGCAACGCCAAAATGGCAAAACGCGCTTCCGACCGCGTTGCGAGGGAAGCCCCTTCCTACGCAGCCCCCTTCCATTACCAACCACCAAACCCTAGAGGCCCACTCGGGCCCTCCCCTAATTTCCGCGGCCCACTCGGGCCCAACCCCTGGTTTAAGGGTAATCAAAAGCCCCAATACCCACCTCTTCCGACCTCTCGTCTCGCGCCCCCGGCCTCAGAGCCCCCCGCGCTGATGAACTTACCCATCCCCGCACCTTCTCTCAGGCCCAAAACTGCACCAGCAGCTAAAGCCCCCCCCCCCATGAGAACCCCCCCTCCGGTAAACTACCCCGGCCTTCTGCCAAGAGAATACCTCGAACCCCAGTCAGGGGAAACCCGCATTGACGCCTACTCTAGACTTTGGGCCTTTACCCAAGGCATCCATGAGCAGCGCCTTCAGGTACTTACCAAGTACCAAGACATCTATAGAATACTTAATTCCAATTATAATGTATAATACGGCCCCACCCAAAAGATTCAAACCCCGTTCCCTAATTTTAGGCTTTTTTAATGCCCGAGGCATTAGTGGTCAACGCGACGACGTAGCCGTCTTCTTGCGTGAGCACCAAATCGATATTTTACTCATTCAAGAGTCTTTCCTCAAACCCCATTGTCGTAATCCCAATATAGCCAACTATAGGCTGATAAGAAACGACAGAGCATACACCGCACTAGGCGGAACGCTCATCTATTACCGAAATTCATTGTATTGCATCCCCATTGATCCCCCAGAGCTAGCATGCCTGGAGGCTTCAATCTGTCGCCTAGGCATGACAGGGCACCAGCCCATCACCATAGTCTCGGCCTATAGATCCTCAAACAAACCCGCGAGTCTGCTCGAGGACGACCTCAAATCCCTACTCGATCTTAGTAACTCTGTAATTATTGCAGGCGACTTAAACGCCAAACACCGTTCATGGAGCTGTGTCTCCAATAACGCCGCTGGCATTCAATTAGGAGCACTTAGCGACAAACTTTCCTTCGACGTCATCGCCCCGATGCGTCCCACTCACTATCCTGACACAGTAGGGCATCGGCCCGACATCCTAGATATAGCCCTCTTAAAGCGCGTAAACCTCGGTATTCGCTCTATCGAGGTAATCCAAGAATTAGACTCAGATCATCGCCCTGTGATCATTCAACTGGGTCCCCGAGGTGGTCCCTCGGATCCCGGTATTCCACCCGTAACAAAAACGATAACCGATTGGAGGAGATTAGAGGACCGCCTCAAATCTACCTCATCCCCCCAATTAGATTCAATCCCTGACTCCATTGAGACAGTCGCGGACACGGTGGCCGCGATCACCTCGCTCACCAACCTTGTACAGTCCGTAGTGGGCGAATGCTCACGGCAGGTTCCGATGCTGGATGACCAGCGTCTGAAACTGCCGGACGATGTGAATGAGTTGAGGACCGAGAGGAACGCGGCCATCCGTGCCTATGACGCTTTTCCCAATGAAGCCAATCGTGCCCATATGCGCTCCTTACAGAATACTGTAAAGAGACGTGTAGCTCAGGTACGGGAGGATCATTGGGACAAGGAAGTCAGCGCAATCCAACCGTCTCATGTAGCCTTCTGGGCCCTTCAACGCAGACTTAAATGCGAGACCACGGCAACTATGCCCCCCCTAAATCGACCCAATCAAAGGCCGGCCTTTGACGACGACGAAAAAGCCGAATGCTTAGCCGACAGTTTGGAGTCTCAATGCACTCTCAGTACGCTTCCCGTAAGCCAAACCCACCTTGATAAGGTTAATTCAGAAGTAGAGCGTAGGTCAGCCCTCCCCCCCCCCCCAATAGATGACCCTGATGACCCGCTCCCACCGATCACCCCTGACGAAGTTCTCTCTATAGTCAAGGATCTTAAGCCCAAAAAAGCCCCCGGCGCAGACGGCATCACCAATAAGGTGTTGAAACGTTTCCCTGCCACCCTAATCGCTCTAATGACCGTCATCTTCAATGCGGCATTTAAAAACAACATCTTTCCCCAGGCTTGGAAACAGGCTACGGTAATCGGTATTTCCAAACCGGGCAAACCAAAAGCCGAGCCGAGTAGTTACCGGCCGATTAGTCTCCTCAATGTCTTCGGCAAAATCTACGAGAAGCTTATTTATAAGCGACTCAAAGATTTCGCCGACTCAAATAAACTCCTTCCCGACGAGCAGTTTGGCTTTCGTACAAAGCACTGCTGCGTTAACCAACTGCACCGCATTGTAGAACACATCAGTGCAGGCTTCGTACGCGGTCAAATGACCGGCACTCTCTTTTTCGACGTAGCAAAGGCTTTCGATAAAGTGTGGCACAACGGCTTATTATATAAGCTGTACACTATGAATGTGCCACATCGTCTCGTGCTCATCATCCGAGACTACTTATCGAATCGTACCTTTCGCTATCGCATAGAAGGGGCTCTCTCCTCCCCCCATCCCATTCACGCCGGTGTGCCACAAGGCTCCGTGCTCTCCCCCCTACTGTTCACGCTGTACACCAGCGATATTCCAAAATGCGGTGCAGCCCGTATGGCCCTTTTCGCCGACGACACGGCAATCTATTACTCCGGCAGGACCCATGTCGCCATTTCTCGTACCCTCCAATCCGCGGCCAACACCCTAGGTGAATGGTTCCGGAAATGGAGAATCGAAGTAAATCCCGAAAAAAGTGCAGCGGTCCTCTTCGATAAGAGACCCCTGTCACAGTATCGTAAAGAATTAAGCGTACCAGTCTCAATGTTCGGAAAACAGATCCCATGGCAACGAGAAGCCAAATACCTTGGCGTGATCCTTGACCGTAGACTGACTTTCAGACCGCATATCCGCAAGGTGAAAAACCGTGCCGCCTTCGTCCTCGGACGTCTCCACCCCCTACTCAATGCGCACAGTAAGTTGCCCACTCCTCTCAAAGTAAGGATATACACCACCTGTATCCGCCCCATACTCGCCTATGCTAGCGTTGTGTTCGCACACGTTAAGCCGGTGAGAATTCACATACTCCAAACCCTCCAAAACCGTTTCATGCGAAGGGCCGTAGGCGCCCCCTGGTACGTACGCAACGTCGACCTCCACCTAGACCTCAAACTGCCGACCATCAAGCAGTTTTTCAAGCGTGTCTCAAAACGCTATTTCGATTCCGCTCCCAAGCACCCCAACCCCTTGGTCGTGGCGGCCACCGTCTACCAGCCATCTGCTATTAGCAAAACCCGACGTCCCAGACACACACTCATTGAGCCCGATGACGCTATTACACTCCTCCAGGAGTCAGATAAAAGTACAAGCACACTCCGACGCCGTCGTCCAAAATATCGTCCCCGCCGGCGAGGACCGACGCGACACACACACAGAATCCGAGAGTCCGACTCTCGAGAAACAGAAACACATGCCGACGCAGCACCGGCTGCTGGGGGGATCAGTGGCGGGGTCCCCCTGCTGCACCCTGAGTCGAGGTCCGAGCTCCCCCCTGGGGACGCCCTCACGGTGTAAGCAACCGGAGATAATCTCGTCACGCGAGACCGGCCCTATGCTCTAGAGTAGTTCCTAGGAGCAGGCTATTGCGTAGCCACTGGTTAGGTTTTCTAGGTAGGTCTTAGCCTCGCCGGCGAGGCTTGCCGCTTCACGGCGTTTAGCACGTCACCCGATAGGGACCGAAAGTCCGCTACTTTCGAGGTAACCAATTCGATGCAGCAACGGCTGCTAGGGGGACATAGGAACTGCGGGGTCCCCCTGCAATGCCCTAGCGAGGTTCGAGCCCCCCCCTTGGGGGGCGCCCGCTTGCGCGCGGTATTGATGCCGCGCGCATCTAGTTTGTAAGTATGTAGGGAAAAAACCTTCGGCGAATGGAGTCCCACATGGGACTCTCCGCCAACTAAGTCCGGTTAAGCAGAAATGGGACTTCGGTCCCACCTGCGAGAGCCCATTCGAAAAAAAAAAAAAAAAAAAAACATGTGAAACGGGGATGAAATTTTTTTTTTCGCTGCACCCCCTCTCCTGGGGTATCATTGAATAGGTCTACTAAAATGAAGGTAATGTTTCATACATAACTTTTTTATCAGGTATACCATCTGCGAAATACAGCCCGCCAAAGTGGCTTGCAATGTGGCACCCCCCCCCCTGCCATTTCTAAACTATGCAACATAGAAACTTATAATCTTCCACATTGATAGACCTTTATAAAAACTCTCTTTTAAAACTATTTCGAGCATAATGTGATCATAAATTTTTGAGTTATAATGAGAAAACTGCAAAATACTTAGGACGTCCTAATTCAAAGGTCGTTGACCTTAGAGAAAAATGATCTTAGCAAATAATGCTCCTTTAGTTACCTCCTATTTAAAAATATCACAAAAAGTAACTTTGTGTTATACCTATTGATATACACACTTCTTAAATTTAGCTTCTTAAATTCAGCGCTAGGTGGCGCTGTTTGCAAAAACTAAAATAGCAATGATTAATATTCGATTTGATTCGTTTGTAATTAGGAACCCTATAATAATAATATATATAATAATACTGAGCATGGCCCGACATGCTCTTGGCCGGTTTTACTTTCTATAATTTCAAAACTATGTTTACGTTTGAACAACGCCAGACGCGAAAAAACACTAGAAAGCGATAAAAGATGAGCATTTCTGGGGCTATCTTTTATGAATAAATTTTTTAAATCAAAATCTTATTACCGAACACAATACATTTAGATACATTGCAAGATGTTGAGTGAATGCGAAGTTTAGTATGTTCTACCAAATAAGGCATGCAAAATGATGTTAACAGTACATAAAGTAAAATTATCATGATTAAGACTTTGAATATAATGTTATTATTATCATATGTCAAAAATAATGTCAACACTTACAAAAGTAATAACATAACATAAGATCACGCCTGTATTTCCCCGAAGGGGTAAGCAGAGGTGTAATAGTACACCCACATTTCGCCAGTTATGTTATAGTCCCATGTAATAGGGGGCAATCCTATTGCCATTGACCGGGCACAAATCCAGACTCCGGGCTGCTACTGAGAATTTCCTAATGAAAAAACCCAATAACACTTTGCCCGACCCGGGAATCGAACCCAGGACCCCACGCTCAGCAGTCATTTCAATTATTATATCAATGAAATTCAGTGCCATTTATACTCAGGTCAATGTTTTTTTAAGTCTATTCTATAGTGTGATACCCATTCCTCACAAAATCACTCACAAAAACCCTTCTCCACTAAGTGCAAATTACATAACTTTGCCAACTGAATTTATTAGCTCTAAAGAAAAACACAAATACTCAATGCACTTTAAAGGTTAAAAGTGTCCATGGGTGCCAAGAAGTATCGGGGTTAAGTCGTAACTGGCAGTCTAGACGGCGACAACAGTCGCATGCGCTTCTCGCTTTATTCGCTTCATACATCAAATTATTCACCCTTTTGAGGGCAACATGTTAAGTGGGTACTTTGTAGAACAAATGCAGTGGGGATGTGACTGGATTATTCTGGAAAATAGAACAAGTTTTGTTATACCTACAACATTATTTTATAGTAAGTTGTGCAATGCAACGTACAGATGCCATTATGCCATAGACAATATCTTATTTAATTTATCCAGTGTTGTCAGTTACTTATTACATTATGTGCATCTTTTATTAGACTCTCGGAGAAATCTAAACAAGAGTCCGATCACCGACACCCCCTCTTTGGACACCAACTCCCAAGAGCCCGGCTGAAAAGTCGTAAAATTTTTATGCGCTCCACACAGCCCTCACAACTCCATCCAGCCGTAATGAGGACAGCGCTGTGGAAGGAAAGGCTCCCACCACCACCTGATTTTGTAGCACCGCAAGAACACCTGCCCCCAGGTCACGATCTCCCATGGCCAGTCTGGAAGTCCCTCAACCGACTGCGGACTCAAGTCGGTCGCTGCAGAGAGAATATGTGCAAATGGGGAATGCGAGACTTGTCTAATACTGAATGCGATTGCGGGGCCCCCATTCAGTCCATGGCCCATTTGCTCAATTGTCCCTTGTGCCCTACTACCTGCACAAGAGACGATTTAAACAAAGCTACAAACAACGCCATAGAGGTGGCCAAATACCACATGAATACAGTGTGAAGTAAATAAGAACCATTGACACGAAGAAGAAGAATTAGACTGTCGACTTTTGCCCACTCTCCTTTTTAGGGTTCCGTACCCAAAGGGTGCCAAACGGGACCCTATTACTGTCACTACGCTGTCCGTCCATCCGTCTGTCTGTCACAGGGCTGTATCTTTTGAACGGTAATAGGTAGCCGGTTGAAATATTCTCAGAATATGTGTTGCTATGACCCTTATCACGACAAATACTAAAAAAAAAGAAAAACCCCATACAAGAAACCTCGAAAAACATGCATTTTTTATACGTTTTTATGCAAAAATTCATATTTCGCGCACGTTGCGTTGATGTATTTTGCTGAACTCTCGTAAATTAAATGGGTTTCTATGGGGTATCGGGTTTATGGTACGGAACCCTTACTGCGTGAGTCCGAATCGCACTTGGCCGGTTTTTTTTACTAGTCTTGATTTTTACACTACATTACATTTAAATAAATTCAAATTGTAAGTCTTTTATTAACTTTGAATAAGATTGAAACAGTTTTTTGTAACAATTCATTTGGCTTAAACCTCATATTTTTCATGTATACTGCTTAGCGTATTCCTGCATTTAGTTTTCTATTTTACATGCAAGCATAATACTTAAATTGAAAAATACCGGAACTAAATATTAAATATACTCCGTACTGTGTAGTTTCAAATGAATAATTCCCAAAACGAATGGTGAACGAATGAATGATTGAACGAAGTGAGTGAGGCGGAAATTGCAGTGAAAAGCTGCGGGCTTCGGCCATTTTAGTGAAAATTGAGTAAGTTTCCAGAGGACATTTTAAAATTACTTATCTTTTTTTATGAGATATAGATCTACTCTTGCCGCAATCTAGACAGCTGTGTCAAGATGTGGTCGACGAAAAGAAACGTCTGTGCTCGGGGGTCTGGGAGTCAACTCCCATTCAACGATATTCGATAAATCGTACGATTCATCGCACAATTTGCTACTCCGGTCAACCATCGTTCCCTTATCGCATGCGATGATCGTGTTTTGACGTTTGTTTTTCTCATCTCCGGTAAATTGTATACGACTATGAACCGTATTCTATCTTAATTGTGCCTTTTTTATGTGCCTATATTTATTATGTAAGTATCAGTCGGAACGACTGCGCGGATTGTACGATCTGCAAGGTTAAGCTGCACTTGCCGCGGTCAGTCTGTGGATGGGTGACCGTTTCGTTACACCTCGAAACCCCTCCGTGCCTCGGAGAGCACGTTAAGCTGTCGGTCCCGGTTGTCATACGAATATCTATGGCAGTCGTTACGGGTAGTCAGAAGCCTGAAAGTCTGACAACTGGTCTAACCTCCGAATGTCAGTATTACCCAGTAACTGGGTTGCGGGGGTCTGATGGCAGTCGCTTCGTGTAAAATACTGATGTTCAGCCGCATCTGGCTAGACTGGAAGCCGACCCCAATATAATTGGGAAAAGGCTCGGAGGATGATATCAGTCGGAACGAAAGTCCGTACTTCGTTTGTCGTTCGTAAAACGCGAGTAGACCTACTGAGTTCGAACCCGACCCGCACCTTTCGAATTCATGTGTCGATCAGAATTGTATAATATTATCACTTACTTTTACAATAAATAAATAAATTGAATTTGATTACCGCTTACATAACAACATAACCAGCCCATTACTGTCCCACTGCTGGGCACGGGCCTCTTCTCAGTACGAGAAGGCTTAAGGCCTAGTGCGGGCTGGCTGACTACACACACCATTGAGAACTGTATGGAGCACTCTCTGGTGTGCAGGTTTCCTCACGATGGTTTCCTTTTTCCGTCCTGCCGGGCGTTTTGGCGGCGGGACCTATCCGCCGCCGCTCTGCCGGCGAAAAAACAACGCCGGGTGGTGCGCGACCGATACGCTTGCGTTGTAACAAGTCTTTTTCGCGATTTCAGGGTTGCTCCTATAGTAAAAGTTGTTCATACTGATGAGTACAATGACCGCTTAAGAGATTTTCAGTTATTTTAATAACACGTTGTATTTTCTTCGTAACGTAGATTCTCTGTTTTCAACCAGGTTTACTTTCTAATTGTTCAGTTTAGACATGGTTAACTCAACAAAAATGCGTGAGCTGCAGCTCAGCTCACGGTTCAGGTCAGTGAGCCGGAGCTGTGAACCGGCTCACAGATCAGCTCAATTTGTGTATCTGCCTCGAGATCTACTTCGAGTTATGATCTGTGACGCGAGTCGCTGAGCTTACAGATCGTTCGATCTGTTTGAGCTGCACTCGCTCGCTCACGCTGCGACTCACCGCCGATCTGTCGCCGCTCCCGTTCACCGCCTCTCACCGGTTCAAACAGGTTTTTATTGATATGGACATCTTTTATCTTTCGTGCAACGAATTTTGTCGCAGAGATAGATACTATTCTTTGAGCCGTGAGCTGCGTATTTTGTCATTGAGCTGCAGCTCAACAGCTCAAGCTTATTGATATTTGAACCGGTTCTGAGCTGAGTTCTAGTTCAGTTGCCATCTGTAATAATTATTTTAAAAATACTTTTTAAAGCAAAAATGAGTTATTTTGCATTGTCATCCAGTGTTGTGGCGCAACATGGGGGGCCTGATGATGATGATGACCCAGTTCTGAGCTATGTTTAACTTTTCAAGTCATCGTGATCGGGAAGTTAGTTTGAAAACGATTGAAAATTTGTACAGAACAGACAAACAAACAGACAAGTAAGCGAATTAATAAAAACGTGGTGAAAATAAACTGATTCAACCCACTGATTCAACTACCAACAAAACTTCAGTACAAGAAGACATAAAGCAAAACTACAATCAGTTGGGTAGTTTAAGTGTCTATAAAGTCAACGGCCCAATCATATTGGTCCATCAAAAGTTCGGCTGACCGTAATGAATAGAATTAAAGAGACCCGTAGTTACAGCCGACTAAATGACGGTTCGGTCTGACCAAATGACGGTTGGGCCTAACTAAAATTAGCGTGGTCTATTAAGTATAGTACGTTTAATTACATCGTAATCGAAGGCCGAGGAGGGTTTTAAACAGACTGATTATTAATGTATTATCGCTACTAAACTAAACGTTTCCACTGACCAGGGGTGCACATAAACATTTTAAGGCTTGATTTCACCATCGATAATTCTCTGATTACACGATCGTTTACCAACATTTCCAGTTTTTTTTTTCAGTTTGAGTGATCGACCGTTTAATCAGAAAGTTAGGTTCATTTAATCTTATACTGCCTCGTTGGTCTAATGGTTGCAAGCGCGACTGCTGAGCGTGGGGTCCTGGGTTCGATTACCGGGTAGGGCATAGTGTTATAAGGTTTTTTCATTAGGAAATTCTCAGTAGCAGCCCGGAGTCTGGATTTGTGCCCGGTCAATGGCAATAGGCTCGCCCTCTATTACATAGGACTATAACATAACTGGCGAAATGTGGCCTACCCCTTCGGGGAAATACAGGCGTGATGTTATGTTATTTAATAATATTAGTATAATAAATAAAATAAAATGTATTAGTAACCACGACACTCCAACTTTTGTTTGCACATTTGCAGTATAGTTTGTATATTTCTTTTCTACACATTTTAGCATCGTGACACGTCTCACCGCTAGCGCGGTCGTGAAGCGACTCAGTGATTATTTTCTCTGTGCGACTGACAGCGAAACTGTGCACGCGACTGATTATTGTTATTATTTCTTGTTCATGTATATCCTTTCTTTTGTATGTGTCTCAGTTGTGAGTCGTGGTCGTTCACTCACGCTCTGACACTCGCCCCGAGAGGTCGTGCTGCTCCGCTCCGTCCTCTCGTGACGAATTAAGTGCTCGAATATTTTTCGCTACGGCTCACCGTAGCGCCCTCCGCAGTCGCCCCGCCGACTGCAGCCCGATAAGCACATTCGCTGTCTTTTTCAAGACAGCGGGCGCGCTTTTGTCTCTTTAGACAGAGTTTCGTCAAAAACGTAGTGTCCCTTCAGGAAAAAACCCACTTATTTACTGTGGTTCTCGGTGGATACCTAACGGTGATAACAAACCGAGGGGCGTTGACCCGACACGCCAGCTGCGCTCCTTAAGGGCAAAGCAAAATTGGAAGAAGCTAGGGCCAGAAGGCCTTGGGGGATCTCCTAGTCTTCCCTAGCTTACCCCCGTTTCGTCCTATCTAGCATTCTCTAGGGGTTTACACCCATTGCACACTAGAGACTTAGGGACCTGGTTGCACATTAAGACTGGCAATCAGGAGTGCAAGCTTAGGGCTCACCAGTAGGCACACAACCTCCCCGTCTATACCCGACGGGGAGGGTTTGAACACACTCCCGGGAACACCCACCCGAGGAGCAAACCCCCATGTTAGTACGCCACAAATTTTCTCCCCCTCTCGTTGTTGCTAGGCTTGGCTTAGTCACCATCTATATGATGGTGTCTGATGCCGAGTTTCTCAGCATCCTAAAAAACGTCCTCTTCAAGGACCCCACCTTTATCGCCAACTATGGCGACTTGTTTGGCAGCGCTTTTGCCGCCAAACAACCTGACGTCCCCGACTCTCCAGAGTCGCCCGATACCCCCCCGCCCCTAAGGAGGAATAGGCGCCCCGCCCGTTCCGACAGTGATGAGGAGAGGCCGAGGTCTCCGCGTGGTCCGCCTAGGCGTTCAGCCAGCCTGGACCATAAGGACCGTACCCCCTCACCTCTCCCCACCCCAGCCCCCACTCAATATCCTGATCGCTCCCCAATCCCATCAGACCAAGAGATGTCTTCGGACAGTGAGGTCAACTCAGACGAGGCCGGTGCCTTTACCACGGTAGTGGGCAAAGGTAAAAAACGCGGCCGAAAAACAAACAAGGCCGAGGCTCTCGCCTCAAAATCTTTAAAACTCTCCGAGGCAAACCCTGCCCCGGCCCCTACCCCCCGTCCCGCCTCTCACTCCTCCTCGCAGGATAACAGGCCCCCCTCCCCTCAGGAACATACCTCACCTTCCCAGAAGAAGGTGCCCATCCCGCCTCCCTTATTCATCCAGGATAAGGAATATTGGACCAGGATATCCGACTGGTGCAATCAAAATAAGATAAATTTCACTAGTGCCCGCCCCACACAGCAGGGCATTAAAGTAGTTGTCCCCACCCCCACTGATTACCGCAACCTTACCAGGTTGCTACGCGAGCGTGGTGTGTCTTTTCACACCTACGCACTCCCAGAGGACCGACTCCTTAGAGTTGTGATCCGAGGGATTCCGTCCGAAGTCAGCTGCACGGAAGTGCACGCCGACCTCGATCGTCAAGGGATCCCGGTTGCAATAACCCACCGTATGTTCCGTGGTAAGCACGGGGAACCCTATAACATGGTCCTTGTCATTTGCCACCCTGGCGAAAACGCCAAAAACATCTATAATATAAAGACCGTATGCAATTTATCAGGCATCACGGTCGAGCGCCCCCACAAGTCGAACCAGCCTGGTCAATGCCACCGTTGCCAGCTGTATGGTCACTCCCAGCGTAACTGCTACGCAAAGCCCAGGTGCGTTAAGTGCCTAGGCGATCACGGGACTACCGAGTGCGAGCGTCCCAAGGAGAGGGACCAGTGCACGGAGCCCCCTAGCTGTGTCCTTTGCCGCAAAGCCGGGCATCCAGCAAACTATCGCGGATGCCCCAAAGCCCCCAAAATGCGCAACGCCAAAATGGAAAAACGCGCCTCCGACCGCGTTGCGAGGGAAGCCCCCTCCTACGCAGCCCCCCTCCATTACCAACCACCCAACCCTAGAGGCCCACTCGGGCCCTCCCCTAATTTCCACGGCCCACTCGGGCCCAACCCCTGGTTTAAGGGTAATCAAAAGCCCCAATACCCACCTCTTCCGACCTCTCGTCTCGCGCCCCCGGCCTCAGAGCCCCCCGCGCTGATGAACTTACCCATCCCCGCACCTTCTCTCAGGCCCAAAACTGCACCAGCAGCTAAAGCCCCCCCCCCTATGAGAACCCCCCCTCCGGTAAACTACCCCGGCCTTCTGCCGAGAGAATACCTCGAACCCCAGTCAGGGGAAACCCGTATTGACGCCTACTCTAGACTCTGGGCCTTTACCCAAGGCATCCACGAGCAGCGCCTTCAGGTACTTACCAAGTACCAAGACATCTATAGAATACTTAATTCCAATTATAATGTATAATACGGCCCCACCCAAAAGATTCAAACCCCGTTCCCTAAATTTAGGCTTCTTTAATGCCCGAGGCATTAGTGGTCAACGCGATGACATAGCTGTCTTCTTGCGTGAGCACCAACTTGACATATTACTCGTTCAAGAGTCCTTTCTCAAGCCCCACTGTCGTAATCCCAACATAGCCAATTATAGGCTGATTAGAAACGACAGAACGTACACCGCACTAGGCGGAACGCTAATCTATTACCGCAATTCTTTATATTGCATCCCCATTGATCCCCCAGAGCTAGCATGCCTGGAGGCTTCAATCTGTCGCCTAGGCATGACAGGGCACCAGCCCATCACCATAGTCTCGGCCTATAGGTCCTCAAACAAACCCGCGAGTCTGCTCGAGGACGACCTAAAATCCTTACTCGATCTTAGTAATTCTGTAATTATAGCAGGCGATCTAAACGCCAAACATTGCTCATGGAGCTGTGTCTCCAATAACACCGCTGGTGTTCAATTAGAAGCACTTAGCGACAGACTTTCCTTTGACGTCATCGCCCCGATGCGTCCCACTCACTTTCCCGACACAGTAGGGCAACGGCCCGACATCCTAGATATAGCCCTCTTAAAGCGCGTAAACCTCGGTATTCGCTCTATCGAGGTAATTCAAGAATTAGACTCAGATCACCGACCTGTGATCATTCAACTGGGTCCCCGAGGTGGTCCCTCGGATCCCGGTACTCCACCCTTAACTAAAACAATAACCGATTGGAGGAGACTAGAGGACCGCCTCAAATCTACCTCATCCCCCCAACTAGATTCAATCCCTGACTCCATCGAGACAGTCGCGGATACGGTGGCCGCGATCACCTCGCTCACCAACCATGTGCAGTCCGTAGTGGGCGAATGCTCACGGCAGGTTCCGATGCTGGATGACCAGCGTCTGAAACTGCCGGACGATGTAAATGAGTTGAGGACCGAGAGGAACGCGGCCATCCGTGCCTATGACGCTTTTCCCAACGAAGCCAACCGTGCCCATATGCGCTCTTTGCAGAATACTGTAAAAAGACGTGTAGCTCAGGTACGGGAGGATCGCTGGGACAAGGAAGTCAGCGAAATCCAACCGTCTCATTTAGCCTTCTGGGCACTTCAACGCAAACTCAAATGCGAGACCACGGCAGCTATGCCCCCCCTAAATCGACCCAATCAAAGGCCGGCCTTTGATGATGACGAAAAAGCCGAATGCTTAGCCGACAGCTTGGAGTCTCAATGCACTCTCAGTACGCTTCCCGTAAGCCAAACCCACCTTGACAAGGTTAATTCAGAAGTAGAGCGTAGGTCAGCCCTCCCCCCCCCCCCAATAGATGACCCTGATGACCCGCTCCCACCGATCACCCCTGACGAAGTTCTCTCTATAGTCAAGGATCTTAAGCCCAAAAAAGCCCCCGGCGCAGACGGCATCACCAATAAGGTGTTGAAACGTTTCCCTGCCACCCTAATCGCTCTAATGACCGTCATCTTCAATGCGGCATTTAAAAACAACATCTTTCCCCAGGCTTGGAAACAGCTACGGTAATCGGTATTTCAAAACCGGGCAAACCAAAAGCCGAGCCGAGTAGTTACCGGCCGATTAGTCTCCTCAATGTCTTCGGTAAAATCTACGAGAAGCTTATTTATAAGCGACTCAAAGATTTCGCCGACTCAAATAAACTCCTTCCCGACGAGCAGTTTGGCTTTCGTACAAAGCACTGCTGCGTTAATCAACTGCACCGCATTGTAGAACACATCAGTGCAGGCTTCGTACGCGGTCAAATGACCGGTACTCTCTTTTTCGACGTAGCAAAGGCTTTCGATAAAGTGTGGCACAACGGCTTATTATATAAGCTGTACACTATGAATGTGCCACATCGTCTCGTGCTCATCATCCGAGACTACTTATCGAATCGTACCTTTTGCTATCGCATAGAAGGGGCTCTCTCCTCCCCCCATCCCATTCACGCCGGTGTGCCACAAGGCTCCGTGCTCTCCCCCCTACTGTTCACGCTGTACACCAGCGATATTCCAAAATGCGGTGCAGCCCGTATTGCCCTTTTCGCCGACGACACGGCAATCTATTACTCCGGCAGGAGCCATGTCGCTATTTCTCGTACCCTCCAATCCGCGGCCAACACCCTAGGTGACTGGTTCCGGAAATGGAGAATCGAAGTCAATCCCGAAAAAAGTGCAGCGGTCCTCTTCGATAAGAGACCCCTGTCACAGTATCGTAAAGAATTAAGCGTACCAGTCTCAATGTTCGGAAAACAGATCCCATGGCAACGAGAAGCCAAATACCTTGGCGTGATCCTTGACCGTAGACTGACTTTCAGACCGCATATCCGCAAGGTGAAAAACCGTGCCGCCTTCGTCCTCGGACGTCTCCACCCCCTACTCAATGCGCACAGTAAGTTGCCCACTCCTCTCAAAGTAAGGATATACACCACCTGTATCCGCCCCATACTCGCCTATGCTAGCGTTGTGTTCGCACACGTTAAGCCGGTGAGAATTCACATACTCCAAACCCTCCAAAACCGTTTCATGCGAAGGGCCGTAGGCGCCCCCTGGTACGTACGCAATGTCGACCTCCACCTAGACCTCAAACTGCCGACCATCAAGCAGTTTTTCAAGCGTGTCTCAAAACGCTATTTCGATTCCGCTCCCAAGCACCCCAACCCCTTGGTCGTGGCGGCCACCGTCTACCAGCCATCTGCTATTAGCAAAACCCGACGTCCCAGACACACACTCATTGAGCCCGATGACGCTATTACACTCCTCCAGGAGTCAGATAAAAGTACAAGCACACTCCGACGCCGTCGTCCAAAATATCGTCCCCGCCGGCGAGGACCGACGCGACACACACACAGAATCCGAGAGTCCGACTCTCGAGAAACAGAAACACATGCCGACGCAGCACCGGCTGCTGGGGGGATCAGTGGCGGGGTCCCCCTGCTGCACCCTGAGTCGAGGTCCGAGCTCCCCCCTGGGGACGCCCTCACGGTGTAAGCAACCGGAGATAATCTCGTCACGCGAGACCGGCCCTATGCTCTAGAGTAGTTCCTAGGAGCAGGCTATTGCGTAGCCACTGGTTAGGTTTTCTAGGTAGGTCTTAGCCTCGCCGGCGAGGCTTGCCGCTTCACGGCGTTTAGCACGTCACCCGATAGGGACCGAAAGTCCGCTACTTTCGAGGTAACCAATTCGATGCAGCAACGGCTGCTAGGGGGACATAGGAACTGCGGGGTCCCCCTGAAATGCCCTAGCGAGGTTCGAGCCCCCCCCTTGGGGGGCGCCCGCCCGATTACGCGCGGTATTGATGCCGCGCGCATCTAGTTTGTAAGTATGTAGGGAAAAAACCTTCGGCGAATGGAGTCCCACATGGGACTCTCCGCCAACTAAGTCCGGTTAAGCAGAAATGGGACTTCGGTCCCACCTGCGAGAGCCCATTCGAAAAAAAAAAAAAAAAAAAAAAATGTCTCAGTTGTGTCAAATAAATATTTTTATTTCTATTTTTCTTTTATTGCACAGTTTTGATGGGGCCGTTTTTCTAACGGTGATCGTGATTCTATGATATATTTGATCGTTGTCAAGCAATGTAAATCTGCAAGCAATAAAACGTCGAGAACGAAACCTTAATATAAGTCAACCCTGTGGTTCTGAGCACCCTGTTTCTACCGTATGCTGACTATTAAAATCCCTTTCATAATTCACTATCTCTTAAATACCAAACAAAGGGTCACAGCGCCAGCCCTAGCGAAGGGTCGGCCCTGTTTACAAAGCCGACGTCTGCATTCAACAAGTTCGGGACCGCGGCCGCACCGCAACCGCCCCGTACCCTAGACGCTCTGCGAACGCGTCTGGAATGTGACGTAACAAAATGTTGATAATTTTCTCAGCCCTACGTTACGTTAAGTTATGATGTTGGTAGATTTAGAAGGGTAAGAATTCGCATTTTATAGAGGTGTGAATAATGTCGGTTCGAAAATGTAATATTTCATTTTCTCTGACGGTTTTTCGATTTTTTTGGGTTCAAAAAACATTAAAAAAGCAACACGTGTTTTTTATTTCAAATAAATCTAATTACAGCCACTTTAGAAACGTCAGGTTCTAGTTGCACCGTTCCAAATTTAAAAAAGCAACACGTGTTTTTTATTTCAAATAAATCTAATTACAGCCACTTTAGAAACGTCAGGTTCTAGTTGCACCGTTCCAAATTTAAAAAAGCAACACGTGTTTTTTATTTCAAATAAATCTAATTACAGCCACTTTAGAAACGTCAGGTTCTAGTTGCACCGTTCCAAATTTTGGGTCCTATGGAGAAGAACCGGAGTTCGAAAAACAAGAGTTTAAAAGTGAGAATATTTCCTTTAGAAATGAACCTAAAAAGAGCTGCCATAGTATGTAAGAGCTGACCTGTCCCGACAGACGGCACCCGTTTACGAGCATGACGCGAGCATCAGCCATCACTTAACTCAACCATATTGAAGGGAACTTAACGACCCGACACTAAAACCACCATCAGCATGACATTTAAGTGAGCATGACAGACTCATACTGCTAGACAACAAATAGGCAGGAATGTATAGAATTACTGTAAAAACATGAATGGCCACGTCATACTTACATTTTACATTTTAATCACCTATTAAGCTGTTTATGGTTTCCCCATAACATATTTTTTGGGAGCTCCTTGTGATACAATTTCTCCAGGGAAGTACTACCACCGTACCTATCTCTGCCGCCAAATAGTAATGCTTGCATTGCTGTGTTCCGGTGTGAAGGGTACGGGTGGCGGTGAAGTTAAAATCACATGAGACTTTCCATCTTCATGTCTCAGTTTGGTGAACGCGACTTGCGGTACTATTATATGCGCGGTACGTGCGGTATATTATAAATATACAAAGGTAACCGCTTAATATCAGGGGGACCTGTAGCTCGTTTTTCCATCATATGAGATTTAAAAAAATGACGCGCAGCCCCATTCCCCTTCCCTCATTTGTGTCGATAACAATTTTATCGCAAAATTACAATTATATAAGTTTTTTTTGTAAAGTATTCGTAGCAATCACTTAGGCTCGTAGCTAGATCGTAGCACCGTAGCACTCTCGTAGCATCGAGATTCTCTTGAACTTTTAACAAGCTCATTTTGATAATGAAAGTATATCGAAACTCTATGTTTAATTAATTAAAGAAACTAATTTTTGAGTAAGTTTTCAAATACATCAGAATTAATTAAATCTTCACAAAATACTTTATGCTTTGTCTAATTAGTTTTACTTACCCTGGGGCCTCACTTTATTATTCAGCGAAATATAATCGTAACATAGGAAATATTGTGTCAAATAAATAATGTTTGCATAAGTTTGGCCTCACTGATGCAACAGTAATATTATTACATAAAGTGACTACTGCGTACATCGAAACGATTTTAATTAATTGAAAATTGTTCGGTAGTTTTTTTTAAAATATCTGTACCTGCAACCACGAAGCAATCAAGCAAACAAAAAGATACCAACAAAGGCTACTCAAACACCCTAACAATCTAGCAAAATCACTGATGTCAAGAAAACCTCCTATTAGGAGACTGAAGCAAAAAAAAAACCTCAGGACATAATAACGATGAGTGAAACCTAATGAGGGGTGCATCAGTGGATGCATACCCAGCAAGCCTGAGAACTGTGAGAAGTGACCAAAGTACAGCTTATTGTCCTTTTGGGACAGGTTGCAGTAAAAAAGGGGAATATAAAAAAAAAAACGAACGCTGCAAAGTTTTCGAAACATCAGAAAAACCAATTTAAATAATACACGCGATGTAAACCGGTTAAACTTGTTTTATTATAATGTGTAGTGATCGCGAAAACCTAAGTTTTTTTTTTTAATCAAAAAGTGGTTTGTCTTACAGTGGAAGGTACATTAACAATACAGCCTTCAACGAAGTTTAATACATATTCCTAGGGTAATTGAAACAATAGTTCTACAATTCAATAAAACAAATATCATTCATAATAAATACAAGTTACAACTTAAGTAAATACTTCAAGAAATTCAGGTTCCATTATCAATCATGAATTCAAGACTCGCTTTCAACACAATAGGTACTAATAAATCAGTTTGGCCGCCATCTTGGTTAGATGGCCGCCACAAAAGCGGGAATTCATCAGCGGGTTCAGTTTGACTCTGCGATCCTATTTATTAATCGCAGACTAATAATTAAAATAAAGGTGCTTTCAGATACTTTCGAAGATTTTTAAGGTACAGAATGGCAAAACGCTTAAAGTCCACCTGATTTTAAGCGGTTACCTTTGCCCATTACAACTGCAATACCGCCTAGACTGTTATATAAATGGTATTACATGTTGCGTCCGCCAAACTTTTTAGATTAGATTATTATTTATTTTTTATTATTATTAACATACATAGGTACATACATTACGTTTACATTTTCCGTACAATGCTGGGCACCGATCTGGCATTGTCCTTTAAAACCGCTACCTCCCAAACTAGGTTATAACCTGTATTTTGGGAGTCAGTGTTTCTTCGTAGGCTAACGTACATACAATGCAATAGTTAAGTACACACGGCTACACATCAAGCTGTACAAAAACAGTATAGGCTGACCTCACGTTGTAAGGAAAACCTATAAAATGCGAGGTCAGCTTATACTGGATATTTACAGCTTGATGTGTAGCCGTGTGTACAATAGAGAAACATTGAAATTGATTTTATTTATTTAACAGTTCACAATATTTTGGAGGTAGGTTCTAAAGATTTTTTCCTTAATTTTTATGGGTGTACTGGGGAGTGTGGTGGGGGGCGTAGTGTGAGTATGTGTAATGTAGGGTATGTAGGAATTGCGGTGTGTATATGTGAGGAAGTGCATGGGGGTGTTTTTGTGTTTATGAGGGAAAGTGATGTACCTGATGAGTGTATGATTGTGTAGAACAAATTGTGACATGAAGATGGAAAGTCTCATGTGATTGTAAAGTCACCGGCACCCGTACCCTTCGCAAAAAAGACAAAACAATGCAAGCAGCATGGTTTGGCGACGCTCACACAGCATCATGTTGAGTGAGTGCCAACCTCTTTGTCGCAGCTATGACATGCAAAGTTACTTTTCTTATTATTATACAACTATAGTGATAGTTGTATAGTGATAATTTCTAAAATGTAAGAAGTTATTTTTTATGTTCATCTACCGCACGTCTTAATCAAATTCAAAGAGTTATTTGCTATTTTGTGGTACCGTAAAATGCCCAAATTTGGCCCACAAGCCCTACTTTGCCTAGTTGTTTTTTGAGTAAACTATAATAGCTATGATTTCCGTACTTGGCGAGATTTTAAAACTGCGACAACGCTAACCCTTTTGGTTCAGTTATAAAGTCTCAGTGCGTATAAAAATTAAGATAATGCCTTAGGCAAAGTAGGGCTTGTGGGCAAAGTTAGGGAATTTTACGGTAATTAATATATTTTTTCTTCCGCTGTTAGTTATGCTGCACATTACAATTTTAGTGACTCTGCGTCCAAAACAGCACTGATGATAAAGCACCCGGTTCGCGAACTGGTGTCCTAAAAGACACCAGACCTGTACCTACGCAGCGTCTTTGCCACTTCTATTACTTTTATTTAGATTTCTATGATCGGCACAGATAATATAGTACTATAATACTAATATTATATTATCTGTGCCAATACTAACATAATTGGGAAAAAGCTCAGAGAAAGAAGAAGATGTAAAAACAATTACATGAAAAAATATATATAATAAAAACAGTTACATAATAAAAACAATTACATAATAAAAATCTGTTTGTGTGCCGATGTACAGTCGACTGTATGACAGTGGTAACAAGTCAATTCGAAAACCGCCCTTACTGCTAACGAAATAAAGATGCTGCTAATGTCAAAGTGTTACCACCGACGTGCGGTCGACCGTACCTCCAGCCTAAGCCATTTAGCGATCATCCGAGATATTCCCTGTATAATTGGGTCTCCAATTTTTTGTTTCATATTGTACAGTCTATAGACTGGCCCCCGATGAGACTGGAGGTTTTCAAAGGATTATTGTGTTTTGTTTGACTATTATTCTGCAAACAATAGCTAATTTTTCTGTGACTGGGTTTTTATAAAGTGAAGGTTTGTTCAAAAAACAGGAGTAATCTCAACACTGAACAGAAAATAAAAATGTTCTTTCTTTTTTTCTTCCTGTCTTTAAAATATTAATAAATTGTCGATGAATTTTTGTTTAAAACATTATTAATTTATACAAGTAGCTGATGCATGCAAAAAGCACAATACAATACAAAACAAATACTCTTTATTGTACACAAAAAAATAAGCAACATATATGACTTATATATATAAAATATTTACAATAGGCGGTCTTATCGCTCAAGGCGATTTCTTTCAGACAACCTTAGTATGGACAATATGGGCAAGTAAAGATGAATGATGATGATGATGACTTGTATTTCGAGTGTTAAAAACGAGTTTTCGATAAATGATATATTCAGCAAATAATAATTTTCTTTCTGATGGGAGCGTCTCTTGGCTGCTACATTCCTCTTAACTTGTTTCGCCGTGCTATACCATAACAAAACCGTTTCATTTGATTAAAAAGACGTTAAAGCCAGGATTCAACCTGATTTTGTGAGGTCTAACTTATAGACAGACTTGGAATATCAGGACTAAAAAAACTTGGGGTGCTGGCCAGAAAACCTCCACGTGTGTCTGACGGCTGCTTGTCCCTCTGGACACGTCTGGAGGTAACGGCAGTTGTTAGGCCGGTGCATCCAATGGGTACAGGCAATGGAATCCTTTCGAGGGATTAACCCTCGGGGGATCTTATTGCCTGTGGCGAATATTCTGGTACGGGAGGGGCCCCATGTGGGCCAGTGGGGAGTTGTGTCCACGTGTCCCTCTGATGCCAGCAGAGGGCACAATGGAGGAGCAGGGTTGGGCCCGGTGTGCACTCACCCTGGGCAGGCAAAGGGGGGATTGTCCTTCCCTGCCCCCGTCGATCTCGTAACCCCAGGAGTGCCCGCTGAGTAGTGTTCTCGCGCCTCTTGGGACGGAGGGTCTTGGCTTTGCCGCCCGGACCGCGAGGAAGAAAACCTCTATAAAAATTACGGGAGGATGGGGCCTGCGAGCAGCAGACTAAGGGTAGTCTGCTGCCCGACCAGCAGCTAGCGTAGCTGCTTAGTTGGCGCAGCTGGCATAGCTGGTAAAGGCCTGTGAGGTGAGGTGGCGTGCAGTGTTCCGTGTGCGCCGCCTAGGAGGGTGCGGCCAATGTTAGGCTACACGGGGAGAAGGGGCTCGCCTGCTTGTGGCGGGCCAGGACCTGTCGGGGGTGGTTGTGTGAATACTAACGGGTTCCCACGCCCCCGGCTAAGGTAGTTGAAGGAACACCGTAGTGGTTTTAGTTGGTAAGAGTCCGACACTGGCTTCGCCTACCCCGGGCGGAGTGCGTCCAAGAGGAATTCCCCACGGCAAAAAAATAAAAAAAAGGTCTAAAAAACTTACATAGACAACGAATAACTAAACATTTATAATATCTATCATAATGTTATGTATAATTACTTAATGCTCTAAAAAAACAATCTGACAAAGAAAATCGAGCCAATGACAAAAAAAAATTACAGTACATTTAAAATTTAAATTGAACCATTTACCTACAAAAACAGGAAACACAGACTAGGTACTAGGTATTCAAAAAAGGTTGGGATTGGGGAATGCTCGAGGGCGAAGCTTCTACGCATTTGCAATCGTGAACGCGCAAGTGAGTTAACGGTGACGGTTTTTCTCAGTTTACTCCTGGTGGCTGAGCGCACAACTATAGAATCGCTTTAAAAAATCTAAAAATCTAGAACTCGTAAATACACAAACTGTCTTAGTCTAGTTTTCTCTTATATTCAGATAGAGTTTTACTCGTAGGAGCTACCTCTAATTGGTGGCGAGAACTTCCAGCTCTAGTTAGATCTGACCGAGTTCACACTTCGCTCGACGCAAAGTGAGCCAAGCGAGCTAAGTGGGCTACGTGAGCATGACTGTATGAACAATCTTCTTGAAAACGATTTGAGAGAGATTCGGAGCTAAAAGTTGTTATGCTATTGCATTTAATTAGAGTTGTGTGTGCTGGATATTTCTAGCACTTTATAATCCTTGACCTAGTTCGAATTTAGTATTTTGGTTAACCCATATCATCCCAACAATATAAATACTCATCAGATTTTTCTAATTTTTACATATTGTTATGCTATTGGGCAAAGTAAAAATCGGTCAATGACCTTTTTAATTACGGTACCGATCCAATAATGGAACAGTGGGAACATATGCAAATGTAATTTCTTTGAAGAGATGAACGGAAAGGAGATCAAATAAAAGCTTGTAAAAAGAGTATTTTAGACAAGTTTACTTAAAAAAATATAAAATTAAAATATGCTGTAACATTACGGGGTTGTATGAAATGCTACTGAGCACTCGGAATGAAAGTAACCACACATTTACCACATTTCTTTGTGGTATTTTTATGACACAAGCCACATCGACTTTGCTTACTGTTATCCACTATGTCGTGGTCCTTTCCATCTAATCTAACGCTTGAAGGAACCCGTTTTATAACAGCTAAAGGTGATTTGGGTAGGTACTTCATTTTCGTTATAGTGCTGTTGGATGCAGTGTTGTCATTCGTCACGGATTTCGTCATAAAGTACGACTGCACTACATATCTGGTGAAGGATATTAGGTCATGTGCATCGTTTTCCTTTGCAGCTGGCGACCTGTAAAAGTTGGTAAGCGTTGAGAGGAAATATGAGTAATAACCAGTACCATTTCTTCAACCTTATGCCGATTCTACAACAGCCAACATTCTGGGGCCTTACTCCCCACCGAATTTGAATTCGAGTTAGTGTCAATTCGTACTGCATTTCTTTATGAATTGACATTAGCTCGATTTGGTTCAGAGCTCGTGGGAGTAAGGCCCCTGATCTAATCGATCAAAAGCTCCCACCTCCTTATTCTGATTTTTGAGGAATATCCACATTTTGCCATTTCCTCGAAATCGTTTACTTATTTTGAGGAGGTGGATTTTGTACCGTGCTTAGAATGGGCTCTTCCTCTTGGGATTCATGCTGTTGCAGTTCCTCTATCCGTACCTCTACAGATACCTTGGCCCGTAGTTCTGCTTCTGCTAATAGCTGGTGCTGAGACAAGCAGTTGATATCAGTATATTCTTCATTGCCACTGTCTTCGTCGTTCTTATCAAAATTGTCGGGGTGAGTTATATATTCATAGATCAGCTTCCAACACATCATCATCATTTTATAAATACGAAATTATGTAATTTACTATCAATCTACAACATAAACATACAATACTAAGCCGAATGTATTCATACATTTTCCCAATGATAACAGCGTCATATGTTCCCATTGTTTGAAAAATGGAACGGTGTCGGAAAACATGTCATATACACTAAATACTCAAAATATATATTTATTTTACTATAGGTATTATAAAACAATACTAAATTCAATTATAATTCGCAAGAAAATATGTAATTTTACTAAAATCATAAATAAATTTTAGTTACCGACTGTGTGACGCCATTTTTGTGAAAATTACTCATAACTAAACAATAATTACAATCAAAATGCGCGCGCAATTATCTTTTTGGCGCGCCTATTTAACAAACAACTAATTCAGTGTCACCCCAACGAAAAAAAAGAATAAGGACTTGCGATATTTGTATAAAAAAATAATTGGTAATGTTACTGTTCCAAAAATGGATCACTGGGAAGATATGGGTTAAATAAACTTAATGTTACACATAGGTCATCATTACAGTCGAAAGACGTCCACTTCTGGACATAGGCCTCCCCCTCCCCTACGCTTTCCGCATCCAGTGGATTCCCGCGGCCTTCACCAGATCGTCGGCCCACCTTGTGGGGGGCCTACCTACGCTGCGCCTTACAGTATGTGGTCAGTACTCCAGAACTTTAATGGCCCATCGGCCATCCGTTCTGCAAGCAATGAGCCCCGCCCACTGCCACTTAAATTTGGCAATTCTTCAGGCTATGTCCATTACCTTCGTTCTTCTGCGAATCTCAACATTTCTGATTCAATCACGCAGGGACACTCCAAGCATAGCCCTCTCGATTGCCCTTTGAGTGACCTAGGTCATATGTGTTGGTGACTTCCAGTACAAAAGGATCACCATGTACCCTCGTACCGATGTTTCTAACTGGCACAGGTTTTTAGAAATCATCCAAAATCATTCAAAAAAACAAACTTAGTTAAGGTGGTCCGGATTTTAACCACAGTTATAGCTTAAACCATAGAACTGATAGAACTAATAATAGTACCAATCACAGTCCTACTTCCTATCCTACTAATTTTATAAACGTGAATGTTTGTGAGGATGTATGGATATTTGTTACTCTTTCACGCAAAAACTACTGTATGGATTTTAATTAAATTTGGCATACAGATAGAACATAGCCCGGATTAACATATAGGCTACTTTTTATCCTGGGATGATGAACAGTTCCCGAGGGATCCGCCATAAATGACAGGCGAAGTCGCGGGCATAGGCTAGTTTTTTATATAGCAGGATAGAAGGACAAAAGGCATGAAAAAGAGGATAGACGGACTAGCACTTGGCAGGTTTTTAAACAGTTAATATTAAAATCTGTTTTTCTTTAACTCGTGCTGTGTGATGAAGCTCTTCCTGTTATTTACATAATAGACAACCCTGTTATTTATTAAACCAATCACATAATCGGACAGCCGCAAACGACGCAATGAGAAAATAACAGTAACTCATTTAAAATGAATTCACGAAATTAATCATTTACCCCATGAATATTCAACGAATCGTGAATATTCACAACGGTTGTGATTTTTCGTAAACAATGGCAATTTGTTAACAACGACATAATTTTCATTATTTGCCTTGTTTTGATTAACTACTAAACTAGCGTTTGACCGCAACTCATTGATCATTGGACAATGGGAAATGTACGAAATGACCAAATCCAAAACCAATGACCAATGTCCGGTCATTTGTGATTGGTGCCAGTTTTAACACTTCATTCACACATTTTGTAGGGCGTAAGCAGTAACAAATGTAGTATGCGAGATGTAACAATTTTTGTAAAGAAATAAACAACATAACATAAGACAAAATCACGCCTGTATTTCCCCGAAGGGGTAGGCAGAGGTGTATAGTACACCCACATTTCGCCAGTTATGTTATAGTCGAGAAACAACAACAACTTCCAGAAAGAAGCCGACAGAAGGATCCGTTGGGGATGGGCAGCATTTGGCAAACTTCACCGAGTCTTCTCGTCGCCTATACCGCAAAGTTTGAAGACAAAAGTCTTCAACCAGTGCGTCCTGCCTGTCATGACTAACGGCGCCGAGACGTGGACACTGACAGTTGGGCTAGTCCACAAATTTAAAGTCGCTCAGCGAGCTATGGAGCTAGCTATGCTTGGAGTTTCTTTGAAGAATAAAATCCGAAACGAGATTATTCGGAGAAGAACCGGAGTGACCGACATAGCTTGTAGGATCAGTAAACTGAAGTGGCAGTGGGCTGGCCATGTCTGTTGAAGGACCGATGGCCGCTGGAGCAGACGAGTCCTTGAGTGGAGACCGCGAATCGGCAAACGCAGCGTAGGACGCCCCCCGCCAGGTGGAACGACGACCTGAAAAACGTGGCTGGGGGGACTGGATGCGGAAGGCAGAGGACCGAGTGTTGTGGCGCAACTTGGGAGAGGCCTATGTCCAGCAGTGGACTGCGATAGGCTGAGTTGATGTTATAGTCCCGTGTAATAGGGGGCGAGCCTATTGCCATTAACCGGGCACAAATCCAGACTCCGGGCTGCTACTGAGAATTTCCTAAAGAAAAAACCCAATAACACTTTGCCCGACCCGGGAATCGGACCCAGGACCCCACGATCAGCAGTCGCGCTTGCGACCACTAGACCAACGAGGTAGTTGAAAAAAGAATGAAAATAAAAGATTATTTATTATATTTATTTATTTATTCTGACTACCATTCTTCTTGTGAAGACCGTGCAGACTTTCTACCACCTGTATAATATCACAGCCGTCACTAAATAGTACAATAAGATACATGTTAGCTAAGCTGTTCATTATACTCGAGGCTGGATTGCAGCCCGAGCAGAAGGCGAGGGCGTAAAGATACCGAGAGTATAATGAACAATGATGCTCACGGGTTTCACGTTTTTCAACACACTTGCGAGGAAAAAATATAATAATCTTATTCTAGACAAAGATTAAATTTGTGGAAAATGTCGCTCGGATTTCATTATTCACGCGCCGTGTCAGTGGTTGAGTTACACGTAGCTATGCGCGCGCAAAAAAAAAAGAAGAATATTCTTGTACCAGGCCCCTCAGAAAGTATTGCGAAAAAAAGTTTTTATATATGGGAGACTGGCCAGTTATAATGTTTTTCGAAAATATGATTATTTTTAAGTAAAAATAAGTAAGTTCCAATTTCAAAATTTCCCTCCACATTTTTTGCGAGTTAATTCAAAGTATTGTGTCTCACTGAAATATGGATCTGCGCCGGGAACATTTTAGAGCTATGATTTTATACGATTTCAAGTGTCGCCTGAAACCGGATGAATCGTACGATAGACTTCAAATGGCATTCATGGATGAAGGCCCTTCCAAGGCAACCGTGTATCGTTGGTATAACGAATTCAAGCGCGGTCGACCAACTTTGGGGGATGACGAAAGAAGCGGTCGCCCTTTGACGGCTGTTACCGAAGAAAACGTGCTAGCAGTGAAAAATTTAATCCAAGACAATAGGCGAATTACATATCAGGAGATTCAACACATATTGAAGATTGGATCGGGAAGCGTTCACGAGATTCTACACAGCCATCTTCGCGTGAGGAGGATAGTATCACGCTGGGTGCCGCACAACCTCACCGATGCTCAGAAGCAGGCCCGGGTGGAATGGTGCCGTGATATGCTTAACAAATTTGAAGCAGGCTCGTCTCGGCGTGTTTACGACATCGTTACAGGTGATGAGTCCTGGATTTATCAATACGACCCAGTAACCAAGCGCCAGTCGACTGTTTGGGTGTTTCAAAATGAGCCAACGCCTACCAAAGTGAAGCGATCTAGAAGCGGGGGTAAGATTTTGATCGCTAGCTTTTTTAATTTGACTGGCCACTTGGTATCAATTCCCTTACGGGATCAAAGAAGCATTAATGCCGAATGGTATACTACTAAATGTTTGCCAGAAGTTTTCTCTGTTATAAGCAACAAGCGACCAAACACAGGGCTCCGCGGGCTACTGCTCCACCACGACAATGCACCTGCGCACACCGCACTCAAAACGAGGGACTTCCTGGACAGCACGCCAGTCAAACTCCTGGGTCACCCTCCTTACAGCCCTGATCTAGCACCGTGTGACTTCTTTTTATTCCCAAAAATAAAAAATCAGCTCAAAGGGATACAATTTTCGTCGCCGGAAGATGCGCTGGCTGCGTTCGAGCAGGCTGTAAACGAGGTGTCTGCGGCGGACTGGAAAAAGTGTTTTGAAAACTGGTTTAGGCGCATGAATTTTTGTATAGAGGCTGGTGGAAAGTACTTTGAAAAGATTTGATAAAAATATATGTACGTATAGAACAATTTTTTTTAGTTTCGCAAAACTTTCTGAGTGTCCCACGTATACACAAATTAATGTAAATTTATTGAAAATAATAATTATTTGTTGATATGAAGTATTTATTTATCTGGGCAAGTCGAGCAAAGACGGGCACGGCCGTACCATCCTTTTCTCGAAACAACTCGCGGTACTTTTAAGCCTCTGTATCTTCGTTGTGGGTAATGCTAGAAGTCTGAAATTTCGCTTACTATCATATTTTACCTAACACAGTATATTACTTCACAAAAATTTTTACTAATTTTTAGACATAAAAACTCTGTGCTGATATTTAAAATTAAACTGTAAAGTAAAAAGCACTAGTGCGATAATGTAAAGTAAAAAGCACGCGTGCTTTATGAGCTGCATTATGAACCTAAAAGCGGTGCAATAAGACTTTACAATTGTCTTTGAAACACACGAATTGAATTCGAATGCGTGTGCTACACGCCTGGGCCCTAATTCACGTAATTTCATGACGCGCCGATCAAGTTGCAGTAACGCTGCAGTTCGTACCTGACAGCGACCGCCGAAGATAAGAGAATACGAAAAGCGTTGTTTTGATCCAAAGTTAACTTTAACTGCACTGCAACTTCACTTCCATAGTTACATGAATACTGTTACTGTTTGCTTTGACGTCTGTCTGGGTCATGCGGCGAATGAGAGGGTGGCATTTTTTTATATGTCAATACATCACACACATCACTTATCAAAACCTTACTCACTTATTTACTCTGTTGGCTCAGCGACCCAAATATGTCATGGCATGGCATGGAGCGAGAGAACGACACTTGCCACAATCTTTGGCAGTATCTCTACATTTACTGACTCAAATCTCCACAAAATCATCTAATCCTGCATCACTCCAAAAAAGTCTACTTGTATGAAAAGTTCGAACATTAATGGATGCAAGTTATCGTGATACTGTACATAAAGAAGGTCTAGTCTAGGTTTGACAGTTCGACCATTTGATTACCTAATTATACTTAATTTTTTATACCATAGATAATGTTTTATTACCACAAACCGGGACATATTGTTGTCTCGGTTTGTAGTAATAAAACTTTAAGGGCGGTAAATACTCGATAGAAGAACATCCTTAAATCTTCTTCTATCGAGTAGACATGAGCTACATAATGATAACAGATCATGCCGTCGGGAAAAGATTAGCCAGTCAGCAGGTTGGTAGCGGGGCTGACTGCCCAGGGTGCGCCGGATGATCAATTAAATATCGTCACTCGTGGAGGCTCTTTTAATGCACCCCTAGGTAGTTATTTTATTTTTTTCAAGAAAACATGGTAAGATGTTATAAATTTGACACTGGATCCCACACTAGGATACCCTGTGTTGCAGGATCCAGTCTTTTTCGATACGTAAATCACATTGGTTAAAATACAATACTAATGTTACGCCGGTTGGTAGCAAGATTGCAGCACGATAGCTAATTGAAGAAAAATCTGTAGACTTCCAATAATAAGGTTTATTGTGTTCCACCGACAACTGAAGAATGAGCCCGTTTTAACGTTACCACCTATTTTTATAAATAATCAGCGGTAGTGACGTCACAACGTTTTCGAATAACATAATTATGAAATTATTATAATACCTACTTATTAAATGTTGATATTTAACTCAATAATTAATAACTATGGATGAATAAATAAATAACCTTAATCAATATTACTTCTAATCACAAAGTATTGTAGACATTTAAAATGTAACTTATTTGTAGGAAGTGTTGGTGGCGGGAGCCGGAAGTTGTAACACTAATAAATAAATAAAAACATTAATTTTGATGTAACTGTATGTGAGTGAGGTGGGGGTGTGTGTGGAGTGTGCGTGTGTGGTGTATTTGTGAGTGAGGTGGGGGTGTGTGTGGAGTGTGCGTGTGTGGTGTATTTGTGTATGAGGGGGGTATGTATGGAGTATGTGTGTGTGTGGTGGGGATGATGAGCGCGCATGTATGCCGTATTAGTGTGAAGAAATACCATGGATGAATAATTGGTTTATTTGTCTATGGAAATAGTGATAAAGTCTTCCGTTTCCATATAATTAAGACCTTGCAGCCAATTCGTCGGTTGTTTATTGCAAGAAAACTTGGTCAAGGGTAGGATATTCAACCTTTTGTTAACCTTATCGTACAAGTATGGCCCTATGCAATAAACAAGGCAACACTCCATTCACTTAATATAACAAAGTCAGATATCGGATTCCTAACTTGTAGGAGACTTTTAAAATAGCTTTTTGTGCACGTTATAAAGTCTTGAGTAACACAAAAAGACAGAAAACCTAGTATACTAGACAAAGCTTTTACATGGAATTAAAAACGAATACCTTGAAAGCGTATGTATACCTCTAAAACATCTAACGTTACTTTATTCCTACTAAACCTTTAAAGCGACTACTCCAATTTACTCACATGTACTCGGCACAGCAATTTTCTACAAAGTAACAAGCTTCTACTAGTTTCCTTTAAAGAAAATTGCTGCGTCTGTGCCTAGGCGTGCCTAGTAATAACATGTTGGTCTTTGAACATTGTAATCGCACGAGTAGTTAGCAATAGGAATAATAATTTACACATGTAATATTAGTGTCAAAACTCCGATAAACAGGCGCAAAGCCGCTGGCAGCCACGAAGCAATAGAAAATCTATTGTGTCTCTTTACAATTGGCTGTTCTTTTATGAATTAATCGATGTTTTATATTAGTTGTAGTCTTATACAATTTTTTATGGCAATCGTTGCATTCAGTGCTGACCCTTCGACGAATATTGGCCTTTGGTCCACACTTGCTCGGAAAAGAGAACCTTGACAACCACGGCGTCCGCAGAGAAGTAATATTAAGGCAGTAAGGGAGAAAGCGCGCTGGGTTGATGATATCGCCAAAGCCGCAGGAAACACCTGGATGAGGAACGCACAAGATCGAAGAGGCTGGCAAAAACGAAAGGAGGCCTATACCCAGCAGTGGGTGATACCGGGCTAGAATGATGATGATGATGAAGGGTGTTTTTATTATTTTGAGGAAAGAGGTAGGAGTCTTGAACGCCCCTAAGCCACTGCGACCTGATAAGATCTATTTTGACGCCTCTTGCAGCATTACAGCACTTCCCCAAGCTGCAAGTCAATCATGAAGTCGACTATCACCTTGAGGGAGGAGGATTTGATCTCCTGTGTTGACATTAAGTGGCCTCCAAGATACTGGCTTCTTATGTGGTGCACTGCATCACATTCGCATAGGATATGGACGGGCGTCTCATCGTTTTTGCGACAAAACCTGCAAACTGTGGTATCATTGAGGCCAGTGGGTGATAGATTGGGGAGTCTATCATCCACACTGCAAGGCGCTCGAGCTGCGATGATGTCCCACGTGTGCCCGGACATCGCCGAAAGAGAGTTTAGGTTAGAAGTGTAAGGCCCTGAAGTGGGCCGCGCTGGGTGGGTTGCGAATGCCATGTGAAGGCGATGAGAATAACACAATCGACTTCACTGAATCTCGTATATTGTTAAGGGTACAAAAGGTATTAAAAATAAGGCGTCGATCCGGTATGGCGGTTTTGATTGGAATCTTGAAGTGGGGGACCCGTGTCGCAGCCGCCGCCGCGTTCTGTTATTCCCCCGCTACCTCTGATGCGTTCACGCGTAGACATCTTCCAGCCCTTGAAAGAGCTAGCTTTCAACCAGATCCTCTTCAATAGGCAGTCGAACAATATTATTAACTGCTCTGCGGATTGTTCCCTTCATTGTATATATATCTACAACTCGACATATCATCAGCTCCCATATGCAGAGGTATTATACGTCCGAGACGCCAACGTTGAGGAGGTAAATTATCTTCCTTGATAATAACCATATCTCCGATCCTTGGATTGACGTTATTGATCTTCCATTTATTACGTTGTTGCAGTTCTGCTATAAACTCCTTACGCCATCTTTCCCAAAAGTCTCGACGTAACTTCTCAATAACATGGTATTTTGGCTTGCTGTCTTCTGCCGGAAGAGAAGGCACCGACATCAGTGGCCGACCAATGAGGAAGTGCCCGGGGGTAAGGGGGGTCAAATCAAAAGGATCGGAAGAGATAAGAGAAAGTGGACGTGAATTTAGAATTGCTTCTATTTGAGTAAAGAGTGTGGTTAATTCCTCAAAAGTTAGTGAACTATTACCCATTATTCTTTTTAAGTGGAATTTTGCTGCTTTTACACCTGGTTCCCAAATACCTCCAAAATGAGGCGAATAAGCTGGACTAAATTTGAAATTAATAGCTTCATTAGAAGCAAAATCAATTATAGACGCACGACTGGAGTGTAGAACTTTACCTAGTTCATTGTTTGCACCAACAAAATTGGTGCCGTTGTCGCAATAAAGCACATTAGGTTTACCTCGTCGTGACACAAACCGACGTAAGCATAAAATAAACGCGTCAGTACTTAGATCGCTCACTACTTCCAAATGTACCGCTCTAGTATTAAGACAAACAAATAAGCAAAGATAACATTTGGTAATTTGATTACCTCTTCCCTTTCTACTTGATATCATAAAAGGACCAGCGAAGTCAGTACCACTAGAATAGAAAGGAAAGGTAGCGTCTGTTCTAACTGATGGCGTGGACACCATGCATTGCAGATCTCGTAGCAATTAAGCAGAATAAGATCAGTCGACGTCGATTATCAATTTTTACTAATACATCAAATCGATCTGATCGATTGCTCGATTTTTTAGTTCGACATAGATCGAAGATCGATATCGTTTGTCGATTCATAACTAACGTTTTGAAAGTGCATGTAAATGATTATTCGAAATAAAAACTTTAGAATTTTAATTTGATCGACGACAATAAAAAACTAATTTTTTTTCTTATCACTGCATACTGTTGTGTTTTACGCGTAATTTCTTGTCTCCAGACTGGTTCCCTGGCTGGCGCAAGCATAGTGGCCAACCTAACGACGATGGCACTTCAGGCCAGGACTGCGTGGAGGCACGACGAGAGTTCCCTCCCCGACCACCACCAGCAGCCGCAACCTTCATGTGGAATGATAGAGGCTGCAGGGAGCATAACTACTTCGTCTGTGAGAAGCCTAGTGTTGCAGGTAGGTACACTGTACACTTGAAATGTAATATAAAAAAAAACCGGCCAAGAGCATGTCGGGCCATGCTCTGTATTATAGGGTTCCTTTAGTAGGTGTTACAAACAAATCAAATCGAATATTAATCATGGCTATTTTAGTTTTTGCAATAGACGGCAGCATTGGCGACTCAGAGAGTGTTGTTACTAGCTGCTAGATGGCGCTGTATAGCGCTAAATTTACGAAGTGTGTCATTTCAATATAACACAAAGTTACTTTTTGTGATTTTTTAAAATAGAAAGTAGCTAAAGGAGCATTATTTGCTAATATCATTTTTCTCTAAGGTCAATGACCTTTGAACTAGGACGTTTTAAGTATTTTTCAGTTTTTTTTCTATAACTCAAAAATTTATAATCACATTACACTCGAAATTGTTTTAAACGAGAGTTTTTACAAAGGTCTATCAATGTGGAAGATTATAAGTTTCTACGTTGCATAGTTTAGAAATGGCTGGGGGGGGGACACATTGCAAGCCACTTTGGCGGGCTATATTTCGCAGATTGTACACCTGATAAAAAAGTGATGTTTGAAACATTGCCTTCATTTTAGTAGACCTATTCAATGATACCCCACACGAGGGGGTGCAGCGAAAACACATTTTTCATCCCCATTTCACATGTATGGGCGCCACCCCTAAAATACGTGATCACGATTTTTTTATTCCTTTAAAATTGAGATCTATAATATCTAGACAATTTTTTAGCAAAATTTTATTTACTTATATCTATAACTGTAGAAGTTATTAAGCTGTAAAGGATTAGGACAGACGGACAGACGGACGGACTTGGCGAAACTATAAGGGTTCCTTGTAGGACTACGGAACCCTAAAAATGTGGTATAGGATGGCAAACCGAGCTAAAGGCCCACCTGATGTTTAACGGCTACTGTTGCCCATAGCAACTGCAACACCGCCTAGGCTGTTAGGCTGTGTTATGGAAATTTTTCTTCCCTACTTGAAAATGTGTTGTTTCTTGAAAAAATCCTGAGCATTTTGTCTCTAATTCATTACATGGATTAATTTGGTATGGATAACTTGGTACAAAGGTTGTCTGGAAGATATCGCTTTTAGCGATAAGACCGCCCATGTACCCATAATTTATACTTTGTTCCTGTTTACTACTATTTTCATGGTGTACAATAAAGTATATTCTATCTATCTATTCTATCTACATAAGGTATTCAGACTTTCTCAAATTCTCGTTAGGTTTCGGTTTCCATAACCAATGTTGAGGCCTTTTCTAAACCAGATCGAGGCAAGAAGTGATTCTCAGAGTTTGGAAATTGGTTTCTAGCTGAACCAAATACGGTTGCTTTTAAGTTTATCATCAATAACATATAATTTTTTGTAATATTGGTATAAGTTTGTCGTATATAATTTTACAAATATCTCTCATCTGCGTAGAACGTCAACCACTAGTATAAAAAATAAATAAATAAATATCTTTGGGACATTTTTTACACAGCACCATCTAGTCCCAAACTAAGCAGAGCTTGGGCTATGGGAACTAGACAATGGATATAATACTTATATACTTTGATTTTTTTGTAAATACATACTTATAATACATAAAGCAACACCCAGACCAACACAAACACTTATGTTCATCACACAAATATTTGTGTCCTGTGGGAATCGAACCCACGACCTCGTTAACAGCAGTCCGACACTCGAACCACTAGACCACAGAGGTCGTCAAAATGCTTGAATAAAAACCAAATTATAACATAACATAACATACTAATAATATTAAATAACATAACATCACGCCTGTATTTCCCCGAAGGTGTAGGCAGAGGTGTAATAGTACACCCACATTCCGCCAGTTATGTTATAGTCCCATGAAATAGGGGGCGAGCCTATTGCCATTGACCGGCCACAAATCCAGACTCTGGGCTGCTACTGAGAATTTCCTAATGAAAAAACCCAATAACACTTTGCCCGACCCGGGAATCGAACCCAGGAGAAAATTATCACTATATTCTAAAATGTTTTTCAGCCATGTACTAATATAAAATTCCAAATAGTATGACGTCAATATCTTATACCCAAATTAAACACACAATGGGTTTATTTTCCGACGAAAATCATTAATTTTAACCAGCCCATTAATGTCCCACTGCTGGGCACGGGCCTCGTCTCAGTATGAAAAGGCTAAGGCCTTACTCCACCACGTTGCACTAGCGCGTTGGCGGACTGCACACACCATTGAGAACTGTATGGAGCACTCTCTGGTGTGCAGGTTTCCTCACAATGTTTTCCTTCACCGTTAAAACAAGTGATAATCGAATATAAAATCCGCACATGAATTCGAAAAGTCAGAGGTGCGAGCATGGAAGGCAAGCGTTCAACCGCTAGGCTATTACTGCTTATGATGAGCGCTTTCCGACTGAAAAAACCTTGATCTACAATAAATAAAATAAAATATAAATATAAATATCTTCGGGACATTTTTACACAGCACCATCTAGTCCCAAACTAAGCAGAGCTTGTGGTATGGGTACTAGACAGTGGATATAATACTTATATACTTTTTTTTTTGTAAATACATACTTATAATACATAAGAAACAACCAGACCAACACAAACACTCATGTTCATCACACAAATATTTGTGTCCTGTGGGAATCGAACCCACGACCTCATGATCAGCAGTCCGACACTCGAACCACTAGACCACAGAGGTCGTCTAACTACAAGTTGCTTATAATTTAGTTATTATATTTATAAGAGGACGCTCCCAAAACGTGTTTCCAACCCTCGCATTCCCCTTTTATTCCGCAACTGCGGGCCGCTCTCGTCAATTTTATGCGAGTTGCAATAGAACTCATTTCCGAGAAAATCATTCTCTCACGTTTTACCACGGCAGAAAATGACGCAAGTCTCAAAACAGTTTTCGTTTTATTACAAGAATACTAAACAATCCATACATATTTCCTCTAGCCAGTATTTAATAAACCTTATTATCTTCCTATCTGCATTAATTTTATATAGCTAACTTAAATTATAAAGGAGAAATATTCGAAAAATCTCTAAAAACGCATGATTTTGAAAAAAGTAAAGTATCGAACAAAAACCAGCCAAGTGCGAGTCAGACTCGCTCAGTAAGGGTTCCGTACCTCTCAACGACCTGATACCCCATAAAAACTGATTTAATTTATTTTATGATTTAATAAATTTAATTTACGAGAGTTTATCAAAAAACATCAACGCACAGTGCGCGAAATATGAATTTTTGCACGTCTTTCTTACGCAGGTTCCACCACATATGTTTATGTTTGTCTTATTTTTAGTATTTGTTGCTAAACTACATAATATGCACTATAATCTGACCAAGTTTGACGCTGGTTACAGCTGGTTATGGTTATAGAGCAGGAACAAAAAAGTTGTAAAAAATGCATGTTTTTTGAGGTTTCTTGTATGGTTTTGGACTTTTTTTGTTTTTAGTATTTGTCGTGATACACCTCTTAGCAACACAATTTTTGAGAAAATTTCAACCAGTTACCTACTGCCGTTCAAAAGATACAACCCTGTGACAGACAGACGGACGGACGGACAAACTATAGATAAAGGTTCAAAAAAACATATATCGAAATTTGACATTCGTCAAGCATGTGTTAGTCTCAGCAAATGTTTTCAAAAAGTCGCCTCATTTTGGGAGCCTAGCCTCACTCGCCAATTTCTCTATCAATACAGTTGGTGCATTAGTACTTATATCAAAAACACAAACTTCAACGTATGCCAACTTTTTGCTTTCGACCACAAACAAAACACAACGTTATTCTTGGATCCAAAACAGCACAAAACTCCAACCTCATAACTGCAGTAGTTATTTTAAACGATGCTAGTTATTCGCGCCTGCGTCGTGCCGGGGCTCTGAACATTTTACAATTATAAGTTTGAGTGAAACTGTTATGATCATTGCCGCACTAACGTTCAGGGCAGTAACGAAAACTCTTTCAGAAATGCTCTGGACATTTCTCATAAACTATTTTATTATTAAAAGTCTTTATGGTGTATGTTTCATCAGATTCCGTAAAAGTTACTGATATATTATGATCGATAATACAACGTGTTATTGAAATAACTGAAAACCTCTTAAGGGGTCATTGTACTCATCAATGTATGAACAACTTTTACTATGGGACCAACCCTGAAAAACAGAAAAAAATACAGATGATCCCTACATTTTGTCGATTCAAGTGAATACAGATAAGTTCCGTGTGGTGCCGGACGTAAAGAATTGCACCACCCTATATCTTCTCATGGGTGTCGTAAAAGGCGACTAAGGGATTCACCAGAGGATGGGCAGCAGCGTTCTCTGAGTATTTAACCAACCAACTGCGATCGCCAACCCGCCTGCCAAGCGTGGCGATTATGGCATATCCCCCCAATATATGATTGGGGGAGGCCTGTGTCCAGCAGTGGACGTCTTACGGCTGAAATGAAGTGAATACAGTTACTTAGTTGCTTAGTTTGGGACTAGATGGTGCTGTGTAAAATGTCCCAAAAATATTTATTTATTTATTTATTGATACTCGTAAACGAGTTTTTGCTTATTAACAAAACTGACAGTAACTTTCACAAACACAACTTTCAGCTTCCCTTGCATTCAAAGAAAATTCAACAAAATGCATATCATTAAACACGTCTTTAAGCGCGAATGTTCAATTAGAACTAATTTCTGCTTACCAGGGTCAAAGGAGTATGGTAAATATTAGCCACATAGACTGTTGACCACTGAGAGTACTTTTATATAAGGTTAGTGATTAGTAAGTAAGTCACTTTGACCATCACCAAATTATTTCAACAAAATAAGAACGCATATTGTTACATTACAAAATAAGAAAACAAACTACGTCAGGTCAAAAGGTATAGGTCAGACTACTTCCAGAGTTCATAATAAGTGAAATGTTAGTGCTCCGCCAAATTATAACTGTTTTTTAAATCTCTGTACATCATTCAATAGCGATAAATATACCTACCTTCAAACATGCTTCATGTTGTGTTTAATAAATACTAAAACGATCCAAATCTAATGTGATTAACATTGTTAAAATCAGATAATCTCCCAATAACTACCGTTAACGAATAATAGTCATTCAACAGGCATAATCGGATTTATTAACAAAATAAAACATCAGCAATGTTACGAACAGAACCATCAGATACATTTATAGAAATAACGCGTCAAAATATTATAGGAAACCATGACATGTAGGATCGAAATGAATTTTTTGTATACGCGTGAATGGTGGCACAGTAAACTAAAAATCGGCCAAGTGTGAGTTGGACTCACGCAGTAAGGGTTCCGTACCACCCATCGACCTGGTACCCCATATAAACTGATTTAATTTACGAGAGTTTATCAAAGACATCAACGACGTACCCGAAATATGATATTTTGCATCTCTTTCTTACGTAGATACCACCACATATGTTTATGTTTGCCCTGTGTTAAGTATTTGTAGCTAAATTACATAGTATGCACTATAACCAGATTAAGTTTGACGCGGGGATGTATTACGGTTTTGAAAATACAGCAGGAACAACACGCTGAAAAAATGCGTTTTACGAGGTTTCTTGGTTTTTGACTTTTTATTTTTAGTTTTTGTCGTGATAGGCAACATAGTAACACATATTCTGTGAAAATTTCAACTGGTTATCTATTACCGTTACAAAGATACAGCCCTGTGACCGACAGACAGACGGACGGATGGACAGCGTAGCGAGAGTAATAGGGTCCCGTTTGGCACCCTTCGGGAACGGAACCCTAAAAACTAAAACAATGTTTGCGCCATGGTGAGGAGTAAGATGGCCTCTTTTTTACAGAGGGCACGGTCAAGTCCTAACAGTATTTTGAAGATGTTAGTGGATACATTTGATTCGCCAATCCTGAATCACTTCATGCAGGTGTTGTTAGTTAGGGTGATATAAACTCAGCCTATCGCAGTCCACTGCTGGACATAGGCCTCTCCCAAACTGCGCCACAACACTCGGTCCTCTGCCTTCCGCATCCATTTCCCCGCTATTTTCATCAGGTCGTCGGTCTACCTGGCTGGGGAGCGGCCTACACTGCGTTTGCCGATTCGGTGGTATGCCACTCGTCAAATTTCTTTGTCCAATCTCTTTGTCTAAACCAGTTTATTTGATGATCAGTGTTAAAATACATACAACATTTAATGAAAATCATTCAATTTCTTTGATTCAAAGTCACATTGAACAAAGAAATTTGACCAGTGCAGTGGCAGAATTTCAATGAAGAAATTTATTATTGAAATTTATTTATTGACATTCTTTATTTTTGGAGTGATTTCAGAACACCGGTTTGGCTGTATTAAATACAAGTTTTTAGACAACCTATAATACATTACTAACATAGTTTTAAGTCATTTGTGTCATGTGGGCAGTCTGCCCCGCTAGCAACCTTCTGACTGGCTAACCGATTTCCCACGGCATGAGCTATTATCATTATGTAGCTCATGTCGACACGATAGAAGTAGAATAAGTCATTTGTAACTAATACATGGATCATTGTTGTCTGATAAATAAATAAATTATAATTATTAATAAGACTTTGTCTAAGGAGCTGATGTTGTTAATTTATAATATTATCTAATTAAATATTCCAGTTTCTAATTCTAGTTTAATCATATTAAAATATACTTTAGTTCATATAAATTAGATTGTGGCAGATACGCTCTAGCACAAAATCATAAATTGCGTTTTATTGGGACAGCTCAAAATTGAATTATATTTCGTATACTAGACTTGACAGGCAATTTTTCTCAGCACGACCAATTTTGTTCACCTACGTCATGTTAACTATTTTTTTATTGACAGTTCTTTATATAATTTATTTTCTAATCTGCTGCTTTATTGAGTTTTTAGGTTTATTGGTGTTTTTTGATGGGAATATAATAAATATTATTTATTTTTCGATTTACGTCTAAATTTTGAAAGCCTTTTACTGGAGCGGGCGTGACATAAATGCCAAATCCCACTTATGTAATAATGTCTGATCCTTAATTTTAATCTTTGTGACACAATCCCGTGGTTTTAACGGATTTAGGTGAAAAGCTTAGATGCAGAATAATTATATTTTCAGAACTTAAATGGCCAAGGGCGTAAGTAAACGCAAAAATAATTAAAGACCCAAGGTATATTTTAGGGTTCCATACCAAAAGGGTGCCAAACGGGACCCTATTACTCTCGCTAAGGTATCCGTCCGTCTGTCTGTCACAGGGCCGTATCTTTTGAATGGTAATAGATAACCAGTTAAAATGTTCTCAGAATATGTGTCACTATCACGGCAAATACTAAAAATTTAAAAAGTCTAAAACCAAAGGGAGTCCCTATACAAGAAACCTCAAAAAAAAGCTTTTTTGTCAACGTTTTTGTTCCTTTTCTATCTTCAAAACGGTAATACATACCAGCGTCAAACTTGGAATGATTATAGTGCATACTATGTTGTTTAGCAACAAATACTAAAAATAGGGCAAACATAGATATGTGGTAGTACCTGCGTAAGAAAGAGATACAAAAAATCATATATCTCGCACGGAGCGTTGATGAACTCTCGTAAATTAAATCTGTTTTTATGGGGTAACAGGTCGATGAGTGTTACGGAGCCAATAAAATATCAGCGATTCCCTACAATTGTGTTCATAATAAAGGTGATTTTTTTTCGCAATTTCAGTGTTGGTCCCATACAATGATATTTAAAACTATAGATATATACCCTAACAAAACCAATGTAGTAAAAGTTATAATAAAACAAAGTTTAACCGGATTAAATCGCGTATATTATTTAAATTGGTTTCCCTGACGTTTCGAAAGCTTTGCAGCATTTCGTGGTCGCAGGTAGACTAAGATGACAATCGTCTTTACAGATATTTCTAAAAAAATATTTTAATCTACCGTACAATATTTATTAATTAAAATCGTTTCGATGCACGCAGTAATCACTCACAATATCATTATATTTTACAGTGTTGCGTGCTGTTTAGGACTTGATTATTTTTAGGACTGGGTTCCAAACAGGTGGCAGCTGCCAACCATCTTCTCTATTAAAATTAGGATGTTTTTTAATTTCAATAGCCTCACGGAGCATTCTAGGTACATATCGGTTTTCCTTCGCCAGAACTTGTGGTTTATCAAATCGAAGAAAATGGTTGGGTTTGTCTAGGGCATGTACACACACTGCAGACTTTGTGGAGCGTCTGTTCTTGACGTCAGCTATATGTTCTTTAATTCTAGTGGCTATACTACGCTTTGATTGCCCTATGTATGATAACCCACAATCACAATCAATCTTGTAGACCCCTGCATCTTGTTAGGGAATGTGACACTTCACCGGTCTGAGGAGTTGGCTGATCTTTCTTTGGGGCTTGAAATAGGTTTTGATAGAAGCACGCTTCAAGATATGACCAATTCTGTCGGTGACCCCTTTGATGAATGGTAGAACAGCAGATCGACGATCAACTGTGCTGGGTTTCGAGCGGCGTTTGCGGTGGGGGGAGTAGTAAAAGTTGTTCATCATAGTGATTAGTACCCCTTAAGAGGTTTTCAGTTATTTCAATAACACGTTGAATATCTGACTCGATTAACATTTTTGGAACATCTGTATTTTTAGTTCGATCTCATAATACCTTAATTGCCTCAGTATGTAGGTTTTTCCTTCGACCACCACACGGTCCACGATACCTACAAATTAACATAGGTTTCTGTTGGTGTGCCGTTGAAGTGGCAACGTTTTGGACTTACCAAGTTTGACCTAAAAGTAATCATGCCATCATCAGGAAGAAGAAGACCATAGGTTGTTTTAGGGTCCATTCAGACGTGCCACGACTACAACTACGCCACAGCAGCAAAAAAGTCGCCGGGCACAAAACTATATGAAACCACATAGTTCCATTCACACGAATGACAATTTGCAATCGCGTCCAATGGCTGTCGCAAACGTGTAGTCAATACTAGAAACATTGCAGCCACAACACAACTGTTCTACCTCCTCACAGCAAGCGTTTGACCACCGACCGGGCCAATCGCGGCCACAACGCAACCAGTCGCATTTTGTGTCTGCGACAACACAACTTGAGGAGGCTACACGAGACAACTCACACACATACGAGACATTTTTGCTGTTGTGGCGTGGCCCTAGGGTTGCTAAACATACTGCTAAAAAACAGTATTATACTTTATTTCGCTGTATAAGACTGTTTCTTCTTCTTCTTCTTCTTCCTTCCCTGGTCCCATTATTTGGGGTCGGGTCTCCTCACATTTCTGCGCCAAGTTACTCTACTAACTACTAACTACTACTGTATAAGACTGTTTAATAAAAATAAATTATGCAAAATACTGAATCTAACCCCCAGTTTCTGGAAGGCTGATCAATTTGATCTGCCCCCCTAGCCAAGTTGAAGTTGAAGGTGTATGGGAATGACATATCTCAACGAAAAAGTCATTCGTTCAGATATGTCATTCCCATACATTTTGATTGTTTTCTATTAGCGTTGACGATTGTAGATTGTGTAGATTGTCAACTTGGCTAGGGGGGCTGTTATCAAATCTCATGTCAGCTCCTGTAATTGGCCGGCAAAAATGTTAACAACCAATCACAACGCTTGACCTGAGATTTGACAGCTGATTAGTAAATTTTTGCGTTGACCAGCCTTTCGGAAACTGGGGGTTAGTCTTCCTGCAACCACGAACGCTGCAAACCTTTCGAAACGTCAGGAAAACGAATTTAATATACGCGATGTAATCCGGTTAAACTTACTTTGTCAAAATACTGATTTTATTATCCATTCATAAACCACTGCCACTGGTAACCCAGAGCCATATCGTGCAGCACCCTTATTGTCTAAGTTCAATACAGCATTCACAGGTAACAGCCATTCGCTGATGATATTCAGTTCATGATAATGGCTTTGAATTTGAACAATACTACTGGTGCTATTTAAAACATTTCAACTATAAAATACTGTTTTTCTCTTAAATAATGTTTATTTACCTTCTAGGAAGGGTTCTAAACATAAAACTTGAACTTGAATGTTATGGAACATACTATATTTTGTACAAAAAGTTGGCAACCCTACGTGGCCCGTCTGAAGAGACCTTTACAAGTTAATCGACTTTTAAAATGGGAACGCAAATACAGCTTTCGTGGAACAACATAAGTCTAATCAGTTCACAGAACGTCTGGCAATTTCTGAAAGGGCTGCTATTTACGTCAAATTACTTGCTTGATACGTTTAAATGGTTTATGACAGTCTGTCACATTGTGACGAGTGATTTGACTAACCATTCAGGATCTTTGCTTGTGTTGTGATAATTCAATCTGAATCAGATCGAGAAATCACGTCCGAAAGTAACGTAGTACCAAATTTTTATACAAGTGGTTTTGTATGTATGAGTAAAAACCGACTTCAAAAATAATAAAATAATTTGTGTAAAACAGTTTAGGAAATATGTGATTTGGTTTAAGCCGCATCCTGTTCCCCGATTCAAAACATTTTCTATAAGCAGTTGTCGAACGATTCGGTTTGTTATCTCGTTTCGTCTACGACTCACGTTTTTTTTTTGTCAACCTATACTGTACCACTGCTAGGCAAAGGTCCCCCCATATTCTTCCAAACTTCTCTATCAGTAGCTTCTTCAGTCCAATTCTTGAGAAACATATCCAAATCGTCCCGCCAGCGTTTCCTCTGCCTACCCCGACGACAAATTCCTGTCTGAGGCACCCAATGTGTAGCGATCCTTGCCCACCTTTCTGGATACGTTCTGCTGATAGGGCCCACCCATTCCCATTTTAATCTGGCACACTTGTTGCCTACATCGACAATACCAGTCTTGGAGTGTATCGTGGTGTTACGAATCCGATCACTGAGTTATATACTACGCTCCAAAGCCCTTTGGAAAATCTTATGTTTGGACTTCTGAACTTCAGTCAAGGACCAAGTCTGAGCGCCATAAGAAAGGATACGCAGGATGCACATGTCGCTAAGTTTACGCTTTAGTGATAAAGGAAAGTCACCCTTCATGAGCGTCTTCATGGAGCAGTAGCTCTTCCAGGCGTTTTCGATGCGACGGTCGATTCACGTAACGAGAAAAAAAGAGATAACAAACCGAATCGGTCCAATACTGCTTATCGAAAGCGTTCTGAATAGAGGAGCAGGTTAGACTGGAAGCCGACCCCAACATAGCTGGGAAAAGGCTCGGAGATAGACACAACAACACAATACAAACTACAACATTTAATTTTATTCATATCTAGTCTAGACATTATCTATACATATTATAAATTCACGGTTCAGATATTTTCCGAATTTGTTATATTAGAGAATTCCCGGAATGCCTAATAATTTATGTAACCTAGTAACAGATAACACAATTTATGACTAACAAAGTTAACGGAATGGTTTTCGAATTCTTGACCTTCAGTACCCTGATCAAATAACGTTTCTAAACGAAGTTTGAACCAAATAATATTCAAAGAAATTCTCTCAGAATGGTTACCTAGGAAGGCGGGCTTCACAAAAATTAGGGTAGGTCTTTAATCCAGTTTTTGCCTACAAAAAAGGCTGGATTAAAGGAAGACGTAAGGGAATGTAATCATACTACGTGACCCGTTCAGGGGGGAGGGAGGTAAAAAATACCACGCTTGGTCACGGGGGGGGCTTAGGTTTTCGTCACGTAGTCAATATCCTCTACGGAAATCTCGCGCTTTTTCGAGCTATGTTCAAATATGGCGCGCAGCGTTTAGCGCTTTATAAACTCACAGGTGGCAGCACTGACGCAACAAAAACAAATATGAGCGAAAAGTTTTTTTTTAACTGTCTGTTGCCAAAAATTATTTAAAACCATATATATTTATGCATAACGACGTGAAAACTAGAGGGGAAGGGGGGTGTCTTGGCATATACTACGGGTGGGCACCGAAGGCTGGGGGGGGTACAGTTAAAAAAATGGGTCACGTAATATGTGTATGTTTCCTAATTACTCTTGAGGCTGATGTACACTAGAAGTTCCTCCGGACTAATATATAACACATATTGACCTATATTTACGGGATTTTTCACGCATATTGAAATCAAAACAAAACGAACATTTTGACTAAGCTCGACGTTTCGGCCAAGTAGCATTGGCCGTGGTCACGAGCAGACTGAAAATGGTCAAAATGTTTGTTTGATTTAATTGTGCGCGAAAAGTCCCGTTAACGTAGTTCAATATAAGTGAAATTCGCGAAAGTTGAAAAACTTCTAATAGTTACGTCATCACGACAAATTTTATATGGGACTTGTTTAGTTCCAAATACGCACACGTATTAGCGCTGTTAAAATTCCTATATAAAATGTGTCGCAAAAACTCATGTTACTCAACTCTGCTTTGAACCAGAAGTCATCGCTCAAATTCAAATCCTCGTCAAAGGCTCGTAAGCGGTTTTTTTCTTTCCACAATTTATATCTTCTGAACCCTCTTCAACAAAAGTATTCAACCGCGAGGCTTTCTTATCTTGTATGGAAAGAAAGCCCAAAAAATATGCAAGTATCTGGCTGCTTAAGATAAGGTGAACCCTGACGTTGGATGGATCACCCACTTATATTAAGCACACATGCTCGGACGAATATAAAGAGGCGGACGGAATCTCGCTAAGAAAAGATTGTTATTTTTTTTCCTAAACCCACTATAATTTGTGTTATAATGCTGTCGAAATTATAGTATGTTTAGGAAAAAAATTATGATATTATATTGTAATTTTATTTGTGACACTACGACAATGACCGCCACACGAGATTTTTTGCGTAATCGCGGCTTTTTGTCTTATTATGGGTGTGAATGTGTGAGTGCCAGTGTGCCGTACTTTTAAGCGAGCCGTCTTACTATGGGTGCTTCACTTAGTGTTTAGCGAGATTCCGTCCGTCTTTTTTATTCGTCCAAGCACACATGGTCTGCTACTGTAATTTTTCTGAAGGATAAAAACTGTGGTTTAGTATGGGTCATTTATTAAAGGGTTACCGCGAGTAAAGATGTATATGAATACTTAGTTATCTATGTAAGCCATGTGACCATATGTTTATCTAATCTCGGTTTTTGAAGTAAAACTTCTTTACGCACGCTTGACTTGAGGAGTAAGCTGGTGAATGCGTTACGAAAAGTTAGGCGAACGGAGGGGGTAGTGCGAGACGCGGAGAACGAGGCGCGCGATAGGCCGGCCACGACACAGCGCCGGCAGATGAACGCGCGCCGCGCCGCCATTCCTTTGTTCTCATTGAAATAGTATTGAGGGAGATATAAGGTAATGAAGTTTTACTAGTCATGTGGTGTAAAGCACACTCGTTTTTTTTTCTTACTTCCTTTCCTTTTCTTTAGTAAACAATCTTGGCATCTATTTTTAATGCAATTCGTCAATACATACATACATACATATTATCACGCCTGTTTCCCATTGGGGTAGGCAGAGACTATGGATTTCCACCTGCTACGATCCTGACACACCTCTTTCGCTTCATCTACGTCCATTAACCTCGTCATGCATGCTCGTCGGTTTAGAGAACTCTTAACCTGGCATTTTTTGAGAACATCCGCGATTTGATCGCGATACGTTCGCCGAGGTCGTCCCCTTCCAACTCTTCCATCAACACTCGCTTCGTATACTTGTTTCGTCAATCTCCTCTCGTCCATCCTCTCTATATGTCCAAACCATCTTAACATACCTCTCTCAATCTTTGTCACTACATCTTCTTTCACTCCACAACGCTCCCTTATCACGTTATTCCTTACTTTATCTCTCAAAGTTACACCACACATACTTTTCAAAGCTTTCATTTCTACTGCATTTATTCTGCTTTCATGTTTTTTCTGCCATACCCAACTTTCAATTCGTCAATAATTATTATTAAATGACATTATGTAAACAATTTCACACACCATTTTTTTTAAACCTAATTACATGTGCAGAACTAGTTTTATCAGTACCTAGTTATTTGAATAAAGAGATGTGCCATGATTGTTTACTAAATAAGACAAGAGAGAAAAAACAGAATTTAGTGTGTTCCAAGGCGAAATACAACAGATTGATCTGTATCCGTGCCATATTTAAGGAGGTTATTATACCACTGATACTAAACAGGAAGCAATAAAAAAATCAACAACAATTTTTTAAGCTATTGCATAGCTTCTATCGCGGGCCTTAAGCGTGGAGACCGAATCCAGAAATTCCGTAACGAAAATAACCTAACACCCCCCACTCCGACCGGCACAGCGGTTAGTACTATTAGATATTATGTGACAGCGGTGATACTTTTTAGTTTTGCCATCTATCGATGAATAGCAGAACTTTTAATGACTTTTTGAAATATCACGCTTGTCTCTTTAGTTCTGCAAATCGCCTCTAGGTGGCATTGGTTTTATCGGCGTTACTGCGCATGCGTAATCCCCCTCTTCGCCCCGCAATCTGGTGACTCATGCCTGCTTCGAGTTTCGGTGTTAGGGCACCTCCTCTTTGTATTTACATAAAAAATGCTATGCAATAGCTTTACCGCGGCAATCTCCGAGTGCCACACGTCTTTTTTTTTTAATACATATTTGTAAACAAACAAATTCACCCGTGTGTTGCGCGCGAAACTAAAACTATGCGGACAAAACCATCAAAAAAATAAGCAGATTTTTCCGCCTTTTTACAATGCCGCCGGTGACTTATTCTCAGAGTTATTCGGGATTTATCTCAAACTTCGCTAATGTTTCTAAGTGAAAATTTGGTATTAAATAACCGTAGAATTGATTAAGTATTTTTCCATGATCGAGCACATTTTATATCGTCTGCTCTATAAATATGGCTCGGTTACAGATCTCAACAGCTTGTATAGTGAAACTTTGTTTCTTTTTTAGGGTTCCGTACCCGAAGGGTGCCAAACGGGACCCTATTACTCCCGCTACGCTGTCCGTCCGTCCGTCCGTCCGTCTGTCTGTCACAGGGCTACAGCCAAATGATACATCTTTTGTACGGTAATAGGTAACCGTTTGAAATTTTCTCAGAACATGTATTGCTATGAGGTGTATCACGACAAATACCAAAAACAAAAAAAAAGTCTAAAAACAAAGTGGGTCCCCATACAAGAAATCTCAAAAAACATGCATTTTTTTCAACGTTTTTGTTCCTGGTATATCTTCAAAACGGTAATATATACCAGCGTCAAACTTGGGCAGATTATAGTGCATATTATGTAGTTTAGCAACAAATACTAAAAATAAGAAAAACATAGACATATGTGGTGGTACCTGCTTAAGAAAGACATGCAAAAATTCATATTTCGCGCACTGTGTGTTGATGTCTTTTGATAACCTCTCGTAAATTAAATCAGTTTTTATGGGGTATCGGGTCATTGAGAGGTAAGGAACCCTTACCGCGCGAGTCCAACTCGCACTTGGCCGGTTTTTGACATCACAAATCATAACCTATGTTTATTACAAATAAATGAATCTGACTTATGTGTTATTTCAGTTATTTGTGGAGGTTGTGGGTAAAGTTCTGAAGGTTCCAGTAGTTAACTAATACTTTTGAAAATAATGTAATTACTAATGATCCTTCAATAAAGAAACTTTAAATTAAATAAGAATGTAAGGCATCAGTTTCCTGAATGATGGTTAAGATTACCACATTTTTTGACTGTTTATCGCCAAGGTTTTGTACATGGGAAGTCAAAATAGTTTTTTCGGTGACCCCATGACCCATGTTTCTTAGAAAAAGTTGTTCTTAGTCCTTAGGGATTAGGACTCCTTTTACACGTGTAGTATGTATGTTGCATTAAAACATTCCAATCTGCCAGTACCGAAAAATCTTATCATCATTCCGAATTCTAAGCTCAAAAGTATTTCCCTACCGACCAGTAAACCAAGACCTCTAACTTACCATTTAATTCTCTTTATACATCGACATTTAATCTAGTAAAAGGGGTGAGGTGGGTCAAAAAATAGTGGTTTGTTCAGTTCGACGCCCGGTACAGCGTACGACCTAGTTGGACGTAGAACGGAACGCACTTGACGTCACCGGCATCGTTGTCAGTTGTCAGCCAAATGACTACCGTGATGCAACTCGCTTTGTTATAGGTGCATTGTCATGGGTGCTTTTTGTACCGAATCTGGATGACTATTGTAGTATCGTGTGTTGGTTTTTGAGCAAGTTTTGGTACTGTTTGTGTAACGTTGATATTGTTCTGTGATTACTTTTTACCATTTCAATCAATCAATCAACTCAGCCTATCGCAGTCCACTGCTGGACATAGGCCTCTCCCAAGTTGCGCCACAACGCTCGGTCCTCTGCCTTCCGCATCCAGTCCCCCCAGCCACGTTCTTTAGGTCGTCGGTCCACCTGGCAGGGGGGCGCCCTACGCTGCGTTTGCCGATTCGCGGTCTCCACTCAAGGACTCGTCTGCTTCAACGGCCATCGGTCCTTCGACAGACATGGCCAGCCCACTGCCACTTCAGCTTACTGATTCTACAAGCTATGTCAGTCACTCCGGTTCTTCTCCGGATAATCTCGTTACGGATTTTATCCTTCAAAGAAACTCCAAGCATAGCTCGCTCCATAGCTCGCTGAGCGACTTTGAATTTGTGGCCTAGCCCAACTGTCAGTGTCCACGTCTCGGCACCGTAAGTCATGACTGGCAGGACGCACTGGTTGAAGACCTTTGTCTTCAAACTTTGCGGTATGCACTTTGTTTTTTAGCATTTGAACAACAACAAAAAATACAATCGAATTGAGAACCTCCTCCCTTTTTTTTTAGTTGATTAAATGATTGAATAATTGATAGACATATAATAAATAATAATAATTAAATACTGTTGAGGATTGTGATTAACTATTTCAATTTGGATAGTGGAACCTGGTCAATACGTCAGGCTTAAAATAGGTATGTGTGCATCAATTTGAATAGTGGAACCTGGTCAAAACGTCAGGCTTAAAATAGGTATGTGTGCATCAATTTGAATAGTGGAACATGGTCAAAACGTCAGGCTTAAAATAGGTACGTGTACATCAATTTCTGTTTCGAATTAAAAATGTAACGCGGAAGTTAAAAAGCTTTTCTATTATGTCTGCTTTACGCCACTTAAAGGTTAAGCCCTAATGTCGTGATTACGCGACATATTTCGTGTATTCAAGGACGTCGGTTGCGTGACAACGTTGATTTAACGGCGATACAGCCGAGCAGTTACGTCTATTGCTTTTTGACACATAACAGATAGATGCAGAAGAACTATTTCGTACAATGTTCGATTATAAGCTCGCACAAGTTGTTCTTTCGTCTCGGCTCGAGCTTAGCGGTTTTTGATGTGTAACATCTTTCCTCTCGCTTTCCTGCAATATGTGGGAATGATTTCGTGAAAAGGGACGGAAGTGTGTTACAGGAAGCCGGGGAAGCGCGCGCTATTTGATTTGACCAATGAGCGCGCGCGGTGCTAGAGTTGGCCTTCAGATGGTACCAACCCATTTTCTGAGAGGTTGGTACTGTCAGCCATCAACTGTGCAGGCTTATGACAGCTTTAATTCCAACGTATTCGGAAAGCGCTAGTGTCGCACCGTACCACCTTCGCCATGTTCTCGTGATGCACTGATGTCATTGCCACAAAAGAAGATATTTATCGTAGTAGTAGAGCTTCTTGTGAAAAAGCTCGTCCAGGGAATTACTACCATCGTACCTACTTCTGCCTCCAAACCTAATGATTACATTAGGTTCCAGTGAGAAAAAAGAGTACGGGTGAAATCACATGAGACTTTTCATCTTTATGTCTCAGTTTGGCGAACCGACTTGCAGTACCATTTACGTAACAGCCTAGATGATATTGCAATTGGCGCAGATGGCTAGTCTCCGTCGATATTGGCCGCCGTGACCGAAATGCGGCTGGGAGGACATTAGATGGTATTGCAGTTATTACAGGTAAAGGTAACAGCTTAACATTAGGTGAGCCTTTAGCTCGTTTCGCCATGCGATAATATGAAAAAATTATGACGAGTTTTAATGTTTCAGATACTTATTGTGCTGCGAGTTGGCCTTCTGCGTTGATTTGTGCGTAACAAGCAAAAGCTAAACCTGATTATGTGAATCTATGCAAAGCTTACTCAATTATTAAGTTGAGCCGTGATTTGATACAATCTACATACAAAATTATGCTAGATAATTTGGTATTGTAATATTGTCTATTCTGTGTTTATTTAGTAAATAAAACACGATTTGAACTGTTTGACCTACAGTTATAGTAAGATTTCTAAAAATGTATATGTATATACAAAAACAGTAGAAATAATCAACTTACTGCAATAAAGTCATTTACAGTATATAGACAAAAAGTATTCTTGCATTTAATGAGTTCTTGCAGTAAGCTCCTCAACTTCGGCACCACAATCGAGGCAAAGACTCAAACTGCGGCCAAAAAGTTGGGCATTCTAAACAAGGTGAAGCGATTCTTCTCTCCTGGTCAGCTTTTCACTTTATAAAAAGCTCCAGTCCGATCGTGTATGGAGTATTGCAGTCACTTATGGGATGGCTCCGCCAAATACCAGCTTGCCGCTCTTGACTCGATTCAACGCAGAGCTGAGAGGCTAATTGGTGATGAACTGCTAGTAAAATCCAAGCTAAAAAGCTTAGCCCATAGACGCACAGTTGCTTGTTTGTCGGTGTTCTACCGGCTGTACTTTGGAGAGTGTGCGCAAGAGCTCCATGAGCTTATTCCGCCTTCTCCTTTCTTTTATCGGACTACACGATGCACTGCAGGATATCATCCACATTTGGTAGAAGTCCCTACTATCAGGACCTAGCGCTTTGAGAACTCTTTCATAATGCGCACAGCCAAGTTGTGGAATTCACTGCTGGCATCTGTATTTCCGGGCACTTACAACAATAACGCCTTTAAAGCTGGAGTGAATCGGCACCTAATAGGTTTGCTCGCTCCATCGTCAACCACATCTTGACAAAGCTGTCTAGAATTCGGTCAAGAGCAGATCTATATGTCATAAAAAAAGCTGTCGAATAAATAAGTTACAGATAAAATTATTACAAATTCAACAAGTCTGAAAAATCTTTATTTATCCATTTCCAAATGATGAAAATACTCCTAAAATGTCATGTTAACAGTTTCGGGCGCTTTCTTCTTTATGATTGACGTCATCTATCAGTGAAGTACTATCGCAGCAGCCCTTTTATGTAATTAAAAATAATTACAACTGGACAAGTTCGCCCTTTAATGTTTCATAACTGAATTAATCCGCCCTTTTATTGCCAAAGTTTTGTCTTTGATGCGAATTCAACTATACTTGACAAAGAGTTTTTATTGCCAACTTGAGTGGTCGGGTGAAGAGATTGTATTACTTATTTAAATACCTATGTAATGAAATTTTATTACAGTTTCAGTTACCCTTACTTAAAATATAGAAATAATAATATAGTTTTAATGTACCATTTTATTTGGAATAGACGTCGTTTTTGGTGTCTGAGACATTTAAATAAAAATTCAAGTCATAATTTGAAAATCAAATGTAACATTAAGAATATTTTATAAAAAAGTCATTGCATAAAAATAGGTATAAACAAAAATGTTTTTTAATTAAACGAACTTCAAACGCCATTAACGACCTATTCATAAAAACGAAAAAGAAAGTAAAAAATCGGCCAAGTGTGAGTTGGACTCACGCAGTAAGGGTTCCGTACCACCCATCGACCTGATACCCCATAGAAACTGATTTAATTTACGAGAGTTTATCAAAAGACACCATCGTCGATCGTAAGCAAAATGTGAATTTTTACATCTCTTTCTTACGCAGGTACCACCACATATATCTACGTTTGCCCTGTTTTTAGTATTTGTTGCTAAACTACATAGTATGCACTATAATCAGACCAAGTTTGATGCTGGTATGTATTACCGTTTTGAAGATAGAGCAGGAACAAAAACGTTGAAAAAAATGCATGTTTTTCGAGGTTTCTAAAACCAAAGGGTCCCCTTTGGTTTTAGACTTTTTTTTTAAATTTTAGTATTTGTCGTGATACACCTCACAGCAACACATATTCTGTGAAAATTTCAACTGGTTATCTATTACCGTTACCGATACAGCCCTGTGACAGACAGAACCCTAAAAATGAATTATAAAACTGTTGCGTTCGAAATTTAAAATAATGTATTTTAAGATTTTAAGCCATGTGTTTATAATTTTTACTTACATTTGATTTTAAATTTTTAGTTATTGTTTTTCTTTTTAAGTGTGTAAACGAGCATGAGATTATTTTACCTTGATCGTTTTTTTATTTGTTTTAAGTTTGTAATTTACTTAATTATTTCATTTAATTAATTAATTTTGATTTTTGCATTGCCATATTCATAAAATATATTTCATTTAATTATTATGTTTTTTTAAATAGATCTATCTCATGATCGGAAGTGACGTCAGTTAAGAGTCTATGTGTCGTAAAATAATCGGAATAATCTTATCTTTGCGAAAATCCTAGGATGTTTGCAAATAACCGGATAATAGTAATCTAAGAGAAACTTAACTACTCACCACGGCCACGGCTGTTCAATCTATTCATGGACAGTTGTTTGAAAGATTTGAAAGAGAGTGAAAATGGTTTAGAAATGATAGATTACTTGTCAAATGTCTCCTCTATGCCGATGATCAAGTTATCCCTGCATCGTCGGAGGGGGAGTTACAGAAGATGGTAACAATTATGGATGGTGCTTTGATGAGTAAAGGAATGAAAGTTAATGTCAGTAAGACAAAAGTTTTGGTTTTTGAAAAGGCAGAAGTTATGACAGAGTGCAATATTTTGATAGGTGACGAAAAGGTGGAACAAGTGAAAGATTTTGTATACCTGGGTTCCATGTTTACGAGAGATGGCAAGCATGTGAAGGACATTGAAAGGAGAGTGAGTGCTGGTAATCAGGTGAATGGGGCACTACACACCTTCATGAACAGCCGCAAAGTGTCGGAAAAGGCACGGCTGGCTGTTCATGGTGGAGTGTTAGTGCCTACACTCATGTATGGTAGTGAAAGTTGGGTATGGCAGAAGAAACATGAAAGCAGAATAAATTCAGTAGAAATGAGAGCTTTGAGAAGTATGTGTGGTGTAACTTTGAGAGATAAAGTAAGGAATAACGTGATAAGGGAGCGTTGTGGAGTGAAAGAAGATGTAGTGACAAAAATTGAGAAAGGTATGTTAAGATGGTTTGGACATTGGAGAGGATGGACGAGAGGAGATTGACGAAATAAGTATACGAAGCGAGTGTGGATGGAAGAGTTGGAAGGGGACGACCTGCGCGAACGTATCGCGATCAAATCGCGGACGTTCTCAAAAAATGCCAGGTTAAGAGCTCTCTAAACCGACGAGCATGCATGACGAGGTTAATGGACGTAGATGAAGCGAAAGAGGTGTGTCAGGATCGTAGCAGGTGGAAATCCATAGTCTCTGCCTACCCCAATGGGAAACAGGCGTGATAATATGTATGTAAGAGAAACTTTCGCAATCATCCGAGCTATTTTCAGGATCATTACGAAAATCCCAGTTTGTTTAACACAATTGAACTAATTGGGATGCGGCAATAATGGAACACAAATATCAAACGAAACCCAAATACTAATCCTTGATTTCAGAAAGGATTGTAAATGCAAAAAATAACTAGTCCGCCGTCAAATATGTTAAAATGTAACACACATTTAAGTAATATGAAAATCTGGACTTCTACTAAATCCAATAATACTTTACATAAACAGCCCATTATTATACCACTGCTGGGTTCAGGCCTCTTCTCCGAACCAGAAGGTTAAAGTGTTAATCCATCACGCTAGCCCAGCCCTGCTTGGCGGACTACACACACCATCGAAAACTGTATGGAGCACTCTCAGGTATGCAGGTTTCTGCACAATGTTTTCCCTCACCGTTAAAGCAAGTCATAATCAAATTTTGATTTAATAACACTTTACCCCAACTAAAAATAAAATCCACAACCATCAAACCAATGAGGCAGAAAACTTTATGACAAAATAACAACAACATTTAAAACAACAAAGTTATCACTTTAAAAGCAGTATAATGCAATTCCATTTGACGCAATCTTGTCTCGGGAGTTTGTTGTCTCGGTTTTATTTCTCCCCTCTACCGCGATCACAAAAGAGGTTCGTTACGTCGCCTTAACGGTTCACTCCTGAATGAACGGAGGAATGTTTTACAATGTCTTCTAGCTTCTTCTATAAAAGGGGGTGACGGGGTTGAGCTCTTAATTCTAAAACACGGACGCTTTCTGTAATTTATGTTGACGTAACTATTGTTATATTGTTTGTGTCATCATCATCATTTCAGCCCATAGACGTCCACTGCTGGACATAAGCCTAGCCCAGAAAGGGTCGGTATATGCCATAATCGCCACGCTTGGCAGGCGGATTGGCGACCGCAGTTGGTTGAATAAATACTCAGAGAACGCTGCTGCCCATCCTCTGGTGAACCCTTTTTACGACATCCACGAGAAGAGATGCAGTGGTGCTATTCTTTGTGTCCGGCACCACACGGACCATATTGTTTGTATTGTTTGTGAGCTTGATTCATAATACGACTTTAACATAGTTTCGTCAGAAATGTTGGAATGTTATGATAGCTTACCCTAATAATATTATTTAAACATGTTTCTGTTATAAAAAAGTTTTCAGGCTTCTGTCTGCCCAAAAAGACGGTCAAAATTATTCGCAAAGGATAAAGCGCAAACCACACAGAGCGGGTGCGGGTCGGGCACGGGTCAGGCCCGCCAGAATAAGTATATTATCTATGAGGCCCGCGGCGGTTGGAGCGCGGGAGCCGCGGGTGGCTCTCGACCCGTGCGGCCCGCGATCTGTCTGTAGTGGCGGTCCCGACCCGCGCCCACGTTTCGTGTGATGTCGTACATATAATAAAAAAGTTAATTAACAAAACCAAAAAACCCGACTGCGTATAAATATAACTGAAAAGATGTAAACAAGACTTGTGTAGGTACATGTAGGTATATGTGAAAGTATCAAATCAACACGCAGGCGGAGGCTACGTATGTTTTTGGTCATAAATTACATAAAGTAGTTCATAGGTAGCCTCCGCCTGCGTGTTGATTTGATACTTTCACATATACCTACATGTACCTACACAAGTCTTGTTTACATCTTTTCAGTTATATTTATACGCAGTCGGGTTTTTTGGTTTTGTTAATTAACTTTTTTATTTTAAATTTTTTAGTTGTCATGTTTTATCGCGCAATTAATGTAATTCATTTTAACGATGAATATTGTGTTGTTTTTTAGCATTTCTCATTCCAAATTACATTTAAACATATAAGTTGTATATATTTTTGTAAAGGATTTATAAAGCCCTTTATTTTGATACCCCACTCGATAGGTTTTGAGGGAATAAAAAATTTTTTGAAGACTTAAAATGGCGCCAAAAAGCGGCCATTTTATTTTTTGAAATTTTGATATACCCAGTGTCACTCTCATAATTAAGACGAATCTAACGACACATCTCAAGCTAAAATCCATCAAGCCGTTTAGGCTACAGCGCGTGCCAAAGAAATATACATACATACATACATACATACATACATACATACATATTCTCGAAAAACATAACCCTCCTTCTGTCGCAGTCGGGTAAAAACAGGTTAATATACCCGCCGTACACCCGACCCGACCCGCACCCGCCTTATGTGTGATTTGCGCGTAAAACTGATAACAATGATTACTACACCACCCACCCATCCAAAACATGACCACATCAACATTACTTAGCAATTAAGATTGTAGCTATATCGATTTGTGCACTAAGGTCCAATCTCTAAAATCTCAACACGATTTAAAAAATGCAAATGAAATAAAGAACTTTAGTATCCCCATTTACGTAGAAAGCAATTTTCTGACACATAAACATACATAACACGTAGTCCAAAATTTAAACCGACAACTGGAGGATACATAAAAAAGTACGATGTAATAAAAATGCAATATTTTTTAAACTATCAAAAAGTATAATGGTCTTGCAGATATCCAATCCGGTGCGATCCCGCTTAATATAATCATGAAATACAAGGTAAATATGTACAGAAGGTTTACCAAGAATATCACAGAGAAATATTATACAGCCACTTAGAAAAAATGTTCCGTGTGGTGCTGGACGTAAAGACTTGCACTACCCTATATCTTCTCATGGGTGTCGTAAAAGGCGACTAAGGGATTCACCAGAGGATGGGCAGCAGCGTTCTCTGAGTATTTAACCAACTGCCATCGCCAACCCGCCTGCCAAGCGTGGCGATTATGGCATATCCCCCCAAACTGCTTGGGGGAGGCCTATGTCCAGCAGTGGACGTCTTTCGGCTGTAATGATGATGATGATAGAAAAAATGCCAAAAAAGGCACACCTATTTCTGCCGCCGAACAGTGATGCTTGCATTGCTGTTTCGGTGCGAAGGGTACGGGTGCAGGTGACATTACAATCACATGAGACTTTCCATCTTCTTGTCTAGTTTGGCGAACGCGAATTGTGACATCATTTAGGCAACAGCCTAGGTGGTATTGCAGTTGTTATGGGCAAAGATAACTAATTACCGTCAGGTGAGCCTTTAGCTCTTTTCGCAATGTTGGCTTGTAAAATGTCTATTCTGGATTTACCCTTCTAAGAGCATGGTCTTCTCCAGGCACAAGTCTCACCAGAGAGACTGTTTTTTATAGCAGAGCTAGCACTCCCGCACCTGTGACGTCATCTGTCACCACAGCCAAGCTATTTGGTTTTAGGCTGGCAAGTTGCAATAGTTCAACAGTGACTGTAGTTTTTCAGTCTCATTCAAATTTTTTTTTTTTTGTAACTACTTTCAGAAGTGGTTTTCAACAGTTTTACAAGCCACTATACTAACTCGCAATTCTGATTTTTTGAATTCAAATGCATACCGCAGTGTCTCAAGACGAAAGTCTTTGACCAGTGTGTGTTGCCAGTAATTACTTACGGTACTGAAACGTGGTCGCTCACAATGGGCCTCATAAGAAGGCTCAAAGTCACTCAAAGGGCAATGGAGAGGGCTATGCTCGGAGTGTCCCTGCGTGATCGAATCAGAAATGAGGAGATTCGCAGGAGAACGAAAGTAACCGACATAGCCCGAAGAATTGCCAAACTTAAGTGGCAGTGGGCGGGGCACATTGCTCGCAGAACGGATGGCCGATGGGGCAGTAAAGTTCTGGAGTGGCGACCGCGTACTGGAAGGCGCAGCGTGGGTAGGCCCCCCACAAGGTGGACCGACGACCTGGTGAAGGTCGTGGGAATCCGCTGGATGCGGAAGGCACAGGACCGGTCGTTCTGGCGATGCTTGGGGGAGGCCTATGTCCAGCAGTGGACGTCTTTCGGCTGAAATGATGAAAATGATGAATTCAAATGCGAATCTTTGATTATCACTTCCTTTAACGGTGAAGGAAAACATCGTGAGGAAACTTGCACACCTGAGAGTGCTCCATACACTTTTCGATGTTATGTGTAATCACCAACGCCAATCGCCAATCAGCACTAGGCCAGGGTGATGGACTATAGGCCTATGGCCTAACTAACTCACTCTAGCATTGGTCAGGAAGCAACATGTTATCGAAGTTCGCCTTCTGCTATGTTCTATTTGACAACATAATCCTGATGTAGCCGTAGCGAAGCCGAGGAGCGGGGCGATAGTGGCTGTAACACTGGTGTAAAGATCAAAGTTCGATGCTCCGGATGCGAATAAAAATGAATAGACGAGTTTTGTTGGCTGCATTTCGTTTAAGCATATATTTTAATAGTTTATTTTATCTAAAAATGTTGTAGCAGCGAAATACATTTTGATATTTGTGGGCTGCCATGATAAAAGAGCCCTTTCGTCGGCATCTAGTTTTTTGCGATTGCGTTTCGTGAAGATAAGTGAAAAATGCCATTTTGTATTTTTGAAAGATATTATTCTATGATTTATGTTTAAACATTCAAAGTGCATTTTTCAAAACTCGCTATTTCCGACACAAAACGTTTTTTTCGCCTAGAATTTTAAATTAATTTCAACTTTTTATTTTACAATCCTATAGGGAAATTATATTGTAGTTTCTGAATCTGATCTTAACTCAATACCGCTCTTTATCATTGAAGCTCACATTTTATCAATTCTAGCGGTTTCAAGTTCTTTATTTAAATAAAAATCATCCACAATAATTATTATGGTAAGTTTTTTTTTAAATCGCCTTGAGGAAAGAAGAAACTAGTTGTATGTTCCCGAACATCAGTGGCAGATTTACCAGCAAGCTGAGTACGCTCATACGTCTAGGGCGACAAATTTTAGGGCCGGCAAATTCGAGGGCCGATTTTGAAAAGTACTGTAAGAAACTTTCATAACTTAATTTAATTTATTATTTTTAAACTGTTGTGAGCTAAATTAAGATTATTTAATTACGTTTACCGAATGTACATTATTACGTAAGTAGCATATCATTACCCTACCTTATTAGCACAGGATTGAACACCATGACTCGTACAAGATTGAGTTTTGATTAGTTCAGAAATATACCCAAAAACTATTTTTGTGCAATTTCAACTAAATTGCTGGATTGCATAAATAATCTCATAATCGTTCATCACCATTTCAGCCGAAAGACGTCCACTGCTGGACATAGGCCTCCCCCAACAGCCATATGCCATAATCGCCACGCTTGGCAGAGAATTTGCGATCGCAGTTGGTTGAATAAATACTCAGAGAACGCTGCTGCTCATCCTCTGAGAAACTCCTTAGTCGCCTTTTACGACACCCACGAGAAGAGATGGGGTGGTGCTATTATTGGTTTCAGGCACCACACGGAACAATAAATAATCTGAGAACTGATAATTTTAGAGACCGTAAAAATATACCAGCATATCCTTGGGAATGTATAAGTCCGCCACTGCCGAATATGTAGGCCTAAAGTTCAAAGCTTATGTTGTTTATTAACCCTAGTACCTGCTGCCGAATTGCGAAACTCACTCGCGATCGCAATCAATATGATTTCAATGTTCATTGCTCCGTGTGTTTTGACATTTCGTCTTATCGGCAACTACGTACCACGTAGTAGCTTCTTAAATCGTTGGTACCACGCAATGATATTGTTGTCATTTCAAAATGAAAGCTAATGTCGAATCTGCGGCCCTGCCTTCCTTCTTTATAAGGACCAATCCGGCCTCCTTCCAGCCGGAGGGGAACAGGCTCTGACGGAGGCAGCTTGTGAACAGCCGTCTTAGCCTGTCCCCCAGAGCAGCCATAGTCAGCACCCAAACTCGACCCGGAATGTCGTCAGGTCCAGGCGCGGTGTTCCGGGTCCTCAGGCGACTAACGGCCCGGTCTAGCTCTCCTTCTGTCACCCCCAAGTCCTCGGACCAATCTGGTGAAGTCATTGGGGGCACTGAGGGACCGTCCCGGACTGTTGGGCAGAGTTGTTCATACACTATTCACTTCGACATTAGCTTTCATTTTGAATACACTTTTCATTACACAATTACCCCACAGGTCCCTCTACCCTTGTAAAATGTTCCATTTCTCACAAAATCCAAACAAACGTGCGTCAAAAAAAATACATCTAAATCCTACTTAACTTGCAAGCGTCCTTTACATAAGCCTGTCTCCATCTCACTCACTTCTTTGTAACAGAAAGAGACAGGCGATAAATATTGAATGCCCCGTTACAAGTCAATAGCGGGAGAAGACACGTTCGGAATGCGTAATTGTGTGAAATAGGGGAATTGCGGGAAGATGTACGCGTGAAGGCTGTGATCTTGATACAAGTGATATGTTAAGGGTTTAAGGGTCGTGTTATCTATTAGGTGTAATCTGAGTATCGTGTTTGCATGTGATCTTATGAGAGAGCAAAAAACAGCGTTCGTATTTTTAAGGACCATCTTTTAAACAATTATTATGTTACATAGAAGAAAGCACACGGTTTAAAAGCTTCGTTTTTAGAGTGACAACGGGATGCTCACTACTATGCTTACGCAGTCTGTCCGATCTTCTGCCCGTCCGTCCGTTTTTCTAACTCTCACGGTTGAAGCTTAATTTTGGTTAGTTGAAGTTTTCACATATTAGGTGCTATGACCTCTATCATAACAAATACTAATATGTAATAATATAATAAACCTCTGAAAAAAACACTTTCTCAACATGTTTTGCCTTAAAAATCTTAATACACACAAGCATCATACTAAGTGTGATTGTAGTGCATATTCTATACTTAAATAACAAATAATCAAAAGAAGGTGAATTAATAATATGTGGTGGTACGGAACCTTAGCGCCCGAGTCCGACTCGCGCGTGTCTGGGATTTTCTCGTGTTCTGTAGCTTTAAAAGTAAAAATATTATCTGTATAATGATTTCTTAGGTTGTTTTTTTTGTTTTCAAGTGGAAATCCTCATGGATACCCTTTGTCTGGGGAAGGCGAAGGGGTATGTCGGACTCCTACCGACTAAAACCACACGGTGGCCGACCTCAGCACACAATAGAGGAGCTCCGGGAACTCCTGTGGATCGCGCCGGTGCCCCTCTGGTGCTATGCCATTTGGCACGTCCTGGGAAAGCGGACTTTCCCCACCACAGCAGTACGCGACCACCACGTACTACTGTCCTCCACAGGGTCGTGTAATGGGCGCCTTGAGTCCCCCACTCTTAGCGTCCACGATCCCCAAGGGTCCCCTTCCAGTACATGACGACAGGGGATGCGGCGTGTAGCCCTATCTGGGCTGTGCGCCAGGATGGTTGCCTCCCCGGCGCCTCCTTCTCCGAGCGGGATTGGCTCTCTGCCGATCCCGCTCTGCGGCTCCTTCTGGATCATGACAGTCTCACAGAAGGAAGCCACGGCAATCCAAGCCGTCGGCTCTGCCAGCATAGCCGACACTACTGCTGGCAGAGAAAGATCTTGCCCGATTGCCCAACCAGGTCCCGCCGCTCTGAGCTCCACGCAGGGCACTCCTCAAGCGTGTGCTGTACGGTGTCCTGGTCGTTCCCACAATGATAGCAATTTACCGTAGCTTCGCGTCCGATCCTTTTCAGGTACTCACCGAAGCAACCGTGCCCGGTGAATACCTGAGTAAGCCGGTAGGTGACACGCTCACTCCTCTCCAGCCAGGCTTCAAAGCACGGCAGGACAGCTGCGACCACACGCTTGTGCACATACTGCGGCCCTTCTAGCCGCTCGCGCCACCTCTCGAGCGCGTGACGTCGCTCCTGCCGCCTCAACATTTCAAACGCCCTCGCAGGCGCGCTTCCACCGCTTTGACGGATGGCGCGGATCTGGTCATAGACCCTCGCGTCCATGTCCGCCAAGATGTCCAACGGCGGAAAGCGTGCCAGGACAGTTGCCGCCTCAAAGGATATCGTTCGGTATCCTCGTGCGATCCGGATGGCCACTTTGCGCTGCAGGCTGTTGAACTTAGCTCTGGAGCGCTGGACGCCTGACAGTCGGTGTGACCATACAGGCGCCCCGTAAAGGGCCATGGACCGCACAACTCCCGCATAGAGGCGGCGAACTTCCTCCCGAGGTCCCCCGAGATTAGGTAGCAGACTATGCAGTGCACCGGCTACCTTCTCGATCTGGGGGACCAGGCGGTTGAAATGCTCTTTGAAGTCCCAGCGACTGTCCAGGATGAGGCCAAGGTACTTCAAGGACCGGCCCACCTGGACTTGCCCATCACCAACGCGCACCGACGAGCTGGGTGGTTCCCTGCCCCGCCGCAGGTTGTGGAACCATAGCGCCTCAGTTTTATGGGGCGCTATTTGCAATCCCAGCTCGCGGATTTTGGCCACGACTCTTGCCACCCCGAGCTCAGCAAGCCGGATGGTCCCATCAAAGGTGTCCCCGCAGGCCAGCACCAAAGTGTCGTCCGCGTAACAAACCACACTGACGCCCAGCGGGGAGGTCGACACGCAGGACCGCATCATATGCAAGGTTCCACAAGAGCGGGCCGAGTACCGACCCCTGTGGAACCCCACAATGAATCCCCCTGCGATGGACGCAACCATCCCTACCCACGTAGCTAACGTGCCTGTCGCGAAGATAGGCCCCGACAATACCCTGCAGGTAGGGAGGCATACCGTGGTGTATAAGTGCCTCCCTAATCGCATCCCAAGGCAGGGAGTTGTAAGCGTTGACGATGTCAAGACTAATAGCCAACGCAACCCCACCCCGGGATACAACCTGCTCCAACAGCGAGCGAACACGTAGGATCGCGTCAACTGTGGATCGCCTCTGTCGGAAGCCGTACTGACTATCGGCGAGGTCGGGACCAACCCGCGACAGGTGCTCAACGAGGCGTTCGGCAACTATTCTCTTGAATAGCTTGGATGCCTCATCGAGCAGGCATATGGGGCGGTATGCAGAGGGAGAATCTGCGGCCCTGCCTTCCTTCTTTATTAGGACCAATCCGGCCTCCTTCCAGCCGGAGGGGAACAGGCTCTGACGGAGGCAGCTTGTAAACAGTCGTCTTAGCCTGTCCCCCAGAGCAGCCATAGTCAGCACCCAAACTCGACCCGGAATGCCGTCAGGTCCAGGCGCGGTGTTCCGGGTCCTCAGGCGACTAACGGCCCGGTCTAGCTCTCCTTCTGTCACCCCCAAGTCCTCGGACCAATCTGGGGAAGTCATTGGGGGCACTGAGGGACCGTCCCGGACTGTTGGGAATAGTGTATGAACAACTCTGCCCAACAAGTCCGGATCGAGGGTTTCCGTAAGTGGGGGGACCCATGGACGTAGCTTGCCCAAGACTATCTTGTATGGTTTCCCCCAAGGATCCCAGGTTGTAGGGTACCTACCTGACAGATTAGATCTGCCTGGGCAGGTACACCTGTTCAGAGGCTGACAAGATGACGTAACATGTGTGGGGTAAGCTCGTTAATCACTCAGTTCGTTACGCTATGGCATCGAATGAAGACGACGGTATGCAGGCAAAAATATGTTTATCGATTTTGCTCCGGTCTGCATAGGCACAGGGTTACTCACATACACACTCTGATCTACTTTTACAGGCGCACCTGCGCAACCTGCAAACCTGTCAGGTACACCGGAGTGTTTAAGCCTCTACGCTACATAACATTTCGCAAACAAACAAACAAATACATAGCACATCTATAAATAAACTTCGCACAATAAAAATATCAAAATAATACCATAGCTAGTACATTCTAGTACAATGATAGATAGAAGCACAATGTGGGCCGTCATTCGTGTACAGTCGCGACAAACGGCGGGAAACGTAGCGTATAAAACAATAGCGTTGTCCTATACCGCGGACAATGCAGTATCGGGGACGCGGTGAAGTTTAGAAAAAAGTGGACAGGACCGAAAGAGAAAAAGTAAATGAGGAATGACGTCTGCATAAAAAGTGGATAATAGAGAAAGAGATTCGAATTGACAATAGGTTGGCTGTTAACACAGCAAGCTCAACTGATTTGCCTCTGATTTGTCTAACATTTATGCTGAACTGGACCTATTTGGCACAGTCGCTTGGTACAAGTTAGGCCACAGAAATAGATAGAGATAGAATGGTTGTAATCACAATTTTAAAGATTTAAATTGTGGAAAGAAAAAATCGCTCATGAGCAGGATTCGAACCTGCGACTCCTGGCTCAGTACGCCAGTGCTTTAGCCACTAAGCTACCGTGAACACTGCTCGTGGTATCGAAATTATCCTCCACTATACGTCTTTGAGTGACGTCAGCGATATCTTATTAAGAAACATTGTTCCTTAATTGAATTAATTGTTGATTTTTTCTTTCCACAATTTAAATCTTTAGAATTCGCTTCGCATGCGTAAAATGCGTTAAAATAATCACAATTTTACTTGCAAATCGCATTATATTTACACTTAATGACGTCATTTTTTTTTAAATTTACTTTAATCAAATGTACTTTACAGCTTTTGTTTCTGCAGTTAGAAACAGCACAATAAGGCATTTTTGCGGGTTTTTGTTACAGTATTTACAGAAACAACAAGTCATAAGGCGTACTGAGAAACGCTTTGAAATGCCCTGCACTATGGTGCAGAGTGTTGGCACGCGCACCCTGCCCACTTTTGCATTCTATCAATTTCAGTGGGCTAGGCATTTGTGAACTATTTTTTACATATGTTTTTCTCTATTGTATTGTGTCTTATATATGTGTATCTATGTGCTTTGAGTCAAATATTTTTTTATTTATTTCTTCTAATCGTAGTAAATCACCGTCTGTAAGAGGTAAGAAAAAAATTATCATGGTGCTCGTAAACGAAGCATAGCCCTTTCCATAGCACGCTGAGCTACTTTAAGTTTGTGGACCAACCGTACCGTGAGAATCCATATATTCCTCAACAATCTTAAAAAACATTGAATCAGTTAGTCAATCACAAATTCTATTCTATCTTTCAACCATTTACAAGTACCTATCTACAGCTCAAAACTAGCTTCAATATCTCCAGAAATATACACATTTCAAATCTAGCCCACCGTGCAAATTCGTCACGAAAATATACGTTTGTGTAAACATCGCAAAGTTTACGAGTCGATATCACCATGAAAGTTTTATATCGGTTCTGGTAAATACCGAAAGTTTTATATCGGTACCGATAAACACCGAACTGTCTTCTGCAACGATACATTATGCAACACAGACGCTTTTAAGAATATTGTTTGTGAGTTTTCGTTTTGTTTGAAATAAATATTTAAGCTTGTTTCAGATCGGTTGACATTTTCTAGAAATCGAATATGTCGTTTAATTTATTACAAGTTTCCGCAGTTCAGAAGTAAAGGTAAAACACATAGAGCAACCGTAACTCCAGGGAGGTAAAACAGTATATCGTGTTGAGCAATCCTACTAATATTATAAATGTGTAATTTTGTGAACATTTTTGTATGTTTGTCACTCAATAACGCTGTAATGGCTAAAAGAATTTTAATGAAATTTGGCACACAGATAAACCATAACTCGGATTAAAATATAGGCTACTTGTTGAGGACAACCCAAGGATCATGAAAGTAAACAAACGATCTGTTGAAAGGCACTTGCCATATGTATTAAAATTGAAAGTACACTCGTTCCTACGTAGCTCTGTTCTAGGCGACTAATACGTTATTCTTTCTTCAGGCTTCAGGGTTCAGGACGTCAGGATCAGTTCTTCATAGGTTGAGGTCTTGATCTGAAGCGTAGAACGAGTGACGATCGAATGAAATATTGCCCACACAAAATGCCGCTTATTCACCCGCTTAAGTAGTATTCAGCGGGGCACAAGTGGCGCGTAGTGCGCCCTGCGGCTGCTCTGTTCTTCCAACATTTTTACAAGTCATAGCTAGTTGTAGTTATGTATGGCTTATGACCTGTGATTGGTTCATGGTTTATGACTCATCAAACTGTGATTGGCTGATGATCTGTACCTAGCTATAGTGTGATTATAGCTAGATTTCATGCCCTTGTTACTTTGTACATAACGTTTCAGCTGTGTTAGCACAAGTTTTCAGTTACATTAATTAAGTTCAGGCTTGCGTCCGCAACACTACTTTTTATCCCGGGAAAATAAATAGTTCCCGAGAGATGCGCGACAAGTCCTTCTGTGATAAGCCGAGTTATTCGCAGCTATTATATGTAGAAGTTGTAGATAGTAGGGTCTTGAAAATCGTTTATTACTTCTTATTTTACAAGCGAATGCAGAGAACCAAGAAATATTACTTATAGTCTTAATAAGGCAAAACTTAACTATGGAAATACATTGAAAAAACTGGATCTGTTAAAAACTGGCCAAGCGGGAGACAGACTCGCGCACTTATGTCATTGTATTTTACAGTGTGTGTGATTACTGTGTGCATCGAAACGATTTTAATTAATAAAAATGGTACGGTAGATTAAAATATATTTTTGGAAATATCTGTAAAGACGCTTGTTATCTTAGTCTTCCTGCGACCACGAACGCTGCAAAGCTTTCAAAACGTCGGGAAAACCCATTTAAATAATATACGCGATTTAATCCGGTCAAATTTTGTTTTATTAGAATGTCTAGTGATCGCGAAAACCTAAGAAATTATTATGGAATTACTATTATGGTTAAAAAGACACAGCCCTGTGATAAAGTCGGACCGAATGTGACGGACGGATGGACAGACGTCGTAGGACTTGTAGGCGGGTAATATGATACTGTTGAACCTTTGTGTATGGAACCTTAAAAAAGACCATGGAGAGACCAATTAATTACTTTCGTGAAGTTACATGAAAATTTTACTATATTTAAATATTTTTCTACCTTGTTACAGACCCCTACATAGCATCAAAGATCCTGTGCAACGAGACGATCGTGCTGTCCCACTCGCACCCGCACGCGATTGTGTCCAGTCCCGGCTTCCCTCGGCCGTACCCAGACGACGTCGAGTGTGTGAGCGAGATAAGAGCGCCGCTTGCGCACACGCTGAGGCTTCACTTCGAAGAACTGCTCACGGAACATGAGCCACAGTGAGTGAAGTTATTTTTTCAGCGACTTGGTACAGTCTAACAAAGCAATTATTATCCAGAGTAGAGAGATATAAATGAAATTTTCTCAGAAGATTTTATGGATGTTTTCGAGTGAAATATCATTTTAATAATGGACAAATGGTCCGTGTGGTGCCGGACTTAAAGAATAGCACCACCCTTATCTCTTCTCATGGGTGTCGTAAAAGGCGACTAAGGGATTCACCAGAGGATGGGCAGCAGCGTTCTTTGAGTATTTAACCAACCAACTGCGATCGCCAACCCGCCTGCCAAGCGTGGCGATTATGGCATATCCCCCCCTTAATTGGGGGAGGCCTATGTCCAGTAGTGGACGTCTTTCGGCTGTAATGATGAATGGACAAAGTTAAACTGTATTTATACAAAACCCTAATCAAACCTTTCTATAATAATTTATTGAGAAATCTTCATCTATATTTGGGAGCCAAGATACTAATTGCTTTGTTAGACTGTACCTAAATAAAAGTTATGGATAATTATTTATCTGGATTAAAAAATAATCTGAGCATAAAATCCTGTATGGCTGTATGGCCATTGGCCATTGACCATGTACGCTTTAAGCCCGTGTTATACCGGGAACATGAAAAATATACTGCCGTTTTGTCTCCTTCATTCCGTAACTAAACTCTTATTGTGGAGTAGCTGGGTGGATTATAATTCCTGTGACTGATTTTGGGAGTGTTACGCGTTCTACTAGGTTGGACAAATCCCACAGAAAGAAACTGGAGTATGACTCGCCTTTCTTCTGCAACGGCTGCCTTCCCAATCCTCATGCTGATGTACTTGGGGTAGCTGGAGACCGCCTGGACCTCCACAACACACGGTGCTGAGAGGATCCCATGATTTCGATTATTTTATGAAGGGACGGCGCTATTCGAACTCAAACGGGTGGCGTTCACGATAACACTTAAAAGACTGTCTTCTCGTCAGAGGGCGCGCAGGATCCGCACACGATTAATGCGACACTAACGCCATTGTCGCAACGGAATAGCGAGGTACCACCGAACCGATCATCACTAGTAGTAGAGCTCCTTTGAGTGTTACGAGTATTCACAGACCAGTAAGCCTCAAGATGCCGCTTGAACAAAGTTTAGCATGAGAACGCAGTCGTAAAATGTTGGCGGGGACCGGGAGGCGGACGGCGCGTTATGATTGGTCGGCTCTAAAGTTCGGTGGTATGATTCCGTATGATTGGTGCCGCTCGCTGACGGACTGACGTCTGATTGGCGGCGGGGCATGTCATATGCAGTGGTACTGCATATTCGTTGTGACCGGGGGTGTCCGGCTAATCGACGTCTAGAGGTTTACTGGTCTATGCGAGTATTTAACCATTTACCTGTAGACATAAAAAAACTAGATAGTACCTAAGTTATTTAAGAGAGCTTTAAAAAAGTGGTGTATTTAAAAAGTATTTTACACTACAAATGAATATTTTGGTATAAACTGATAGTAATAAGTTAAATATTTAAATATGTTGTTGTAGTGTCAGACTTCATACTTTGTACCTACTATTGCTACACCCGATTGGGTAGGCTGTTGATACCAAACTTTGATAAATACCTACATTTAAGTACACACACAAGTAGTGCACGAGTGCCGGTGAAATTACAATCACATGAGACTTTCCATCTTCATGTCTCAGTTTGGCGAACTGACTTGTGGTACCATTTAGGCCACAGCCTAGGTGGTATTGCAGTTTTTGTGGGCAAAGGTAACCGCTTAACATCAGGTGGGCCTTTAGCTCGTTTCGCCATCCTATACTATAAAAAAACAATCGATACTTAACACTTATAAAGTAGAATCTACTGTATTTTAAAGCACTGGTAACCGATACTTAAAGGAATTGAATCGCTCTTTGTGCTCGATAACACCTGTACAAATATTGAAGCCATTGTTGAGGGACAGAACACTTAAAAGTACTACGTACGTATCTGAGAGAAAATTAACTACATGTACGGTGAATATTAGCATTTTACTAGACATGGGCTAACTAGCTCCGGTAAAAGATTGGATATGTAATATATCATTCCAAGTAAAGATATGTGTCCGTTTAGCATATCCATATCCGCTTAATATATCCGACACAGAAGTTACTCCACGTTGCGTGCTATGTCCGAGATTGATAACTCCGGCTTCTAAATAAATCCACCGGAGTGAGGCTGGATATAATGTAGCTAAGAGATCCGCGGAACGATTAAGTGACATAGTAACATAATAATTGATTTATTTTCATACTTTACAGGCTTAGGACTGTCTATCAAATGAAAAAATTAAAGGCGTATGTATCTATTGTACAATGGTTATCTAAACTTAGTTTTTCGTCCATACCGTTGTCGTCAATCGAATGTCGGGCGTCGGAGTTACTCGGATATGGAATATGTTTATTTTTTTGAAAGTAAAGGAGTGATACATATCCACTTTGGGATATATATCCGAAGATATAGATGTGTCCGGAGTTACTCATGTCTATATTTTACACGGAGCGACTGCCTTCAGACCTCGCATCCAAGTTACTGGGCAATACCGAATTACCGACATCATAAGGTCAGATCCCAACAGAATGCCATCAAGTCATCAAATGCAACTCAAGTTCTACCCTTATTACAATTTTTCTACAATATTTCTGGTAAAAGTACGGTACTTACATATCATAGACCTTTGACCCGTGTTTTATTTATTATTATTACTCAACAAGTTACGGCTATCCTTACCTTTTAGAGAAATAGAATAAATATAGAATTACCAATAGTGTTGCTGAACTATCGGCATCTGACTTTGAAAATCATATCGATACTATCGAAGTACAGGTCACTATCGATAGTTTTTTTTTGTTTTTTTTTTGTTTTCATACTATCGGATGGTGGTGGCCCACCTGATGTTAAGCGGTTACCTTTGCCCATAACAACTTTAATACTTCTTAGACTGTTGCCTAAATGGTAGCACAAGTCGGTTCGCCAAACTGAGACATGAAGATGGAAAGTCTCAGTGATTGTAATTTCACCGGCACCCGTACTCTTCAGACCGAATCATAGCAATGCAAGCATCACTATTTGGCGGAGAAATAAGTACAGTGGTAATACTTCCCCGGACGATCTCTTTCACAAAGGAGCTCTACTACTACTGATAGTACAAAACTATTGATACCTTCCGAAGTTTTTATGAGATTATCCGGAGAAGAACCGGAGTGACCGACATAGCTTGTAGGATCAGTAAGCTGAAGTGGCAGTGGGCTGGCCATGTCTGTCGAAGGACCGATGGCCGTTGGAGCAGACGAGTCCTTGAGTGGAGACCGCGTATCGGCAAACGCAGCGTAGGGCGCCTCCCTGCCAGGTGGACCGACGACCTAAAGAACGTGGCTGGGGGGGACTGGATGCGGAAGGCAGAAGACCGAGCGTTGTGGCGCAACTTGGGAGAGGCCTATGTCCAGCAGTGGACTGCGATAGGCTGAGTTGATTGATTGATTGAAGTTTTTATGCATTATTATCGATACTATCGGTGAAGGCCGGTCGTTTTTGGGGACTTTATTTTCGACGTTCAATAAGCGCTAATTGGCTCTACTTCATGAAGCTTAGCCGACATTGAATAAATGCCATTTTGATATTTTGATTTTATTGATAACATCGATACTGCCGGTAGTATCGTAGTAGTTTAGTAGTTTAGATTTGACTGTGTGACAGTAGTAACGCTTGAAATAGAAAACCGCCCCTTATTGCTCACGAAATAAAGACGCTGTCATTGTCAAACTCTTACCACTGACCTGCGGTCGTCCTTAGTTACTATTGGCTTCCAATACTATCGTATCGATACAAAGTGGATAAATAAATAAATAAATAAATGAATATTTTTGGGACATTTTTACACAGCACCATCTAGTCCCAGACTAAGCAGAGCTTGTGCTATGGGTACTAGACAATGGATATAATACTTGTGTACTTTTTTGTAAATACATACTTATAAGTATATAAAATAAATAAAAATAAATATCTTCGGGACATTTTTACACAGCACCATCTAGTACCAAACTAAGCAGAGCTTGTGATATTGGTACTAGACAATGGATATAATACTTATATACTATTTTTTTTTGTAAATACGTACTTATAATACATAAGAAACACCCAGACCAACACAAACACTTATGTTCATCACACAAATATTTGGGTCCTGTGGGAATCGAACCCACAACCTCGTGATCAGCAGCCCGAACCTCGAACCACTAGACCACAAACGTCGGTAAGCACTGTTGTACTCTACCAGTAGTCGCAGGTTCGAATCCTGCTCGTGAGTGAATTTTTCTTTCCACTTTTTATATAATTCAACATCATTTCAGCCAAAAGACGTCTACTGCTGGACATAGGCCTCCCCCAAGGGGAATATGCCATAATCGCTACACTTGGCAGGCGGGTTGGCGATCACAGTTGGTTGGTAAAATACTCGGAAAATGCTGCTGACCATCCTCTGGTGAATCCCTTAGTCGCCTTTTACGACACCCATGAGAAAATTCTTTACGTCCGGCACCACACGGAACGGTTTATATCTTTATAACTCTGTAATTGGAAAACATAACGCCTACATATTGACCTTAGTGATCAGTAAATGCTGATCTTGGCCAAGGTTCAGAGTTCGATGCCCAGCAAAGGTGTTATGTTTTAAATGTGAGAACTAGCAATTTTAATTTCACATTAAAACTTGTTAACTAAAATAAATGGTGAACACATATTTTTTCACAAAAATATCATAGAGGCACTTTTCTTAAAAAAAGTTTTGCTTATAAAAAAAGGTCGTTCCTTTCATAGTTCGGAATAAAAGTAAAATATTAGTTTAGGTAAATGTTGGTATGATAGATAGTTGGGTCGCGTCGCTGTCACGCGTGGGCGATAACATATAGTGCTGAATTATTTGTTTTTTTTATACAATATTTTGTTAGTTTTATCATGTTACACTACACCATTTATCACTATTCTTGGAGATAGAATACGTCGTGAATAAATCTACATTGTGGATACAAACTAACAACAGGAGAGGGAAAAAGGTGAGAAACAAAACAAAATTATTATTAAAATTGTGTTTTTTTTTTCAAGTATTTATCTAAAATCTGTCACATTGTCGATTATACTAAATAAGCTAACCGAGCGTAGACGCGGCATCGACGATATGCTACGACCGCGTAGCAGCCTACACCGTACCTGGCTGGCTACGCCGTAATAGACAATGTGGAATTCTGTAATATAAGTTCGATGTGCTACGACCGCGTAGCAGCCTACACCGTACCTGGTTGGCTACGCCATAGACGATACAAAATTCTGTAACATTAGATCGATGATGTGCTACGACCGCGTAGCAGCCTACACCGTACCTGGCTGGCGTAGAGTCTACGGGGTAGCCAGCAAACGAAATTTTACAGAATTTCGTACCGTCTACGGCGTCGACAATAGGAAATTCTGTAACATTTTGTTTTTACGCACTAGGAAAAAGGAATTAACCTTACCTTTTATTAATATAATTTTAATTTGATATAGGAGAGACATTGCCAAGGACATTCTTATATTCAGCTGTGGACTGCGATAAGATGAGTTTGTTTGTAAAGTTTTAATATGGAACGCGTCAATCAAACAAGCTTGTTACGCTAAGACTGTCTTTATTCCAACCTTATTTCCGATACCCACATTTACTAATCTCATACATTTATTTACCAAATACCTACAATCCCCTTCTCAAACAATATTTGATTAAATTCATTTACAATCTTAAATTATAATATGATGAAACTATTACCATATCATTAAGTTAATTTTTTTTATGAACCTACCTACAATAATTATTTAGCAACATAACATTTCCCATTAATAAAATAAACCTTCTAGTTTTTTTTTTTTTATAAATAACAAACAAGTAATATAATTCATTAGCATTTAGTTACTTTGATTGATTACATTTACAATACAAAAGGTAGACCATAATTTTAATACATACATTAACAACTGATTATAGTGTAATTTTTACTCACTATAATGAATAACATGATAAGGGAGCGTTGTGGAGTGAAAGAAGATGTAGTGACAAAGATTGAGAAAGGTATGTTAAGATGGTTTGGACATATAGAGAGGATGGACGAGAGGAGATTGACGAAACAAGTATACGAAGCGAGTGTGGATGGAAGAGTTGGAAGGGGACGACCTCGGCGAACGTATCGCGATCAAATCGCGAATGTTCTCAAAAAATGCCAGGTTAAGAGTTCTCTAAACCGACGAGCATGCATGACGAGGTTAATGGACGTAGATGAAGCGAAAGAGGTGTGTCAGGATCGTAGCAGGTGGAAATCCATAGTCTCTGCCTACCCCAATGGGAAACAGGCGTGATAATATGTATGTATGTATGTATGTATATTTCAAAATATTATTTATTAATCATTCATGCATGATATTACAAATAATACCAGACAAAACTACAATTTCTTTCAATAAATATAACTCAAAACATTGCAATAATCATACTAATTTCATTATTCATGCATTTACATCTTTTCATTATAGGTCATTTCATTACTACATGCACTAAATCTGTTTGATTCACACATTGAAACGATTATTTTATACCTACTCATTAATTAAAATTATACATTCTCTTTTATTTATACATAACATAAATTTATAATTTTTATTTGTTTATTTTTATTTCCAACTTTACAATTTTATTAAATAACTCAAGATGGTTTACCTACACTACCTACTAATTTACAACCATTACCTTGAAGTCGGAATCCCAAGTCCTGAGTATTCCCAGCGATCAGGAGGTCTCACTGTCCTGCCAGAACGAGTTTGATAAAAATTAGTATCATTGCGTAACTGTACTTGTGTTGGAACTGTTTGAGGAATACCGGAGCCGTGACTTAATTCTTCTGACGTTAAATAACTATGTGAGTGGTCTCGCGTCACACCTACATTAATATCATCATAAAAATAATGATTATCATCACAATTTCGCCTTTGTGAATCGATTATGATATGTCGTCTATTTCGTCTTAAAGTTCGTCCTGTATTCAACTTAATTAAATAAGATCGACAACCTAAAACTTGTTGAACTGCTCCTGGAGTCCACTGACCATTCATTTTAATTTTAACTTTTTGTTGTAGTTTTAAGGGCACTAAAGTCCTAATTCCCCTATCAAAGTATTTTTTCTGACAATTCTGACGCTCTTTTAGTAGGTCTTTTACTCCCTTTTGTATCTTAGGCAACAATAAGCTAGGGTGGCACGGTACAATACTCCGTAATTTTCTATTATATAATAATTCAGCAGGTGAGGCTAGTTCACAGCTGATGGGTGTATTGAGGTACTCTAATAATGCTAAATCAAAATCTGACCCATTATAAGTTGTCTTTCTCATCATATTTTTTATTATTTGTATAGTACGTTCGACTTGACCATTTGATTGCGGGTACCTCGGGGAAGATGTAATGTGTTCAAAATTCCAGTTCACTGAAAATTCCTTGAACAAACCTGATGAAAATTCTGGACCGTTATCCGACATTACAATATGGGGTATTCCATGACGCCCAAACATATTTTTTAATTGTTTTATAACCTCCATCGAAGTATTACATCGCAATTCCGTTAATTCCACAAATTTATTATAATAATCAACGACAATCAAAAACGACTTTGTACTAAAGTGAAATATATCAGTCCCAACCTTGTACCAAGCCTTGTCAGGGACTGTATGTGATATGAGCGGCTCCTTTGTATTTTGTTTTCTATAGGTTAAACACGCTTGACAGTTTGACAGATAATCCGTTAATTGTGAAGTCATGTTGGGCCAAAACATAATTTCCCTAGCTCTAAGTTTACATTTTTCTAAACCTAAATGACCAACATGTATGTTTTTTAACATTGTGTTTCGCATGCACTTCGGTATAACGATTCTATTTCCTTTCCATACTAAACCATAATTTACAGTTAAGTCCTCTTTACTGTCCCAATAAGGTTTCAATACATCACTAATTTCACTTTTATGCGAAGGCCAGCCACGTTTTATAATCCTAATTAAATCCTGCATCTCTGTGTCTTCTTTGGTACAATTTTGTATCTGTATAAAATGCGAATCGGTAAGCGGGTTATCAGCTGATATTGCACAAACTTGCGCTTGCGCTTCCAAATGGTCGCGCGGCGTCGTGTTGCTATCGCTTCCCGGTGCGACTGCCCTCGACAGCGCGTCTGCTATATATAGGTACCTACCTGGCTTATACACTAATGTGAATGAATACGGTTGAAGTCTCATTAGCATCCTTTGTAAACGCGGTGGAGCATTACATAACGGTTTATTTATTATATTAACTAAAGGTTTGTGATCAGTTTCTATAGTGACATCTTGTCGCCCATAAATGTATGTGTAAAACTTTTCACATGCAAAAACACAAGCATACAGCTCTTTTTCTATCTGTGCATAATTTTGTTCAGTTTTTGTTAATGATTTTGAAGCATAACAAACTGGCAAATTATCCTGCATTAAACAGGCGCCTAAGCCATTTTTGCTTGCATCTACCGATAACACAACCGGTTTCTCTAGCGTGTAATATTTTAATATCGGAGGACTACTTAATTGATCCTTAATTAATTCAAAACATTTCTCATGTATATGATCCCAATGCCACGCTACATCTTTTTTTAATAATTCTCTGAGTGGAGCCGTCTTATCAGAAAAATTGGGGATAAAATTGCTTACATACGTTACAATTCCCAAAAATCGTTCTATTTCTTTTACATTCTCTGGTGTAGGCATGTTTTTTATTGCTAAAACGTGTTTGCTATCAGGATAAATTCCATCTTTTGTTATTCTATGTCCTAAGTATGTAAGTTCACTTAAGCCTATTTTGCATTTTGACTTATTGAGCTTGATGTTAATATCCCTACACTTTTGTAACACTGTACGTAATATTTGATCATGAATTTCTTTTGTTTTTGCGAAAACCAAGATATCATCTACAAATTGCACCACGCCGTTAATGTTTTCGAAGTACCCACAGAGTCTTTTGTGAAATATTTCCGAGGCAGAACTAATTCCGTAAGGCATACGTAAAAACTTATACCTGCCATTTATAGTATTAAAAGTACATAACTCCGAACTACTGCTATGTAATTTTACGTTCCAAAAACCTTGTTTTGCATCTAATGTACTAAAATATTTTGCACCTGATAGGTTAGCTGTTATTTCATCTAGAGTAGGTAACTTGAAATGTTCACGTTTTATTGACTTATTTAAATCACGGGGGTCCAAACATATGCGAATATCCCCCCCCCCATTAGGTTTCTTCACAACTGTCATACTGTTGACCCAATCCGTGGGTCCCTCAACCTTTTCAATAATGCCATCCTTTTCCATTTCTATTAATTTATCTTTGACTTTTTCCTTTAAGCCTCTGGTAATTTTCTAGGGGCGTGCACTACTGGTTGCGCATCATCATTTAATATTATTTTATAAGAGCCTGACAAACAACCAATACCCACAAATAAATCAGGAAATTCATCTAAAATACTTGACCTATTTTTTTACCATCACCCTTTTTATTAATTTTAACTCCTCACAAGAACTTCTTCCTATAATTGGAACAGATTGCGTATTCACCACCACAAATTGCAATATATAAACACTATCCTTATATGTAACCTTTAAATAAAATTTACCTAAAACATCTATATTACTGCCCGAGTAACCCTGTAATTTCATAGTTGTTTTCACAAGATCCTTCTCTAATATATTAAGTTTATTTATGTAATATTTTGGCAATATATTAACGTCAGCTCCGGTATCCAACTTAAAATCTATGTATTCTTTATTAATCAACAATACTACTGACCACTCATTTTTACAAGAACAATTATTATTAACAGTGTTAATTACCTGATCGCTTGAACTCTCCTGGACTTCGTAGACTCGACACATTCTAGCATAATGATTCATCTTTTTGCAAGAATTACACTTTTGTCCATACGCCGGGCAATTAAATTTCTTATGACTAGATCCACATTTCCCACACGTTCTGTTGTTCACCGATCGTTTGAAGTAAGACCTATAATTAGCATTTTCGCTTGAATGTGACTGTTGGTGCTCATGCGTCCGTGTATCGTTATTTGCATATTTTTGATGAGGTGTCCGCCATTTTGATTGACTTCCTTTTACACCAGATGAAGTTCGTGGTCTAGTCCCTTTTACATGATGAACATAATTATCTCTCTGCTGCTCAGACGTAACAATCTCATTAACATTATGCTCCTGCTTCTCTTGTCTTATTGAACACGCGACCTTTCCGCTAATATGCAAATATCCACCGCCTTCGATAAAGACAAATCTGTTTCTCGTAATAATCGTTCCCGTCGGGATCCATCTCTTATTCCACATATCATTCTATCTCTAACTAAGTCATTGCATAATTCCTTAAACTCGCATTTTCTTGCAATTTTATTTAACTCAAACACATACTGCTCCACTGACTCAAATTCCTGTTGATCTCTTGTGAAAAATGCATGCCGCTCGATTGTTATATTCCTTTTTGGTAGAAAAAATCCATCAAATGCTTTAAGTAGTTCACCAATCGTACTATATTCTCCTTTAAACTGCTCATATACTTCACGACACTTCTCGCCGATTATATGCAACAATATGTTTATCTGAACTTTCTTTTCTTTTCTGTGCAATTCACAAGCTTCATAATATATCATAAAGGAACTTTTCCATTTTTCCCAGTCTTTACATAAATTTCCAGAAGTCACGTTTTTTAGGTCATTTTCAAAAATAAACGGTTGAGGTGGTTGCAACATAGATTCCATTTTCGAGGTTATAAACACTCTGTTTCTTGATATGTTTCACCGACACTATTTCTGCTCGACATTTACTAGTAATCGAGTTTCCGTATACCACTTCGTACGTTGTTCAAAAAAAAATTATATTCGGCATCCTACCGGCTGCGCCATGTAAAGTTTTGATATGGAACGCGTCAATCAAACAAGCTTGTTACGCTAAGACTGTCTTTATTCCAACCTTATTTCCGATACCCACATTTACTAATCTCATACATTTATTTACCAAATACCTACAGATTGATAGGTAGAACAAAGATATTCCTAGAGGTATGGATATCAGACCCTGGGCTGGGCAGCATTTGGCAAACTTCGCCGAGTCTTCTCGTCACCTATACCGCAAAGTTTGAAGACAAAGGTCTTCGACCAGTGCGTCCTGCCTGTCATGACTTACGGTGCCGAGACGTGGACACTGACAGTTGGGCTAGTACACAAATTCAAAGTCGCTCAGCGAGCTATGGAGCGAGCTATGCTTGGTTTCTTTGAAGTATACAATCCGTAACGAGATTATCCGGAGAAGAACCGGAGTGACCAACATAGCTTGTAGGATCAGTAAGCTGAAGTGGCAGTGGGCTGGCCATGTCTGTCGAAGGACCGATGGCCACTGGAGCAGACGAGTCCTTAAGTGGGGACCGCGAATCGGCAAACGCAGCGTAAGGCGCCCCCCTGCCAGGTGGACCGACGACCTAAAAAACGTGGCTGGGGGGGACTGGATGCGGAAGGCAGAGGACCGAGCGTTGTGTTGCAACTTAGGAGAGGCCTATGTCCAGCAGTGGACTGCGATAGACTGAGTTGATGATGGATATCAGACAGCAGTCCCTCGACAAAATCTCGTTATTATTAAATTCATCTTTAATCCAATAAGACTGGTTATCACCCACAACATTGCGATAACTTTATAACGAGCATTTTAAAGGCTGTCTAACGATAAATGTTTTATTCAAGCAATCTAGTTAATGTATATTGTTATTAATCTTTTATCTTCGCAAACAGAACCTCATTAAAATATAACAACAGTATAAAAGCTCTCGTTGATTATTATTCTAAAAACATTACTATGGGCTTAAGGGTGGCTTTCCACTAGAGCTATGCAGGAAAACTAAGGCCGAGGTCTGTTACAAGCGCCATAGGCCGCGTCTGGCGTAACGCTGTACGCGGCCGACGAATGCTTATTATGGAAATGAAAGAAAGAAGAAAGAAAAATGATTTATTGCCACAACAAGACGACATGCGGTAGGTGCACATAAAAAATTACTTAATTAGGTACATTTCAGGAATCATTTTATCAATGTATGATACCTAGTTTGCGTGTCGTAGCTGCGGCAAAGAGGTTGACACTCAGCATGATGCTGTGTTGTAACGTGAGCCACAACACAGCGCTGATTTTCAGTGTCAACCCCAAGTGATGAGCGGGTGCCAAGCCAGCAAAAGCAGCCAATGATTATATACCCAAAACAAATAAAGCAATATTATGTAAGAGTGTGTGGGTGTGGGTGTGTGTGTGTGTGTGGTGTTACAAATACTTTATATTATATACACATACTTACATAACCATATTATTACATACATGATACATGAAACTACTCTTATGAGAAAGAGCATCTTCTGTATGGGCCTCATTATTTTTAATAAGATACCACAAGCTTACAAACAATTAAGTAACAATCTGTTTAAAAAGAAGATGCGAAATTTATTAACAGGCAAGTGTTATTATTGTATAAGTGACTTCCTAACTATCACATTATGACATACATACCTACTTCTAGAATATTATTTATTAAATTTTTATTCTGACATAAATTTCTATTTTATTATTATATGTTTTTTTTTTTTTTTTTTTTTTTTTTTTTTTTTTTTTTTTTTTTTTTTTTTTTTTTATAGTTTAGGATGGCGAGACGAGCTAAAGGCCCACCTGATGTTAAGCGGTTACCTTTGCCCATAACAAATGCAATACCACCTAGGCTGTTGCCTAAATGGTACCGCAAGTCGGTTCGCCAAACTGAGACATGAAGATGGAAAGTCTCATGTGATTGTAATTTCACCAGCACCCGTACCCTTCAGACCGAAACACAGCAATGCAAGCATCACTATTTGGCGGAGAAGTAGGCACGGTGGTAGTACTTCCCCGGACGAGCTCTTTCACAAAGGAGCTCTACTAATACTAAATTAATAATTATTGATTATTTTGAAATTTATAGACATTTCATTATTTAATTTAAATTATTTTGTTAAAATACTTAAATTTGTACGCCTTGATAGGCAAAACCGAAATTTTGAAAAAAAAAAAAAATTGAAGCACCAACATGGTGCTTCAATTTATTTTATATCTTGCATGCTTTAATTTGTATGTAAACGCATGTTTGACAAATAAATGATCTTTATCTTTATCTTTATGATTATTATAAATGCACTAATAGTGGTCTCTCTCAAACGTATCACAAATTGTGAGCACGGCCTTGTAGTAAGCAATAACCTGTATTTTTGCGCACATGCCACAAAAAAAGTTGACGGCATAAATGTTTCTTTTGATTGGTAACAAAACGATTCATACGTCGTGTGCTGGGTGTGGGCTGGGTTGAATGCAGTGATGCGAAGCGCCGCTCTGTTTGACGTGCAATAATTACTTTATACCTGTGTGGCTATTACCAAATTTGTCCAATTAGTTGTGACTGTGATTACCACCTAATCTGATAAAAAAATAAATAAAAAAAAAATTCATTTATTTCGGGTTTAACCCATATCATAAAAAACATGTCGTACAAAATTAAATTAAATTAAAAGAAATGCATACATAGTTAAAATCATGCCAGATAAAACACTGTTCAAAATTTAGCGTTGTAAATGAGATTTCGTGTTATGTTTCGAGTTTACACGTAGTTTTGTCGTGTTGTAGGACGTGCTATGAATCACAAATAAGCGTGCTAATAACAATAAGATGTGATAATTTATATCTAAGCTTCACACATAAAAATATTAACATACAACCACAGACATGGTAAAAAATATATAGACGAAGTGCTGCGAACAATCATAGTGAAGCCAAAAAAACTATGCTCCGTCGTGTACAACCAGCGCTCACGCATAAACTATGCACCTGAAGGATATTTCGGATAGTCCGTGTGGTGCCGGACTTAAAGAATAGCACCACCCTTATCTCTTCTCATGGGTGTCGTAAAAGGCGACTAAGGGATTCACCAGAGGATGGGCAGCAGCGTTCTCTGAGTATTTAACCAACCAACTGCGATCGCCAACCCGCCTGCCAAGCGTGGCGATTATGGCATATCCCTCCCCTTAATTGGGGGAGGCCTATGTCCAGTAGTGGACGTCTTTCGGCTGAAAAAATGAAGGATATTTGCTTTCGCGATGCTTACTGGACGATGACGCGACATGTGTACTGAGAGGGGTCAGCACGGTTTGAGGTGCATGTTTTTGCGTGAGCGCTGGTTGTACACGAAGGAGCATAGTTTTTTTTGGCTACACTAGATTGTTTGCAGCACTTCGTCTAGTAAAAACAGGTTAGGGAAAAAAGTGAATGAATACAAAGCTAACCCGACAGTAACTCGTCATAAATCCAAAATAAACAGACAGAGGTGTTTCTCATCTAGCAAACCGCAGACACGAAGCAACGAATTTAGGCTCACGAAGTGTATATAATCTGGATTTAGTGTACTCGCCAAGAATCAGGCCTCTGACTAAGGTGCCGTCGATGTAAACCTTATTCGTGTAGTAATAAAGGCTAATTGCCCTTGAATGTTCGAATTAACGAAGTTACTCATGCAATACGTGATACATATTCATAGGGTTTCACGTTTGGTATTAGTTTGGAGAAATAAGCGGTTGAATGCGTCGTAATTCATTTTATTTCAATTTGTTTAAAATATCTAAATTGTGGATACTGCGCTAAAGCTACGCCGTAGCGGTAGCTACGCTGTAGCGGTAGCTACGCCAGCTACGCTTTCGTAGCAACTCGTCCGGGTCGATTTCACAGCCTACGAATGAAGTTACACTAATGAGATCGTGACACAAATGATATCTAAATCACACTAAAGATGTGCATATTTTTATTGGATTATAAATGTAAATTAAGTCTTCTTATGATCAATATTAAAACCTTTGACATCGAAACAACAATTGATAAACTTTTTTACAATTTGTTAACAGTAATCTTCATCAATATAAATAAGGCTAAACTTACTTTATAATCCAATAAAAATATGCATGCCATTAGCGTGATTTAGATTTCATTTGTGTCATGATCTCATTAGTGTAAAATCATTCGTGGTACCCAATTTTATGTGAAATCGACCCGTCCATCAATTACGTTCCTTTTTCGAGAATTAGCTGCAAGCTGAGCTTTAACCATTATTTTTAGTCTAAAACAGTAACTATTTAAAACTTAACTGTACACGCTGAATTTTAAGTGGTTTTGCAAACGAAAAGAGACCATTTTTGACGACATCTGTGGTCTAGTGGTTCGAGTGTTGTGACACTGTAGGGCCAATCGGATTTATTGTACGCATTATATTCAACATTAGGCGTCTATTGGACTGTATGGTCGTTGCTTTTGAAAGTACAGACGTAAAGATTTTTTACAGAATCCTCTATAACGCTATCGTGCATCGCTTCAACCTTTGACTTACAGAAATCAAAACACCCCAAACAGATAGCTGAAGTCAGTAATTAGTGTGCGCCAAGTTTGCGTTTACTTTAAAAGTTAAGCGCACTTACGCCTCTTCACACTTCCGCCGAGTGACATCATATGTAGATTACACTTTATAGACTTGACTAATGCGCTTACTTACATTAATTTAACTTGCGAAGTTAATGTCGACACGGAGGTGCCATTAGGGAAATTGAGCAGAGTTTCAATTAGGTGTGGTTACAATATTGATTACTTGTACATTCAAAATAATAAGGGCTTACGTAATTAATTACAGGAAGGCAGGGAGCGTGTTGGTAATGAAACAAGAATGTAGGATATATTACCAAATTAAGATTAATACATAAAGGTACTAGTCTATACCTCTGGCTTCGCCTACGTAAAATTCGGTTTATCACAGAAAAACGTCATCTCTTATCTTTTGGGACCTGAATATCTTCCCGGGATAAAAAGTAGCTTATATATTAATATAGGCTGTAGTCTATACGTGTGCAATTTTTTATCCAAATCCGTTCAGCCATTTCAGCGTAATTAATAAACAAACATTCATACTTTCGCATATTAGTGTGACAAATACGTTAGAAAACGTCACGCGTGAATAATGTCACGTCAAGTTAAAACTACTTTTATTGCATAGGTACATTGGGATTTGGCTTCATCGGCCATCACTTTCCAGGGGGCCAGCCCCTCCCTTCCTAAGCCTTGAAAATAACGTCACTGGGGTTAGGTTAGGGGTTTTGTTAATGATGCGCATATTACTTAACTAGGTTAGGTGACACCCACGGCATTGCTCGTATGATAATTCCAAGCTAGGTATCTCGTGCTAAGTTGTATCAACAATTGTTAATTACTTTAGTCATGATGCAGTAACAAATCAATAAAAAGCCATAGAAAATATGCCTCTGCAATGGATTTCCCAAAAGGTCATAAAAATTTGAACCTGCGGTATGAATTGACAAGTCATGGACTCCGCTAACCGCCATCAAACAAGGTTCCACCAATAAAACTTTATAATGACACGTTCTGTTGTTTTGTCTTCAAAATAACCTTTTATTTAGACCACACCTAGCTCGTTATACATCAGTCTGAATAATACATCACATAGTCTAGAAACACGTCGTATCTCATCGTAAATCGCTTTTTGATGTTCGGTCGACGGCGGCGTGGCATTATACTTTATCTATGTAATGTTTCACTACTTATTGTAGTATAGTGACAAATCGTTTCGCGCCATTAACGTGTTCGACGGGAGACTAGTCGTTAACAGGGATTGGAGTCTATGAGTACACGACTGTCCAATAAAATGAGCGTAATGTTTTCAAGGTTCATGTATAATATAACATAACATAACCAGCCCATTACTGTCCCACTGCTGGGCACGGGCCTCTTCTCAGTACGAGAAGGCTAAGGCCTTAGTCCACCACGCTGGCCTAGTGCAGGTTGGTGGACTACACACACCATCGAGAACTGTATGGAGCACTCTCAGGTGTGCAGGTTTCCTCACGATGTTTTCCTTCACCGTTAAAGCAAGTGATAATCGAATATAAATCGGCAAATGAATTCGAAAAGTCAGAGGTGCGGGCCGGAATCGAACTCACACCCTCCTGCATGGAAGGCAAGCGTTCAACCACTAGGCTATCACTGCTTCATGTATGTTTGTTTGTATTTGCGTGAGTTTCTTTTTTCCACTATGCCCTCAAACGCCTGATTCAATTTAAAAATATGTGGTATCATTAGATTTGTCATGACACCGCCAGTGTTATTGGCTACATGTTTTGTTTTAATAATTAACTAGCCGATCCGCCCGCCAAATAGCCTATACCCGCGACTTCACCCGCGTGGATGTCGTTTATCGCGCATCCCTCGGGAACTGTTCATCTTCCCGGGATACAAAGTCTATATGTTAATCCGGATTATGTTCTAAAATTTAATTAAAATCCATACTGTAGTTTTTACGTGAAAAACTAACAAACATCCATACATCCTCACAAACTTTCACGTTTATAATATTAAGTAGGAGTAGGATAGGACATGGCATTTTTTTTTTTATTCCTAACAGGCTTGCGTTTGACCGCCACCTCACCTGATGTTAAGGGATGGTGTGGTCGACGATGGTTCACGCTTGCCCAGCAAATATCTATTCACTCGAGCCTCAAAGGCCACCAGAGTTATCTTATTGGATTATAGAATATGTTGTAGGATTTTATTGCATTGCATATTCAACTAAAATAAATTTCATCAATATGCAATACATATACAACGTGAATATGACAATACGACAATAAATGAAAACACGGTTATTACTAGTCTATAGAAGCAATTCAATAAATAAATAAGTTGACAAACTTAAATTTAAAAAACCAATATTTTTAACAAATCATATATTCAAATATCGAAATAATAAGTAAAAAAAAATATATAAAATAATAATATTAAATTTTTCATTCATTCATTCATTCACCATTTATAATCATCTGTAATTATTGAGGAAGAGAGTTTAAAATCATATGGATTCGCACAGGTCTTTGACCTAACGATCTATGCCAGAAAAATAGTCCTACATTCAAAATTAATATAATTAAAATTATTTCCTGTGGCTATACTGTTATCTGGATTTGATTGATGTTTTGTGTACAGTCAGAAAACGTGTTATAATTCTGTACGTGGTTTTTTTAAATGTCGTATTGTCATCTCCACTTTATATATTTTCCTATAGTAAGTGTGAGGCAATGAGCAGAAGCTTTTTTTCCATATCATCCATACAAGACAGCAGGTCTTATCATGGCCTTGTACATATTCCCCATTAGTTTAAGGGGAATTTGGGAGTCACATGTAGTTCCACTGTACACACAGTAGTTACACTGCACATGTAGGACACTGACAGTTGGGCTAGTCCACAAATTCAAAGTCGCTCAGCGAGCTATGGAGCGAGCTATGCTTGGAGTTTCTTTGAAGGATAAAATCCGTAACGAGATTATCCGGAGAAGAACCGGAGTGACCGACATAGCTTGTAGGATCAGTAAGCTGAAGTGGCAGTGGGCTGGCCATGTCTGTCGAAGGACCGATGGCCGTTGGAGCAGACGAGTCCTTGAGTGGAGACCGCGAATCGGCAAACGCAGCGTAGGGCGCCCCCCTGCCAGGTGGACCGACGACCTAAAGAATGTGGCTGGGGGGGACTGGATGCGGAAGGCAGAGGACCGAGCATTGTGGCGCAACTTGGGAGAGGCCTATGTCCAGCAGTGGACTGCGATAGGCTGAGTTGATGTAGTTCCCATGAACTGCTGCCATTTCATCCATCCTGTGTTAATTCTGTGCTTGACGGTTCGGTCTATCGGAGCGCCTAGTGCAAGTAACATATGTGTACTTTTAAATATCATTGATGTAAAGAAAGAAATAAAAATGGTTTATTGTCCCAGTTAACGACGCGCAAAACAGTGATACAGATACATAACACAAACAGGTACACATGGGTTTACAAAGAAAGTCAAACAAAAAAACACATAGGTAAAATATAGACAACGAAAGGACAGTCGACATAAAATATAAGAAAAGTATAGTTGACCGCATGACAGTGGCAGCACCCGAGTCGGAAAACCGCCCTTACTGCTTACGAAATAAAGGTGCTGTCATTGTCAAACTGTTACCACAGACGTACGGTCGACCGCACCTAAAATGGCTTAATAAAAATAAAATATCTTCGTTAATTCTCAAGACATCTGGCCAATTGCACGCCGTAGCCGCGACAATGAGGTTCCCATCATTGAGGTAATATATACTACGTACTGGAGCAGACATCAGGAACGAAAAATTTAGCACAACTTGCTGGCCGCGGTGCACGCGCGGCGCGAGCGTGGCTAAGCGAGTGAGAGTGCAGGAGCTCTAAAACGTGCTAAAAACATTTTTTTCGAGGTGTCTTCTCTAGTACGTAGTAAATATTACCTCAGTGGTTCCCACTCAGCATGGTGCTGTGTAACAATCGATGTGTGATAGCAATCGATTCTTCTAGTAATGCTGAACAAACTAATACTTTCATGACTTGTGTTTATTCTGTTACACGGTGTATTCAGTATTGTTACGGCCGTTTTGCCACCATTACATCCCTAGCTATTGCGATAATTGAATTTACCAAGGGGACTTCCCGCGCTAAGGGACACGCAAGTTCATTCCCCTTACAGAACCAATATTTGTACGGCCTCAGATGTTTGTTCCGGGTTTGGTTTAGTATGTATTGTGTATTATATGTATATGATAACTAGTAGTGCTCTTACGGCTTTGCCCGCGTAAATTTTTTTAATATGCCCCGTATAATGTTTTCCGTCGTAGTTTTTGGAAAAGAAAAATACGTGTTTCTTTATTAATATTTAATTTGAAGAGTGAGTAATGTGTCGAATGTGACCCCAGGAAGATTATTCATAGAAACATTAATACCCATTTTTTACCCCCGTTGAGTTTGATTTTCGATAAATATAAAAACACGTGGTTCATTAATTGCTTTAAAGATTATTTATACCAAGTTTCGACTCAATCCAGCCGCGCAAAAATATTCTCCCATACAAAATTTATAACTCCATTGCACCCTCTTTTAGAAATAAATTTGGAAAAGAAAGGCAGGTGTCATTATTTACTTCAAAGATTATTTTTCCCAAGATTTGAGTGAATCGATCCAGGAGAAAAGATTTTTATACAAACTCTAACACCTTATTTCACCCCGTTAGGGTTAAAGTTTCCAAAAATCCTTTCTAAGTGGGTGCTTACGTTGCAAAAGGAACCTACTGTCCAAGTTTTAAGTTTCTAACTTGAGTACTTAAGGCTCTGCGTTGATGAATCAGTCAGTCAGGATATCTCTCTTTATAAGTATACTTGCTTATGAAATCTACCGTACCTAGTACCTAACTTCACGTGAAACCCGGTTTAACTATCCAACCCAGAAATATGTGTTACCCCGATAGCCACACATCCACTCTAAGCCTTACAAATGCTTATCCAGAAAAAGGCGCGATCTCATTTGTCCGTCCCGTCGTAGCGTCGACGCGCTGTCTCGAGAACTGATACCAAAGTGATGGATTTATTACTATAAAAAAACAAAGTTTATTTCCTCATTGATCTAGAAGAAAGAATGCTGTTTTTCTAATAATTCGTTAAAGATTACTGAAGATATAGTACATTACTGCAGAGGCATTGACAGACGAACGTGAAAATGTGGGCCGAGGCGAAGCCGAGGCACACGTACGTGAGTCCATCAATGCCTAGTTGCGGCCAAGGCTTGTATAGTACTTTTCATTTCTCATACTCGGAAAGTAGTGTTTGTTTGATCTGAGTAGCGGGTGGAAAGTGCGGATTCCCTCCCTAGGGCGGGAATGAATTTTAAAAATAGAACTATAGATAGTCGGCTATGAATTTATTTTCATAATTATGAAAAATATCGAAAAAAAATGCCGCGGTCTTGTGAGTTTATAAACAGCCAGTTTGAATTTTAAAAAACCCTATTAGGCGGGACGGCCCGGCGCGGAGCCGGTGGTGACGCGGTGTGTTCCATATTTAAAATTTAAGAAAGACTACAATGTGCCGGGATACCGGGATACTAACTTTGTCTGTACCGAAATTCAAAATCTCAGTTTTATAGACTAATATTTGATTAAATCCATACAATGATTTTATGAAGTAGCTCACAAACAAGAAAATACTTATTTCAGAAAAGTACTATTTATTACTTTACTTATATTCGAAATAAAAAGTAGAGAGAGTGGAGAAAGTCAGTAATTCCTACTCGGACTATAGCCGCCCGAGCGCAGCGAGGGCGTTTAAATACCTCGTATGGGAATTGATTCCTTTCGACCAAGAATCCTTTATAACAATCTACTTTTTCTCCAATAATGTGTGGAAATTCAAACTATGTAAATTCTAGAATCAATGACGAACAACAATAATTTTTCACGCGTATGTTTATTTTTTACTTTCAACAGGTCTATTTGCAAGCCAGTTCTAAATTTTAATAAAATCTTTGATAAGTAACCTTCTTGACTGCTATTTTTCGGAGTAAAAAGTTCGTTCCAACTTTAAATTACACGACAAATATGAGTTTTCATAGTAATTTATTTGGCCGCTATCATCATCATCATCATTTCAGCCGAAAGACGTCCACTGCTGGACATAGGCCTCCCCCAAGCATCGCCACAACGACCGGTCCTGTGCCTTCCGCATCCAGCGGATTCCCGCGACCTTCACCAGGTCGCTGCGCCTTCCAGTACGCGGTCGCCACTCCAGAACTTTACTGCCCCATCGGCCATCCGTTCTGCGAGCAATCTGCCCCGCCCACTGCCACTTAAGTTTGGCAATTCTTCGGGCTATGTCGGTTACTATACAGGACAGATATTGATTTTCATACTAACATTGCCGGCCGTTCCTCGCATGTATTTGACCAGTACAGCATTTTCGATTTATCTCGAAGAAGGTTGTCAAAATACTGTTCGAATTTCCATGCATGTTTGAGACAAAGATATTTTATAATAATAAAAAGTGAATACGATTTTCACTAAATAAAGGCTAAATAAAAAAATCATTAACAAATCCTTTTTATTATATTTGGACAGGTCTTTAGAAAATGTTTTGGTATACAAGTGCAGATTCAATTATTAATGTCACAAGCAGACCCTAACTTGCTTTGGTTGAAACGTTTCAATTATCTGTATAATATTTGCTCATGAAGTTATTTAAAGGGAAGAAGGAAAAACTATGTTTTGTACAGATTAAACACACCTAACTCTATCGTTAGTCTTATATGATAAAAAGTGCGATCTCATTTGTCCGTCTGTCGTCGCGTCGGCGTCGGTACGTGCTCTCGAGAGCTGCGATAGGGCACCCGATAGTGAAGTGATGGATTTATTACTAGAACAAAAGAAACTTTATTTCTCTACTGATTTAGTAAAAGAATATATACAGTCTTGTAAGAATGTTACAAAGTTGTGAGAGTCTATTATAGGAAGTGAACACTTTCTTGTTTTTAATGAAATTATTTTTGAAAGGAATATAAAAGATACTTATTAGGCTGACATGGTGATTGAAACTCCACTGAAGCTTCAACAATTATTATTTTAGTACAAGCCTGAAGTATCCCACTGCAGGGCAAAGTCCTCAACGAGTCCACAGCGAGGTTTATTTAAGTATACACTTACAATAAGGTGTTTTTCGGTACCCGATTCTTATTAATTTAAAGGCTGAATGCGCATTTTTTTTTACAGAAGTTTAAATAGAGAACAAGAACCGCGAGCGGACGAATTGGCGCGAAAGAAAATTTTATATTGATGAATTAATTTGTGTATTGTTTCCTCGCAAATGAGAGAAAAGTACTATAAAAGTCTCGGCCGAAATAGCAATCGGACTCGGTTAGTTAAAAAGGACTCAACTTGCTCCTCCTCCTATTAAAATCAATTCCAATATTACTCGGCTGTCAGTTGTTGTATTTCAGGCTTGCACAATAATGTACTATTATTGTACACAAAAACAAGAGATATACATTATTTACATTTCATAAAAGATTTGTACATTTGGTACCGCCTGGTATTATCGCTCCAGGCAAAATATCGTAGTCATATATGTACCTGTGGTATCTGGTAAAACGACACATTGACCCCAAACATACTCGAGTATGTGTAGTTTACTTATGAGCCGGCAATCTGTCACAGTGGCTTTTAGTACTAAAATAAATCTTAGGGCCAAAGGCCTGTTGCGATACAGTTACTAGGAGTAAGGCATCTTTGTACGTTGTACAAACTCGGGTTACTCTTAAGTGTTTTAGTACATAAAGAATGTTTATTTTATTTATTTATTTATTTATTGTTGCACAAACAGGTTACAGGCATGATAATTACAAATTTATATGCATAAATTAACAAATATTGTACTGCTGGTACTTAAAAAAGGAAACCCTGAGCTATAAGTACCAGCAATCTTAAGGCAAACTTACACCAACGCGAGCTATCTCTAACCCAAAGTCAAATTTGTTTCAGATTTTCACACAAATTTAACATTGTTCAAGGCTTGACCCTGGGGCACGAAATAGCCCTCGCCTACGCAAGTGGGCCCTATTGACAAAGTGATGCTTTATGCAAAAATATTACACAGTGCAGACTTGTTTAGATAAAGTTACCAAAATAACAAAAATAAATTTTTGGTGAAAAATAAATCATAAAAGATTATTAAGTAGGTACCTAATGTTTCCAAAATTCGATCGCTTAAAACTAGTAAACTTTATATGTAAAGTAGTGTGGTAATTGTGTATGTATGTGTATGTGAGTGAGGGGGTGTGATGTGTGAGTGCATGTGTAGTTGGTATATTGTAATGTTTGCTTATCGTGTATGCAAATACGTACTTAAACGGCAGTGGCGTGCATTGCATATAGGCAATTAGGCAATACCTACTGCCTTCCTCATTCAAATTCAATAGTGGTGTAAGTTATTATCTTTTTTTCAGAGTACAATGATTACTTATCTTAAAATAGACCTATTAATGCTAAATTAATCTTCCTACATCAAAAAATCAATAACATACACCACAATTAAATTCAAGTGAAGTAAGCCGATGCACGCCACTGTTAAACGGCTATCTATGTAACTGGATGAAGAAGATTCCCAGTATCATCATAGGTAAGTTTTGAGAGCCAGTCAATGACAGTGATTTTACATTCATGTTTATTTTTTTATTAATTCTTTGTTTTAATGTAGGTACTATTAACTCTGTAAATTATACTTCCCTGTAGTTGTAGATAGAAAAGGCTGAAAAACGGTCACTTTTGGCATGTTTTCTATCTACAACTACAACGAACTATATTTAACAGAGTTAATAGCTTCTGATTAAACTACAGTACCTGTACTTCAATTGTTAAAAACGAATTTTAGATAAATGATGTATTCAGCGATTAATAATCTTTTTAGGCGCTACTTGGCTGCTACATTCCCCTTAACACATTTAGAAATAAAAGACAACGAAGCCAAAATTATTAAAAAAAAAAAACTAATTCCTTTATTAATATTATAATTAGTGACCAAGAATATCATTTGAATTTTTTTATTTTACAACATCATCATTAAATTTTATTATTTTGTGACATTGAAGTTATTGGAATTAATGAAAGGGAGTTAAGGAATTAATGAAAGGCAAGTGCATGCAGCTGAGATGAGAATGTTAAGAGGAATGTGTGGTGTAACCAGAATGGATAGGATAAGGAATGAATATGTAAGAGGGAGCCTGAAAGTAGCGCCAGTGACAGAGAAGTTAAGTAGCAACAGACTATCATGGTATCGACATGTGATGAGGAGGAATGGGGAGCATGTTACGAGGAAAGTTTTAAGTATGAATGTTGATGGCTATAAGAAAAGAGGGAGACCGAAGAAAATATGGATGGATTGTGTGAAAGATGATATGAATAGAAAGAAAGTAAACACAGAGATGATGGCTGATAGAGATGTATGGAAGAAAAAAACATGCTGCGCCGACCCCAAATAAATTGGGATAAGGGCAGGAGGATGATGATGTGACATTGAAGTTGTATGATAATAATTAAATAATTTTACTAGCACATTGAATCCTTCTCATCTAGATTTTAAATATACATTTGTACACCTTCTGGCATAACATAACGGACTCTTTATTTTATTTAAGAACTTCATTTTATTTTTTTACCCATGTTACACTAATGAATAAATGGCTTATGATGACTTATTACAAAAAAAAGACGTGTGGCACTCGGAGACTGCCGCGGTAAAGCTATTGCATAGCATTTTTTATGTAAATACAAAGAGGAGGTGCCCTAACGCCGAAACTCTAAGCAGGCATGAGTCACCAGATTGCGAAGAGGGGGATTACGCATGCAACCACAACACGCAGTAACGCCGATACAACCAGTGCCATCTAGAGGCGATTTGCAGAACTAAAGAGACAACCGTGATATTTCAAAAAGTCATTAAAAGTTCTGCTATTCATCGATAGATGGCAAAACTAAAAAGTATCATCGCTGTGCCGGTCGGAGTGGGGGGTGTTAGGTTATTTTCGTTACGGAATTTCTGGATTCGGTCTCCACGCTCAAGGCCCGCGATAGAAGCTATGCAATAGCTTAAGCGCAGTAACGCCGATACAACCAATGCCACCTAGAGGCGATTTGCAGAACTAAAGAGACAAGCGTGATATTTCAAAAAGTCATTAAAAGTTCTGCTATTCATCGATAGATGGCAAAACTAAAAAGTATCACCGCTGTGCCAGTCGGAGTGGGTGGGTGTTAGGTTATTTTCGTTACGGAATTTCTGGATTCGGTCTCCACGCTCAAGGCCCGCGATAGAAGCTATGCAATAGCTTAAAAAAAACAAATTCCTTTATTAATATAATAATTAGTGACCAAGAATATCATTTGACATTTTTTATTTTACAACATCATCATTAAATTTTATTATTTTGTGACATTGAAGTTGTATGATAATAATTAAATAATTTTACTAGCACATTGAATCCTTCTCATATAGATTTTAAATATACATTTGTACACCTTCTGGCATAACATAACGGACTCTTTATTGTATTTAAGAACTTCATTTTATTTGTTGTACCCATGTTACACAAATGAATAAATGGCTTTTGATGACTTATTACAAAAAAAAACACAGCAACCTCTATTATCATTTTTTATGGTAGATACTTTACCATAAATCTTTGATATACGTACGACACAAACCGGTCCCATTAGTCAGTAACAATAAAAGTATGAATATATTCAGAGGAGGGTATAATAGAATTGAACTTGTTTTCCAAGATCACGTACCAAGTACCACACGCGTCTTCAAGTACGCATTACGTAATCGTTTTGCTGATGCTGACATTTTTTGTTTGAGAGAATGATTCGTTGTTATTGAGATACTTTATTTTCCTGTAAAAAAGATGATTTCCAACCAAGTAACTATTGCAAAATTATTTCAAAATAACTTTATTTTCATTTTTATGATGTACAAAGCAGAGATGTTATGGTTATGATATTTCGGATCTGGATACGGATATGGATATAGGAATAAAATTACATCGGTTTCGGATTCGGTTACGGATATGTAATCATTTCGGATTATCCGTTAGTATCGGATAGTTTCGGTTACGGATATTAGATTGAAGTAAAATATAAACACAAATAGTACCTATGTAATAATTTGGTTTTATGTTATGACTAGAAATAACAAACAAACTGCAAGATTCACGTGGCGCGCGAGCGGTGAAACAAAAACCTGTCGAAGCATGTCGTTTTATTTAGACTCCGCCCTTATACGAAACTATCCGAAACTTGTGAAACGGATACGGTTACGGTTACGGATATATTTTTATTTCGAATATCCGATAGTTTCGGTTACGGTTACGGAGCTCCATAACATCCCTGGTACAAAGCACAAACAATAATGTACCACTCTACCTGTCTACCTACAGAACTGTATAAAGATGAGCTTTGTTCTTTGAAAGTCAAACGAGATACTTACTTAATGAAGTGGCTGTCACCCGTGAGTGATCGGCTCTCGATAAATTATTGCTTCAACGAGAATTGGTACTGAGGGTTGAAGTTTAACTGGCGGTCGGCCGGTCGATTATTCGCGGTCTGTGGTTTGAGCTACCCTTGTTTTATTGATACCTGGGACCTAAACTGTTTAGTATGCTCCATAGAAATCTTAATAAAGGTAATAGAAGTGGCAAAATGCGCGTGAATTTGTCGCCGCGTACAGGTGTCTTTTAGACCAGTGCGTGAACCGTTTGCTTGATCATCAGTGCTGTTTTGGACGCAGAGTCACTAAAATTGTGTTTTACAGCAACAGCGGAATTCGTTTATACGTTTGTTTTTTCGTTTTTCGTTTTCGTTTTTTTATTCGTTTCGTTTTTTCGTTTTCGTTTTTTTGTTTTGTTTTTTTTTCGTTTCGTTTTATGCTGAGTTTTTTAGTGTTTTAAGCATTGAATGCTAGAAACATAGTGGGCGTAATTGCGTATTTATGTGTTGGTGGTGGAAAACCGGCGACACGCGTTCTCACAGTAAAAGACAGTTAGTTTTTTTTATTTTTTGCGAAATAAGTTATTCTTATTCTTATTACCTTATTATTTAGATTTCTATGTTATGCTCTATAGAAGATTAATTTGGGACAAGTTAGCCAGTTAGCAAGTTGTATTGGAGCCCGATATATAGTATAGGGCTAGTATCTTTGATCTTGTTGAGGAACGAGGTAGGTATTAGGGTCCTCTAACATAAAGGGAGGATCCTCCAACCAGGTTGGGTCCTCCAACCAGGTTGGGTCTTATAGCCTGGCCGTGGGCCGTGGCCCAACGATTGATGTTGGACATTTTTATGTTAAGTGGGTGATCTATTTGCGAGCCAGCAAGCCAACAATCTATTTTGTTAGCTCACGTTAGTTAAGCCGTTTATGAGGTTACCTTTATCATGATGTAACCCCTTGAATGGGTTATATGCTTGAAACCCAGTAAAAGGATTACCATTATACTGGGTGTCAGGTAAATGCTTCCGAAACCGAAGATAGGTGGATAGTGCTGGTGATTACTGATACGAAACCACAAAAAAAATGAGATGCTTTTTTTAGATTTTTTCATTTTTTTGTGCACTTTTCATATATAACCAGCTGCCGAATTGCGTACCTCGCTCGCCATCGCAATCAATAGGATTTCAGTGTTCATTGCTCTGTGTGTTTTGACAATTCGTCTTATCGGCAACAATGTACCACGCAATAAATATTGTTATCATTTCATAATGAAAGCTAATGTCAATATCAATGCATTACACAATTACCCCACTGGTTTGGGCAGTTAAATAAAACTGATTTGCAAAAAATCCCCATTTATTTACTTAGTTTTTTAAAGTTCGCAATGTAATTCAAATAAAATATCAGCTGGCGCTAGGGGTGAATGACATCCGCTCGCATACGCAGTCCGTGTCGCAGCGAGCGTCGCGTAGGTAGGTAGGTACGCGCGGTATTAATCCCGAGTTTTGTCCGCTTTACATTGCGGGTTTGCAAAATGCCAAATCACTAAAACAATGAGTATAAGGCTAATGGTTATTGGTATTCGATTGTGTTTAGGTAGTATAATAATAGCCTTTCAGTTTCGGGAGCGTTTCCCTGACACCCAATATAAGGGTTTTGTTCGGATTACCATATGGTTATTCAATAAACTTGTGCGAAGTAGGTGGTGGAGCAATTTGCAACCTATGCCCATCATCGAGCGATCATATTACATTGCTCTGAGTCGGAATGTTATGCTGTTATTGTTTTATACTTATTAACTACACGAAAGAGAAAGAAAGATCGTTGAAAGTGTAACCCTTATGAACCCTTATGTAACCTTTAAGCCTTTCAAAAGGGTTACCTATATCGTATGGGTTTTTGATTAACCGCTTAGAAAAATCCTATCAAAAACCCTTTCAATGGGTAACCAGAATGGTCCCTGGTTCCCAATCGGAGTCACTTTGTTAGATGACTATACTGAAGTGTGATGGCCGATAAGTCCGCTGGTACGCCAGCGAGCCCAAACGCCAAAGGTATAATCCGCCAATGTAGCACCTAAAATAACGCGGTCTTAAAAATCTCTTTGTGCATGCTTGAAATCCTCAGTCTGCGGTATTAAAAACCGTCAGTAGATCAGCCAAGCCGACTAGTGCAATCCAGCCTCGATACGATTATTGTAACAACCCTTTTACTGTTAAACCCGCGATGGTTTGTGTGGTATATACCTGTTATCAATATGTAACTATAATTGATTTAAATAAAAATATAAAATGAAAAAAAACCTGTGTTTACAGACAAATAATTTCTATTATATTCTATTCTAACACTTGTATCATAATGTAGTATTGTATTGCATTACTGCATTATTGCATTATTGTAATGCATGACATTGTATTACTGTTTTACCCCCAAAAGTTCGAAGGGACGTTGCATATGCGGTGGAGAAAAAAAAAGCAGGAGTCAGACCCTAGACACTCACTATTTAGCGCTAAGCTACAGACCCAACGCCTAAAGAGCCGCCACAGTTTCTTTAAATCGACAGAGGCCCTACAAGGTTGTCAAATTGAAACCCGTCGAAAACTGTGATTGGAAAAATTACCTCCACCCGCAAATTATATCCAACCCAGTGAGAAGCTCCCTCCAGGTCATAATCTCCCCTGGCGTACATGGAAGTCCCTAAACCGTCTGCGGACCCAGGTAGGCAGATGTAAGCTGAACATGAGCAAATGGGGCTACGTAGACAAAACGGTTACAGCTTGTACCTGTGGCGTTGATCCTCAATCAATGCCACATCTGTTATCTTACTCTCTTTGCCCTACACCTACATTGAGCGATCTGAACAATGCTACAGACAATGAAGTTAAGGTGGCCAATTTCTGGGCCAGCAGGATATGAATATTATACCATCGACACGAAGAAGAAGAATTGTATTGCATCAAAACAATATAAAAAAATAGTGCGAACACTCACAAAGTCAGGATTACAACAATTTCAACTGAATTATCATCGAAATTAAAACATAGGACAAAAAACAACAAATATGAATAAACGTTTCTCAGATCGTGAAGAAATATAAATTTGAAAACTTTTTTTTACTTTACGGTACTAAATTTCACTAGCACACTTTTAATACTGATCTTGTTTCATAAATGTTTTATACCTTAAAAAAGAGCTGGCAAATAATTAACAATCAATCAATCTACTCAGCCTATCGCAGTCACTGCTGGACATAGGCTTCTCCCAAGTTGCGCCACAACACTCGGTCCTCTGCCTTCCGCATCCAGTCCCCCACAGTCACGTTCTTCAGGCTGTCGGTCCACCTGGCAGGGGGGCGCCCTACGCTGCGTTTGCCGATTCATGGTCTCCACTCAAGGACTCGTCTGCTCCAGCGGCCTTCGGTCCTTCGACAGACATGGCCAGCCCACTGCCACTTCAGCTTACTGATCCTACAAGCTATGTCGGTCACTCCGGTTCTTCTCCGGACAATCTCGTTACGGATTTTATCCTTCAAAGAAACTCCAAGCATAGCTCGCTGGAGACTTTGAACTTGTGGACTAGCCCAACTATCAGTGTCCACGTCTCGGCACCGTAATTCATGACAGGCAGGACGCACTGGTTGAAGACCTTTGTCTTCAAACTTTGCGGTATAGGCGACGAGAAGACTCGGCGAAGTTTGCCAAATGCTGCCCAGCCCAAACGGATCCTTCTATCGGCTTCTTTCTCGAAGTTGTGTCAACCAAGCTGAATTATCTGCCCTAGGTAGGTTAACAGATACACTAAAATTGTAATATCACACGCAAATAACAACAACAGAATGAAAAAAGTAAATATTATTTTGTTTTCAAAAGCCAGGATAATAAAGAATGACATATTCAGATAAAACAACAGTGGGTTTAAAATTACTGCACGTTTGTGTACTTCATTTAATCTGCAACGCAAACATATCTCTTTCGATATGACGTATGTAGGTAGCTATGAGAATTTAATCGCATCGTATTAATCTTCGCATAAAATGTTAATAAAAATGGGCAATATGTGGAAATTGACACCATTTTGAAACTTAAAATTTGAATCACAGGATCGGATGAACCGTTTTTATGCACGAGTAATCGTATTATATTTTATGTATTTAAATATGCATGAGTCCTTAATAAACCTGGATAGGTCTGGATAGGCCTGGACAGGTATTAATAAAAAAATAAGGCTGACCCCGCGGCTTCGGCCGACAAGCCAGCTCACTCTAATTTATCGCTTTTTTAAAATTTCAAGAGATTTTATGCGAATATGAATTTTTTTTTCTATAAACATCCTTCAGGGTAACATTGTGAATATTTGAAACATATTTTCATCTTGATTTGTTGCTTATAAAGGAGGACGGGCAGTAAAGTTCTGGAGTGGCGACCGCGTACTGGAAGGCGCAGCGTGGGTAGGCCCCCCACAAGGTGGACCGACGACCTGGCGAAGGTCGCGGGAATCCACTGGATGCGGAAGGCACAGGACCGGTCGTTGTGGCGATGCTTGGGGGAGACCTATATCCAGCAGTGGACGTCTTTCGGCTGAAATGATGATGAAAGGAGGACGTGAGAGAAAAAAAATATGTCGCAGTACAAACACTTTTATTGAGTCTGGATTGGATAGTTACTTTACCATTGCAAATTATAGCCAATGGTGTCGATTTTCTTGTTCACGAACTAAACTTATTTTAAACTATCGCCCTCTTTTACTAAAAATAGAGACAAGAAAGGGATGGCGACAATATTAATGCTGTCAAATCAGACGGAATTAAAATTTCCATACAAGTTTAGTCGTGATCTCGGAACGTGCCCACTAAAATACAAAGAAATCTAACGCGTAAACTAATTTGACAGTTCTAAAATTGTTGCCATCCCTTTCTTGTATCTACTATTAGTAAAAGAGAGCGATGGTTTAAAATAAGTTTAGTTCGTGAACAAGAGAATCGACACCAATGTCTGCATATCAGAGTGGCAAACCGGGTTTGTTAAATGATAGTCACGTTAAGGCTTTCAAAACCAGCAGAGCACTATAATTTCAGGAGTTAATAATTAGTAAGTACTTCAGTATTATATGGACAGTGACAGTTGGGCTAGTCCACAAATTCAAATTCGCTCAGCGAGCTATATGGTAGCGTATGGTACGAGTGAACACTGCTGTGCTTTGTGTAAGAAGCAAGGTTAGTCTGCACATACATCTTCTCTACATGCTTAGATGAATGCATGTTAAGATGGTTTGGAAACTTAAAACCACATTCTAAATCTTTGTCACTACATCTTCTATCACTCCGCAGCGTTCCCTTATCCCTCACTCTAGAAACTCTTTGAACACTAACAGCAATCCATTCTCTGGGTCGGGAGCGTATCCAGATGGTCCACATTCCTCATGATCGTACGGACTGCGGACGTGTCAAACGACCTTGCCGAGATACGGCCGGCTCGTAAATCACAAACCGCACCGCCTCATATCCGTATTCGGAAACGCACGGTATTGACTAATGAGTACGAATTAGTACGTGCTCTGGTTATGAATTATCAATGGTGTATACATGAGATAAATAGGCTGGCCTTAACCTGCCATAATGGATCTTCTATCTCTCTATCTCATTTTGGAGATCAGAAATAAATAACAAAATTAATAACTATCGTGAGTTAAATTCATAATTATTAATGTAAACGGTTTCACTCATGTAATTCCATCGGGTGTGCCCGACTAGTTTTAAGCTCGAATGGAGCCCTTAATCATGAGCTGGTTTCGCAGCGGTGCGCGGTGTCGCGAACCGAACTGTAGACTTAGAGGCCACAGCGTACCGCGTAACGCTGCGCTTGCGACGTTGGAGCGCTTGGTTTCGGTGGTGGTCGTGCATCTTCGTCGCTCGTCGTTTCTCAGTCTTCAGGTGGATTATCACCGGTACACACACTACTGACCGTGTCCAGGCTCAACTGGACATGGCTGTCTGGTGAAGACACCCATGCCACATGCCATGCCATGGTCTGCCACCTGCCTGGAAACTGGCTCTCAGGTCTTCATCAGACAGCCAGCAGTTGTGTGTGTGCTCAACTCAACAACATGCGCATGTTACGCGGGCCGTGTACATGTACAAGCACCATTAGTTTTGTTCAAATCGAAGAAGTACAAACTCGTCCGAATACGTAACAATTCACTTACATAATGTCCGGTGATCTCGCATGTGAACGTATCCTAATAACGAGTGTTCTGTTATGAGCAATTATTTAAATCAACGTGCAAAAACCTTCCAAAATCAAATCCCGTTTTTACTTCGTTTTCAAATAGAACGAGTTACGAACTCACCCGAATATGTACGAATAAACTCGAATACGTCCGCTGATCAAGCGATAACTAGACGCGACCATGTAGACGTTTTCTAACAACGACCGCTCTGATAAACCCCTCCAATGGAATTCTTTCTCGCGTCTAACTACGTCTAACACTTTACTTCAGCAAACTTTATTTTAAGATGGCTTTGTTTATCTTAAGGAATGGAATGGGAGAGAAAAATGTGTAGCTTTTAGGAATGATTTTGTAAAAATAGTGTACCGACTGTTTTTTTAAGATTGCTTAGTTTATTAAGAACAAAAAAGAACTGAAATCCCTATATTTTTTCAATTTATGTGAACAAAAATGTAGGGAACAGCTGATTTTTTCGATCGCTTGTTTTAACCCTCAAACAAATAGAACATAACATACATATTATTATTTATTTTCATCTGAATCTACATTCTAAACAGTTTATTTCGTGTCTGGACAGATCACGTTTTGAAATAAAATGTAACGTCAACACTTTTAGATTTGAGCGTCATTTTGCGAGCAAAAGGCTTTACGAATAAAAATATTTTGTAATAAATGTCCGTTTTACGACGAAAAATAAAATACACGTCATGAATATTATGCGAAATTATTGTGGGAGGTCTTTAAACCCTTTGTTGGGGTGACTTTTCAGTGCTGTCGTCGGCATAAATAATAAAGGGGTATTTTTTTATCTTCACATGTTGCCAGATGGATATTTTCCTTTCAACTAAATGGAGTGTCTTTTCGGTGCTGTTGTGGTAATAAAAATGGATTATTTCTAAGTTGTAATAAAATCTTGAAACTGCCAAACATACTTGAAAAGTAGGGCAATAGAAGCATATTTTCTTGTCATTTTTAGACTTTAGTTTTCTGTCAACAGATTGTTTTCACTATATGCTCGATTTTGTAATAAATGTAATAACTTTCGATAAACATTTTATTTAAGTTTTTAAAATGCGTCCAAAGACTAGTTAGTCGCAGGAGAAAAAAAGTAACCGACATAGCCCGAAAAAATTGCCAGCCGTAAGTGGCAGTAGGCGGGGCACATTGCTCGCAGAACGGATGGCCGATGGGGCAGTAAAGTTCTGGAGTAGCGACCGCGTACTGAAAGGCGCAGCGTGGGTTAGGCCCTCCAAGCCGACACCAGCCGACGACCAGTAGTGAAAGCGTAGGACCGATTGTTGTGGCGATGTTCGGCTTAAATGATGATAATAGACTAGTTATAACCATGTTTTCATTTAATGTCGTATAGTCATCTCCACGAAAAGAGACCCAAGAAAACTTGGATGGATTGTGTGAAAGATGATATGAATAGAAAGTAAGTGAACACGGAGATGACGGCTGATAGAGATGTATGGAAGAAAAATACATGCTGCGCCGACCCCAAATAAATTGAGATAAGGGCAGGAGGATGATGAGTCATCTCCACGTTGTACCTATACACCTACTTCTTATAGGCAGGTACTCATTCTATTTTGTATCAAAATCGATTTCACTATCCACACTCCAAATCTGTACATAACACAAGTTAGAAAAACACATAGGTAGGTACACCGGCATACACCTGTAGGCACTCCTGCCGAATACATACAAACCGAAGTGCTCAATTTTCGGCAATGTGAAACCGTGTCAATATTCTAAATCGAGACGCCAAACACAGGTGCTCGCTGTTTATCGAGCCGAGGGTTTCTACTGTAACCTTAAGGTCTATTCAGACGGTCTGCATTTGAACTGCAAGCTAGCTGCCAATTGGATGCGGTTTTGGTGCAGTCGATATAATCCGGTAGTAGACTAATACTGTTAAAGAATACCAAAAATCTTATATTATTCTTCTTCTATCGTGTCGACATGAGCTACATAATAATAACAGCACATGCCGTGGGGAAAAGATTAGCCAGTCAGCAGGTTGGTAGCGGGGACTGACTGCCCAGGGTGCGCCGGACGATCAATTAAATATCGTCACTCGTGGAGGCTCTTTTAATGCAATTCAAATACATCATGCATCTTATATTATTAAAAAGAAGGTATATTATTAAAAAAAATATATATATATACCATTAAAAAATGGAAGAGATACACGCTTTTTAAGTTTTTTGAGGTGGCATTTACTGTCCTTGTCGTGCGAAACCAACGATTTAAGAAGCTAAGCTACTACTTGCGAAACGGTCATTGTACAGAGAGATGTCAAGTTTCTATGAAGGTTTTGAACAATGACGTCATTCGATAGTGCTGTCTCTGTCTAGTGAACAAATCTAAATCGCTTATTTTATTAATATTTTATTGGTTTCTTCACTGTTGCTTATTTTGAACTATATTTACGGGACTTGTCACGCACAATCAAAATCAAAACATAACAAACATTTTGACTAACCTTGACGTTTACATGTATGTCCGCCGAAACTGTCAGCATTGTGTGTCGTCATTCAGCATATCTTGTTACGGACAGCGACGTTACGAAAAACGAACCGCGGGTAGTTCGAGAAAACACCCACCGCTCAAGACGATGACACCCGCATACTTCAGTCTGCTCGTGACCACGGACAATGCAACTTGGACGAAATGTCGAGGTTAGTCAAAATGTTTGTAATGTTTTGATTTTATTGTGCGTGACAAGTCCCGTAAATATAGTTCAATATGAGTGAAATTCGCGAAACTTTAAAAACTAGTTAGTTTTTCTGTTGCTTATTTTTCTTGAAAATGTTTTGAGTATTCTAATAACTATTAAAAAAAGTTAGTCACCATCCCTATTGCATCGAAATTGGTGTTGATTCTCTTGTTCATAAACTAAACTTATTTTAAACTATCGCTCTCTTTTACTAATTGTAGATAATAACTTCTTAGGTTTTCGCGATCACTACACATTATAATAAAACAAGGTTAAACCGGATTAAATCGCGTATATTATTTAAATTGGTTTCCCTGACGTTTCGAAAGCTTTGCAGCATTTCGTGGTCGCAGGTAGACTAAGATGACAAGCGTCTTTACAAATATTTCTAAAAAATTATTTTAATCTACCGTACAATATTATTAAGCACGCAACACTGTAAAAGATAATGATATTGTGAGTGATTACTGCGTGCATCGAAACGATTTTAATTAATAATATTGTACGGTAGATTAAAATATTTTTTTAGAAATATTTGTAAAGACGCTTGTCATCTTAGTCTACCTGCGACCACGAAATGGTGCAAAGCTTTCGAAACGTCAGGGAAACCAATTTAAATAATATACGCGATTTAATCCGGTTAAACCTAGTTTTATTATAATTGTAGATACTTGTATCTTTGTAATAAAGTAAAGAAAATAAATAAAATCATCATAATTAATCATGAATTTTTCGCTCTGCTGTATTTTTTTTAGTTTTGAGGCAATCAATGTCGTGGTTTTGTATGTGACATGATTGAATCTTTTTTTTTATGCGTCACATATTGGGTGTGACAGATATAACAAGGCTAGGATTACAAATACATAACAGGTGTCCAACCTGTGGCAGTGAACACATCATGCGATTATCATCATCATTACACATTCTCTCCTTTCTTTTGTACTCTTACTCCTACTAATATCATAAATGTGATAGTATGGATGTTTTTTTGTTTATTAGTTTGTTTGTCTATCCTTCAATCACGCTGAAATGGCTGAACGGATTTAGATGAAATTTAGCACACAGATAGATCATATCCTTGATTAAAATATGATACTCTTTGTCCACATACCACGGGATCGAAGCCTTGGACTACAGTTATTTAGTTTAAGCACTTATCTCACCGCCGCGGCGGTGAGGAAGCGACAAACTATCGACTATTTCTCGCTCAAAAAAAATTATAGTAGATGTAGATCTCGTGTGAATAAAAGAGACACATATATTAATAGTTGATCGCTGACTGTTCTCACTGCCGCCAGCGATAGCTCCCTCTCCACTAGTTTGTCGCAGCGACAAGAGCTATCAAAGATGCTGATGAAAGAGAGATGCTTGCTTGGCGATCAGAACACTCGCTGAGAGACTCCCAGAGGTCATTCTCTACTACAGTGTCCCGCCAGAGGGAGTAGAGCAAGTTATCGCCCGTCGCAGTCGTACACTCGCTATAGCCCAGCGACAAAACTATCGTAACTATACAAGTATACACTCGCTCCTCGCTAACTCGTTTCTAGTTTCTAGCTCTACTCGCTTCTCGTTCATCGTCGGCGGTGGGACAAGGCCTTTATGGTAAATATTGTGAGCAATCGCCAAAAATGATCACAGTTTTTTATTATTAGGTATTTAAAACGTTGCCCTACTCTTGGATATCTACTGCGTTTACTATTTCATAATTCAATCAATATCAATTTAATATCTCCCATCTCGCATGCATATTATTTCTCTAATCTTTTTGACCTTTAACATTTAATCGAAGGTGGGTAAACAAAATACAGAATTAATTAATTTCTTTATGAATAATATCAACATAAACTTGTTTTAATTTAATAACGAGGCGGGCTTAGTTTAGGATTAACGTAAGCCGCGGTAATTAAATTTTACTTCGTACAAACAGGTAACATAAACTAGTGGCTGCGTATGTTATCGTGAAATTGGGTGGTTTTTGTATAGTAATTAATATTATCTACGTGAATAATATCGTGTGGATAAATGGTATCAAACTATTATTTTTTGTTCACTTTTGAATATAATTTTCACTAGCTGAATGACGGCTTAGCCCGCGTATATCTTGGCTTATCACAAATCACAAAAAGACTTACCGCGCATCCCTCGGGAACTGTTCATCTTCTCGTAATAAAAATGCCTATTTGTGAATCCATCCCTTACAGCGTGATTGAGTAGCAAACATTCACAAACTTTCAAATCAAATCATTTATTTGTCATTACATTTACACACACACATTTTTTTTTTCACATTTACAATATTAATAGCATAGGATAATATGTTGTTCAGGCCAGTTCGCGAGTTAGGCGACACTGGCCTTTAACTGGACTCACACACAAACACACACTTACTTATTAAATTTGAAGACGGTAATTACTCACTGCACATAGAGCACACGACTGAAGTAAAACATCACTAACTTATATCTCCCTCAATACTATTTCAATGAGAACAAAGGAATGGCGGCGCGGCGCGCGTACATTTGCCAGCGCTGTGTCGTGCCGGCCGTCGCGCGTGTGTCGTTCCCCGCGACCTGCACTACCCTCTCCGTTCGCCTCACTTTTCGTAACGCATTCACCAGCTTACTCCCCAAGTCAAAACGTTTAAAAAAAAACTTTTTTTGGATGTAAAACAGAAACTGTCAAGAACGCATTCTGTAACAAAAAAAAAAAACAAACATCAACCGTTTCGTTTCAGCCGGCCAGCAAAAAGAGCCAGCCTGCTCGGACGATCCTCCCTTTGTATCGCAGGGGCATAATACCTCATTACTCTATAAAGGCATATAGCATGAAAACGTAAATAAATAAATAAATATTTGGGACATAGCACCATCTAGTCCCAAACTAAGCAGAGCTTGTACTATGGGTACTAGACAATGGATATAATACTTTTTTTTTGTCAATACATACTTATAAGTTATAATAAATAAGAAACACCCATACCAACACCAGGCGCGGTTCCAGCCCAAGATTTTGGGGGGGGTCAACTTGGCTTACGTACAGTTTCAAGGTCCAAATATAGCATTTTTTTTTATATAGGTTGGTAGCGGGGCTGACTGCCCAGGGTGCGCCGGACGATCAATTAAATATCGTCACTCATGGAGGCAATGACAATGTAAAGTTTGGAGTTAGTTTATTATGTAACAGAATAGTTACTTACAAAATGGACGTCAACAAAGAGGAAACGAACTTTGGGAACAAATGCGAGCGAAGCGAGCGCGAATTTTTCATATTTATGCGAAAAGTTAACTAAAATTTAAGCGAACGCATTGGAGTTGCAGACTGAAGCGAGCGCGAAATTTTTTTTTCACCTCCAATCAATCAATCTTCCTTCAATCGCTTGCGCCTTTGAGTGTCCAATCGCAACGACAGGCTCATGTAAAGTAGCGCAAACCGTTCAACAAAATGAACTACCGCCGTCGTATGTTATATTATTTGCCACATTCATACTTTATTTTGAGCAAAATAATACCTATGCTGTAAATTGAACTTCAGTCCATAAACAAACATTTTTTGATGTACGAGTAGATGTCGTGTGTTTCATGTGATGTCGTGTTTGAGTAAGTAGGTAGTTAGTTTTGATTTCATTGTTTACTTTTGGACGTTTAAGCAGGAAGTCAATAATTTATTTAATTTATTTTTGTAAATTGTCTATTTTTTGGAGATTTGTCAATTTGACGTGTACGATTTTGGGGGGGGGGTCATGACCCCTACGACCCCCCCCCCCTAGAACCGCCACTGACCAACACAAACACTTGTGTTCCTCACACAAATATTTGTGTCCTGTGGGAGGGTGTGAGTTCGATCCCGGCCCGCACCTCTGAATTTTAGAATTCATGTGCGTATTTATATTCGATTATCACTTGCTTTAACGGTGAAGGAAAACATCGTGAAGAAACCTGCACACCAGAGAGTGCTCCATACAGTTCTCAATGGTGTGTGTAGTCCGCCAACCCGCACTAGGCCAGCGTGGTGGACTAAGGCCTTAACCTTCTCTTAATGAGAAGAGGCCCGTGCCCAGCAGTGGGACAGTAATGGGCTGGTTATGTTATGTTTACGTGGGAATCGAACCCACGACCTCGTGATTAGCGGTCCGACACTCGAACCACTAGAACACAGATGTCGTCAAACATGTAGGATAAATAATTTTAAATGGGATAGCATTTGGATTTTCGATTTGACTAGTTATACCCGTTAGCCGGTACGTTCGGTTGATTCCGGCTATAATCGGCTCAATCCGGAGCGGTCTTACGAACAATGATTTGTGGCTGAACATATTGAAATAACGTTAAAATATGGTACAATGTTACTGGTAAAAGCCAGTTATTTATTATTCCAATCCCAGTTCCGAGAATAGAAAATGGAAAAAGCTTTGTTATTCAGCTACACACATCTAGTAACTCTGAGAAAAAAAATACTTTACTGGACTTTGCGATCGAACCCGGAATCATCGGATCGAAACTGTCTGGCAGTTTGTGTTTTTAAGGCCTACCTGAATAGGCCCAGGAGGCCCTTATTCACGTAATTTCATGACACGCCGATCAAGTTGCAGTGACGCTACAGTTCGTTTCTGACAGCGATTGCCGTAGATAAGAGAATAGGAATAGCATTGGTTTGATCGCATCTTAACAGCAACTGAACTGCAACTGCACTTTTTAGTTACGTGAATTGGCCTACTGCTCGTCTCTCTCAATTCAGTCTATCGCAGTCCACTGCTGGACATAGGCCTCTCCCAAGTTGCGCCACAAATCAGTCTTCTGCCTTCCGTATCCAGTCTCCCCCAGCCACGTTCTTCAGGTCGTCTATATAAAGCAAAATATATCATTTTCTCAGCTATTGCGCCATCCGTGTCGTAAAATACGCAGACAAGATCTGCATAGTAGGGTGACCTGCCATAGAATAGGTAATAATACTAGGACCTGCTCTCATTCAGAACAAGCAAGCAGTTATCGACAGATTCCGTTTGTTCTTTTTCTCTCGTTACGTGAATCGTAGACGAAACGAGATAACAAACCGAATCGGTCGATAACTACTATCGAAGATGTTCTGGATCGGGAAGCAAATGTGCCGTTTACGGGACATACCGTTTTTTCAGCTAAAAATTTTGCCATGATCCTTAACTGGGAAAAACCAATACGGGACAATAATTAGGTACAGTCAACAAATCGGAATCATGACCCACTCAGCCGATAATTCGTATGAAATTGTCAAAACAGTAAAATTTTCTTCTTATTAGCATCGTGCTGCACTTAAGACATTTCGAATGTTAAGGAAACTGCGTTAATACGGGTCAGAGGTCTATGCTATTTTAAGCTTTGTTATTAAATGCAATAGATTAATAATTGGATAAAAAGTTAAATTTTTGATAAAGCTAGAATTAAGTTTTGAATTTCGAATTAACTGTCGTTCTGCATAGTTTACCTATAAAAAAGAAGTTAAAAAAAATATTTTTTCTGAAACCTATACTAACTCTTTCAATTCCAGAAGAATATTAATCAAATTAAAAGAAATTAGTAAACTAACTGTCACTGCCCAATAAAATTGATAACAAGTTTGTTGCCAGGGAAATATCTTTAAGCGAAATTCGACCTAATTGTATTAGAATGTTTGTAGAAAATTAAGCTTATGGTGGGTCATGATTCCGTTTGTTCGAGTGTATATTGAAGTTTTTTATTTTTTTTTCTTAATTACTGCTACGGCTTGTTTTTAGTCTGTCAATTTTCACAAATTTTTTGTCATTTTAAATTGTGTTAATTTCTGTAAAAACTATACCTAAAATTAATTTCTCCTGGTCATCCTACTGCACAACATGCAACACATCCTACTGTAAAAGTATGCATTTTTGCCTGCCGTCATACATACATAGATACATTATTTCATACATATTTTCACATACACAGTGATATATTACACCTGTATTTGAGTGCTCAACACGAAATATTTGCAACTAACGTAGAGAGTAGAAGCTAATACATTTACGAGAACACTACACTTGAAACATTACAAGATAAAATACTTCATTTTACTACAATTCTAGAGCGTCTTACGAGGAATTATTACTTTCTTACTCCTAGTATTTCGTGGCAGAAATAACTTGTGGAATTACGCAATGCACTACAGGAATTACGGGCAAAGGAACGCAATTCACACGCGTCGCTAACAATTTTCTCTAAAATTATAATAAAACAAAGTTTTATCGGATGAAGATGCTTCACTGAAAAAAAAATTTTGTGTCGAGTACCTAACACAAATTTTTGCTGCTAGTAACATCAAAAATAACGCTACTAATAGCTAACTAGTTTGAGATGTGGCAGGAAATCGGTTTAGCTGTTTTAGCAAAAATTTTGTTTGCACTAATTAAAATTTGGCTATATTTTAAGTAGTTAAAATAGTTCAGCTAGGTAAATTTTTTTCAGTGTTTAACCAGGTAAAGACGCTTGTCATTTAACTACTGAAATTTATTTAATAATTTTTAATTTGATGCTTCTCATCGCGGTAAATCTAAAATTGTTTGAACCATCGCAGTCACAGCTAGTTTAAACTAGCCACAGGAAAAACTAACTACAGCAGGATAAAAGGGCAACTGTTCATCTCCGGAAGTCTCCGAAGTCGCGGAAAAAAGCTTAAAAATATTTCCACCGGCTTCACACACACATAAATCACGTTCTCGCCAAGATGTCACCTCACAAATGCGTTCCTGATGTGTAGCTTCGTATAATCTTAATATCTGCATGCACCGACACGTCTACACGGTGTCAGCAGAATTCCAAAACACTTGCTCTGTTCCGTTGATATAATATGTTAGCAATGTTTCTTGTTTGTAAAGGTATTTAGTTTACGATCATAAGTCACGAACCAGGGACTATGAAAGACAGAAGATTTGCACCACCAGATTAAACATCATCATCATCATCATTTCAGCCGAAAGACGTCCACTGCTGGACATAGGCCTCCCCCAAGCATCGCCACAACGACCGGTCCTGCGCCTTCCGCATCCAGCGGATTCCCGCGACCTTCACCAGGTCGTCGGTCCACCTTGTGGGGGGCCTACCCACGCTGCGCCTTCCAGTACGCGGTCGCCACTGGAAGGCGCTAGAATAAAAATACAACTAATAATTTGATGAATAAGATTTTTTTAAATATTCCCAAGTTTTAAAACGAAAGTGAGTTAATGCTGCATTTTTAACCGACTTCAAAAAAAAGAGGACGTTATGTATTCCGCGGGTTTTTTTTTTTTTTTCATGTATGTACATCGATTACTCCGAGATTTATGGGCCGATTTACGTGGTTGTTTTTTTAATTGGTAGAGGAAGCCCGCGCGGTGGTCCCATATAAATTTTATTGACTTAGGTTGAGCAGTTTTTTAACCAGCTTCAATAAATCAGTTTATTTTAGCTTCGCCTATCTAGATGATCTGCTCATTGGTACGTTTTTCTGAGAATTCTTGGCCGATATGCGTGTTTCTTTTTCACGATAGTGATTGGAGGTTTGGAAGAACATGAGCGAGACTTTGCCCAGCAGTGGGATAGCATAGTTTAATTTAAAAAAAAAACTCAAACTGGTTATATAAACATTTATGAATGAACCCACGCAATTATCAACTATAAAGTATGAAATAAAAACTTTTTAACAAAAATAAAACCGACTTCAAAAACCTTAACTAAAAAGTAAAAAATAATCATTATATGTATTTTAAAATCTTAACATAAACCAACAATTTGAAGGCGGCGCGTGATTTTCATGTACGTTCACATAAACTGTTTTTTACTATAGATATGCGCTCGACTGTACATTATATTTACATGACGCAAAGGGTCAATCACGCGCCTTCTTCAAAATGTTGGTTTATGTTAAGATTTTAAAATATATACAATGATTATTTTTTACTTTTTAGTTAATTAGTTAAGGTTTTTGAAAACGGTTTTATTTTTTGTTAAAAAGTTTATTATTATTTAGATCTGAGCTATGTTCACAGTTTCAAGTCTCTTGCTCATCGGTAAGTTAGATTAAAATTGATTGCGGCACCAAACAGACAAACAAGAAAGCGAGTTAATAAAAACGTTGTTAAAAATACCCGTACAGTTACACTGATGCAGTGCGCGTTACGGAACACTGGGCCAACAAAATTTGCCGTCGACTCGTTAAGAAGTTTTTTTTTTTTCGAATGTACTCTCGCAGATCGATACCCAAAACAGGTACCCTAACTGCTTAGCCGGAGAATCCTTGCTGCTGGCGGAGAATCCCGTTAGGGACTCCATCCGCCGAAAAAAATCCCTAAAACTGACTTATAAACTAAAATCGCGGTTGCAAAACCGCATAAGGGCGTCCCCCAAGGGAGGGCTCGGACCTCGGCTTACTGGGGCATTGCGGCCCCGCCGTAAGAAGAAGTAAGTACACTCTGATATATTATTGTGAATATAGAATGGACGTTTTTAGGCGCTATCTTTTGTATTTATTAAATTGAATTTTGACTTAATTACAATACAATACAAATCCTCTTTATTGCACAACAAGATAACATTAATTTCTTAAATAACTATTTATGCGCTAGTATACAACTGGCGGTCTTATCGCTCCGCTCTCTTTAAATTTAGAGATTTGTCTGTTGCTTAAACATTTGATTTTATAGGTACACACGGCTACACATCAAGCTGTACATTTCCAGTAAAAGTTGACCTCGCATTGTATAGGCTTTCCGTTCAATGCGAGATCAGCTTATACTCGAAATGTACAGCTTGATGTGTAGCCGTGCGTACGTCTTAAGATGTTTCACCAGGTATTCTCTTCCCGCGATGACAGCGCGATGCCTCCAAGCTACGTCACGATCAGTGTTACTATTGATTGATATCTTCAATATATGTAAGGAGATTTTTGTTCATAATGAATATAAAATAAATTCCTAACTAGCAGCACATCAAACTGACAAGTGTCACGATAACAGCCCGCTATTGGCTCCACAGCCGATGACGTAATACGGAGGCAATCACGTGACCTAGCTGTCACGGGAAGAGAGTACCTGGTGAAACATCTTATTATACCATGGGTACGTCTTTGGGTGACGTCAGCGATATCTTATTAAGTTTTGAGTCCTTAATAAGATATAGCTGACGTCACCCAAAGACGTACTATAGTGGAGGATTATTTCGATACCACGAGCAGTGTTCACGGTAGCTTAGTGGCTAAAGCACTGGCGTACTGAGCCAGGAGTCGCAGGTTCGAATCCTGCTCGTGAGCGTTTTTTTCTTTCCACAATTTAAATCTATAAATTATTAACTGAACCTGTCTTGGGAACCACAAACTACGGATGTAAAATCTTTATTTTCTTACAACTTACAACGTTGCAACATCCAACATGCTGACAGCCTTAGCAGTCGTCGCGGGTCCCTCTAGCAATATGTCGACGAGTCAGCACTTTCCCACGCCCAATGGACGTCGTCGATGTGATATACTGGACGAACCGCACTGTCTATTTTATGTCGACTTCGGCTCGTTTCGAGTTTCTTCGGTTCGACTTTATTTGTCTTTCGGGCTTTGGGTTTCTTGAATGGTAGATAAAGTGAGCGTTTATGGCCTCAAGCGCTTCTAGCTTCTAACATTTTCCCCTATTATTTCGTGGGCTATTTTGTAGGGTTCTATGCTTAGAAGCTTTGTACACAAAGAAAAAACGTGAGATTATTTTTGGCAGGAGTATAATATTGTGGTTATATATTTATAATGTTTTCATTGCAAAATATTATAAAACTATTATTTAACTATTATTATTATGTAACTCCCTGTGGATTCAATTAATGAGAGCGCTGGTACCCACAACTCAAGTTAAATCTTACATTGGGTACCAGAGTTCAAGCAAACACTTCATACCTACCAGATAAATTGTATAAATACTTATAGTACTATTTATAAGTGTTTACTGTACACCATTTGTGTGAAATAAAAAATTATTGATTACTTTAAAACATGACATTGAGGTAAGTAGGTAATTTACATTATCGCAGCCGTACTTTTCACTTTACATTTTATTTTTAAATGTACAAACAAAAGTACCTAAAATAAAATCAGCCGGCAACCAAGTAATATTTTAAGACATCTGCCTATTACATGGGACTTATAACGACAACGTCTGTGGTCAAGGGGGTTCGATTCCCACAGGACACAATTTTTTGTGTGATGAACATAAGTGTTTGTGTTGACCTGGGTGTTTCTTGCGTATTATAAATATGTATTTACAAAAAAAGTATATAGGTAAGTATTATATCCATTGTCTAGTACCCATAGCACAAGCTCTGCTTAGTTTGGGACTAGATGGTGCCGTATAAAAATGTCCCAAAAATATGTATTACTTATAACATAACTGGCAAAATGTGGATGTAGTATTACACCTCTGCCTACGCCTTCGGAGAATACAGGCGTAATGTTATATATGTTATGTTATTTGTCTGCAGTAGAAATTAGAGCTTTGAGAAGTATGTGTGGTGTAACTTTGAGAGATAAAGTAAGGAATAACGTGATAAGGGAACATTATGGAGTGAAAGAAGATGTAGTGACAAAGATTGAGAAAGGTATGTTAAGATGGTTGGACATATAGAGAGGATGAACGAGAGGAGATTGACGAATCAAATATCATTTATTACCTATTCTATGCAAATATACGAAGCGAGTGTGGATGGAAGAGTTGGAAGGGGACGACCTCGGCGAACGTATCGCGATCAAATCACGGACTTTCTCAAAAAATGCCAGGTTAAGAGTTCTCTAAACCGACGAGCATGCATGACGAGGTTAATGGACGTAGATGAAGCGAAAGAGGTGTGTCAGGATCGTAGCAGGTGAAAATCCATAGTCTCTGCCTACCCCAATGGGAAACAGGCGTGATAATAATATGTATTTGTCTGCCTAATAGCTAAGTACTTAGTTTTCCCTAACGTTCATACAATATGAGCCAAAACCATTACATAAACCCACCAACCATTAAGTTATTAAGTATAACTAAAACTAAACACCGAACACCATTGACCTTCCCACAGTTCTCGTAAAAGCCTAGCTAATTGATATTTTCATCGGAACAACATTTACGTAACTAAAACTACGTAAGTGCCTATTATCGGGCAGCCAACTGTAACTGCCGCCATTAGGCTCCCATAATACATGAGTAATGGGCGAAATTAAACATTTATAGCTTTCTGAAAGGATACCCGTGTCTGACATTTGTCTGACGACATATCTCTTCTGCATTTAGATCGTAGGGACATTCTGTAATTGTAATATTGAATTTGTAATTTGAATTATTACAAGGAGGCGTAATTAATTTCTTAGATTTTCGCGATCACTACACATTATGATAAAAAAAGTTTAACCGGATTAAATCGAGTATATTATTTAAATTGAGTTTCCTGACGTTTCGAAATCTTTGCAAAAAGAAAGATATCAGCCAACCGGTGAAGTGTCACATTCCCTTACAAGATGCAGGGGTCTACAAAATTGATTGTGACTGTGGGTTATCATACATAGGGTCAACAAAGCGTACTATACTACTAGAATTAAAGAACATATACTGATTACTGCGTGCATCGAAACGATTTTAATTAATAAAAAAATAAAAAAAACTGTAATAATTGTACGGTAGATTAAAATATTTTTTTAGAAATATCTGTAAAGACGCTTGTCATCTTAGTCTTCCTGCAAAGCCTTCGAAACGTCAGGAAAATCAATTTAAAGAATATACGCGATGTAATCCGGTTAAATTAGATTTATCATAATTAGATGTTTCTTCAGAAGTCTCAATTCGTTTCAAGTATTGAAGTCACTATTAAATTAACTTCGTTGCTAAAATGATCTTTTGAATAAAGTTAATTTAATGAATTAAGGCCACGCTTTCAAAACGAAAGTCCAGTCTTTTACTTACTTCAAAGCTATTTTAAAAGCTATCAATCAATACATATACAACTTTTATCCTCAGTTTATACTTAACTTCTTAGGGGTCATTGTACTAATTATTATAAACAATTTTTACTATGGAACCAACCCTGAAATAGCGAAAGTCTGCTGTTCCCTATATTTTGTTTTTTTTCGCGATTTCAGTGTTGGTCCCATAGTAAACGTTGTTCATATTGATGAGTACAATGACCCCTTAAGAGGCTGGCCCTGGGTCTCTAAGTGCGGGCCTGATTCTGATAATCATATTTTCAAGTGAAACCTTATTCGCAGCTGCAGCTACGACTACTTGGAGATCACGGAGGTGGGCGTGGACAACAGCAGCGACCACGCTCAGGAGTGGCAGCTGCACGACCACCACGAAGCATTCAGCTCCGATACCGAAGTAAGCAGGGTTACAGACACTTTGCAGGAAGTTAATTGCTTGATTTTAACCTGGATACATACGTTTCCAAAATGCTGGTTGTTACTATGACATAGGTTATAGTGATGTCAAGTTGATCCTCTCGCAGTAACCTGAGAGCTGGTCTTACCGTCTGCTGGTTATGAAAAAACAAAAGAAAGCGATATTCTGAAACTTCCTTCTCAGAGTGAAGACGACATCATCATCATTCATTCATCGACGGGTGGAAGTCTACCAGCTACGGCCAAACAATAATTTAAATATTTTGTCCTATTAAGGGTGCCGCTGACGATGCATCCAACAGTCCGAATAGCGTGGCTGCATTCCAAAATCTGACCGTGAATGTTGAAAACGTATGTATTTTTGGAACCAGTCAAGCTTTTTTGGATGTAGTCATTAAAATGACGTCCGAATGGATGCATCGCCAGTGCCCACCTTTAGAAGATCCAAACCTTCCTACCTATATCGCTGTCGGATGTTCGCGGATGCTCGCGCAGACTGCTTCTATGCAGTCATGCGGAAGCGATGTGCATCCCTGGTCCGTAGGGTTCGGGCCAGCAACAACAGCATCCTAACGACGCTAGCTAGCAGGCTAGACTGTGTGTTTCTGAACCACTGCTGCAAGGTTTCAGCTGGACCTATGACCTTGCGGTAGTGTTCAAATGTACATACTAACATAGTTTCTAAGCAATCTGTTACTAACACTATCAGTCTATGTTACTCGAATAAATAAATTTAAATTAAAAATATATCACTACCACCTGAATCTCGCCTACACTTCAAACTTCTGTACGATACTCTTTCTAGTTTGGAATTTCACGAGAATTTCAATTTCACAATTTGGAACCGTGCAACTAGAGCCTGACATTACAAAAGTGCCTGTAAGATTTATTTGAAATAAAAAAGATTTGAATTTGAATTATCTACACAAGATATTTTTTTAGGGAGTGCGGAAAATTTACAAATTGGTTCAGTATGTGTTCCTTATCACATCCACATTATTCAGTTCACTTTAAAACAAAAAAAAATACTTGCCACTGTATGATGGCGTGCGCTACAAAATTTTCTGTCTTCCATACAAAGTTGATTTTTCATTTTATTTTAAAATCGTAGTGGGGTTGTTTGTGTGTTTTGTTTTGTGTCCTAGCAGTGGGTCAGTAATGGGCTGATTATGTATGTTATGTAATACGTACATAAAGGTACTAAGCACGCACGCACACCCAAAAATACGCAAACAAATACGCAACACCCCCACATTTGCTACATAAACACACACAAACACCCCTACACCTACTTACATACAAACATACCGACACACAGAGCTTTTTATTCATTAAAAAAACATTTTATATAAATAAGTTTATTTAACGTCTCATAATTATTATAAAACTAGTAAGGGAAGTTGCGAGGCAACCATTTTTTTTTTTCGTGGGGAAAATCCTCATGGACGCACTCCGCCCGGGGAAGGCGGAGCCAGTGTCGGACTGTTACTGACTAAAAACCACCACGGTGTTCCTCTACCGACCCTTGGCCGGGGGCGTGAGAAATACTCCCGTATTCGCCCAACCATCCCCGGCAGGTCCCGGCTCGCCACTAACAGGCGAGCCCCTTCACCCCGTGCGGCACCCACATCGGCCGCACCCTCCTCTTCACTGGCGCGCGCGGAACACAACGCGCCACCGTCACGGGCCTTGACTGGTCGGGCGGTGGGCCACCCCGAGTCCGCCGTCCGCAGGCCTACACCTAGGGTGGCTGGAGGTCGGCATACGCCCTCCTACGACGCCCAGGTCGTCTCCTGCGGATGGGAAGAGTGGTTATCGCCTCTCGTACCCTCTCCGCCGCCTCCTTAGCGAGCATTACATCCTCGCAGAAGAAGACGACGCCTTCCCAAGCGCTCTCGCTCCCGACCATAGACAGAACCACGGCCGGAAGCGAGAGATCGCTGCCGCCTACTGCAGTAATGAGGTCACGGCGCTGCGTGGCCCAAGCTGGGCACTCCGCCAGTGTGTGCTGCGCCGTGTCCTCTGGGCAGCTCCCGCAGTGATGACACTCGGGCGTCGGCTCCCGGCCTATGCGACACAGATACTTCCCAAAGCAACCGTGCCCTGAGAATATCTGCGTCAGGCGGTAGGTGTGGGAACCATGGCCCCTCTCCAGCCACTCCTCTATGACGGGCCTTACCGCCGCTATTGCGGCGTGCCCTTTGCGAGGCAACCCTAACACAAGTATTCTTATAACTTACTGGGGCTGCCTCAATTCTGTATTGTATGAAAATGGATGAGAGACAATAAAAACATATTTTATTTTATTTTTATGTTATTACAGTATTTTTTACCCACGACGGAACGAAGAAGGTGTATGCGTTTAGGGTGAGAACTTGTTTGTTTGTGTGTTCAATTTATCTCCAAAACGGTTTGACCGATTTGGCTACGGTTTTCTGTAAAGGGTTTGTGATTCATCGGCGATGGTTCTTAGATAGGTGTTATGGTGTTTACTCGCCAGGGGGCGCTGCAATAAACATTTTTAATAATGTGGATGCGATAAGGATTATAATACTAAAGAAGTAAATATGCAAATATTCCGCACTCCCTAAACAGATATCCTGTATAATATTCATCCTTCTACTAGATATGGGAAGAAACAGAAACCCAGCTTCCAGAATCAGATGCGATCAGTGCGGGTTGGATGCGCGATGCGCGTGCGACTCGCGCTCGGCGACTCTGCGGCGACTGGAGCGGGAAGCTCAAGCTGCTGCGGTACCAATCCCGGGGCAATGTGCTGCGCCTGCGCTTCAGAGCAGACCATTCCCGACACTACGCGGGATTCAGAGCGAAAGTCACTGTAACAGATTGTAAGTAAATCATATTAGAGTTTTAGCATAATAAAATGATACAATAGTTATTGTAATGACCGAGGGCGGATCCAGGATTTATTCCTGGGAGGGGTACAAAGCCCAGACAGGTAAGGATTGTCCCCTATAGTACTGCACTGTGTCTTATAGATTATTATTTCTTTGTCAATGTCATTTTTAGGGTTCTGTACCTAAAGGGTGCTAACGGGACCCTATTACTCTCGCTACGCTGTCCGTCCGTCCGTCCGTCCGTCTGTCTGTCTGTCACAGGGCTGTATCTTTGTAACAGTAATAGATAACCAGTTGGAATTTTCAGAGAATATGTGTTACTATGGTGTCTATCACGACAAATACTAAAAATAAAAAAAGTCTAAAACCATACAAGAAACCTCGAAAAACATACATCTTTTTCAAAGTTTTTGTTCATGCACTATCTTCAAAACGGTTATACATACCAGCGTTAAACTTGGTCTGATTATAGTACATACTATGAAAGGACAATGCCCACGGATGGGCCCATTTTTGGTGCCATGTCAAAACTGTATGTTATTCAAAAATTATGTCTTATTTTTTCATGTTTATTTGTTCTTATCAACATTTCTTTCACCCTAGCATTAAAAAACATAATAAATATGTATTAAACTGAATCGTAAGTATATCCTCCATTCAAACCGAACGAAAATGTTGCCAGATGTCAGACTATTTCAACAAATAATCGGAATCGGTTCTAAATAGCGATACTTCCATGAATTCACTTTTACTGTGTTTCAGATGCTATTATACTAGACTTATCTTGATTGATTGATTTCTTATATTTTCTTTCCACAATTTATATCTTTAGATTTCAGTTCGCATGCGTAAATCCGTTAAAAATTATAAAAAATCACTCATATGACGTCAAATCAAAAGAAATTGCAAAACATATTTTTGAAATATTTTTGTACAGAAAAATAAGACGATTCTTTGCTTTAAAATACCTATGCATTTGTTGTAAATATTGTTAAAATCATTTTAAATTAACTGAAATATTACTTATAAAATCGATATTAATTAATAAACCCAAAAACATAAAAGCTTGCAATGTTATTATTTAAAAAATACTACAAAAATCGATTAACAAAATAATTATATCTTGCAACACCATACATGGTGTCTCTGGATGTCCTTATGGGTGCGTTCAGTTATATCGCCCAACAATGCACGGAGCGTACTTATCAATCAGTTAAGGAGTTGAAAAAAATTAGATTTCTCTTAAACCAGGGTGAAAAAATTAAAATCGTTTGCAGAATGATAAAAGATAATTCTTGGTCTACAAAATAAGACTATAACGGCCGTGACATAGCAATTTTTTTTGAGGGGCCTAAAGCTCCTAAGAGAATGGGCAATGTCCTTTAGCAACAAATACTAAAAAAGGGCAAACGTAGACATAATAATATATGGTGGTACCTACATAAGAAAGAGATGGAAAAATTCACATATATAGGATATAATACTTGCGTTTTTTTTTTCGTAAATACATACTTATAATACATAGGAAACACCCAACCAACCATTTGTGTTGGTCTGGGTGTTTGCCCAGACGAACACAAACACTTATGTTCATCACACAAACATTTGTGTCCTGTGGGAATCGAACCCATGACCTCGTGATCAACAGTCCGACACTTGAACCACTAGATCACAGACGTCGTCAAATGTCCATTAGGAAAGTAACAAGTAGCTGGAAATAATCGTGTCTTCTGGGCTACGTTGTTCGGCAATACGAAACTGTTTTTCAGGAAAGTTCTTTTAATAAAAACTCTCTTAAAACTTAGCACCTCAATTACAAACTAATTAAAATAAAACAAGTTCCGCTTTGTCTCTCAAATAAAATTATACTACTTATATCCCCGCCGTGTCCTACAAAAGGATTTTTAAAAGAATTTTATCAGAACTTCAACAAAACTTTGTTGAAGTTGAACGCTCGCAATACTTCAGCATTCATACTGAAAAAATCTCGGCGTGTTTCGTTTTTCAATTTCAACTTTTCGCTCTGTTCCGTGCGGACGCGAAACGGAACGGACGGTCTATACGACAAATAAAGTTGCCAACTTCTACCTATTGTCCCATCCATAACACCTTTACCACGTCCATATAAAGTTTAAATTCACTTGACATTAATAACAATGGGAACAAACTTGTCGATGCAGTTAGCCTAACCTTATAAGTGAGTACATAAAGTCTATCATTTAATGTAGAATAGTAGTTTAAGTTTGTCATGGAGAATGAGGCAAGTTGAATAAAGTGCAGTCTAGTTTTAATTAACCACGGCTATGTAAGACTCTAGTCCGTGTGGTACCGGACTTAAAGAATAGCACCACCCTTATCTCTTCTCATGGGTGTCGTAAAAGGCGACTAAGGGATTCACCAGAGGATGGGCAGCAGCGTTCTCTGAGTATTTAACCAACCAACTGCGATCGCCAACCCGCCTGCCAAGCGTGGCGATTATGGCATATCCCCCCCTTAATTGGGGGAGGCCTATGTCCAGTAATGGACGTCTTTCGGCTGAAATGATGATGATGATGATGATGATGTAAGACTACGCTTCGGTTCGTTTATGTCTTGCGCTGTTTTTTTTCTGTCTTCTCGGCTAGTGTCTTGAGGCGCGCATTGATTTTGTAAGGGAGTCGCGTGCGCCTTACACTACCACCAAAACCAATCTACCCGTCGCCGTCGGCGTTGTGGCAAAAAGGGGAGTAGGTAAATAGCTCGAAGATTTGCCGAGTAATCACGGTTATTCCTTTCAATTCTCAGAATGGCTGTGAATTCTTGGAAAGGGTATAAAATCTTTCACTAGAGCTATAAACACCTCATCAAATTTTTGCTTATTCTTATTCTTTATATATGTCGGTATAAAGATTGAGAGTAGGTAGTATTGAGTAGAGGTCGTACTTTCAGAGGCCAAAAATAAAACGAATACACAAATTCTGCAGTCGTTCGAGTTTATTTAAAAGTGCCTCCGTTGCGTCAAGAAAAGATACATTAGCATTGTTATTATATTATCTGTGGCATTGTCTAATAGTGGAAGAAAAAGAAATTGACCCTAGTTTGAAAAGATAGGAATTTCAAGAGACTTAATGAGAGAATGGAGCGAGCAGAACACCCTCCAAGTCAATACCGCAATTTGACCATCCCAAGAGAGATTTCTTGATGCAATTACAGATATAGTAAAAAATATAGACGAAGTGCTGCGAACAATCATAGTGACGCCAACAAAACCGTGCTCGTCTACAAGCCAGCGCTCACGCACACACATGCACCTGAAAGAAATTTGTTTTTGGCGATACTTACTGGACTTTGCCGCATGGATGTGCACTGAGAGCGATGAGCACGGTTTGACACGGTTGTACACGGAGGAGCATGGTTTTGTTGGCTTCACTATAATTTTTCGCAGCACTTCGTCTATATTTTTTACTGTCTGTGAATGCAATATACATGAGAAATGCTTCCGAACACATATGATGCGCTAATATCTATGCGATTTCGTGTACTTATTATGTATATGGGTTACTCATTCGACGCTGATGCACGCTTTTAAGACGCGTAGATCATTTGACTTTTATATCTTGTACAGAAAAGTTGACAAGCCACATAGACGCACTTAGAGGCAATCCTAAAATAATATTAACCTATATTTCACTAGATTGTGGTCAAGAGCAGATCTATAAATCATAAAAAAAAAAAAAAAAAAAACGTGCCGTCGCGACTCTTGGTCTTATTTTATTTTAGGTAGGTAGGTGCTTACTTTTAGTATAAAAACCACATCTTCGGAGAAAACCTGAGAGCACTCGATATATTGCCCTAAATTATTCATACCACAAGTAAACACAGAACGTATTACACGCGCTTAATTTTGAGAGCTTTTATTCTTTCATTATTTTCCAAGAATATCGCTACGTGAGGAGGGTAATTCACAAAATCCATTTCACCTACTTATAATACGAAGTTATAAAAGCGAAATAACGCGCCCTTTTATAATCCAAACCAACCAACGTTGTGCGACAATATAAAGCAATACGCGATACACTGCCTCTCCAAAATAACTAGGAACATCGTTATAATGAACGCACTCTTCAATGTGTATCGCTCGAAAATTATGTTGGTTTAATTAGTAGCGGTTTCGAAACCGCGTAATAATCTGGGTTCGAAGCCAAAATCCTGAACAATAACGGAATTAGCTGCATGGCAGAGCCGTATAATATGGACACATAATATCGGACTTGGACTAAGTCTGCGTAACATTGGTTTAATAAGCCCTCGAATTTTATTGGAAAATATTTTTTAGTAATTTTTTTGTTATTTGTTCAGGTATTCTATTATTTTAACTCATTAACGCTAGCGGGGTGAAATCGGAAGACATAAATTGTGGAAAGAAAAATTCGTTCACGAGCAGGATTCGAACCTGCGACTTTTGATTCGATTCACTACTTAGTACATTACGGGCAAAATTAATAACCTAACTATCCACGATTTGCCCTGACAGAGATAGAAATTAATAACCTAACTATCCACGATTTGCCCTGACAGAGATAGAAATTAATAACCTAACTATCCACGATTTGCCCTGACAGAGATAGAAATTAATAACCTAACTATCCACGATTTGCCCTGACAGAGATAGAAATTAATAACCTAACTATCCACGATTTGCCCTGACAGAGATAGAAATTAATAACCTAACTATCCACGATTTGCCCTGACAGAGATAGAAATTAATAACCTAACTATCCACGATTTGCCCTGACAGAGATAGAAATTAATAACCTAACTATCCACGATTTGCCCTGACAGAGATAGAAATTAATAACCTAACTATCCACGATTTGCCCTGACAGAGATAGAAATTAATAACCTAACTATCCACGATTTGCCCTGACAGAGATAGAAATTAATAACCTAACTATCCACGATTTGCCCTGACAGAGATAGAAATTAATAACCTAACTATCCACGATTTGCCCTGACAGAGATAGAAATTAATAACCTAACTATCCACGATTTGCCCTGACAGAGATAGAAATTAATAACCTAACTATCCACGATTTGCCCTGACAGAGATAGAAATTAATAACCTAACTATCCACGATTTGCCCTGACAGAGATAGAAATTTGACTTAAAATGTATGGCCGCTTATGTCAAATTTCTATCTCTACTAGGGCATCGCAGAGCGAGATCGGGAGAGGGCCGATCCCGCTCGGAGAAGGCGGCGCCGGGGAGGCAACCGCCCTGGCGCAAGGCCCAGATAGGGCGAAGGGCCGCATCCCCTGCTGCCACATCTGGCAGGGGACCTTCGGGATCGTGGACGCTAAGAGTGGGGGAACTCGAGGCGTCTATTAAGCGACCCTGGGGAGGACAGCAGTACGTGGTGGTCGCGTGCTACTGTGGGGGAAATAATATTGTTTTCCCGGGACGTGCTAAAGGCATAGCACTAGAGGGGCACCGGCGCGGTCCATTGGAGTTCCCGGAGCTCCTCTATTTTGTGCAGAGGATGGCCACCGTGTGGTTTTAGTCGGTAAGAGTCCGACATACCCCTCCGCCGTCCCCAGACGGAGGGTATCCATGAGGATTTCCACCCGAAAACAAAAAAAAAAAAAAAAAAGGGCATATCGTAGATAGATTGGTTATTAATTTTGGCCGTTAGTCGCTAAGCTAGCTTTAGCCTTTGAGCAGATTCCAATCCTACTCCCTAGCGAATTTTTATTTCTACAATTTCATACACAACTTGTTATTGAAATAGGTAACTAAAAACCTCTTAAGGGGTATATTATTATGTACTCATCAGTATGAACAACTTTTACTATGGGACCAATCCTGAAATAGCGAAAAAAAAAACAGATAAATAAAAATATAAAAAAAAACTTCTAATCTTTATCTTTAAGATACTCAGCACCATGTAGTCCCAAACTAAGCAGAGCTTGTGCTATGGGTACTAGACCATGGATATAATACTTATATACTTTTTATTTTGTAAATACATACTTATAATACCAGGCCCCTCAGAAAGTATTGCGAAAAAAAGTTTTTATATATGGGAGACTGGCCAGTTATAATGTTTTTCGAAAATATGATTATTTATAAGTAAAAATAAGTAAGTTCCAATTTCAAAATTTCCCTCCACATTTTTTGCGAGTTAATTCAAAGTATTGTGTCTCACTGAAATATGGATCTGCGCCGGGAACATTTTAGAGCTATGATTTTATACGATTTCAAGTGTCGCCTGAAACCGGATGAATCGTACGATAGACTTCAAATGGCATTCATGGATGAAGGCCCTTCCAAGGCAACCGTGTATCGTTGGTATAACGAATTCAAGCGCGGTCGACCAACTTTGGGGGATGACGAAAGAAGCGGTCGCCCTTTGACGGCTGTTACCGAAGAAAACGTGCTAGCAGTGAAAAATTTAATCCAAGACAATAGGCGAATTACATATCAGGAGATTCAACACATATTGAAGATTGGATCGGGAAGCGTTCACGAGATTTTACACAGCCATCTTCGCGTGAGGAGGATAGTATCACGCTGGGTGCCGCACAACCTCACCGATGCTCAGAAGCAGGCCCGGGTGGAATGGTGCCGTGATATGCTTAACAAATTTGAAGCAGGCTCGTCTCGGCGTGTTTACGACATCGTTACAGGTGATGAGTCCTGGATTTATCAATACGACCCAGAAACCAAGCGCCAGTCGACTGTTTGGGTGTTTCAAAATGAGCCAACGCCTACCAAAGTGAAGCGATCTAGAAGCGGGGGTAAGATTTTGATCGCTAGCTTTTTTAATTTGACTGGCTACTTGGTATCAATTCCCTTACGGGATCAAAGAAGCATTAATGCCGAATGGTATACTACCAAATGTTTGCCAGAAGTTTTCTCTGTTATAAGCAACAAGCGACCAAACACAGGGCTCCGCGGGCTACTGCTCCACCACGACAATGCACCTGCGCACACCGCACTCAAAACGAGGGACTTCCTGGACAGCACGCCAGTCAAACTCCTGGGTCACCCTCCTTACAGCCCTGATCTAGCACCGTGTGACTTCTTTTTATTCCCAAAAATAAAAAATCAGCTCAAAGGGATACAATTTTCGTCGCCGGAAGATGCGCTGGCTGCGTTCGAGCAGGCTGTAAACGAGGTGTCTGCGGCGGACTGGAAAAAGTGTTTTGAAAACTGGTTTAGGCGCATGAATCTTTGTATAGAGGCTGGTGGAAAGTACTTTGAAAAGATTTGATAAAAATATATGTACGTATAGAACAATTTTTTTTAGTTTCGCAAAACTTTCTGAGTGTCCCACGTACATAATCCACACCCAGACCAACACACACTTATGTTTATCACACAAATATTTGTGTTCTGTGGGAATCGAACCCACGACCTCGTTATCAGCAGTCCGACACTCGAACCACTAGACACAGAGGTCTAAGAGATGATCCCTTAAGACCCCTTAAGAGGTTTTCAGTTATTTCAATAACACGTTGTATAGCTTTCTTTAATAAGGACGAATACACAAAAGCCAACGAAATTGAAAATTACAGACCTACGCATCTAACATGGAATCATTATATTTTCTTTGCTACGCATCACTTATAATCCTCTGGGAAAAACCAATATTCTAGGGTCCGTATGCTAAAGAAATTCGTTTTGGAATCCTTCTTTATAACGAGCGACAAAGCCGATACACAATCATCGGCTTAGTATCACAACAGGGTACAACATGTCTAGCCGCTGGACAAATTGCTTCCGCCGCCAACGTGAAAATTGTCGACGTGTCGAAACATGTCGCAACATGTCGTTAGCCACACAGGCTGTTTGGGGCTGGACAAGCTTGTCGCTATAAATGGCTAGCTCAGGACATGGATCGCCGCTCAATTTTGTCATGATTGTATTTTTTTTCGCCTTACTACATCACACTATAGGCGGTGTTTTATCACCAGGTATTCTCTGCCCGCGATGCCTCCAATCTACGTCATGATCAGTGTTGCCATTGATTGATATCTTCAATATATTTAAGGAGATTTTTGTTCTAATGAATATAAAATAAATTCCTGACTGGCCTATTTGTTATCTCGTGTTATTCATCTAATTAGTTATTAAAGGAAACTGTATAAAATTACTAGTTCAAAAGTGCTTCTTTATAGAAGCAAGTGAATGAAAAAATGCATTTTGCTCGGGTAATTTATTTACACAAAGTGGCAGCACATCAAACTGACAAGTGTCACGCTAACAGCTCGCTATTGGCTCCACAGCTGATGACGTAGTACGGAGGCAATCACGTGACCTAGCTGTCACGGGAAGAGAGTACCTGGTGAAATATCTTATTATACCATGACCACTGTTATGTTTTAGCACTCATACTATCCGATACCGATTAGATCTATAAGTACAATGAGTCATCATCATCATCATTTCAGCCGAAAGACGTCCACTACTGGACATAGGCCTCCCCCAATTAAGGGGGGGATATACCATAATCGCCACGCTTGGCAGGCGGGTTGGCGATCGCAGTTGGTTGGTTAAATACTCAGAGAACGCTGCTGCCCATCCTCTGGTGAATCCCTTAGTCGCCTTTTACGACACCCATGAGAAGAGATAAGGGTGGTGCTATTCTTTAAGTCCGGCACCACACGGACTAGTACAATGAGTGCTCTGAGGAATTGTTCGACTATAGACCAGCCGCTGACTTCCACCACCGTATCATCCGCCATAAATCTAAATTATATCCTCGCCATCTTGATGGTTGGTGGTTAACTACGTTTCTAACGCCATTTTTTTGGTCTCGTACAACAAAACTGTGGACCATACCAACTTCCGACAGTGGTTTTCCCGAACTAATTCGACATGAAAGCTTTCAAGAAAAGGGCAGATGTCTTCTTAAAAGTTTGGCAACGCATCAGCGACCGCTCTGGTATTGCAGATGTCCATGTGCGGCGGTGATTGCTTACGATCAGGTGTTCCGCTCGATTAAAAAAACCTCTATTAAAAAAAAAACTACGAAAATTATTTACATGGTAAATTTCCCATGACATAATAATATAAGTAGAAGGTAGAAGTCACCAAGTTAGTTTATTAAAACTCATATTTAAAAAAAAACTAGTTCTGAATTTAAAACTGATCGAGAAAGTAAAGCAAGGCAATATAATCGCCACTTTAAACTAAACCTGGCCAGTCATCCCTTTTTCCATCAGAAAGTAGAACCTCTACCTTAATTACCTCCTTGTTCAGAGCCAATCGTATTACAATATAAAATAAAATCAATAAGCCTGAAGTATTTCGTTTAAAATTCAAGAAGTCCGACATCCGAGTCATTCTTTTTTGAATGAGCTAAATTCATAACATTCCCTGTAAACTAAAATTTGAATAACGATGCTGGAATTCGTATTCGTTCGCGAACGTGTGAATGGATGAATGAAACTAACGAGGAGGCGCATTTTCACTGATTTTTTTTTCTGAGAGTTGAACTGTTGAACATATTTTGATCTAACGAGCAGCTTTGATGTCAGGCCGAGGTTAAAGCAAGTTTAAGTACATGTGGAAGTATTTAAGTGCTTCCTGCATTAAAATACTCTTTGTCGTTTTTACTAGTCGAAAAGAGAGTAAGCGAAGAAACAGTTCAAAACAATAATTACGAAGACACATTATACGCTATATTATACTCGGAGTGTCTCCGAAGGATCGAATCCAGAACGTGGTGATCCGAAAGAGAACCATAGGCCTCGACATAGCCTACAGAATTAGTAAGCTGATGTGGCAGTGGGCCGGCCACATTAGCCAAAGAACCGATGGCGTTGGGGTAGACGTGTTCTTGAGTGGAGACCGCGAATCGATAAACGTAGGGTAGGCGCCCTCAGGCTCGGTGGAGTGATGATATTGGCAAGGTGGCTGGTAGCAACTGGGTGCGAGTGGCCGAGGGTCGATGTCAGTGGCGTGCCAGTGGAGAGGCCTATGTCCAGCAGTTTAAAACGTCTAACGTCTTCTATTCACAAGTCGCGTGAATTCGGTGCCCAGACTGCCCAGAGTTTAATTGCCCAGTTTGGATTAAAGTGTTGCAAAGACATTATAGTCTACATAGATCCACTTCTGGCTATACTTCATGTATTCTTGACTTGGATGTTAATGAAGCTTGATCGATCAATGCCTGATTTTTCAGTAGAATTTTTATACTTAGGTTTATTTAAACCTGAAAATACTGTCATTTACAAAACCGAAGGTTAATCAACCTTTCTCTAAACCAATGCTTCTCAATGTGTGGGTGTCGAAGTTAAAGGTTTCATTCAAAATTCAAATTCAAATAATTTATTTGTGAAAATGGGTAAAATAAAATAGCTGTTAAGTATAGTCTAATGTGTCTCTATGTCCTACCATGACGGATTACCTACTACAATCATAATATTATCATTGATTAAAAAAAATAAGTTCCTAATTATGTTTATTAAAAAGCCGTACACAACCCTATGTCTAGCGAAGGGCCAGGGCGTCTCGGGCATTTTTGCCAAAGCAGTCGCGCTATGGAAAGCGTTGAAAAGCACGGCTCCAAATAATCTTTAATCTACTAAATCCTCCATTATAATTAACAAAAGCAACACTACCGATACCAAAATTAATCAACGGTGTCCTACCACGAAATGTCAATTAAGTATTCAAACAACAGGAAACTTAAACATAACAAAGCCGTCCCGAGCTTATACACCCCTCCCTTTTAATCGGCCATTTAATATTTAGAGGGGGCGCGTCCCAATTAAAACTTAAAAACGTATACAGCGTGGACACGTGGTGCAATATGAGTAGTCTGGTCTAAAATATGTTGAGTCTGTGGTTATACAGGTGTCCCATCGCTATGCTTCATGGAAGTAAAGTACCTTAAATATTGAAAATAGGGAATTTCACTTAAAGGAGGCTTCATTTTATTTAAAAAAAAGAAATCCTGCATTTAAAGATAATTAAAAAATTCTAGTACCATTATGTATTTTATGGCTTGTGTTGATAGGTTCATTAATAAGGATAAAATCTGTCCAACAAACATAGTGTCTAAATTTAAAGGAAGTCCATGAAATATGGACAACAACAAATAAAATAAGGCGTTTTTTTAAGTAAATCTTGGTATAATTATGTTAAAATGTACCTAAGCTATGTTAGATTTCGTAGTCTTCCTTCAATCTAGGACACAATGTTTGGGTAGTGATTTAATACTCAACATTGACGCTATCGATTGGTGACCACAGACATAGTAAAAAATATAGACTAAGTGCTGCGAACAACCATAGTGAAGCCAACAAAAACCGTGCACCTTCATGTACAACCAGTGCTCACGTACTCACCATGCACCTGAAGGATATTTGTTTTCGCATTGCTTACTGGAATATGCCGCGACATGTGAACTGAGAGGTTTAATCGTGCATTTAAGGCACGGTTTAAGGTGCATGTGTGTGCGTGAGCACTGGTTGTACATGAAGGAGCACGGTTTTTGTTGGCTTCACTATGGTTGTTCGCAGCACTTAGTCTATATTTTTTACTATGTCTGTGTTGGTGACATAAAAATATAGGTGGTAAGTTTTGGCACACTTAAAGGTTCGATTCCCGGCTCAGAGAAGACAATTTTAAAAACTACTATACAGGTTGTCCCATCGCATTGCTTCATGGCGAGAAAGTACCTCAAATATTGAAAATAGGGAAAATAACCAATCTTTCCTGGTATACCCATAAAGTTAGTATACTGACGTCAGTATACAAATGTCTTAGGGTATACCTCAGGACAGTGGCAATGGCAAAGGCAGTGAACTGACTTCTACTAGGGGAAAGAAAAGAAAATATTCAGCGTATCTATCAGAGATAGACTACTGCCTGCACTGCACAGTGACACTCGTTGTCGACGTGTCGTGTTGTCGCACACTGTTCCCGCCTTTGTGACAACTTTGCCGCACAGCTAATGAATATATCCCAACGGTTATATTCCCATTGCCATTGCCACGTGCCGACGAAAGAATAGCGTGCAGATGTTTTAATTACAATTCTTTTTAGCTTTTAGAATGCAAATTATTCTAATTAAGTGTTTTATACCAGTTTATACCAGTTCTTGCTTCCTTCTCGTAATGAGATAGACTGGCATTGCTCTGTGCCTCTGATATTAAAATGGTATAGAATAATTTAACAAGAACATTTTTATAGTTAACTTAGATTTCGTTGGAGCGGACTTTTAAAAGAACTCTCTTTTCACTTTATTTAGGTACCTACTGAAATTATTTTATACACAAAAATGTTTTATACTTGTACGGTTGGGCTATATTAAAATGTGTTTTTTGTTAGTTCCTTTGTTTTTATTAAAACATACATAACTTGACAAAACCAAACCGTTAATTCTGCAGACAACTTATTAAACTACACACACAAGTATGTACGATAAATGAGTAAACAATGCCTTCGGCGAGTGACTGCCTCTGTTACCGTGATAAAAATGAAAATAATGTATTAATTAACTACAAAATGACAAAGAACCATCAACATATAACATAACATAACATCACGTTTATAGCACACCCACATTTCGCCAGTTATGTTATAGTCCCCATGTAATAGGGGGCGAGCCTATTGCCATTAACCGGGCACACATCTAGACTCCGGGCTGCTATTGAGAATTTCCTAATGAAAAAACCCAATAACACTTTGCCCGACCCGGGAATCGAACCCAGGACCCCACGCTCAGCAGGCGCGCTTGCAACCACTACACCAACGAGGCAATCAACGAGGCAATCAATCAATCAAAGAACCATCATCATCATCATTTTCCTGCCCTGGTCCCACCAAATTACTTGGGGTCGGCGCAATGTAAAGAAAACTCTTTAGTAAATAGTCGTTTAATCATTTTTTTAACATAGGTAAATAATATAAAAATCTTAAATGTAACAAAGAGTGCGCTTCGTTAAGTCAGAAGGAGTACAAATGCTATTTAAAATTAAAATCTTTACGAGAAATATTAATAGATGTTGATAAAATCTTGTATATTAGGTATATAGACTTGTTTTTTCAAAAAATACATTTGATTTTCTAATAAAAACTTCTTTTCTCCGTCATAATTGCAACGCAAAAAAATTGTTAATTTAGGTGCCTATAATTACGAAGATAATAATCTCTTATGTTTAGAGAAAATGGTTGGCAGCCTGTTTGTAACCCAATTCTAAAAATAATCAAGCCCTAAACAGCCGCTGCAAACAGCACACTACACTGTAAGATATAATAATTCTGTGAGTGACTAACTGCGTGCATCGAATCGATTTTAATTAATTAAAAATTGTACGGTAGATTAAAATGTTATTTAGAAATATCTGTAAAGACGTTTTCATTTCTCATACTCGGAAAGTAGTGTTTGTTTGATCTGAGTAGCGGGTGAAAAACGCTGCTCTCTTTTCTAGGGCAGGAAAGACTCATAGTAGTTGCTTCCCTCCCAAAGGCGGGAATGAATTTTAAAAATAGAACTAAACTAGCTTAGGTAGTCGGCTACGACTTTTTTTTACATTATTATGAAAAATATCGATTAAAAAAAAAAAAAAAATGTTGCGGTCTTGTGGTATGTAAGCAGCCAGTGTGAATAAAAAAAATACGTGACGGACGCCCCGACTACGTTAGTACTATTAGATATTCTGTGCCCCGACGCACCGCGCCGCACGCAGGCGCGGCTGTAACGCGGTGTGTTCCATTATTTAAAATTTATAAAAGACTATATAATCTTTGATTATTTATTTATCATATTATATGGTGAGATAACTCTGTCTGTACCGAAATTCAAAATCTCGGTTTTATAGACTAATATTTGATTAAAAATGAGCTCATGCGATTCTGAAATTTTGACCCCAGATTCGGATTAAGACGAGGCAAATACAGTAATCGAAAAATTTTTGCCAAAAATTTCAAAGGAACGATACTTAAATACAAACAATGATTTTATGAAGTGGCGAACAGACAAGAAAATAGGTATGTATTTTAGAAAAACTACTATTTTTTACTTTCCTTATATTCGAAATGAAAAGTAGATAGATAGATAGACAGATAGAATATTCTTTATTGTACACCAATAACATTATTAAACTTAGGACTAACATGTAAAATAAGGGTACATTGGCGGTCTTATCGCTAATAGCGATATCTTCCAGACGACCTTTGGATGGACAAGGAAGACGTGAAAAATAGATGGGGGCAGTATGTGGTGCACTTTCAAAAAATTTACTAATATTTAATATAATAAATAAATAAATATTTACCTACCATAGAAAATATTACATGTATAAATATATAAAATAAATTCTAATATATATCCATAAATGTATACCAAATATATACAATATATACAAACGTAACAACAAATAATATTCTTTAATAAATAACAAAATAAAATACGTGTATATACCAGTGTAGCAACATCTCACTAAAATAACAGTTTATACAGTGAGGTAATTGTTCCTTTACAAGGTTTTAAAAGAAGCTAGCGACTGAGCACGTCTTATAGGCACAGGTAACGCATTCCATAAACGAGCAGCTTGGACTGTGAAGGATTTCTCGGGAGAAAGTCATCAATTCCTACTCGGACTATAGCCGGATTCCTTTCGAACCTTGTATAACAATCTACTATTTTCATCTTAGTCTTCCTGCGACCACGAACGCTGCAAAGTTTTCGAAACGTCAGGAAAATCAATTTAAATAATATGTGCGATGTAATCCGGTTAAACTTGTTTTATATTAATTACGAAAATATTGTGAATTAAATAAAAAACATACTAGCATGGATTTTCATGGTTTAAATAACATATTAAAATCATCGAAATCAGATGTATAACATTTAGGGGTATAAAACCGTTGGCGCTTTTTGTATGGACAAGGTGACATAACTCTAGTCTTAAAGAAGCTAGGTATATTTTCAGAAGGGAAGCCGTAGGTAGGTACCTAAAAATCCTAAAATAGCTAAGATTGCACGTTAATAAAATAAAAAAACAATTTAACAACTTTTACTTTAATTTTACATTATTTTTTTGTAATTTAGAACAATAAATTAGAATTTAAATGTCGTTGATCTGCATTTAAGCAATTCCTAAAGGAAAGCCGGTGGGAATCGTGTTATATGGACCCTCCACCACTGTTTCCTACACAATATTTTATTAAGTCACAATTCTTCTTCCTAGCCTTTTTCCAATTATCTTGGGGTCGGCTTTTGTAGTCCAACCAGCTCCCCAATTCAGAACTACACGATAACCAGTTGTCGATCGATTGTGTTCGTTATCTCTTTTTTTCTCGTTACGTGAATCATCAGACTGCCTCGTTGGTCTAGTGGTTGCAAGCGCGACTGCTGAGCGTGGGGTCCTGGGTTCGATTCCCGGGTCGGGCAAAGTGTTATTGGGTTTTTTCATTAGGAAATTCTCAGTAGCAGCCCGGAGTCTGGATTTGTGCCCGGTTGATGGCAATAGGCTCGCCCCCTATTACATGGGACTATAACATAACTGGCGAAATGTGGGTGTACTATTACACCTCTGCCTACCCCTTCGGGGAAATACAGGCGTGATGTTATGTTATGTTATGTGAATCATCAGACGGAACGAGATAACAAACCGAACCGGTCGACAACTCGTTATTGTGTGGTTCTGAATAGCGTAGCAGATGAGGCTAAATATCAGTATTTTACACGGAGTGACTATATACCATCAAACCCCCGCAATCTTAAGGTTAAGCCAGTTGTCAGACTTTTGGGTTTTTGACTACCCGTAACGACTGCCATATATATTCGTATGACAACCGGGACCGACAGCTTAACGTACTTTGTCACATATTACAGCAACAAATGCGCCCAAATTGTGTGACATTCCACTTGCCGACGAGGTTATTCGCTCCATTGCGCGCCCAGTCACGGTGAGCCCCGATCACTAAACTTATAAATATTTCATGCTCTCCTGGTAGCGGCTTAACACGAAAACATGGCGGTAAATGCCGTCATTCTTCGAGACATTTATTATTTTATTATTATTACTAGCTTTTACCCGCGGCTCCGCTCGCGTTAAATTCTGCTAACCCACGTCAGTCCAGTCCAGTCCAGTCCATTCCAGTCCAGTCCTCTGCCCCACTGCCCCGCTGCCCCGGTAACCCACTGCCCCGCTGCCCCACTGCCCAGCGGCCCCACTGCCCCGCTGCCCCGCTACCCCATTGCCCCACTGCCCCGCTGACCCACTATATCACTGCCCCACAGCCTGCCCCGCTGCCCCACTCCCCTACTGCCCCGCTGCCCCGCTACCCCACTGCCCCGCTGCCCCACTGCCCAATTGCCCCACTGCCTCGCTGCCCCGCTGCCCCACGGCCCCGCTACCCCACTGCCCCTCTGCCCCAGTACCCCGCTGCCCCGATGCCCCACTGCCCCGCTGCCCCACTGCCCCGCTGCCCCACTGCCCCGCTACCCCACTGCCCAACTGCCACCCACTATCCCACTGCCCCGCTGCCGCGCTACCCCACTGCCCCACTGCCCCGCTGCCCCATTATCCCACTGCCCCTCACCATGCCCTGATGCCCCACTGCCCCGCTGCCCTAATGTCCCGCTGCCCCGCCGCGCCACTGCACCGCTGCCCCACTGCCCCACTGCCCCGCTGCTCCACTGCCCCGCTGCCCCACTGTCCCACTGCCCGACTGCCCCGCTGCCCCGGTAAACCACTGCCCCGCTGCCCCACTGCTCAGCTGCACCGCTGCCCTACTGCCCCGCTTCCCCAATGCCCCACTGTCCCGCTGCCCCACTATACCACTGCCCCAGTGCCTGCCCCGCTGCCCCACTCCACTACTACCCCACTGCCCCGCTACACCACTGCCCCGCTGCCCCACTGCCCCGCTGCCCAGCTGCCCCACTGCCCCGCTGCCCCGCTACCACAAAGCCCCACAACCCCACTGCCCCACTGCCCCAATGCCCCGCTAACCCGCTACCCCACTGCCCCACTATCCCACTGCCCCACAGGCCCACTGCCCCACTACCCCACTGCCCCACTGTCCCACTGTCCCACCGTCCCACCGTCCCACTGCCACTGTCCTACTGTCCCACTGTCCCACTATCCCACTGTCCCACTGTCCCACTATCTCACTATATCACTATCGTCCCGTCCCATGTCCCATGTCCTGTCCCATGTCCCATCCTATGTCCAGTCCCATGTGCCGTCCCACTGTCCTGTCCCATGTCCCGTCTCATGTCCCGTCCCATTTCCCGTCCCATGTTCCGTCCCCTGTCCCGTCCACTGTCCCGTCCCCAGTCCCGTCCCCTATCCCGTCCCCAGTCCCATCCCCAGTCCCATCCCCTGTCCACTCCACTCCACTCCTGTCCACTCCATCGTACATTACTATCCGCTCGTGCAAATGCATAGAAGCTTCGATCTGTCGGGTGAGTACGCAACCCACGAATTAACTTTTTTCTTTTTTTCTTTCTTTCTTTCTTTCTCAAAACCCATACCAGTTTTTAAGTCAGATCATCAGCTTTCAAACAAAAAAAAAATCATCAAAATCGGTCCAGTAGTTTTAGCGTGATGCTGGAACAAACAAACAAACAAACAGACGTTTACAATTTTATAATAGTTAAGATTTATTCAAATCAGATCACAATCCATTTGTTAGTAAAAATCGCTTATAGACTATGTTAGTAAAATTCTATCCATTAAACACCATATATAGTTACAAGGGGCTCGTGGCTAAGTAGCAAGCGTGTGGATTGTACGATCTGCAAGGTTAAGCTGCACTAGCCGCGGTCAGTCTGTGGATGGGTGACCGTTACACATCGAGACCGCTTCGTGCCTCGGAGAGCACGTAAAGCCGTCGGTCCTGTGCCTGATCTCTCTCCGGTCGTGTCGAATTACGTCGTAGAGAGTGCACCTGTGTTTGCGCACACACTTGTGCACTATATTATGTCCCGCGCAGATGGCTAGTCTACATTGAGATTGGCCGCCGTGACCGAAATTCAGCCGGGAGGACATTATTATAGTTACAATCATAATAATAAATTAATTCATTTAACTCTGTCCATTACCCGCTGTACCCAGGCGCGGATCCAGGGGGGGTCACTGGGGGCAATTGCCCCCCCCCCTGAGCCTCGACCTAAGTACTTCCGAACTCGTCATAATCACATAACTACCAGTATTAGTAGTGGATTAATTGGCAAGGACGGCCAATGGACAGCATTCCCAAAATGTTGCTAAATAAGAACAGGGCACACACAAATTAGCATTTATCTGACGGTCAACATGAGAGCACGGCTTGGCGGGAATTCACAGGCTCAAGAATTCCCTGATGTCCTTTTAAACATTGGAGTAGGAACTTATCCATAGGAGAGTGGCCAGGTAGACCTACCGGAAACGCTTTGTAGAGTGATCCCTACGGTAGAGGACCTAATTCGTTCTGTTTATGGGGACATCAGCCAAATCTCGCACTAGCAGAATTCTTGGTTGTGTGAGAGGGCCATTTTAACACCAAAAAATTACCAAGCCGCTGCCATTAACGATAGCATTCTCTCAGAAATTTAAGGGAATGAAGTGGTTTATACTTCTATAAACACCGTTATAGATCTAGATGACGCTACTCATAACCAGTAGAATTCCTTAACTCTCTCTCTGCAAGTGGACTTTCTTCTTATCAAACTTAAAGTCGGTGTCCGGTGTACTTTTGTGGAACTTAACACCGCCTAAGCTGTGTAATGGGACCTGACTCAAAGTCATATCCTTGCAGAGGCACATTATAGAGGCAGAGATTCTCACTGGGTGTGCCGCTGGCGAGATGGTGTTTATTCCACGTATACCACTGATTCCCCACAATTACCCTTTCCAATTCAAGCGCATACAGTTTCCTGTGAGTCTGTGCTTCACGATGACCATCAATAAGTAGCAGGGGCAGACACTGAAGGCTGCGGCTGTCGACCTCAGGACCAGCTGCTTCTCATATGGACAACTGTACGTCGCTTGCTCTCGCGTCACCAGCCCTGACACTCTGTACATTTTGGCTGCTGAAGGTAAAACCTGGAATATAGTTTAGAAGTTTTGTAAAAAGGCGTTTTGTTGTATACATTCACATCATTCTGTATTATTTTTGTAAATTATGCTCAAAATTTGTTTGTGGCCTAGGTTCTCGGTTTACGTCTTAGTCTTTGCCTTTGCACCCAGCGCTTTAACAAAAAAATAATGGCAAAAAATTAATTATTGCTATCATTTGTCCATTATCTTTGAAATTTGACTTATTTGAAAGTTAACCTTATGATAACGTGAGCAAAGCCACGGGTACAGCTAGTATATATAATAAATAAATATCTTTGGGACATTTTTACACAGCACCATCTAGTCCCAAAAACTAAGCAGAGCTTGTGCTATGGGTACTAAACAATGGATATAATACTTATATACTTTTTTTTTTGTAAAAATATAATACATAAGCAACACCCAGACCAACACAAACACTTATGTTCATCACACAAACATTTTTGTCCTGTGGGAATCAAAGCCACGACCTCGTTATCAGCAGTCCGACACTAGAACCACTAGACCACAGAGGTCGTCAAACCAACTAAACTAAGAACTAACTAAGAACTAAGTTTTTTAATGAACTTAATGAAGTTTGTTTTTAGGTATATCAGATCTTTTCTAAAGATTAAATTAAAGATAAGATTAAATTTAAGATTAGATTATTATTATTTTGTAATTATTAGATTTTTTGCCATATTCAAGTATGTTTATACCTTTAAGCACAGCGAAAAAAAATCGTTCGCTTCGTTCACGCCTGGTATTCAGCCTTTGTATGCTCTACTCGTTTGGTGTATATTGTAATCAACTATTCTGTTACATTTATTTATTTTAATGAGGAACGCCCGAAACCTCCAAAAACATAAACACAAAATTTTCGCTCTCGCTTCGCTCGCGCTGCTCTTAAAATCACCGTTTCCTTACCTTTGTGCTGGCGTAAACTTGACGTCATGTTTTTGCTAAACCTCCTAGAAAATTTTACGCTCGCTGCGCTCGCGCACTTCCTGTTTCCATTTTGGGATAGGGTTGTAGGGCTACATCCGTAATTAGTAAAAAAAGGTCGTCAAAAAAGTCGTGAGCTGAATTTTGGAGAAAATAACTGGCTGTACCCGACCATGTGCATACGGGTTGACCCGTACTCCAGGAATGGACAGTCTGGCTTGTCTACAATAACATTCAAAATACAGTTGGTGCTCTCCTGAATCCTGTGCGTCAGGGATGCCGTTGGTATCAAAACTATCCGTTCTCACTTCAGCAAACATGCCTGACGCACTACAGAAACGCGGAAGCCCCAACAGCATTCTAAAAGCATTATTATATTCACAATAGTAACGTATACAAAGCCTCAAATGCAAATAACTTACGAATACTTGCGGTGATGAAGCGACTTAAAATAACTACCTATTGGCTCAATGTTCTTGCTTTCGATCAATTTCTACAATAAAAACTAATACTTTGCACATAGAACAACAAGTACAGAAGACAATACAAAAAAAGCCTCCAACAAAATTTTGTTAGTCTGAAACAAAAAGCATTAATGAATTTATTATTTTCAGAGTAAAACTTTGTGCTCGCAAAAATTGTAAGCAGTTGGCTACATTTTTCAATTTGTTAATTAACAAGATTGACAGAAAATATAAACAGTTTTTCTTCTTCGGATTCTCATTCCGGCGAAATGAGAATCCGACCAAGTGCGAACAAATGGAAAGTTTCTCATCTCATCATCAGTACATTTGTGGGTGAAAAATTAACATTAAGATATCGTTTTTGTTCACAGCACAGTCGTGTATGGACTCCAAACAAGTACTCTTCAACGGACACTGCTACCTCTTCTCTGGTTACCCGAAAGCCTCTTGGGCTACTGCCAAACAGGTAATTTTATCATAAACGAAAGTTTTGAGACATGAACGTTCTGAAACTAGGTTTTTTCGATGTAGTTTTTTTTAGATGTAGGCACGGAAGTTTTGCAACTGTACTACACGCGCAGATATAGATTGACAATGGCGGCACTTCTATTGTTCTATGTGCCTCTCGCTCACACAATACCGTACGTGTGAGCGAGTGGCAAATAAAATAAAAAAATAAAATAATAATATCTTTGGGACAGAAGTTTTTAAACTTTCGCGAATTTCACTCATATTGAACTAAGTTTACGGGACTTGTCGCGCACAATTAAATCAAAATATAATAAACATTTTGACTGCACATCAGTGGTAACTGTTTCACATTGACAGCCCCTTTATTTCGTAAGCAGTAAGGGCGGTTTTCTAATTAAAGTGTTACTACTGTCATACCGTCAACTGTACCTATGTTATTTTACATCTTGGATGTTTTGTGACTTAACCACAAACTGGTATCGAGCTGTGTACATTTTTGTACAGAAACACACATTGTCAAACAGTCCTTTTACCGAATAAAACGAGTGGTTTTTATACGTCTTATGATATTGACGTACTGTACTGCGTACTGGAAGGTGCAGCGTGGGTAGGCCCCCACAAGGTGGACCGATGAGCTGGTGAGGGTCGCGGGAATCTGTTGGATGCGGAAAGCGCAGGACCGGTCGTTGTGGCGATGCTTGGGGGAGACCTATGTCCAGCAGTGGATGTCTTTCGGCTGAAATGATGATATTGACGATACACAGTAGAAATATCCTACACGTTATCTCTTTGAGATTTTAAAAGACGCCAACCTATAAAACCAAATTCAAGTAACACTTAAAAACCTATGTGGTATTATGATTAGTTTTGAGTACATACAAAAGAAAGGACAGGATGTATACCTAATAATGCAACCACGTCACACACAAATCACTAACAGCATTACACCACCATAACATTCCATGACTATCCTCACACCGACACACAGTTCCAAAAGTGTAATGGCGCAATAACGCTGAAGATAAAGCCAACTGGACCCTCTGTCGTGTAATCCTCCATGATTTATATCCCAAATCCTCTGCCCTCCAGACAATGCTAGCGCGTAAAATAAAAGCTTCCGAGAGTGTCTGTAACTTTTTTAAGGTATTTGGGCGTTTTGGTCAACCTTTGCTCAGATAGCTCCCTAAGAAACCTTTTGCCATCTGCTGACAGATTTTCAGAACACTCCATCTTTTATCATGTCTTTCCATGATGAATAATAATGGTGCTCAAAATTGTCGTCTGCCAAAAAGGCACTTAATAATGTCGGTAGGAATGTCTTAGGGAAAAACTCACGAATCGAATCAATAAACTGGTTCTGGATAAAGTCAAACAATTTTTATTTCAAATAGACCTTATTACAGGCATTTATGAAACGTCGACTCTAGCTAGTTGCACGGTTCCAAATTGTAGATCCTATGGAGAAGAACTGGCAAGAAACTCCATAGATATATTCTTTTTTAAAATAATTATTCAAAGCCAAAGTCAAAAGTTTTTTTTTTATTTAGACCATAAACGGATACTTAGAAAAGGTCAACTCTAGTTGCACAGCTATTTTTAATCTAACTTTATTTGACAACAATACCAGGAATAGTAAACAACTTGGAGGTCGAGGTGATACTGTAAGCCCTCATGCATAGGTACCGCAGATTTGAAATTCCATGCTATTACGTCAGATTTACATTGGTCAAGTGTTTAGTGAAGTGGATAAGTACAGTGAGTAAGGAACATGGTTTACACTACTAGTGGTGAGTCAGCCACTTTGCGATCGGTTTACATTACTGTACTTATTCACTTCGGTAAACAATTGACCAATGTAAATCGGGCATTAGAGATCTCACCCAGGGATCCTTGAGATTGATTTAAACTTTTATCTTAAGCAGACTGAAAATCTGTCCATAATTACAGAACATTCAGCAAACACTGTCCAAATCTTTGACGGTTCAGTAGACTTACAAAGATTGATTACACTTTACAAGTAATCAGAACAACAAAGTTGCAAAAACTTTTGTTCCAGTTCTGTTGCTTGTTAAATTATAATTTTGTCAGAAATAATGGTAGGGTTTAGGAGTAATCCTTTTCGGCGAACATTAAGGTTCGACCTCGACGCTTTACAGTGTCCTTACAATGGTTGTGTTAGCGACAGCTTACGACTGATCGCCTTATTTTCCGTCGTGACACCCCTGACGTTTTGCCGGTCTGAATTAAAAGTGATGGACGGTATAACTAATGAGTTTTTTTCTGAAAACGAATACTACCCTACATTTTCTTATTATTTTGTTTGGATGGTAACCGAGTTGTAATTAATTGTAACTTTTTTGTATGTTTTTTGTGTAAAGAACCCATCATACTTATTTTCTTCGTTGAGACGTCAACATCAAAACAAATCTTCATCATCGTCATCAGCCTATATTAGTCCACTGCTGGACATAGGCCTTTTCAATGGCACGCCACTGATATCGATCCTCGGTCACTCTCATCTAGTTGCTACCAGCCATTTTGCCAATATCATCGCTTCACCGAGCCCGAAGGGCGTCCTACCCTACGTTTACCGATTCGCGGTCTCCACTCAAGAACACGTCTACCCCAACAAAATAATAGAACATTATAAATGAATGAACTCCCATGTATGCTACAGCGCAAATAAATTATTTAATTCAGAAAACACTTAAACCTAAAATGTGTAAATAGCTGCTACAACCTAATAACTAGTATCTACTAGGTACTTATTTATAAAATGTTTTAAAATAACATCTAATCTTACAAGATTATTATTTTCACAGGTATGCGAAGGCCTAAACATGCGCCTATCTTCAGTCCATTCAGCAGATGAAGAGCGCTTTATTGTCTCAGAGATCCGACAAAGCAGCGATTACAGCGCTGGCTCCGTATACTGGCTCGGAGCTCGTCAAGGCGAGGAAGATGGAGACAGCTTGAGCTGGATCGATGGAAGCGCTGTGGGGTACCAGGGATGGCCGCCTTACAATGATACTGAGGAGATCGAAGATGCGTGTTTGGGTATTCAGGTAAGTTGCAATTGGTCACTATTTCATTTATTTCAAACTGTTAAATTGAATTTTAATGATAGCTTTTACTCCCTGAAGTTGAACGCCACTCACTTATTCAGGCTTTTATAATGACAAGTAACAAGTATGTAAGATCAACGGAAATATGAAATTGAGAGAATATGACGAAGGCTAGTGTAATCTTGGGAGTCTGCAGTGCGCGAGGCATAAGCATAGCTTTGCATTTGAATGATCGCCAAGTCAGATACATATAAAAAAAATAGCAGAACGAACCGGTTTAAGCCGTGCGTGAATTAAATCCGAATCTCAATCTGTAATAACGATCTGCAACTCACACAAATTCAAAGCTATGCTTACGCCTCGCGCACTGTTAAGTGTGAATCAAGTTCTTGGTTTAATTTATAGAACAACCTTACTTGCTTTATCTATGGAACCTTCATAGATGAAACAGGGCAGGCTATTGAGAAGAGTATTCAAGATGTTCAAAACACTGGTTTTCATATTCAGATATAGTTTTCCTTGCTTAGTTCGTTGCTATTAACAAGACCAACAAGGTTGGTGTTGTGAAAAACTATTGAATTTCTTTTCACGTACTTTATCTTTTGCTTACACACCACCGTGTTTCAAGCGGAATTATTTGCCATTATTGGATGTGTCCGTTTAAGTCTGCAGAGGACCTATATTAATAGGCGAATCTTCATCTTCTCTGACAGCCAGGCTGCTTTAAAGGCCTTACATTCAGAGGAAATTGACTCCAAACTTGTAAAGGAGTGTGTCCAGCTATTAAACTCACTAGGAGCGGTAAACTCGGTGGCACTAGGATGGATACCTGGACACTGTGACATTAGGGGCAACGAAGCCGCTGATGAACTGGCTAGAGCTGGTGCTGAAAGCCCCAATGTGGGCCCGGAGCCAATCTGTGGCATTCCTAAATGCACCACTACAGCCTACCTTAAAAACTGGGGAACTGAGCAAAGTATTAGCCTTTGGGAAAAATCCCCAGGCCAAGAACACTCGAAAGCGCTACTTGTGGGCTTCAAAAAAAGGTTTACGAAAGAAGCGCTTTCGTTGAACAAGAATCAGATAAGAATCCTGACAAGAACCCTTACTGGGCACTGCAAGCTGAACAAACACCTTCACAGGATGGGCCTCAGTGATACCACAGTTTGCAGGTTTTGTCGCGAAAAGGATGAGACGCCCATCCATATCCTATGCGAATGTGATGCAGTGCACCACATCAGAAGCCAGTATCTCGGAGGCCACGTCATCTCAATGCAGGAGATCAAATCCTCCTCCCCCAAGGTCATAGTCGACTTTATTGACTTGCAGCTTGGGGAAGTGCTGTAATGCTGCAAGAGGCGTCACAATAGATCTTTTAGGTCGCAGTGGCTTAGGGGCATTCAAGACCCTACCTCTTTCCTCAAAATAATAAAAAAATCTTTTGCTTCTTGTTTCTCGTGACATACTTTTGCTGTTGGGTGCAAAGACATTTGTATTATGGTTGGGTGCATGCTGTCCATAACTTTTCTTAACAAAACCACTAGAAGTTGAAGTTGCATGAACAAGACGTGTTGATGAAGTGAATTGGTTTAAATCAAGACAATTGTTACTCCATCTACACAATATTCATATTTGAAGATAAAAGTGACAATGATTCATGAATGATCAAAGCTAGCTTCAGTAACCATCTACTGTAATGGCCACGACCATGGACGGAAAAACTCTTATCACTTAGCTCAAAATCCACGTCACTATATAAAGAAAAAGAGCGTATTCTTTTTTAACATAATCTTTATATCTTCTACAATACTTTGCTTCCTAATCCTCGTATCATACATAGCTCTTTATAAATTTAATCCAAACAGGTCTTGAGAAGTTGGCCATGTGGTTTCATAAATGACAGATCTGGAAGTTTTCCTCTAAGATAAATCTAGTTTCTACAGCTATCAGGTACTATATTTCTAGTGGAAATCATCACCGGTACCGTCTCTACCAAGCGGCTTGTACTGGAGCCTTCACAAGTGTGCAATGACAGGCGGGTACGTGTGCAAGCGACGACTCAACCCCGAGCATGTACTCAAGAACAGGACTGTCGAGGGAACTTCAGGTATGAACACGAACACAATACACTCTATGTATAAAAAAACAAGTATACTCTTTCTTAGCATAAATGCAAGTCCTAGATGTAATGGCGCCCAACGTGGTACATTATAATCCCATTTGAGACGCGCCTCTTATTAGGTTATATTAACCTATGTATGCTTGCAACAACAAGCTTGCTCCTTCTTAGCATTTTCATAATAGGATATAGCGAAAAACATTAGTGAAGATGTAATGGCGCCCAATCCGGGACCAGAAGGTCCCGTATTGGGCGCCATTAACCTTCTGTAACGAATTATTATTTTGCCTACATTATTTTTGTTTTCAGGGGTGTTGACCAGTCCAAATCACCCGGGCATGTATGACAACGATCTGGACTTCTGGGTGCACGTGGTGGGACCTTCTGAAACGCGACTGGTCTTCGTCTTTCAAAATGTGGACTTGGAATACCAAAAGGACTGCTTGTATGATTTTGTTGAGGTGAGCAATTTAATCCCTGCAATATTTTAAAATGAAGAAAGAAATTATGTTTTTTTTTTCAGTTTAGTCTTACCCACAACTGAAAACTTTTGGTACTTCTTTATCTGTCAGAAGAAGCGGTGCGAGAATGAAAACAAGACGTTTTTAAAATTGTCAGTACAATACCAATTCAATTTCATTTGAAATTGGTGCCTAGTTTAGAAATTAAAATGACAATACAAGAAATTGGAATAAGTCTAATATTTATTCAAATCGCCTGTTACCAAAATGTTTCGAAATTACGAAACAATACATAAACATACCTCCTAATTTAAATATCCATAATAAATGTGGGTATCTAATAAAAATTCCATTAGAAATTGTTATTTCGCGTCTTATGCCGTAAGCCGTCGCGTTTAGGGGAATGAATAATTCCAGAAATATCGTTCAAATTATAATTTAATTTTAATGCCGGCTGATTGTGCGTCGAAACCTTCCAGGAAATATTATGGATTTATAATTAGTTGATGTAAATAAATATTGGAATTGCTAATTAAAAAATATGGTATTTTGTAATATTCGTTGCTTCGCGTCTTTGCGCCATAACTTCCTTATTAATTATAGTTCATATTGTTTTATATATATATTCATTTATTAAGAGACTAGCTGTACCCGTGGCTTTGCTCACGTTATCTAAACAACTAACTTTTAAATAAGTCAAATTTCAAAGATAATGGACAAATGATAGCAATAATTAATTTGTTGCCATTATTTTTTTCTAGCGCTGGGCGCAAAGTCAAAGACTAAAACGTTAACCGAGATTCTAGGCCACAAACAAATTTTGAGCATAAGTTACAAAAATAATACAGAATGATGTGAATGTATACAATAAAACGCCTTTTTACAAAACCTTCAGCAGCCAAAATGTACAGAGTGTCAGGACTGGTGACGCGAGAGCAAGCGACGTACAGTTGTCCATATGAGAAGCAGCTGGTCCTGAGGTCGACAGCCGCAGCCTTCAGTGTCTGCCCCTGCTACTTATTGATGGTCATCGTGAAGCACAGACTCACAGGAAACTGTATGCGCTTGAATTGGAAAGAGTAATTGTGGGGAATCAGTGGTATACGTGGAATAAACACCATCTCGCCAGCGGCACACCCAGTGAGAATCTCTGCCTCTATAATGTGCCTCTGCAAGGATATGACTTTGAGTCGGGGTCCCATTACACAGCTTGGGCGGTGTTAAGTTCCACAAAAGCACACCGGACCCCGACTTTAAGTTTGATAAGATGGGCAGAAAGTCCACTTGCAGAGAGAGAGTTAAGGAATACTACTGAGTAGCGTCATCTAGATCTATAACGGTGTTTATAGAAGTATAAACCACTTCATTCCCTTAAATTTCTGAGAGAATGCTATCGTTAATGGCAGCGGCTTGGTCATTTTTTGGTGTTAAAATGGCCCTCTCACACAACCAAGAATTCTGCTGGTGCGAGATTTGGCTGATGTCCCCATAAACAGAACGAATTAGGTCCTCTACCGTAGGGACCACTCTACAAAGCGTTTCCGGTAGGTCCACTTGGCCACTTTCCTCTGGATAAGTTCCTACTCCAATGTTTAAAAGGACTTCAGCGAATTCTTGAGCATGTGAATTCCCGCCAAGCCGTGCTCTCATGTTGACCGTCAAGCACAATCTGTGAACTTGCGGCCAGAGAGTAGAGCGTTTTAACGAAGCATTCACCTCATCAGCCCTAGTACCTCGCGTCACCACAGGCAGCGTCTGCCGAAAATCGCCGGTAAAGAGAACTGTTACCCCACCCATGATGTTGTGGTTCCTGCGGATATCTTGCAGGGTTCGGTCAACAGCCTCTACTGCCTTTCTGTTCGCCAATTTGCATTCATCCCATACAATAAGAGAGCAGTCTCATAGAACAGCGGGCTTGTCACTGTTTCGTGAAACGTCTCATTGCTCTCTAAGTCTATGGGAATCTTAAACATTGTGTGCGCAGTTTTGCCACCAGGGAGCAGTGTCGCGGCGATTCCGGAAGACGCTATTGCGAGGGCTATTTTTCCTCGCCTTCTGACCTCTGCAAGGATGCCTGAAGTAAGAAAGGTTTTGCCTGTTCCTCCAGGAGCATCCAAAAAGAACATTTTCCCTTGGCAGAGTTCAATGCTCTGCAGGATAATTTCGAATAGCTGTCTTTGCTCTGAGATGAATGATGAACAATGACAGACATTGCGCCCGTACTGTAGTCAGTTTCGGCGGCGTATTCACGATTAACGCGTGGTTTGGTTGTGGGGTCGGTAAACCGTACTCAACCAATGAATTGCAGCCGATCGAAACGACCATGTCTTGAAGTGAAAAAAAAACAGCTATTCAAAATGCGTTCAGCATATCAACATAGGCCCGTAAGAATCGCCAATTGGTGAGGTGTAAAATGTAAAATATCGCAATTCGTAGGTACTCAGTATTTCAAGACAATTAAAGAAGCAAATAGATTATAGAAAGACAACAAAGGTAACGCTTTTTTTTTTTTTTTTTTCGACTGGGTGCTCGCAGGTGGGACCGAAGTACCATTTCTGCTTAACCGGGCTTAGTTGCCGGAGAGTCCCATGTGGGACTCCATTCGCCAAAGATAACGCCCGTGTCTCTACCCATAACATTACATTTTGTGAACGAAACCATAGCGCGATCTAATTCGACGTTAACGCCATCTGGTTAGGAAAGAAGGAGTATTTTAAATTAAGTTAATTATTTACAAAACTAAGTAAGCGGGAGACGTCGTCGTAAATTGGTTATATTATCCATAGGTTAAGGATAACAATACAAATAAAATTTCACGCTTTTTTGGGTTAGGGGACTCAGCAGTCAGTAAAATAAGTGGTTCAATGGCACTTTTTGCACCGATTTAAAAAAATTTTTCACTGTTAAATAGGTGAAGCACTTTTTAGCAGACAATACTTTACTAAACTACTGTTAGAAAACTACTGTTTGTGGTAGAAAGTAAAATAAATAAAAATAAATACGGAAGCAGAAAATAATCAACACAATGCACTATTGCTCACCCCTCATACTAAATAGCGTGATCATTAATTGTTTTATAACTTAATAATCCGCTCTTTAGCGGACGTTGTTGCTAAATAACTTAATTTGTTGAAGAATGTTGAAGATGTTTTTTTTTTAAATAACAAAATACAAAAAATAATCTAAAAACTAAGATTGGGGCTGAGATTCGATCTTAGAACAACACAATAGTGATCCACACGCCAAGCCACCAGGATGAGTAATTATTTACGCGAAACTACGAAATAAGTATTTTCATTGTTAATATCTGTCGTTTAGCTCCCTTTATATATAGCGTGATGGTTATTTTTTTAAATATTCATTTTGACGTTCTGATAAAGAATTATTTTAGTCTTTTTTAGTCTATAAATTATAACATTTCAATATATTAGCTGTAAAACATAACTTTGTAGACATTTTGTTACTCTACTCACCTCCCATGTACAAAAGCGTGATAATTTGTAGCCTATAACCTGACCCGGTCTGTAACCGACATTTTTGCCAAATTTCAACTAATTCTGTTCAGTAGTATTGGCGTCATGCTCAAACATACAAACAGATAAACAGACAAACAGACAAACAGATAAACAGACAAACAGACAAACAGACAGAAATTCTAAAAATTATAGTTTTGGCATCAGTATCGTTCCTAGTATGCGCAGCAGTGATTTTTTTCAAAAAATATTCAATGTACAGTTTTTTCATCTCTACGATTTTATTATATGTATAGATAATAGACAACAAAGGGTCCATAGTGTGTTAGTAACAATTTAACTTAGCCTATGTTAGTACCTAATAACTAAAAGGAATTTGATCAGATCGACCAGTGCCCACATGAGCCGGCTATCAGTCCGTGCTGCTATCGCGCGCAGGATAGTGTTGGGGCTGCCGCGCACCCTGCGCAGTAGTGAGGCGGACTTCTTGCGCCAGACGGCGATAAACCCATCGGTATGCGCTTCGGCGAACATTGCTGACGCACTACAATAGCGCGGCGGCCTCAACAGCGCCCTGAACGCATTATTGTATTGGATACGCAGAGCATTGTAAGCCCTTTGGGTATATCCAAACCACAGGGCCCCCGAGTACAGCGATGTGCAGTATGCCTTAAAAAGGGCTATTTTGACTGCGACTGTACATCGAGAGAACCTGTGGGCCAGCATGTTCGCCTGAACTGACAATGCCCTGCTCCACTCCCTTTCTTAGTCTATATCGTCTTTCAGGTCATCCGTTACCAGGTGACGGCGGTGGTGAGTGGTGGTTTATGTATTAACTCGGGCAATTAAACAATTGAAGGATATATGGCACTCTCCAGTGTCGTTATCAATTTGTTCGTAAAGCTTCCTGTCGTACAGGTTTTCCTAGTTCAGGTTCCAGGGCTACACTGCTGTTATGTTCTTTTGAAGTCGCAATAAACGTTATTACCTCTTATTATTGCTACTAAAGCATATCCAGAAAGAGTTTTTAATTACTGTTAGCCAAAATAAGGTAACTGTGCTTATGTTTACATGAATCACTGACCAAATAATTAGATTTCGAAATCAGCCAAAGCTTAACTATGAGTTAATTTGATCTTGAATTAGTTAATTTGTGTCAATGATCAACGAGAGGTTCATGAAAAATAAGATGCCTCAAAACACTGACGAACGAGGTCTGCTTAAAAAATCCTGTTCTAGCAAGAAAGTGAAGCACATTTACTCATATGTTTTAGCTTCGCGATGTATGGAGCATGAAGTCATCCAGATACTGCGGGACAGTCGGGGAGGCGCGCTGGGTCGCCTCCACAAACAGGGCTGTGCTGTACTTCCACTCAGATTACAAGTGAGTCACACATACGAAGTTAATCCAAATGGGTCCACGCAGAGCACAGATAAACAGCGATAACTGGCGCTCCAGATGTTAAGTCAGAACCGCTTCGTGCCAAAAACCTTACAAACAGTGAAATGAAAGAGATTTTGCGAGAAGCAGACCCTGGTTACAATGTAGGATTCCAACCGAAAGAACAATTTTATCTCGTAATCAGATCTTTCTCTCAACTCAGCATATCGCAGTCCACTGCTGGACCTATGTCCTATGCCGCTCCCAAATTGCGCTCATAATCTGATCGCTTTCAGCAAAATAAGACCATATTATATTTAATCACCCACTTCAGTGCCTTAATAATATTATAGTAGCAAAATTCTAAAAAAATAAAATAAAGGTAAACCTTGTACTGTTCTGTTCTCAGCACTCAAGGATCAGGGTTCTCCGTGACGTGGAGGGCTGTCGAACTGGTGGGTTGTCCTTCACAGACGTTAACTTCTAAGGAAGGAGTGATCCGCAGTCCCAATTACCCTCACTTTCTGCTGCCTAACCTGGACTGCACCATTGACATCCTGGCTCCTACTGGTATGTATCACACAACTGAAATAAAAAGTGTTATCAAGATACAGGCTCATCCATGCACCAATTAATTTTAATCCTCAAATGCTTGCATGTTTACATTACTCATAGGAAGAGTAGAGTTACTCTTGAAAATATTCTGATCCATTGATTGTCAACCCGTATTTTTAACTTAACCAGACTTGAGAATTGAAAATGTGTAGGTACTACTCGCGCAGATAAAGAATGGGATTAAAAATGACGGCACTTCTTTTGTTCTATGTGCTTCTCGCTTACACAATACTGTCAGTGTGAGCGAGAGATAAACGCAAATGCCACCATTTTCAATCCCATTCTTTACGTGCACGAGTAGTACCTACTATCGACGAACTGATGAACCAAGGCAAGTAATGAATCTTCCGGTAACTATTGACGATGCTCGACAATAACTTCCATTACATGTCCGTTCCAGGCAAACGCGTCTTCCTAAACATCAGCCACTTTGACTTCGGCTACGGAGTCTTCGCAAAGGGCGTCCCCATCAACGTCTCGGACGCCATTCCTGAGGATTCATTCATCGACGTTCAGATCGACCTGCAGAACCCCCCCATCAGACCGTTCATGAACCCCAACATCCTGACCAACGGCCTCTTCGTGTCACAGTCTGAAATACTTCGGCTCAAGATCAAGACGGGCGAGAATGTTACTGGGCAGGGGTTTCTGGCGTATTTTAAAACTAGTGAGGAAATAATTTTCATTACTTACGAGATCTGATATAAGTGCTTAGGTATTTTTTTTGCAGTGAGTGCCTAGCAATTGAACGCTTGCCTTCCATGCAGAAAGGTCTGAGTTCGAACCCGGCCCACACCTCCGACTTATTCTAGGTATCTAACTAATTTGACCACAGGGAAAATTATTCCTGATGGTCAAACAAGTTTGACTACAGAGTTTGACCAATGGGAAGAACCAGTTTGTCCAACGGGAAAAATAAATATTCATCTAACTAATTTGGCCACAGGGAAAAAAATCCTGATGGTCAAACTATTTTGATTACAGAGTTTGACCAACGGGAAGAACCGGACTTTTCTGATTTACGTGTGGATCATAATTTGATTATCACTTACCTTAACGGTGAAGGAAAACATCGTAAGGAAACCTGCACACCTGAGAGTGTTTCATATAGTTCTTGATGGGGTGTAGTCCGTCAAACCCGCACTAGGCCAGCGTGGTGGATTTAAGGTCTGAATCCTTGTCTTTCTAAGAAGAGGGCCATTCCCAGCAATAGGACAGTAATGGGTTGGTCATGGTTATGTACCGAACTAGGCAAACCTAAAGCGAAAGAAACCTTGTCGTAAGATGTGTAATTTTATGTTTAGTGTAATGTACAGTGTTTTGGTTTTATAATGAGAAAACTACTCCACGTTTTATTTAATTCATTTTCTTAATCTACATTTAAGTGTACATTTGCTACCGTATACAACGTTTTATTGAAATAACTAAAACCTCTTAAGGGGTCATCGTATTCTTGAGTATGAAAAACTTTTACTATGGGACCAAACCTGAAATGCGAAAAAAAATCAGATGTTCCCTACTTTTTGTCGCGATTTCAGGGTTGGTCCCATAGTGATGAGTACAATGACCCTTTAAGAGGTTTTCAGTAATTTTAATAACACGTTGTATATTTCCAGTAAGCTACCTGAACGCGTCGCACGTGGTGGAGGTGGCGCCGGGCGCGGGGGGCCGGCTGGCGGCGCCCAACTGGCCGCAGGCGGCGCCGGCGCGCGGCGCACTGCGCACGCGCCTCGTGGCGCCGCACCAGCACACGCTGACGCTGGCGTGCGCCGCCACGCCGGCGGCGCGCGCCCCGCCCTGGCCCTGCGGAGCGGGCAGCGGCTGGATACAGGTCCGTGGCATCCTCATAAAACATCAATACGTAGTTTTAAACTGTTCAATGCTGCATTAAAAGATTTCTTCAAGGCTCTGGACTGGAAGGGGCTAGGCATTAACATAAACGGCGAGAACATCACTCTCCTTCGGTTCGACGACGACAAACGTAGTAGTCATGGCTGAGACCATAAATAAATAATAATAAAATAAATATCTTTGGGACATTTTTACACAGCACCATCTAGTCCCAAACTAAGCAGAGCTTGTGATATGGGTACTAGACAATGGATATAATACTTATATACTTTTTTTTTTGTAAATACATACTTATAATATATAAGAAACACCCAGACCAACACAAACACTTATGTTCATCAAACAAATATTTGTGTCCCGTGGGAATCGAACCCACGACCTCGTGATCAGCAGTCCGACCCTCGAACCACTAGGTCCACTAGACCACAGACGTCGTCGTAGTACGTATTAATAAAACAATAATACGTAGTTTGAAACTGTTCACTGCTGCATTGGAGGATGTCTTCAAGATTCTGGACTGGAAGGGGCTAGGCATTAACATAAACGGCGAGTACATCACTCTCCTTCGGTTCGACGACGACATAGTAATCATGGCTGAGACCATGAAGGACCTCGGTACAATGATCGATGACCTCAGTAGAGCTTCTGATAGAGTGGGTCTTAAAATGAATATGGACAAGACAAGGTTATGTTCAATTCCCATATAGCACCCATTCCCGTAAACAACGGAGAATCTACACTTGAAGTTGTTGACGATTATGTATACCTAGGACAAACTGTCCAGCTAGGTAAGTCCAACTTCGAGAAAGAGTTCAATCGTCGAATCCGACTCGGTTGGGCAGCGTTCGGGAAGCAACGCAATTTCTTCTCGTCCAAAATACCGCAGTGTCTCAAGACGAAAGTCTTTGACCAGTGAGTGTTGTCAGTAATTACTCACGGCACTGAAACGTGGTCGCTCACAATGGGCCTGATAAGAAGGCTCAAAGTCACTCACAGGTCAATGGAGAGGGCTATGCTTGGAGTGTCCCTGCGTGATCGAATCAGAAATGAAGAGATTCGCAGGAGAACGAAAGCAACCGACATACCTTCTGTCGGCTTCTTTCTTGAACCTAGGTATTGCGTTACAACTTCAATTGCCGACCCTTCGACGAATATTGCTGAAGTGGCAGTGGACTGGCGATGTCTATCGAAGGACCGACGGCCGCTGGAGCAAACGAGTCTTTAAGTGGAGACCACGAAACGGCAAACGCAGCATAGGGCGCCCCGCCAGGTGGACCGACGACCTGAAGAAGGTGGCGGGGGGGAACTGGATGCGGAAGGCTTGGCAGAAGCCTATGTCCAATTGTCCAGCGGTGGACTACGATAGGCTGAGTTGATGACGTAGTTTTACAACTTTCCTCGAATTTCTTGTTTTGATTTTAATCCCCAAATAAATTTAGCACCCTTATTACTGCTAGCTTTATTTCGATGGAAATTTTATGAGTGCAGAATCACAACTGTATCTGTATCTTATATATCACTATTAATCAAAGGTTATTGCTGTTGGTCTTCAATAAATAAATAAATATGCTTTGGCATGCAATAATATAAGACAGAAAACTTTACAAAAACTAAAAATAACTGCTACTCTTTTGCATAGGTGAAAGACAGCTACACAGACAACAACGGCACCGAATGGACTCTCTGCGAAGTGGACAGAAGCAAGAGGAAGGTAGAACCGCGCGCCCCCCTCGTCATCAACTCGTACCTGCACTCGCTGAGCGTGACGCAGCACGCGGGCGAGCGCGGCGTCAACATGGACGTGTCGCTCATTGTCAACAAAGGTAACATAGCTACATAGAAGAGCAAGAAGAAACTGATGTCACACCTCAGACACTCAATACAATATAAATGCTAGCTCTACGTGCATACACAAGATAACGTCTGTATACGAACGCACACACACGTGTAGGTTAGGGATGCTCGCCACTCGTAATGCTGACTGCGTTCCAAGCGGTTCTCAGTAGTTTTCAGAGATGGTGTGCTTGTATAGCGACCGGCGCATGACCATTGCAATCTTGCAGTCCAATTGCAGGCAAACTGCGGGTGGGCGCGGGGTGCGGGTGTGGATTCTTAAATTGGCGGGAGGCGGTGAGTGGCCGTTCTGTACGATAGTACTTTTAGGTATTCTGTGCTCACGTGTAGGCTAGCGATGCTCGCCGCTCGTAATGCCGACTTGGTTCCAAGTGTTTCTCAGTAGTACTCAGAGATGGCGTGCTTGTATAGCGATTGACACCCATTGCAATTTGCAATCTTGCAATCCAATTGCCGTCAAACTGTAGATTCGTGCGGAGCGCGGGTGAGGAATCTTAAATTGGCGGGGGGCGGTGAGTGGTTGTTCTGTACGTTAGTACTATTCGATATTCTGTGCTATGTCCTAACACGCGAACCATTATAGGAATGCAGGGTTGAATAGGGACAAAAGTGGGCAAGAATTTTAACATAGAAATAAGATAGATAGATAGATAGATGGAATATTCTTTATTGTACACCATGAAAATAGTAGTAAACAGGAACAACGTATAAATTATGGGTACATGGGCGGTCTTATCGCTAAAAGCGATATCTTCCAGACAACCTTTGGATGGACAAAGAAGACGTAAGATCTAGATAATAAGATAGTTTGTTGCCCACAGAAACTTAAAAAATGTCCCTATTCACCCCTGCATTTCTATTCACCCCGTCTTACGGTAATGTGGATATAATGCGCCAACAAATAACCTTAGCTTAGTGGGGAAAATTATGAAAAATATAATGTAAAGAATTATTTAACACATTTATTAGGTTCCTCAAATAACGCCGTGCCTACAATTTTTTGTGCGTGCCGTTGGTTCGCTAACTCTGTCCTAACAGCAAAAATAAATGGTGAGGGGTTTTGTAGATCCTAAAGTTTCTAAGAAAGGCCATAAACGTCACCTTCAAAATATAAAGTGCGTGCGATGTTCCCTAACATACAAACACTTCTCACACCTTAACCTTCCTCACAGAATCTCTTTCTCCCCGATCAACACATAGTGAATGTCTGGTTCTGATCAGACAATCCGAAGATCCGAAGTGGGATGCTTTAAAACCAAGTCTTATTAATACCTTTAGAACGTACCACCTCAAAATGTCAATTTATTCCAGATCCAGAATACCACAGTAAAGTTCTGCTGCTGTCAGAAGAGACGAGCTTAGAGTCCTGCTACCCTAACCCATGTCTACATAACGGGAGATGCGCCACGGATGACACGAAGAGCTTTTGTCAGTGTTCTGGATATTATGCTGGTGAGATACACGAGTTTTATGATTTGGCGACCAGTTGTTTTAATAGAAAATTGTAATTAAATTGTGGTACATAGGTAAAATAATTATAGATATTAAATAGGTACATTATGTTGTGCTGCTATGACCCGCCGTAATTGGCATACAATAAATTTAAAACAAACACAAATTATTACAGTAAATACATTAGTCATTTTGTCATTACACAAAAAATTATAAAGAAACATCATTCAAATATTCATCTAACTTATAGTAACATTTTTCAATTAATAATCGGAATAAGGCCGGGAGAGGCCTTTGTCCAGCAGTGGACGTCTTTCGGCTGAAATGATGATGATGAATCGGAATAATGATTTTTTAAACGTTATTATATCTTTGGTAACTTTAATAGATTTAGGCAATTTATTATATATAATAAATTGCCTAAATCTATTAAAGTGAAAAGAGAGAGAAAGAGTGTGTTTTATCTAATTCCTGACATATATGTCAGGAATTAGATAAAACACACTCTTGTGAAATAATGCAGTTTTGTGTTGAATCCTTGTCATTTTATCTTTATGTCTAGCAAGATTACTAAATTTAAAAAGTTCAATATGTGTTTTTGCATATATGGCACATTCATAAACAAACATGCATGGCAGTGGCAAAATATTTAGCTCTTTAAAGTGAGGCTTACAAGACTCAGTTGATTTAATGTATACTATAGATCTTATACATTTTTTTACAAATTTTGTTAAAAAATAGTCTATATATAGATCTCAATTTTAAAAGAATAAAAAAATCGTTTTTACGTATTTTAGGGGTGGCGTCCATACATGTGAAATGGGGATGAAAAATTTTTTTTCGCTGCATCCCCTCGTTTGGGGTATCATTGAATAGGTCTACTAAAATGAAGGTAATGTTTCATACACCACTTTTTTATCAGGTGTACCATCTGCGAAATATAGCCCGCCAAAGTGGCTTGCAATGTGTCCCCCCCCCCCTGCCATTTCTAAACTATGCAACGCAGAAACTTATAATCTTCCACATTGATAGACCTTTGTGAAAACTTTCTTTTAAAATTATTTCGAGTAAAATGTGATTATAATTTTTTGAGTTATAGAGAGAAAACTGAAAAATACTTAAAACGTCCTAGTTCAAAGGTCATTGACCTTGGAGAAAAATTATTATAGCAAATAATGCTCCTTTAGCTACTTTATATTTGAAAAAATCACAAAAAGTAACTTTGACATGACACGCTTAGCTTCTTGAATTTATTGCTAGATGGCGCTATTAACAACACGCTCTGAGTCGCGAATGCTGCCGATTATTGCAAAAACTAAAATAGCCATTTATTACAGATTAATATTCGATTTGATTCGTTTGTAATTACACCTACTTAAGGAACCCTATAATACAGAGCATGGCCCGACATGCTCTTGGCCGGTTTTATCTATACGAGGCCGTTTATTGCTATTTCGGCCGAGACTTGTACAGTACTTTTCTCTCATTTGCGAGGAAACAATACACAAACGAATTCAACAGTATCTAGTTTTCATTCGCGCCAATTCGTCCGCGCGCGGTTCTTGTTTTATTTTCAAAGTATTGTAGTAAAAAATGCGCATTCAGCCTTTATACTGATAAATATACACACCGGCACAGTTAGCGGAACAGAAAAAAAAGTGAGACTATGAGATAATAACGCATATATTTGACGAAAATGTAATTAGACACAAAATAACAAATTGATTAACATCTTTTAACAACGACTTTGAAAAGTCTTCGTTATTTTTTATTGAAAAATAAAGAAATTTGAAATAAGTGAAATTTTTAGATGATTATGAACCATCACAAAAAATAAAAAAAAGTAAGCATTAAATGATTTAACAATAAAATTAAAGCAAAATTAATAACGAGTGTTTCCCCCTCTTGCTCTGATTACGGTTTCCATTCGTCTGGGCATGCTACAGATTATGTTATCGATGATTTCTTGAGGCAACCGCTCCCACTCCTCAAGTAATGCGTTTCCAAGTTCATTCAGATTGTAGGGGGGTGGCATTCTGGATTTAACCCTTCTTTTTAGCAAGTCCCAGACATGCTCTATCGGATTCATATCGGGGGAATTTGCTGGCCACTGCATCACCGGTATACCTACGTGGCTCAGATATGCCTGTACCGATTGTGCACTATGAGCACGAGCATTATCTTGCATTAGAATAAAGTCGTCACCAATAAATGGGGCAAATGGTACAACATGTTCTTCTAAAATGTCTCTGATGTATCGATCTGCTGTCATGGTCCCTCCTGTGACTATCACTAACTCCATGCGAGCTCCCAAACATATCCCTCCCCAAACCATAATCGAGCCGCCACCATAAGCCACTGTGTGTTCAAAATTAGACTGTATATGGCGTTCTCCTTTGCGTCTCCATATTCGCTGTCTCCCATCGATCTGTTTTAAAAGAACTCTGCACTCATCAGTAAAGAGAACCTGCTGCCATTCGTTCAAATCCCAATGACGATGTTCTCGCGCATAGCTTAATCGGTTTACGCGGTGACATCTCTCAAGTTTTGGGCCTTTGGCAGGTATATACGACCCTAAACCAACTTTTTCAAATCTCCTGCGAACTGTACGCTCACTTACTCGTACTCCTCGAACGTCTTCCAGTCCATTTCGAGCTTGTACAGCCGTTAATCGCGTATTCCTACGAACTCCATGTTGTAAAAAACTGTCATCTCGCCTCGATGTACATCTTTTTCTACCTTGACCCCTCCTCCTCACAAGAGAATTAGACGATCGGAACCGCTGGATGCTGCGATGAATCGTTGATACTGGTCGACGAAGCCTTGAGGCAATCGATCTGTAGGTATGGCCATTTCTTCTCATTTCATCAGCCCTAATGATTTCCAGTGATGTTAAGTCAGGCATAATAAAGAGCTTTTAATAAACAAAATTGCCTATAGAATAACAAATTTATAAAAAACCATTAAGTGCAATTTTTCAAAAAAATTACAATTACGTAGTTGTTACTCGAACAAGTTGACAAAACGTATTGTTCGGGAAAATAAAACAAATGAATGAAAAAAGTGTATGTCATCTAATTTTCTATTTTCAAATTTGACAAAAAATTAAAAAAATATCATAACTGGCCAGTTCCTCAAGTAAAAGATTTTAAAATCCTGCTTTTTTTGTGTTCCGCTAATTGTGCCGGTGTGTATATTTTGTACCTTAAAACACCTAATTTATGTGTGTTCTTAAAAACCTCGTTAGCATAATTTAAAAAATAAAAACTGTCCAGCTATTTATATTATTGTCGTGTTGGATATTACTGCCAACTGGCCTGTTACTTCGTTGCGTACAGAAAATAGCCGATTGATGTATTCATTTTTTTTTGAATAATGAACCAATTTCCGTGCAAGTGGGAGAAAAGCATATTTTTCCTAAGTCCACCGCTAGGCGCAATGCACAGCCCTATGACAGACACACGGATGGACGGACTGACAATATAGCGAGAGTAATAGGGTTCCGTTTGGTACCTTTTGGGTACGGAACCGTAAAAAAACGAGTGTGCTTTAGAGCACACGACTAAAGTAAAACTGCACTAACTTATATCTCCCTCTCCCTCAATACTATGACAATGAGAACAAAAGAATGGCGGCGCGGCGCGCGTACATCTGCCGGCGCTGTGTCGTGGCCTAGCGCGCGCTTCGTTCCCCGCTTCCCGCACTACTCCCTCCGTTCGCCTTGCCCGATCACACGATTTTCGTAACGCGATCACACTTTTTGTAACGCATTCACCAGCTTACTCCCGAAGTCAAGCGTGCGTAAAGAAGTTTTACTTCAATGCAGATATTGTTAAGAGAACACGTAGGTATGATATTGTGTGCAAGTTAGAAATGGCAGGTACTACTCTTGCAAGTCATCAGTATCACTTTCTGAGCCCCAGACTTTATAACAGAGTAAACAGAGAACTTGAAATCTATTCACTAACTTTAAATAAGTGCAAAACCAAATTAAATGAGTAGCTATATACACTTTCTTATGAATATACAGAAGGTCTGGTCATAAATTAATAATTCTCACACAATAATACATCAACACACAAACATACCTCTCACACCTCCATACATTACACATACACACTCAAATACTTAGATGATGTTAAATAGTAACTATTTGTATTTTATCTAAATATTTATAACACTGGTTATATTTTTGATTATGTTTTTCAAGCACAGTTATTGCATTATATTCCTGTAAAATCTGGAGGTGGGCGATGGCAGCTGCGACACAGTGCATACTACTGCAGCTGCTATCGTACTCTTAACATAACATAACATAACATCACGCCTGTATTTCCCCGAAGGGGTAGGCAGAGGTGTAATAGTACACCCACATTTCGCCAGTTATGTTATAGTCCCATGTAATAGGGGGCGAGCCTATTGCCATTGACCGGGCACAAATCCATACACCGGGCTGCTACTAAGAATTTCCTAATGAAAAAACCCATTAACACTTTGCCCGACCCGGGAATCGAACCCCCACGCTCAGCAGTCGCGCTTGCAACCACTAGACCAACGAGGCAGTCGTATCGTACTCTTGTACCTTGTTATACTTGTAATAATGTTGCTCAATAAACTTTATCTTAAAAGAAAAAGAAAAAAAGAAAGAAAATATTTATTTCAGTCTCGTTACAGGCGAGAGAAAAAAAACTAAAAATAACATTTAACAAAAAAACTTAAAATTGACATGCCTGTATGAGACAAAAAAAGGCCCCCATCTCAGCATATGCTACAACACCGAAATGTTGCAGCGCTGGTTTTCGGATCTTATCTTAATAATAGTGTTACGAGCTGGGGGTTCGTAAATGGATAGAAAGCCAATTAACTGCGTAGAGAACACTTTATTACAGAACAATTACACTGAATCGCTAATTAACACACAAAGTTACTAGTTAAATCGCTCCGAGTATCGCTTCGATGTTATCGCTTGTATCGCTTGATCCAAACTGAACTCCAACTGAACTCCACTAGCGCTGAGCTGCGCCGTTTATATAGGCCGCGAGTCGTGGTACTAGAAAGTCCTCGAACGTCATCTATCCTTGTCATAAGATAACTCTTTCTCACTTGCACATTCTCGAAATAGAAAGTTCTCGAACCACGTCGAACCTTATCTATCCTTTATCTCTCTCATTCACTTCTAGAATGGAATGTTCTCGAAGCTTGTCGAATCTCGTCTATCCTTGTCTTATATTAGCGCTATCTTGCTCACTCACTTCCAGAAGGTTCTTCGTCTATCCTTGTCTAGATTTAGCTCTATCTCGCTCACTCTTCAACAATTTTACATGTGGGTTTCAAATGGCCATAAGGGGCCCTGAAAACGCCTGAAAACTGGTTTTCAGGAAATGTCAGCATCGTATTTGTTGGCTCCTGAAACGGCCTGAAAACATGTTTCAGGCGCCTGAAAACGACGGCAACTTAGTCAAAATTTCGATTCTTTGGTATGTGATAGAGCTTTCTCTGATACGGACTGAAAATGCATTTCAGCCTGCTGAAAACGTCTGTAAGTCCAGGAAAGTCGAGGTTAAAGGATATCAGTCCACTCTTCTTAATCCTCCGTCGTAACAATAGCTAATCTCGTCCAACATTACTCCAGGTATCTTCTGCCTAGTAACAGCATGCGAGCGGTCCCCCTGCATGTACGGAAACTGTTCCCTGGTGGTGGGGGCCAGCGAGGCGGGCGACGCCTTCGCCTGCGCCTGCGCGCGCGGCTGGCGGGGCCGGCGCTGCGCCCAGCGCGTGCGGCCCTGCGCCGCCCGGCCCTGCAACAACCGCGGCGCCTGCACCGAGAGGGACGGGGGCTTCCTGTGCCAGTGCAACCCTTCCTGGAAGGGGAAGAGGTACAGTAGCCGGCACGAGTCGTGAGCACAGATTCCACTGCGTAAGTGGTCGAATCTCTGTTCACAGTACAACAGACCAGAAACTGGCACTTGCATTAGCTTAATCACATGATAATGCATAATTGAATATACGTAGAAAACGGAATACTAGAATACGGTGACGACAGAGACTATCACGCAGGTACAATTTCTGCTCACGTCTCGTGCCGGGAACTATACAGTCTATCAATGAGACAAGTATCCAGAGTCGGTTTGAATAGGGTTTTGAACTTTTTCCGTTATTGAAATTATTCCACTCGAAAACATCCATAATCTGCTGAGGAAACTTAATTTACGTCTTGCGACCCAGGATTACTACTTAACTCTGTGTTATACTGCACAGTTACAAATCTTGAACAAGGTAGTTCTAAACAAAATGTAATTCCAGAGTCTAAAGACAACAATAACCAAGTTGAGTATTGTGTTACATCTTATAGACGCGACTACGAGATACCATCTCGATAATGATTATTCTGATGCAACTCGAAGAAACCTTCAACTTTCCTTTTAATTCCCTATGAAATAGCAATATTTTAACAACTTATTCTTCGTTAGGTGTGAAATGCCAAACCCAACTCCCAACATTATCAGCTTGGGTCAGCGCATGCTCCACGAGCCGTTCTGGCTCGGCCTCATCACCGTGTTTGTCGTCCTCGGCATGATCGGCCTCATCTGGTGCGCCAAGAGGCACTTCCCCGAGAAGATCGAGAAACTCCTCGCCGAGGAGGCTGACAGATGCGCTAGACGTAAGTACCCACCTCAATTCACATGGAGGACAAATCTTTAGGCCCAATATTTGACCCAAAAGTATAACCCAAAATAAATCTTCTTTCATAAGCACACTTTCAATATACGTTCAGTTCAGCTTGCCACTCTCACAGTTATTACACGATAACTTAGTACAACCGTTCCAAGAGAGGTATATTTGTGACTCACAGTACAATAACGCTTTGTTCTAATATTTTGTCAAATTGTTTCCGCTATACTCATGTATTTTCTCGATAAACGCACTGTCTCTGGGATGGTAAGGACACGTTTTGCGTAATTTTACTTTTCTTTCCTCTTTAACATTCTTCTTTTCTATGTTTTATTGTTAGGGTTCCAGAAACTGTTTGTGATATAGTTTGTACATGGGTGAAGTCCAAAATGTTGACGCATATAACACAATAGTGACCCAAAATGTTGTGCGATGGTGACACAAAAGTCGCACAGCAATTTACGCTACAGTAACACAAAAGTGGCACAAAATGGTAGCATAGAACTATAAAGTTGAGGTTACATCAGGAGTTTATAATATAATAATATAATATAATATAATGTTTATTGCGACTTCAAAAGAACATAACAGCAGTGTAGCCCTGGACCCTGAACTAGGTCAACCTGTATGACAGGGGCCAGGCCTCTCGGTTACATGCTACAGATAGAGAGACAAAAGACTTAATTAAATCATTGCCCTTATCATAGCTCTAATTTTGTTCACTCATCCTTTCATATTCAATCAGGCGATTCGACAGGCGACTAGTCACTAAAAATATGCAAGGGTTTGTTACAAAATAAAATATCTTTTACTCCTTTAAATATTCTATTGTATTTAATAGCTTATGCCCCGCGGTTTCGCCCAATTTGCCGTGATTAAATAACGAAAAAGCATCCAAAGTTTTGCATTAAAGATTTTGCATTTAAAATATTTGGGAGTACCTAGGACAGAATAAAATAAACTAGGCTAAAATATGCAATCTGTTTATTGATAAATCCGCCTCAATACAGATGTGCAACCGGTTAATATTTACGATATTTTTATTAGATGTTTTTAGCTGGCTTTTATTGAACCTAATGATATATTAATTGTCATCTTTAGATTTAATTCAATTAAAAATCAAACGGGTGTTAGTAATTTCATGTACCTGACACACCTAAACGAGAGTACCGACGGGCAAGCCACCAAGCGATGTCGAGCCTGACTACCGCAGGCGTCGCGCGCAGGGGGGCACCCCCGCTCTCCTTCATACCACACCTCATCGTTGCTCTGTCTGGCGGCCCAGTTGACTCACTATTGCAATTTATTACATTATGACCATAGTACCAAGTGTATCCCAACCTTATAATGGTAGCACAATTGTGGTGACACAGAAATTGTTCAACTGGTGATACAAAAGTAACACAAACGTATCACAATTGTGAGGTAGCACAGTGAGTAAACATTGATTACCTCGAAACTACGCTGAGAATCGTATTGAAATGAACATTACACAAAAGCCCGCACTTTTTTATACTTAGAGCACTATAAATCATAGTTATAACACAAAACTTACCATAAAAATCGTCGATAAACCTGTCGATTTTTTTCTGACCACGCTTAATCACTTTGAGTTTGACATCGCGACTGATTCAATATTGCCGCTGAGCTCTAGCTGCTATAGACAATTAAGCACAATGTTGCCAGTTCCCGAAAACGAAATCCTACCTTGTTTAGTCTATAGATACTGCCAATGAAAACGGTTGCACAAAATAAGTAGCACAATTGTTTAAAATGACTTATAAAAATAAAAACAGTAAAAAAGCATATTATTGCGGTTATTTTCTAACACCATCTTTACGAAAAGGGTTGCCAATTATATGCTATTTCTGTAGAATTCGATATTCAGCCTTAATGTCACACAAAACTTGATCAAAAATATTCTCAAAGTTCACCCTCCAAAATTATTATGCCGTTTTTTACATAATTTGTTCCCGTTTGTGGATAAATTATTTAATTTACTCTGCTATCGAGTATTATTCTATAACTTAGACTCTTTGGCATGCTGGACATATAATCATTTAATTTAATATCAATTATCATAAAATTCTATCAGACATAGTTTTTAAGAAAAAACATTGGGAAATTTTGAATTGGGCAAATGCGTCAAAATTTTGGTCTTTACCCACATATTGCATTGATGCATGTATTGACTTAGATGACTGTCGACTGATAGATGCATTCCTCAGGTTTCTGGAGTCCATTGAATCACGGTTCTTTTAACTTGATCCACGCACTACAAACAGTAAGTAGCGTCTATCTGTTTTGTCTGTCTATGAATGTCGGTGAATGTCCTGGAAAAGCCACTCCTCGGATCGCCAAGTTAAAATAATCGTGGCAATAGTTATGTCGTAAGGATTGCCAGAAGTTATAATCTGACCGGATATAATTGGCTTAAGAGACGCAAAGTTTAAAGTTACAATATTAAATCCCAAAGAGACAATGTGAATTAAAATAACCATCATCAAAAGGACATTGCTAAAGTTCCATTAGAGCCTAGCCTATGGAAGTTATGAATAAAAGATGATGCTCACCGTATACAATACGATGAGGGCAATGTGTTGCAATCTATTTTAATAAACTGACAGTACTCCACAGATGTTGAATACATTAAAATATTAACTATTTTAAGGTTATGTTTTGCTTACAAAACTTACGTCAAACAAGTGGTTTTCTATTCCTTTTTATGTGAAGGTGCTAAAAAGAGATTAACAACAATACAATTTTAACAGTGGTGCCAACATATTTTTCACAAAATCATAAAGTACTCACAAGGGATTGGTCAAAAATATGAAGCCACTCACGTTATTGTTGTGTTGATTAACTCTTTAAAATAAAAATGTTTACTTTACTGTCTTCATTAAATACGATGTAACAGTAAGTAATGAAAAAAATACGCATGTAATTGTCGTACATTTTTTTATCTTTGTAACAGGCTCAGGCTAAAGTCTTAGCTTAGCGATGTCCTTTGAACCATACTGGACGAGGACTGACTAAACTGACAGAGACCATGTACTTTCACGCTCATCAAAATTGATTAATGTTGACCCGTGTTTGGCATACCCGTATCTGGCAATCCTGTGTGTGGGGCTAGCGTCCGCGGGCGTGGGGCGCGGCGGGCGGCGGGGCAGCGCGCGGCGCTACGCGGCCGTGCCCACGCAGGAGCTCGAGCCGTGACGTCACCGCAGCAGTGTCGTGACGCGGCGTTTGTCCACAGCGGGCGTGCTGCCGGAGGCTCCGCCGCACCGCACGCTGCTGACGCGGCTGGGTATCCGCAAGCCGTCGGTGTCGGGGCTCGCGCCACACCCGCGAGCCGCGCGCACCTTTAGCTTGGACGATCTGTTAAAGCCGCCGCCCGGACGTAAGGACTGGAGCGATGTGTTCCTAGGCTCCGCGACCCGCGCGCTCCGCACCGCCCGCGAATACATACTGTAGTTATCAACCGTCATGTAGACTGCAACTGCTTTTAGTAATTAACGGTTTATCATTTGAAATCTTTATTTTTCCTTTTGATTCTCTAGATTAACGGCCAAAATTAATATCCAATCTAGCCCTACTGGAGATATAAATATGACATAAAGTTTATGTCAAATTTCTATCTCTAGTAGGGCAAATCGTTGATAGTAGGATATTAATTTTGGCCGTTAGAATGCAACAATCTTAATCTTCTGTTTGACCGTCGTGTAATAGAGTAGAATCCCACTTCTTCAATAAATCACAAACTCATAAGAAAATAAAATTTTAACGCTTTAAGCCTTTTGTCTCAATCTATGGCAGCTCATCTCGCCTCAATCATACTTCATACTGAGAGTCACAAAGCGTAAAATCTACATGAATTTCAACATATTCGCTATTAGACACAAGGCTTTAGTAGCACTTTTTGTTTGAGTATCATTTGCAAATCATACAGTATCGCAAACATTTCAAACATTCGGCGGAGCGCGCGGCGACCGGTACGGTTAGCACTGGATGTGTCCTTGCTGTGAATGAAATTTCTATGTGGAATGCAAAGACCAACGTAACATGGCCTGTTACCCTCGTTCTTACTTCTTCCGATGTCGATGTGTGCACCCCTGACAGCACAAACACAGCATCTCTAATGTAGCCGCTCCTTCCTTCGTTGACACCTTTCTAGATCGTCCAACTAACTCGGCCTCTGTTTTGTCAATGATATTGATTACTTCACATTTCAAATAATTACTTTCTGAACTTTCTTCTTCGAGACAGACTATTTCAGTATGATTGACAATTCAAAGGCCTCTTTCTGTATGTGAAAGTCTCTAGCATGCTATCTATACAGACAATGTTTTGTACCTACCTATACTATAAAAAGCTGATATCAGACTAAATTTCAATATTTTCAAACATGTTACCAGAACGTGTTAAAATTAAATGCAAAACACTGTCTCACTCGCATTGTATTATATAGCTATTGAAACTGATGTTGTGATTCAATTTCTGTCTATACCTTTCAATGTTGCTTAAACTGTTCCAATAACTATACAAGGTAACAAAACAACATCTCCATTACTCATTCTGATGTCATGAACACAACACAAAACACTTTTGACTATTGAAAATACAATTGGCACTTCCTAATTTTTTTGACTATTGGCACTTCCTAAAGAATTGGCTTCCTTAGTATGCACTGAGATCTAAGGCATGGTGATGATCTCTCAGACACTAACTGTTGTTGTTAAATCCCCTGTTAGTTTAAATTTATAAATATTGTGTTGCTTTTGTCATAAACATTCGATGTCGTCGCTTCTCATGAAACTTTTCTAACCAAATAATTTAGTATATGTAAGTCTTTTGATACAGGAACTCCATCACCACGTAAAAAACGAAATAATTCCACTCCAACTAAGAAAAATGCTGCTGAGAAAAAGCAAATTCTGCAACAACTTATAAGTCCTGCGTCAGCCAACGATCATTCAAAGAAGATAACAATGGGAGAACTGATACAGATGTCTGAGAAGCGGACGCTGAGCACGGTGGAGAGTGCACCGGCCTTCATAGACTATGGAAATGAGAATAAGGAGACATCATTTGCTAGTGAAGCATCTACTCCATCAACATCACCATCCATGAGGCACATATCCGACCCTAAGTTAGAGAAGAAAGTGACATTTGCAAGATTGCTCAACAAAGTCTCAGCTGAGATGAGTTCTAGTTCTGACGTGGATATGGTAAACACTATTACAATTCCAATGGCTGTGATAGCGGACAGAGGGATGAGGGCTAAGGCGTCGAGCACTCCGCCCTCGCCAGGAGTAGAAGTGAGATCTCCTCATAGTACCTCCAGCAATCAAGGAAGTGATTCAATGTCGAGCCTCGACTTGACGTTGACACATGCAGCGCTAAGGAAATATTCCAGGTTCGTTCAAGTACTCTTTAAGTAACATTATTAAAAATATTAGAATGGTAAATCAGTAACTATCCTTAATTTCGTCTTCAGACAACCAAAAATCTCGAGCGCGGATTCCATCCTCGCGATGTTTCGGAATTTCTCGTCATCATCAGCTGCAATAGTCTCTCGAGCGTCATCGGGAGGAGTTTCCTTATCCAGTACACCTTCAGCGTCATCACCACAAGACGATACGGTTGATGCTGATGACTTATCAATAACTTCGTCGCACATACCTTCATTAGCACCAGACTCGCCAGTAATGAGACCGCATAACACTATTGAGATTCAGGTACAAACAATATTTACGCCCAAACATTTCTAAGCACTCGACCTAATTATACCTGTCTAATTATCACCCTGGAGTAATCAACGCAAAATTAATAAACATCTCTTATGCAAACGTGCCACATTTTAATGTAATAAGTATTATCAATACATGAGATGTTAGTGAAATGCCCTACGTTCCACAATGCAACTATTTCCCTTTACGTTCTCAGGTTCTGGACCAACTTAGCGCACACAAATCTTTAACATCAGGCAGCAATTTACTCCATCCACCTTCCATACTCCTAGAAGTACCAAGTGGTATCAACAAGTGCTTGTCTCCAATACGAGAGCTTCCTACCCCGTTGCCTACCCCCCTTCCTACTCCTTTGCCTACTCCGCTGCCATCGCCTAGGATGCCGAGGGCTAGTATAGAGATGGATTGTAAGATCGAGAGCTATGCAAATGTGATGTCACCCAGTGAAGATGAACTGGATGAAATTAAGTATGAAACGAAGATCGAAAGACCTATCGCCGAGAGACCTTCCGGATTGCGGTTAAAGGTTAGTTTTTTGTCTGCATAGTTTATGTATAAACAATAATATCAAACCAAAAAAAAACTATTCTAGACTATTAAGCATACTCACGCTTTGTTTCCAAAAGATTATTTTACCACGTTTTTGTTAGGTAACTCGCTTTTCTTTCTGCCTTTCTGTTCGGTACAAATTGCAATCGATTTTAAACTAACTTCCCGATGAGCTAGTCATAAAACTTTAAATATAGCTCAGAACTGGATGACAATGCAATATTAACTTGCTTTAGTTTTAAAAACGTGGTACTAGGTATATAAAAAAAATCTTTTCTCCTACTTGCTCGAAAATTCTTCATTAATTTATAAAAATAATACATCAGTCGGCTCTCTTCCGTACGCAACGAAATAACACGGCAGCAATTTCCAACACGACAATAATACAAATTGCTGGACAGGTTTTTTTTTAAATTATGCTACCGAGGTTTTTAAGTACACACTAACATAAATGAGGTGTTTTTAGGTACAAAATATTTATCATTACAAAAGCTGAATGCACATTTTTTTTTTCAAAACTTTGAGAATAGAACCAGAACCACGCGCGGACGAATTGGCGCGAATGAAAATTAGATATTTTTGAATTAATTTGTGTATTGTTTCCTCGCAAATGAGTCAACAAGTCTCGGCTGAAATAGCAATTAATCGCCTCGTTTAGTTAAAAAGGACTCGGCTTCCGCCTCGTCCTTTTAAAATCACTCCGGAAGTATTAAGTACACTACCAATATTACTCGGCCGTCAATTGCTACATTTCAGGCCTCGACAGTAATGTACTATTTTCATAAAATTGTTTGTGAAACTCTCCCGCCTGATTTTACTTTTGTCATTTTATATTCCAGCTGCGTCAACCCCTCATCAGCAGCACCGATGAGACCACTCCTACGGCATCGAGCCACGTAACGGAGTCCCCCAGTAGCCCCAGCGAGCCGCCCGGCGCGGACTGGCGCGTGCCCGCACTCAGCGTGCAGCGCGCGTCGCCCGGTTCTCCGCCCCCCCGCCGCACGCCGCCGCACCTAGAGTTCCAGCCACCCCCCCTCATCACCGTCACCTATAACGCTAGCGAAGAGTCCGACGAACCCATGTCCCCTAGACCACCCCCACCCTCAGGCAACATGTGCTACCTTAGCCCGTTCTCTATGTCCGCCCGGGGAGAGCGCGCCCCCTCAGAATCAAACCTATCCTCGTCAGGGTACAGCTCCATGGCGAGTCCTGGCCCTTCGAGGTGCGGTTCGAGCAATCCTTTATGCCCCTCGGAGATGGAAGACCCCGGCTCCGGCGGGGGCCCGTCCTGCTTTCAGTCCAGAAGGAGGCCGCTCATGAAGACCAACTCCAGCCCCGCAGCCTCCAACGACGACAGTAAGGAACGTAGGCGAGGACGATCCGACTCTGAAACGTTATCCGATGATCCCCTATTAGAATCCAACGACGAAGGCATAGGGACAGACGAAAGAGTAGATGACGTACCGACAAGTGCAAAAGAAATGGAACTAGTCGCACTGAAAGAGACTTTAGAGATTCCACAAGCGACGCTGTGTTCTCCTAGTGGGGTGACGAAGTGTTCAATAGTTAAGTGTATTAGTGTCGAGAGAGGACTGGATGAGAAAGCTTGTCTCAGGCCTCCCACTTTGTTATCAGAAGGTAGTAGACCTCTGAGCCCCGTCAGTTCAAGAAGCGAGAGTCCGTTGAGCGACAAAACTGGTTTGGGAAGATTTTCACCACAATTTTACGGTAGACAACTGCCGTTTACAGATTCTGATGGGTTATACGACTTTCCGAGTTCGGAATGTGTGAAGGGCGCGAACAACAAGTTGGGCAGTGCCTGTCAGAAGAAGAGTGGTAGGAAACGGGACAGGAGGAACACGCGGACGACCTCGCACGAGGTCACCGGCACCACCAAGTCCACGTTGCCACATATGCCGCACTCCATGCATAACTTGTTGGAGGTAAGAGATTTATCTCCCACTTCCTCGGAAATTGCTTCGTTATTTAAAAAAAGTATATTCGGCTCTCTTCAATACGCAACGAAATATTGTCAAGTTAGCAATTTCCAACAAGACAATAATGAGAAATTAATGGACAGTATTTTTTTATTATTATTCTTGGAGTGTTTTTAAACAACATTTATTATTTTGAAGGCTAGGCTTTTTTTATTGCTTTTCTAAAGTTAAAAAAAAGAACAAAGACCGCGTGCGGGCGAATTGGCGCGAATGAAAGTTATGTTCCTTGAAATAATTTGTTTATTGTTTCCACGCAAATTGGAGAAAAATACTATACAAGTCTAAGCCGAAATAGCAATTAACGGCCTCGTTTAGTTAAAAAGGACTCGGCTAGCGCCTCATCCTCTTAAAATCATAAAATCAATCTTAAAATAATACTCGGCCGGCCGTCAATTGCAGGCCTGGACAGTAATGTACTTAAGATTAAAAATTGTGGAAAGAAAAAATCGCTCACGAGCAGGATAATGTACTTATTACTGACTCCGCGCATAACTTCTTTGTTTCCCGGTTTAGGAATAGAAATAGAATAAAGGACGTAAAACTCTTGTCATATTCAGTTTGAACTTTTCGTCCTAAATGGAATCGGAAATGTTTAATACAAAACAATTGTAAGTTATTGAAATTCCTCCTAAACGCGTCCATCATGCTGGCCGTGTCTTCTTGTATCTAAGTATGCATTTCAGCACAGAGCTCACCCTACAGGCAGTGGTCGGAAACTTCCATACAAAAAAAAATGTATGGCGACTGATGCAATATGTTCCCAACATGAAGAAAACACACAGATTTGACATCTACCAACGTAGTATTTTTTTTTTTTTTAATTTATTCATGACCATGGATACATGTCCTTCAGTCGTAATCATTGAACATATTAACATTGTACTTATATCCTAGTAAAGTGATGGAAACTTTACTAGGTTTCTGAGGGGATGATGAGATAATACGAAAGTCATGTTTTTCAACTTTGTACCATTTATCCACACTTGTACACGTTAACGAGCACTTAACATTTAATAATCCACCATTATTACACATTAACACTCGAAGAAACACAAATTTTGGAAAATAATAAAAAATCTACAACACGATCTTTACGAATTTTCCCGCCAACCTCACCAACGTAGTAATACTAGTAATGTTCCCAGTGGTTAAAAATTATCAGCAAAGTGGAAGAAAACAAAAAATCCCAAATAGATATAAGTAATTAATCTAAAAGCCTTTTGCAAAAAAAAAACATATAGTTATATATTTATCATAAAAAATCATCGTTTTCAACTAATCTTAATAATAAATTAAGCAATAGACAAAGTATAGGCTCGCCTTCTATTACTTGGGGACTTATAACATAACTGGCAAAATGTGGGTGTACTATACACCTCTGCCTACCCCTTCGGGGGAATAAAGGCGTGATGTTATGTTATTTTATTAAGACAAAGTGGATAATCGCGTTTACATTTTAAACTTTACAAGGTGATTTCTCCATCAACATGATGTTTGGGTTAATTCGGTTTTTTAATAAAGGTGCGGAATTATCTGCCGATGTATCGTCATGTAACGAATAAAAGCAAATTACATCCTATTACAATGAAATTTCGAAACTGTGTTCTTATTTTAAAGATTCCCAAGAAAAATATAAACTATTTAAAACTAATCTGAGGGCCAGGATACTGCAGCAACTTTTATCGATATCGATATTACGTTACTCCCCTCACTAATATCTCGATATCGTTATTTATTTCTTCCATGAGCTTCTCACTATTCGCTCTGTCATCATTTTTACAGTTCAATATTCTTAGGTTGGCAAAAGTATCCCTTATTATTTTGTGGTTGGCAGTCTTTGGCATCGGTTAGGATAAAAAACGATGTTCTAGTTCCGTCTCTTACGTAGTATTATATTCTCTTTGCCTACAGGTGCCCGGTTGTCGCGACGGAGCGACGCGCGGGCGCAAGGGCGGTCGTCGTCGCTCCCGCTCGCAAGCGCCGGCGCCGGCGTCATCGTCATCTTCCGAGGATTCCGTGTCCAACGCCAGCGTGGCGTCCGTCGCCTCGGCCAGGGAACTTAGGTTACCAGATATAGAAATGCAGGTATGAAATTTTATTTGTCTACATGATTATTTTTTCGCCAGTCAGTGTTGCTTGTCAGGTTGCTAGTTTTTTTTCTATAAAATCTACATTAGAAGAAAAAAAATATAATACAAAAACGCATCTTAAAAAACATACACCTAGTTAAAAAAATATGTCGCTGTCATTTTGTGAAACCAGACTCTTGAAATTATGTCTAGTTTTATTGACTAGAAGTCGGGATGAACTTCAAAAATTTTATACAATTTTATGATTGACTGATCGATTTTCTAATTATACGTTTTAGTAAATTATCTTCGTGATGAACAAAATGACCGTACCCAAGTGTTTCATTATATATCAGTATTTGTAGATCGGACTAAATGTTGTACAACCTACTTATATTTTGTGTCTCTTTACGTATTTATTATTTTCACAAAATAAAGCACAGAAACAGAACACTTTTCTTAATTCTAAATGTTGTCCAAAAACACTTTTCTTAATAATTCTCTGCACTTATTACACGCTATTTTCAATAAATATATTCATTTCCCAATATTATAATAATTTTAGCTTCTTATAATTATTTGACGGTAGGTTGTAGCTATGTTGGATTATTTTCAGCCTTGCGAACCGATGCGCTTGAGGAAACCGCTCAGGAGACAAAAATGCCGTAGTTCAGAGGTGATTGTATTAAGGAAGCAATAACTTCGTTTGTTCTTTAGTAAAGGGCTACGTTTGCAGAATATATTTTGCGTTTCTTTTTTAAGTTGATTCTTGAAAATTCTTCAAGCTCTTTGTAATTTGTGTTATTTTTCTGTATTATTTTACTATTTTGACATGTAAGTTTCATAGATACCTACTGACCTAGATGACCTACTTAAGATAATATACTACGCATTAACAAAATGAGACAGTAGAGTATATTTATATTGAATGATTTATGTAGGCTTCATCTCTCAAATGTATCGAGTAGACTAGTTCGATCATTTCAAAATGCGTAGTCATACAACCTCCTCATAGTTGCAAACTAACATAGAGGCATGGTAGGTCCTTGAAAATAGTCAGTTTAAAGTGTAGTCCATGTAGTGCATGAGCATCTTTATTACATTCTTTTAAAATTACAGGACACGACATCTAAAATATCTTCGAGTTTGGATCTAACGGAGGACTCCAGAAAACCGCCGAAAGTCAACAAGCTACGGACAATAAGCAACCAGATAAGGTATGCATCAATAGTAGGTAGCAAAACGGGAACAAATTTTTTATGTCTACCTCATCATTCATAATTTCAGCCGAAAGACGTCCAATGCTGGACATATGCCTCCCCCAACAGAGGGGGATATGCCATAATCGCCACGCTTGGCAAGCGGGTTGGCAATCGCAGTTGGTTGGTTAAATACTCAGAGAACGCTGCTGCCCATCCTCTGGTAAATCCCTTAGTCGCCTTTTACGACACCCATGAAAAGGAACAGGGTGGTGCAATTCTTTACCTATTCAATTAATTATTTAATATGTTTTATTTTCCATGGCTATCTTTTCCAATCACTTAGTTAGTACGCTAAGTTATCTTAAGTAATTAGAGACATTTCTGTTTTTGTTAATCAAATAGGTCATTCCAGATTTCTCCGACGGCTAGAGCGCAGCTTGAAAATGAAAGAAAGTTACCCAGCTCTTTCCGACGACGAAGGAGACGAGTCCTCGAGCGTCACTTCACCTCTACTCCAAGGACGGAAGGACTTAAGTCGACTGCCCAGCCACGCGATATCAGCTCCTCTACTTAGTGCGGTTAGGCCCAAAATCACGAGACAAAGACGTTACGATATATCATTACTAAGTGAAGACACGAGAACTTTAAACACTGCCGCAGGTCAAGACAATTCTGACTGAAGTTAAATCTTTTGTGTTGAAAAATACATTGTCATTTTATTTAACACGTAGTCATACAAATTTTCATAGGATTACGAAATTGATTTCTGAAAGTAGTCGCAGAGAGATTTATAGTTATGAAAAGTTGAAATAAAATACCCTTTCGGATATTACGAATTATCTCCATGTTCTAACAACTATAAAATCGATGAGTATACAAGATTCTAATCTAATGTGATATATTAAACTAAGCGACGAGAACAGTACTTAGGTATGTTATTGTTTTTGAATTAGATATAATATTTAGGTAATCGAACGTTTTAATTTTCTTCAGTTCACTTTTGATGTCTCAAACTATTTGTAACTTAGCTTCATGTTGTACATAATTTCCTCGATAGCAATAACTTATTTGTAGAACATTTTTTAGGAAGAACTATTTTACTGTAAGTGATTGTAGTAACTTATATTATTGTAATGTAGGACATGACAAGTCATCGCTATCATTATAATAATTATAAAAAGTGATTTCTTTAAATACCTAGTATATGTTTTTAAATTCCTAGTTTTGCTTTATCAGTAGTTTTTGTTAAATAATTATACTATGTATAAAATGCTTTTTGTAAATATATTAAACGTATTGCTCAAATGCATATTTTGTGAAATCGTTTTTTGCGCACTTTTTGCTGTTTTGTAAATATAATATGTAACTTATTTATTATTGTAAATATCGGGATTCGAGAGAAAACTTTTCATTTTTCTTGACAAAAAATTACATGTAAAATGTTCTAGATCGTAAGTATAAAACAAAATGAAAGGCCCAAAAAAATCTGTATACCAATTGCACAATTACTACTTATATACAACTATATATATGAACATAGGCACTCATAATATGTTAAGATATATATTGATATCTTGAACTAAGTATGTACTTAACGCACCAATAGAATAGTTCACCGCATCTATGTCTAGATAAACCAACACTTAGTACGAGTCGTTAAAGGCTTCCCTTCATAGATATCCTATAAATAGCTCCCTCTTCAGTTATTACTTCTTAATGCATGTTCATTTTAAGCCAGAATAGAAAAGTTACCTGTAATCAATAGATACCTAGTTTAGTTAGCCTTAACAAAATATAAAAACCTTTAAAAAAACATCACATAATTATAATATAGATCCCTAGTTTATTCTTTAATTTATCCTATTCGTAATCCAAGTATTCCTGTATTCTCTCTCGGTACCGTTACTTTTTTTTCCAAATAGTTTAACACTTTAAAAACTAGATTAGTGTCAATACTTTAGATACTTAGATACAGTTCCAGCAATAACGTTATGTGATTCGACTGTACAAAGACTGACATTGTTTGTGCACTAACAAAGCTTAGACATTTGTGTTACTTTTTAATGTTTATTAAATGTGTATATTTAATGTTTACAGTATGGTTATCTTTTGTACCTAAATAAGTCTCTGTCTATGTGTTCGATGTTTATGTTTTTATTTAAATATTATTGTGTAAAAAAGATATAAATCAAAATGTCTTATTTCATGTTACTAGCTGCAACATCAGTTTCATAATATTATGTGGCCATTGATAGAAACTAATTTGATCCGTTTTATTATATCAATAGTTATGTAGTAAAGCATTTATACGTACTTGGTATAAATATTGACCTTTTGAACGACACAAAAGATTTTTGTTCTAATTAAATCAACGCCACCGTGGTCGTAACATTTGTCGTAGATAAATGACTTATAGTTCAGAAGGTTTCAATAGTAGTAGATCATTCTCCTGCCCAAGTCTTTGTAATATCTATACAATGCTAAGAACGCGTCTAAATGTAAAATAGAATAACTAAAAATTATGAAAAATAATGGCCTGTTCATTGAGACTGATTTTCTTAAACTTAACTCTTAAAATGTCGCTTATTTGTTTCTCGCTCGATCGATGTATGGATGTGTTTCGTTTACTCTGTCTATGGTTTTATTAATTGAGATCCTGAGATTATGAGATCTACGTTTCCGTGCCTTCGAGTCTGTCGAAATTTTGTGTGTATGAACTTTTGGCTTTGGATTAGTACGTGTTAGAAACCTTTACGATTCGCCTATTTGTTAACAAAAATCATTGCCATGCACCACATTCAGGATGATTTTTATTAATATTTGGCATGTCTTATTCGGTGTATTTTATCAAAACAGTTTTGTTTCTAATTTTTAACTGAATTCCATCACTTTATCATATAAATAAGTGATTAGAACAATTGATCAATAGGCAAAAGCAAATGCGTTTATTGATCTAAATAAATAAGAAGATAACTGAATGTTAAAAATAACTAAGAAATCATAAAACAAAAGATATTTGCCTGTTGTTTATTTGAACTTCATAATGGTAAATATATTTTTATTGATATTTGGCATGTCTTATTCGGTGTCTTTTATGAAAACGGTTTTCTTTCTAATTTTTAACAGAATTCCATCACCTTGTCATAAAATAAGTGATTATAAAAATTTATCAACAGGCAAAAGCATTTAGATCAATAAATAATAAAATAACTAAATGTTAATAATAACTAAGAAATCATAAAATAAAATATATTTTATGATTTCTTAGTTTTTTTTTTTTTGTTGCCTGTTGTTTATTTGAACTACATAATGGTAAATATATTAATATTTAATCAGCATAGAAGAAAAGTCAAAATTAGTATCATCGTGAGAGCACCCAATTATTGTAAGCAATACGTTATTATAACATTAGTAAATAAAATAATTGTATGATAAAATAACTAAATTCTGTGATTGAAAGCATGTAGCTCAAATGCGGTTTAGGTGTCACCTATAAATTATTTTAGAATATTTATTTTATTATTTTTAAATCGTCATAAATATACTCATAGGCTCATCAGTAGTAGAAACAACCCGATTAAGATTGTCTATATTTTCCTATCATCGCAGGCATTACAAATTTTGTTCGACTTTACAACGTTACCGCAACATCTTCAAAATACGCATTATTCATCGTTTTATAGGTTTCCCATAGGTCTGTAATGATTATTTTATTATTTTAATGCATTTACGCATGCGCTAAGTTAACCTAAACCTGTGTTAAATGTGTCTTGTTTACAATTAACTTATTTCACTAATTTATATGGTTTTCAAATGATTGGAGGCACCGATATCAATGTTACACTAGATTGAGCCCTCGGTACAATAACTCTGTTCCACTAAACTGCGGTGTGTACAGTACGCATAATATAACTGTGCCGCTCTGATACCAGGCTCAGTGTTGACAACAATAATTTTGAAATTCCGTTAAAAGTGTTGGTTGTTTCCGTCAAAATTCCGTCAAAAAAGAAAATTCCACTCGATAATAGCCGTTAAATGTTTTTAATGATATATTTAGACGGTTTCGTTATAATTTACGATGAAAAATCACCTATAGCTCAGCAATCCGCTTTCTACTCTTTTTTGGCAAGACATTGAAAACCATTGAGCATCGTGGACTGCATTTAGCAATAGTGACAAAGTAACAAAAAATTAAAATATGTTCATAAATCTGACTACTATATTAGAAAAAAATAATAGACAGTTTAATAAAACTCGTAAAATTTTCCGTTAAAAAATCCGTCTCCACCTGGTCCAGGCTTTGCAAAGGGCCGCGCAGGTAGTGACGTAATAAGTGTGAGCAGGATATAAAGATGCATCGAACATTAACGAACGACTGTGACAGCGAGAACATGCGGTCCCCCGCCATCTTGCCATTCAGATGAACCTACAAGTCGCCGCCATTACCGCGCATGCGCGCTACTGGTTTGGTTGCAAAATTGACTACTGCGCAGCCACCTGTTTCTCAGTTAATAGCGGCACAGTTATGCGTACTGTACAGTCGACTGCATGACAGAGTTAACACTTGAATAAAAAAACCGCCCTTACTGCTTACGAAATAAAGACGCTGTCAATGTCAAACTTACCGCTGACTTGCGGCGACCGTACACCGCATCTTGTTTAGAATCACTTTGGCATTCGAGAAGTGCGGAGCGGAGCTTGACTTAAAATAATGAAATTACGCAACTAAGTAGTGATATTAAAGTTTAATAATAAGCCGATATTTTAAACCGATAGTTTAAAATAAGTTTCGTTCGTTAACAAAAGGATCGACACCAGTGACTATCTATCTCGTTTTTTCTTACGGCCGGACTCCTCGCCCCGCGTACACCGCGGACGGATCACGATCGTTGTTCTGATTTGCTATTCTAGTGTAGCATTTATTTCGATGATTGGAGGTGTTTGCAGCACTAAAGCGAGTTATGTAAATATCTTTTACACCATACGCATAATAATTTAAGGTGTATATTCAATATATTAACGTCTTAATCACAATGTAAAATATTAAGGTAAATAAATTTTGCTTGTTAAAATATGTATTTTTATTTTCAGCCCTATTTAAAATTATACCTAAAGTAAATTCACAGGAAAAAGACTTGAAATAAAAGATGATATCAGCATTCATAATAATTTATTATAGTACAAATATATACAGCAAAATTGTACATTTTAAATGATGACTGGGAACTCAGAATATTGTTTTACAATTAAAAGAATAATATACAAAAACAAAGCACACTGGAATCCGGACCAGTTGCATTATTCAAACATAATATGCATTTACGTAATATACTTCAATTTTAAATATTTATATAAGTAGTCTAACTAATTTAAAAATACATGCCGAAATTTTAATAGCTTAATTCCCGAAAAGGGGTCATTGTACTCATCATTATGAACAACTTTTACTATGAGACCAACACTGAAATCGCGAAAAAAAATCAGTTGGTCCCTATATTTGTGTTCACTTAAATCGATAAAATGTAGGGACCAACTGATTATTTTTTCGCGATTTCAGGGATGGTCCCCTATGGGACCACTACTAAAAGTTACTATTAAAAGTTGTTCATAATTATGAGTACAATTACCCCTTTTCGGGAAATAAGCGATTCAAATTTCAGCATGTATAGTTTATCTAATTTAAAAATATATCTTACTGTCTTTGTAACAAGCTAACAACTATTTTAAAAAATAATTATTATATTTACATACTCTATTTTGGGAAGCAAAGTCTTAACCCTATTTTTCGTGTTTTTGATTGCATGTTCCTTTGTCAAAAATTGTACTGTTATATTTATTTGGAAATAAATTGAAATTTGGAAATAAATTGAAATTGAAAACATATCTCTTTGCTATACAAAATGGTAACCCCTACAGCAATTTTTTTTTTCTAATGGAATGAGAGACTTGTGGTAACGTCTCGGATCGGCTATACAGCATGACTGCTTCAACAAAGGACTTATTGAAGAATTAAGAGATAGAGAAATATTTCAATAGATTTCATCATTTACTGTGGTGTAGTCATGGCCGAGACCATGGAGGACCTCAGTAAAATGCTTGATGACCTCAGTAGAGCTTCTGAAAGAGTCTAGTTAATGATGATGACAACTTTAAAACTAACAAACCATGGTATACTAAGATGTTTCACCAGGTATTCTCTTCCCGCGATGCCTCCAAGCTACGTCACGATCAGTGTTGCCATTGATTGATATCTTCAATATATTTAAGGAGTTTTGTTTTTAATAATGAATATTTAATAAATTCCTAACTAGCCTAACTATTTGTTATCTCGTGTTATTCATCTAATTAATTATTAAAGGAAACTGTATAAAATTACTAGTACAAAAGTGATTCTTTATAGAAGCAAGTAAATGAAAAATTGCACTTTGCTCGGGTAATTTATTTATACTGGCAGCACATCAAACTGACAAGTGTCACGCTAACAGCACGCTATTGGCTCCACACTCCACAGCCGATGACGTAGTGCGGAGGCAATCACGTGACCTAGCTGTCACGGGAAGAGAGTACCTGGTGAAACATCTTATTATACCATGTAATCAACGTGTCAATAGAATAAGGTCCTACATTCCGAAATATTTTAAGTAGTGTCTATGAATGGCAAGGAAGTCATATCTAGTGTCAAAGGACATCGCTATGAATAGCCCGAGTCTGTTACAAAGATAAATAAATATACGACAATTACGTGTATTTTTTCGTTATTTAATTCATCGTACATCGTATCGTTGCATATTAATAAAATATAATATACATATTATAATAATAAATTTCTTTAAATCTAACCTAAATGTCAAAAAAAAATTGATTAAATTGTGTTCAGTTCGGTCTTGGACGCCGCCGCGCATCCAGCTCATGATTAAGGGCACCGGTCGAGCTCGAAACTAGTCGGGCACGCCCGATAGCATCACGTGAAATAATGACCAATTATGAATTTAACTCACGAAAGTTATTATATAAAAATTAATTTCTTTGCTACACTTACAAAGCATCTTTGCTACCTACAGATCAGGGGTGTTACGGATATTCGCATCCGCATCCGCATCTGCTTCATTTAATTCAATTCAATACAATTCATTTATTTGGTTTTGTGAACACAGGGTATACAGATGTTATTTACAAAAAAAGATCCTTGCTATGTCCCGCCAGAAGGCATACAAAACATTTAGGCATAAAACACAAAAAAATATTTGGTATGTAGGTGGCTTTGGTTATTTACTTGTCTAGATTGAGTGTTGCGCTGCATTTGCAACAAAAGTGACAGGCCAGAATTAAAGCGCTTGTGTGCGTAGAACGCACACAAGTACGCTCGCTACAGTTGTTTTACACGCGCGATGCGTCACCTGATGATCCGTGTGTGCGAACTGAGTAATACCAGCTATAGAATATTTCCCATGAAATTGGGGAAAAAAATATATATTGTTTTTTAAGTATCTATTCTATTATAGGTAAGTACATATTTTTTTATCACATTAGGAAATCGTGTAATGGATTAACTACTGGGTGAAATATATTTATAATATTTTTCATCTTTTTTCTTTTTTATATTCTTATGTTCTTCTAATATACTATTATAAAATTGTAAATGTATGTTTGTTTGTTCCAGCATCTCGCTAAAACTACTGGACCGATTTTGATGATTTTTTTTTGTTTGAAAGCTGTTCAGACTTAAAACTGGTATGGGTTTTGAGAAAGAAATGAAAAAAAAAAAACTTGGATTGCGTCCTCACCCGACACATACGAAGCTTCTATGCATCTGCAAGAGCGGACAGTAATGTACGATGGATGGATGGATGAATGAAAGTGGAGTGGAGTGGACCGGCCTTGATCGGCCTGTATCGGACTAGATCGGCCTGGATTGGACTGGATCGGACTGGACTGGACTGGACTGGGTGGTACTCAAATGAAAGGGCTCGACGAGCTGTAGAGAAATAAATGGTCAAAACTTTTGATGGCCATTTATCCTAAACTTGAGCTCTTAGATCCATCATGTTGGTACTCCAATGAAAGGGCTCCACGAGCTCTACTCAAATATGTGGTCAAAACTTCTGTTGGCCATATCTCCAAAACTATAGGTGTAAAACCTATCAAGTTGGTACTCAAATGAAAGGAATCGACGAGCTCTACTCAAATATGTGGTCAAAACTTCTGTTGGCTATATCTCCGAAACTATAGGTGTTAGACCTATCATGTTGGTACTCAAATGAAAGGGCTCGACGAGCTCTACTCAAATATGTGGTCAAAACTTCTGTTGGCCATATCTCCGAAACTATAGGTGTAAGACCTTTCATGTTGGTACTCAAATGAAAGGACTCGACGAGCTCTACTCAAATATGTGGTCAAAACTTCTGTTGGCTATATCTCCGAAACTATAGGTGTTAGACCTATCATGTTGGTACTCAAATGAAAGGGCTCGACGAGCTCTACTCAAATATGTGGTCAAAACTTCTGTTGGCCATATCTCCGAAACTATAGGTGTCAGACCTATAATGTTGGTACTCAAATGAAAGGACTCGACGAGCTCTACTCAAATATGTGGTCAACAATTTCTGTTGGCCTTATCTCCGAAACTATAGGTCTTAGACCTATCATGTTGGTACTCAAATGAAAGGGCTCGACGAGCTCTACCCAAATATGTGGTCAAAACTTCTGTTGGCCATATCTCCGAAACTATAGGTGTCAGACCTATAATGTTGGTACTCAAATGAAAGGACTCGACGAGCTCTACTCAAATATGTGGTCAAAACTTCTGTTGGCCTTATCTCCGAAACTATAGGTGTCAGACCTATCATGTTGGTACTCAAATGAAAGGGCTCGACGAGCTCTACCCAAATATGTGGTCAAAACTTCTGTTGGCCATATCTTCGAAACTCTAAGTGATCTATTTGAGTAGAGCTCGTCGAGCCCTTTCATTTGAGTACCAACATGATAGGTCTAACACCTATAGTTTCGGAGATATGGCCAGCAGAAGTTTTAACCACATATTTGAGTAGAGCTCGTCGAGCCCTTTCATTTGAGTACCAACATGATAGGTCTAAGACCTATAGTTTGAGAGATATGGCCAACAGAAATTTTCACCACTTATTTGAGTAGAGCTTGTCGAGCCCTTTCATTTGAGTACCAACATGATAGGTCTAACACTTATAGTTTCGGAGATATGACCATCGGAAGTTTTGACCACATATTTGAGTAGAGCTCGTCGAGCCCCTTCATTTGAGTACCAACACGTTCCATCTCTAACCCCAAGAAACCCTGAAATTGTCACTATCAATTTATAAAAATAAATTAATATTCGCCATCTTGGATTTGAAAATGGATGCCATATTTGTAATCAGCACCCCAAGAAACCGCGAAATGAACACCCATATAAATTTATTTAAAAAACCGCCGACTTGGATTTCAAAATGGATGCCATATTTTTTGTAATTAGTACCCCAAAAAACCCCGAAATTGTCACTCATATCAATTTTAAAAATAAATTAATATCCGCCATCTTGGATTTGAAAATGGATGACATATTTCTAACAAGCACCCTAAGAAACCTTGAAATTGACACCGACATCAATTTATTTAAAAATAATGTCCGCCATCTTGGAATTTGAAAATAAATGTCATTTTTGTAATCAGCACTCCAGGAAATCTAGAAAGTAACACCCATATTTCATTTAAGAAAAACGTCTGGAAATTTTTAGTTGCAACATGTATTGGCGCTCGTTTAGGCTCAATGCGCACTGATATGAATTCGTACGAATTGACACCGCAAAATCTGGAATACAATACACCGCACACTCACCGCAGTGCACGCGCTTCCATCGTATGATTCGTATGCCTTTGTCAACAGAAGTTCCGGTGTGAATTCGCACCGCAACCACACCGCAGTGCGCATATGGTACGCGCTAGGACCTCGAAGGTTACGGGTATGGTGATTGTATGCAACTCGGGCTCGAAATATATTTTGATCTTGATCAAACATAATTTATCAGACGCTCACATGGGAAATTTTCACTTCTAAGAACAGGCAACACTGTAAATATGGCGTCAAATGGCGATACATAATTTTACATTTTGTTAATTTAATTGTTTGCAAAATTATTAGTTATTGAAAGTTTATTGACCGATGACAGGTAATTTTTGTAATTTTTTTCAATCGTCCTTCGTAATTCCTACTCACTTTTATAGCGCATTATCGTAATTTTTATAAGCCACAGAATTTGTGTTTACCGTACAATGACAGAAGCGCCACTGATCGGGCGGGACCTAGCTTATCACCCAAATAGGGGTGATATATTTTTTGACGTTTAGTCACTCGGACTAGCTATCTAGATAAATAAATAATCAAAGGTAGGTGGGTACTTCACATAATTAAAATTGAAAATAATAAATTCAATGTCACAATGCGGAGTTAATGCGGAGCTTTCACGGATGCAGATTCGTAACAATAAACTTGAACAAACAAGTCATGACATGTAAAGAAAGTAGGCGGTGCCCGAGTGGCATGTGCCTCGCGCGTTTTTACTCATTGCTACCTTCGTTCGTTAATTAACCAATAGGAAGACACTTTGGGATTGGGTACAAGATCCTACACGTCATGTTTGTTTAATTTTAGTTATTGACGAGCTTTCCATTGTGAATACAATTCCATTACAGTGTTTGTTACTTTGTTTACTGTGTTATATTAAGTGAAATGTCGAAATAAAAACGATTTTCATTTATTTGTGAACTTAAAATTAAATGAACTTTATAAAATCTTGAAATCCGCATCCGCATCAGCGGATGTCAAAATTTTGGCATCCGTAACAACCCTGCTACAGATGTACCCTTTTAAATATTTCGGATTAATAATGTAAGACCTTGCATTATAATTACTATGTTGCAATCATCACCATTAAATACTATTAAATTCAAAACATTGACATAAATGCCAAATTATAAACTGAAACTCATTATTCACATGATTTTATTATGTTCACAGACTAGATTTTAATACAATATTTAAAAGCTATTATATACAAACATATTAAATTATATCTTAGATTTAAATTGTACAAAAATTAAAAGTGCCTAAAGATTTAATCGATTTCATTGATATTTATTATTGACAATCGTGGCCAGCCAGTGAAAAGACTCCTAAATAAATAATCCGACGCAAATGTGTAGGACGGATGCTAAAACTACAATAAATGAATTGATCAACACTCCATAAGCGACAGCGTGATTTATTTAACTGGGAGAGCACGGCAAATCCTCAATCAAAAGAGATACAGGAAGGAAAACTGTCTTTAGAGATATTTGCTCTTTATTGAACAAAAAATTTTTTGGCGTAATTAAATTTATGGTGAAGCACGTACTTTCTTGGCAATTTTTTTTATCTCCCAGTGTACATACAAAATCCGGAAAGAAAATTGAGAGGAATTATCTTCCAAACATTTAAAGTATGAAACGCCCTGGATAAACTCTTTAGTAGTAGTAGAGCTCCTTTGTGAAAGAGCTCGTCCGGGGAAGTACTACTACCGTACCTACTTCTCCGTCAAATAGTGATGCTTGCATTGCTGTGTTCCGGTCTGAAGGGTACGGGTGCCGGTGAAATTACAATCACATGAGACTTTCCATCTTCATGTCTCAGTTTGGCGAACCGACTTGCGGTACCATTAAGGCAACAGTCTAGGTGGCATTGCAGTTGTTATGGGTAAAGGTAACCGCTTAACATCAGGTGGGTCTTAAGCTCGTTTTGCCAAAGTCAAAGTCAAAGTCAAATCATTTATTTCAACTAGACCATTTAACAGGCACTTTTGAAAGTCTAGAGTGAATGCCATCCCATACTATGACAAAAACTCTGCATGTAATGAAATTAATTTAAGTAGGAAGTGTCATTTACTTGATATTGTTTGTTGTTAATTTTCAATCAACGAAATCCATCGAATCTGAAGGCTCCATATGTTTACACTATTTATGCCAGAGCCCTTGTAGGATAGGCTAATAATTAGGCTTTAATAATTTACGGTGTGCGAAACTATATTATCATTAATAGTGACAACCGCTTAAATAAAAAACACTCGTGTCAAACACAGCCAAAAACAGTCAAATACAAAAAGAAACCTTAGAACATACCATCATGTATGCCAATCGGTACTAAAATCGCTAGAAATATACCGAAATTCCTTAGAACTAACTTCCAATCATCCGGGACCGCATACGGCAGAATAATACAAGTCAACCTGTGAATCTCATGCGCCGTACATACGAAGATATACGAAGTTAATATAAGATTTAATATAGGAGCACTAGGTATAAGTACTAGGACCCCATGAGTGTCAGCAGCTAACCATATGTGGGATTGACTAGCAAATAACTCTAAAGTTATCGTTCCGAACCACGCAAACATACTGGAATGTCGCATTCTCAGCGCACCGGACACATTTCTTAATATAATATAGCTAACTATAGGTAGGAACGCAACGTAAGAATGTATCTCATTACAATCGAAAGTATTTGTACAGAAGAATGTAAACGTTACATAGCTGCCAAGTCCGATGAAGGCAAGGAGGGTCGCACTGAGGGATACTCCGGGAGTGAAGAGGTTGCTGTGATTGTTGTCGTCTAGGAGGTTGTACCGCTGCGCCAGTAGGTAGGCCAGCGCGAATATTATGCCGTACGCCATTGAATATCTGAGGAATTATTGTGGAGATTAATTCCATATGTCCAGGACTCAAAATGATCACTAAAACAAAGGGGTTATTGCCATAAACGCTGATTGCAGTACTTATGTTGTTATAAGGAGATTCTTACAAGGGGATGGGCCTTGACAATATCTTTCAGTCTCCTTTTACGAAGATCATGGGTGAGCAGGGGTACTTTCTTTTCCAGGAAACCACATAAAACTTACATAACATAATAATAAGATTTTATTAGTCCGTGTTTAAGCACGTTTAAAGATCGCATATTTGATAAAAAAAACATGCTTTTAATTTCATAACACCTGCGTCATTAACTGCATTAATTAGAAAATAATTATTTTATAAAAAATATTTTTTACACACCACGTTTTTAAAACGAAAGCAAGTTAATTGCATTGTCATCTAATTCTGAGCTATGTTGAATGTTTCAAGTGTATATCTCATCGGGAAGTTAGTTTATAATCGATTGCAAAATTTGTATCGGACAGATAGATACTGATACTATCTATCTGTCCGATACAAATTTTGCAATCAAATACTAATAGGACTGAAAGCGAGTTAGTAAAAACGTGGTAAAATATGACGTCGCCCAAAAGAAATAATCCTTTTGCAATTTGGAAAGATATAGCCAGTAATAATTTAGAGACTGACTGTGTCCTAGTCCTAGGTAAAAAAAAACAAAATTTTCAACTCACCGATCCTGTTTCCACTGCAGCCACCACTGATGGATATCGTCATCGGAGTTCACAAATAGTGCCTTCCACGGCCTGGTCACGAAGATCTTCTGGAAGAACACCTCGCTCATGTACAGCACGGTCACGATGACCAGTAGACCGATCACCTTGACCGCTATGTACAGGTACTGGTACGGTTTTGTTTCCACTGTGTGGCTGGAGGAGGGCGTTATGTGTGGCGGAAGAGCGAAGATTGCGAACATCTGGAAGAGGGGAATATGGTGGTTAGTAAAAAGCCTACAGATTCAGTTCTGACTCTGGATGTTTTGCGTTTTAGGATTTTTAACGTAGGGCAACGTTTTTTTTTTAATAAAAAAACTTAGCTGACACAACTTGTTTCTTAAAAAGTCCAGACTCAAAACAAGTAAATTATTGGGTGTAGGTCTAAAAACTGTATGTCAAAAAATATGAACTGGACCATGAGAACCAAACACAAGCCAAAAGTCGGAACTCTTTTGTGCAATACCTCCCAAGTGATCGTCAAACAGAAACCGATATCTATTCTTTATACATATTCTCAGCGTGAGAAACGTTTATTAATCAAATCAGCATCTCAAGAGCTGTCTAAACTACACTTACGAATGGTTTCTCACATAAGAGCAAGTTATTAAAACGAACATGAGTTCTGTTTAAAACGGGAGCACTACGTTTCACCGAAATACGATCCACCGAAACACGTTTTACCGACTACTATTCGTCGAACGTATCATTCCCCGATGCAACACTTGGTCGAAAGTACATTTAGCCGACGCACGTTTCCCCGAATTTTTTTTCGTCGAAATACTATTTGCCGATTGCTTCTTTTACCGACGTACCTTTGACCGAAGGGTCAGTTTGTCGAATCGTGGTTTGGGTATATCTAGAGTATGTAAACTGTATTTTTTATATATAAAAATAGTATAGATATGTCATACCCTAACAAAACCTACGAAAAATATGTTCCGTACGCAGCGGCAGCACAATACACATAAACTAGTGCAAAGTAAGTAGGGGTGCTGGCCAGAAAACCTCCACGTGTGCCTGACGGCTGCTTGTCCTGGACACGTCTGGAGGGAACGACAGTTGTTTGGCCGGTGCATCCTGGGCACGGGCAATAAAATCCAGGGCACGCCCCCGGCTAAGGTAGTTGAAGGAACACTGTGGTGGTTTTAGTCGGTAAGAGTCCGACACTGGCTCCGCCTACCCCGGGCGGAGTGCGTCCATGAGGATTTCCCCACGGCAAAAAGAAAAAAAAAAGTACAAAGTTAGTTACTTTTTTATTTTTATCGGTAAATTTATAAAAATACAGTTTACATACTCTAGATATACCCAAACCACGATTCGACAAACTGAGCCTTCGGTCAAAGGTACGTCGGTAAAAGAAGCCATCGGCAAATAGTGTTTCGACGAAAAAAAATTCGGGGAAACGTGCGTCGGTTAAATGTACTTTCGACCAAGTGTTGCATCGGGGAATGATACGTTCGACGAATAGTTGTCGGTAAAACGTGTTTCGGTGGATCGTATTTCGGTGAAACGTAGTGCTCCCGTTTAAAACCAATGTGTTAAGCAAAAATTCCATCAGAATAATAATTATTGATTCGTTTCACATTATGATGAAACTAGTGTTCGCCTTTTGACTATCGATATCAACAGTCGATTTTTAAGACACGTACAGGAAAATTGTCATAATTGTGTCCTGTAATCTAGGTAAATCTAAAGCTAAGTATCGACAATGCGAGGCTGTAAGTAAGTAAGTAAGCAAGTATTTTATTCGCAGAAGATATGGTACATAAGTTCTTAAAAGAACTCGTCTGGGCCTGCCGCGTTGACATCTGCCATGTAAGGGCACTCATTGAGTAGTCAGTTTGGCCCAGTGGTCGTCTGACATGCTGCAGATATATCCAGCCCAGTTCCACTTTAGAGTGGCAGCCTTCCGGGTGACGTCAGCTATTTTTGTTCTGGAACGTATCGTTGTGTTCCTTATCCGGTCTATAAGTTTTATGCCCAGAACACTCCGTTCCATAGCTTAACAATATTACACATCAAATGAAAACTCCTTAAACGGAAAATGTACCAAAAATACTCACCAAAGTATACCAAAACGAGACCAGCGGAATAAAACTATAGAATTGATACGGCCTATTCATAGTCAGACATAGGACGACAGTCAAGAAGTTCAGCCTAAATATCACCCTGAAATATCTGACTAGGCCCGTATCTCCCGTCTTCCAGGTGTAGTAGAAATGTCCGTAGCCAGTCAAGAAGAGGTAGGCGGAGACCAGGGCCCTGACTAACATGTAAATGGGCAGGATCTTGCTGGCTCCGGTGACCTGGTATACTAGGATGACCAGCTGCATCCAGCCTTTCCATTCGTCTGTTTGTTCGCGGTGGAGGACTCTGGAAGAAAAAACATCAATACTGTTGAGTGCCAATGGAGTTAAGGACCATGGGCTTGGCCGTACCGTGCCAAATATTATATTTACTGCTAAATATATAGCTGAAATGTCTTTAATTTAAAAAATAACGTCATAAAATGTTACTTTCTACACACTTTTTTTATAATAAAACAAGTTTAACCGGATTACATCGCGTATATTATTTAAATTAGTTTTCCTGACGTTTCGAAAGCTTTGCAGCGTTCGTGGTCGCAGGAAGACTAAGATGACAAGCGTCTTTATAGACATTACAAAAAAAAAAAATTTATCTAAAGTGTACAGCACTTTGCCTTTTTTTCTTATTTGCCAAATCTGCTCAATGTCGAAGATTATTTTATAGTTAGACTTTTAAACAGCCGTGAATTGGATGTCACACAAAGGTTAAGACTAGTTGAACTTTTATCAACCTTTCTAAATCAAATACGTCTTCTATCAAGTTTGTATAACCATAGAATGAAAGTGCACCACATACTGCCCCCACCTATTTTTCACGTCTTCCTTGTCCATCCAAAGGTTGTCTGGAAGATATCGCTATTAGCGATAAGACCGCCAATGTACCCTTATTTTACGTGTTATTCCTAAGTTTAATAATGTTAATGGTGTACAATAAAGAATATTCTATGTATCTATCTATCTATGAAAAAAAACTTACGTATTAGACCTCGACTCATCCGTGAAGAACAATCCAAGCGCGAACACATATCCAACCGGCAACCAGAAGCTCCACTCCGAGTAATACTTGTTCTCCTTCATAAAGAAGTTGGTTCTGTCGCACAGGTAGAAGTACGCCATGATGACGCCCAGCCGCGCCAGCGCCGCCAGCGCGGAGGGGGGCGCGGGGGGGGGCGCGGGGCCCCCCGACCCCACGGCGGAGTAGCCGCGCAGCTGCGTCTGCGCAAGCTCATACCACGACCACAGTTTGCGCACGAACCAGATGACTGCGCTACAAATACGAAATCATTTAAATTGTGGAAAAATCGCTCACGAGCAGGATTAGAACCAGGATTCATTATTCATCATCATCATTTCACTACCTCGTTGGTCTAGTGGTTGCAAGCGCGACTGCTGAGCGTGGGGTCCTGGGTTCGATTCCCGGATCGGGCAAAGTGTTATTGGGTTTTTTCATTAGGAAATTCTATTCTCTCAGTAGCAGCCCGGAGTCTGGATTTGTGCCCGGTCAATGGCAGTACGCTCGCCTCCTATTACATGGGACTATAACATAACTGGCAAAAGGTGTACCTCTGCCTACCCCTTCGGGGAAATACAGGCGTGATGTTATGTTATGTTAAATTAAAAACCACCATCTTACATGTTATCTACAAGCATTCGAAGTACTACGTTTTTTTGCAGCGTTTTTGTACCCGATTATTTGTTTTAAGAGTGAGGACCCTGGGCGGCGCTTTTATTTCGTAAGCAGTAAGGGCGGTTTTCAGACTCGGGTGTTGCCACTGTCATGCGGTCAACTATACATTTCTTATATTTTGTATCGACTGTCCTTTCTTAATTTTTTACCTGTGTTTTTTTAGTTTTACTTTCTATGTAACCCCACCTATAATTTACCTTCTTGTGTTTATCACTGTTGTTTAAATGTTGAGCGTCGTTAACTGTGACAATAAACTTTTTTTCTTTCTTTCTTTCTTTCTCTATAAACTACCCAAATTTGCGTTTTTGCGAAAAATCCATCGTTAAATTTCATATAACAGTTCCAGAAAATATTGAGTTGGACGCTTATTATTAATTCAAGCACAAAAATTTCATCATAGTAAAACCAGCGCAAATGTAAGTATCTGTAACCGCGTATAAGGTTCAGGTTCAGCACAGCAGAATTCATCGTTAAAGTTCATATAAGAACCGTTGCAGAACATGTTGAGTTTGACGCTTATTATTAATTCAAGCACAAAAATCTCACCATAGTAAAAACAGCGCAAATGTAAGTATCTGCAACTGCGTTAAGGTTCAGATTCAGCACAGCGGGATCTATCGTTAAAGTTCATATAACCGTTGCAGAACATGTTGAGTTTGACGCTTATATAAATTAAAGTACAAAAATCTCACCATAGTAAAAACAGCGCAAATGTTAGTATCTGCAACTGCGTATAAGGTTCCGGTTCAGCACAGCAAGAGCCATCGTTAAAGTTCATGTGATCGTTGCAGAACATGTTGAGTTTGACGCTTATATAAATTAAAGTACAAAAATCTCACCATAGTAAAAACAGCGCAAATGTTAGTATCTGCAACTGCGTATAAGGTTCCGGTTCAGCACAGCAAGAGCCATCGTTAAAGTTCATGTGATCGTTGCAGAACATGTTGAGCAACAGTTGCGCGGAGTGGCGCAACGCTGTCGCACTTAGTATGACGTCACCGCCGCCGTCCTCGGCTACTAAGCGAGCTGAATTCCAGATTTTAGCTGCACTGTGGGTTAGGATCTGGAAAAAATGGTAATTAGTACAGTAAAGGGTACCTAATATCAAGTGTAAGTCCGCACTATGATTTGATCTGTAAGTATAACGTCAAACAAACTCTGATACTGAATCAGAAGTCATAGCTTTCCGTAGACCACATACTGAATAGTGGCACTCCACTTGGCAATATTAGTACAAATCTTCACCTTATTTCGATAATACAAAATGAACTTTATATATATAGAAATAGGGTATATTTTATATTGATCAAATGACAAGCGTTTTTGTTTGAACCAAGTAAAGTAAAACAAAGCATAAAAGGTGCTACACATTCGTTCGAAATCCGGCTTGGAATTGAGTAGATAGATAAAGGCAAGCACATTTCCAGGTCGGTTTTTAACTAATTGAAATTATGGTGACTGCGCGCAGTTGCCAACTCTTAAAATTAACCTAATAGGGAAGGCGGCAATTTTTTTAAATTAGTATTTATTAAAAATCACGAAACTTCTTCAAGAAAAATAAGCAACAGTGAAAAAAACAATAAAATATTTAATAAAATGTACAACTTCTTAGGTTTTCGCGATCACTACACATTATAATAAAACAAAGTTATTACGCGTATATTATTTAAATTAAATAAATAAATAAATATCTTTGGGACATTTTTACACAGCACCATCTAGTCCCAAACTAAGCAGAGCTTGTGCTATGGGTACTAGACAATGGATATAATACTTACATACTTTTTTTTCGTAAATACATACTTATAATACATAAGAAACACCCAGACCAACACAAACACTTATGTTCATCACACAAATATTTGTGTCCTGTGGGAATCGAACCCACGACCTCGTGATCAGCAGTCCGACTCTCGAACCACTAGACCACAGAGGTCGTCAAATAAAACCAATTTAAATAATATACGCGTATATTATTTAAATTGGTTTCCCTGACGTTTCGAAAGCTTTGCAGCATTTCATGGTGGTTTCGTGGTTTTTCCCAGTCCTAAAAATAATCAAGTCCCAAACAGCACGCAACACTGTAAAAGATAATGATATTGTGAGTGATTACTGCGTGCATCGAAACGATTTTAATTAATAAATATTGTACAGTAGATTAAAATATATTTTTAGAAATATCTGTAAAGACGATTGTCATCTTAGTCTACCTGCGACCACGAAATTCTGCAAAGCTTTCGAAACGAAACCAACAGGGAAACCAATTTAAATAATATACGCGATTTAATCCGGTTAAACTTTGTTTTCTTAAAATGTACAAGTTATAAGCGATTTAATTTTTTTTTTGTGCTGAAGACAGCACTATCCAAGTATGACGTCATTGTACAAAACCTTCATAGAAACACATGACATTTCTCTGTACAATGTCCGTTTCGCACGACAAGGATAGAAAATGTACGCTTCAAAAACTTTAAAAGCATGTATCTCTTCCATTTTTCATGGATTTAATTATTATTTTCAACAATGTAGTCGTTTCTGCATCTTCTTCTAAATAATTTAAGATTTTTGGTATTTTTTTACAGTAGTCCACTACCGGATTAAGGTATACTTATACGAATCTCTCGACAAAACTCACCTCGATAGCAGCTTTATTATACGAATCAATATCATTACTATTAATCCTTTTGTTCTCATTCTTCAACTTGGACGCATCGACTGATTCGATCAACTTCCACAGAACTTGTGTGTTCCTCGCTGCGAGCGAATCTATGGCTTGCACCAAGTGCGTAAGATTCCTTTTGTATTCTTCCAAAACTAAGTCTGTTGTGTTCCGAGTTTTTAGCAGCTGGAGTCCAGTGGACGCTACGATTACTGAAGGAGGCTGATCTGATCGCTGCCTGTTGGAATTTTAGTTTTAAATATAGAACTGTAAGGTTTATTTTACAATGACTGAAATAATCCGATAAAGTGAGAAGCATTTTGTCCTTGAAATGCTTTAACAGTCATTTTTTGATGACCATTGGACATTTTACACAGTCACACTTTTCACCAGGACATTTATGATGTCATGTCTGATGGAATTTGAGCCTTAAACCAGTGCGGCATAAAGTTTAATTCACAATTGTGTTGATTCTCTTGTTCACAAACTGAACTTATTATAAACTATTGCTCTCTTTTACTAATAATAGAAACAAGAAAGGGATGGCAACAATTTTAGTGTTAGAAGTTATTAAACTTTCGCGAATTTCACTCATATTGAACTAAGTTTACGGGACTTGTCGCGCACAATGTCAATGTCTTGTCTGCTCGTGACCACGGCCAATGCAACTTGACCGAAACGTCGAGGTTAGTCAAAATGTTTGTTATATTTTGATTTAATTGTGCGCGACAAGACCCGTAAACTTAGTTCAATTTTAGTGTTGGTAAATTAGTTTACGTGTTACATTTTTTTTGTATTTTAGTCGGCACATTCCAAGATCACGACTAAACTTGTATGGAAATTTAATTCCGACTAATTTGTCAGCACTGAAATTGTTGCCATACTTTTCTTGTATCTACTATAAGTAAAAGAGAGCGATAGTTTAAAATAAGTTTAGGTCGTGAACAAGAGAATCGACAGCAGCATCTTTGGTAATTATCATTTTCTGTAAAGTCAAATAGTCTGATATTCCATAAAAAAAAATAAAAAAAAAATAAAAAAAAATAAATAAATAATAAATATTTTAAGAATATACAACGTGTATCAGAAATTCGTGGTCATTTTGAAGAGCTTATTCAGGGGAAATGAAATTAAATTAAATGTTTATTTGTACGAAACATGGTACGGTCGACGGCACGTCGGTGGTAACACTTTGACATTAGCAGGATCTTTATTTCGTAAGCAGTAAGGGCGGTTTTCGAATTGATGTGTTACCACTGGCATGCAGTCGACTGTACATACTGGTGTTACATAAATAATAGTTCTGCATGTTCCGCCAGCCAGCTGGCATACAAAATTAGATACCTACATGAATTTATTTATAAACTTGATTTTAATTATTAACACAAATGAATAATATTAAACAACAACAACAACCTATCGAACAACTTTTACTATGGGACCAAACCTGAAATAGCGAAAAAAATATCAGCTGATCCTTACATTTAGTCGACCGACATCGATGATTTAGTAGGGAACAGCTGATATTTTTTTCGCTATTTCAAGTTCGGTCCCATAGTAAAAGTTGTTCTATGCTATGCCCTGAATGAGCTCTGAAAATATGACCACGCATTTCTGATACTCGTTGTATATTTATTTAAACTCACCACGTCCTAAACTGGTCCACCATAGTCTTGGAGACATCATCACTGTATATAAAGGTGACGGACAACCGTAGCTTGTTGTCCACATACGTGTAGTTGGGCATGCGATGGTCCACTGTGGAATAGGACGTGTCCATGTCTAGGCGGGTTCGAACCACACCTGCGAAAGGAGTGATAAGTTCCCTTCAATATGGTTGAGTTAAGCGATGGCTGATGCTCGCGTCATGCTCGTGAACGGGTGCCGTCTTCCGGGACAGGTCAACTCCTACATAGGTACTATGGCAACTCTTTTTATTAGATTTATTTCTAAAGGCAATATTGTCACTTTTAAACTCTTGTTTATTTCTGACATTAACCTACATTATACTCACATTACTTGAGTGAATTTGATGTAATAAACAATAACCTATTTTAAAAAGAGTATATCCATGGAGTTTCTTGCCGGTTCTTCTCCATAGGACCCACAATTTGGAACCGTGCAACTAGAGCCTGAAGTTTCAAAAGTGCCTGTAATTAGGTTTATTTGAAATAAATAAACATTTGAATTTGGTATTTCAGCGACGCATGATTTGTCAGTGAACTCTTCTACAGCTGTATAATGAAAAAAAATAAGATTTTTCTCTCAGCTCTGTTTTCTTCCTTTTGCCTAATAATTCACGAAAACCTCTTGAGGTGCCATTGTACTCATCAGTGTGAACAACTTTTACTACAGGAGAAACCCTGAAATCGCGAAGAAAATATTAGCTGATCCCTATATTTTGTCGATTTATGTGAACACAAATGTAGGGATCAGCTGTTTTTTTTGCGATTTCAGTGTTTGTCCCATAATAAAAGTTGTTCATACTGATGAGTACAATAACCTCTTAAGAGGCTTTGAGGTATTTGAATAACACGTTGTTTAAGCATGAACTTTTATAAATTTTTAACAGTGTGTTTTTTAGTTTAAATGTTTTATAAACTACTTACCGATAAAGTATTCATACAGTTGTTCGAGCCTGGAGTCGCCTATGAAGGCGAAAGAGTTGTACTTGCCCCAGAAGGCTAGGTAGCGTAGACATCGCCTCGCATCTCTGAAAGAAAGCAAATTATTTCATCATCATCATTTCAGCCCAAAGACGACCACTGCTGTACATAGGCCTCCCCCAAACATCGCCACAACGACCGGTCCTGCGCTTTCCGCATCCAGCGGATACCCGCCACCTTCACCAGGTCGTCGGTCCACCTTATAAATTATTTATACTTGAACAAATATTTTATCACTCTCTTTAGAGTCTATTGCATCGTTTCTCAACCTTTTTAATGTCGCGAGATAACTAAAAAAACACAGAGCATGCTAAATAAAACTGTTTAAATATAAGTAAATGACATAAAGCAGAAACTTGACATTAATATGAGGTGAAATCTGCTGATGATCAGAAAACCCTTATAAAATCTTGTATGGGCTACACACCGTGAGATCCGGCCGAACGGATCCGGCCTGAAGGCACAGCCAGATTAGTCAACGGTGTGTAGGAGCGTAGGCTACGCCTCTTAGTCCCTGCGGCCTCAACAGGCTATACCGCCATCGAATGAAATTTCATTCGATGACAGTCGCCTCCGGCCGCGGCTTCAGTTTTGGGTTGCAACACAACAGGTTTGGCCAGACAGTCCAGATCGGTCCAGCCGCCTCATTTTGCGTAGCCCGCATTACAGTTACTGTCAGATAACTGCTTTTTTTACCTACTAAACATAATGGAAACAGCTAAATTGGAGCTGTTAAGCTAACTCAGTGTATTAATTAGTTTTAGTTTCTTAATTCCCTGCTGTCCTAATTAAATGACCCGAGGGTCACTAATTAAATGGAATTAAGACCACTACAGTATTCATATTCATGTGTGCATTATGCATCAGCTGTGCTGGACCTAACTTGGTAATTGATTATTTAGTTTAATCGTTTATGGCAATAGCATATACCCAATTCTCACAGGATGCTGTTAAAGGTTTTTGGCTATATTACTAACTAGACTTTGCCCGCGGCTTCGCCCGCGTACTGAAATAAAATATAGCCTATGTTACTTCTGGATAAAGTAGCTTTCTAATGGTGAAAGAATTATTAAAATCGGTTCAGTAGTTTAAGAGTTTATAGATTACAAACAAACAAAGAAATCTTTCTTTGTGATAAAATTAGTACATATAGACACAGCTATGCAATGAAACTGGGAGGGTCAGCTAAACTGTTTGTAAACATAATATCAATGTTTTTGCATATAAGTGTTCAAATTACGTAATCAATAGGAATATTACATACATACATACATATTATCACGCCTGTTTCCCATTGGGGTAGGCAGAGACTATGGATTTCCACCTGCTACAATCCTGACACACCTATTTCGCTTCATCTACGTCCATTAACCTCGTCATTCATGCTCGTCGGTTTAGAGAACTCTTAACCTGGCATTTTTTGAGAACATCCACGATTTGATCGCGATACGTTCGCCGTGGTCTATAGTAAAAACATTATAATAAAAATAAATATTTTTGGGACATTTTACACATCACCATCTAGTCCCAAACTAAGCAGAGCTTGTGCTATGGTATGGGTACTAGACAATGGATATAATACTTATATACTTTTTTTGTTGTTGTAAATACATACTTATAATACATAAGTAACAACCAGACCAACACAAACACTCATGTTCATCACACAAATATTTGTGTCCTGTGGGAATCAAACCCTCGTGATCAGCAGTCCGACACTCGAACCACTAGATCACAGAGGTTGTCTTATAATGATTCATTCTAGTTTTTCAAACAGGTTTATGGAAGATCGGTGCATAGTAACTCTTCTTCATAAGAATATGTATATATGTAGATTAACAAAATACAATCAGTGAATCACCTTTTACCCGTGTGATTCATAGCAGGTTCAACTTATCTAGCACAAACTGATTAGATTAACAGAAGGACTAGTTCCAAATATATTATTATTGCTTATCTGATAAAAGAATACTCCATCAAACTTATTAGTATTTGGGATGAGTCAAATATTTAAAACGGACACAATAATATGTACATGTATGTATATACGTGGGACACTCAGAAAGTTTTGCGAAACTAAAAAAAATTGTTCTATACGTACATATATTTTTATCAAATCTTTTCAAAGTACTTTCCACCAGCCTCTATACAAAGATTCATGCGCCTAAACCAGTTTTCAAAACACTTTTTCCAGTCCGCCGCAGACACCTCGTTTACAGCCTGCTCGAACGCAGCCAGCGCATCTTCCGGCGACGAAAATTGTATCCCTTTGAGCTGATTTTTTATTTTTGGGAATAAAAAGAAGTCACACGGTGCTAGATCAGGGCTGTAAGGAGGGTGACCCAGGAGTTTGACTGGCGTGCTGTCCAGGAAGTCCCTCGTTTTGAGTACGGTGTGCGCAGGTGCATTGTCGTGGTGGAGCAGTAGCCCGCGGAGCCCTGTGTTTGGTCGCTTGTTGCTTATAACAGAGAAAACTTCTGGCAAACATTTGGTAGTATACCATTCGGCATTAATGCTTCTTTGATCCCGTAAGGGAATTGATACCAAGTGGCCAGTCAAATTAAAAAAGCTAGCGATCAAAATCTTACCCCCGCTTCTAGATCGCTTCACTTTGGTAGGCGTTGGCTCATTTTGAAACACCCAAACAGTCGACTGGCGCTTGGTTTCTGGGTCGTATTGATAAATCCAGGACTCATCACCTGTAACGATGTCGTAAACACGCCGAGACGAGCCTGCTTCAAATTTGTTAAGCATATCACGGCACCATTCCACCCGGGCCTGCTTCTGAGCATCGGTGAGGTTGTGCGGCACCCAGCGTGATACTATCCTCCTCACGCGAAGATGGCTGTGTAGAATCTCGTGAACGCTTCCCGATCCAATCTTCAATATGTGTTGAATCTCCTGATATGTAATTCGCCTATTGTCTTGGATTAAATTTTTCACTGCTAGCACGTTTTCTTCGGTAACAGCCGTCAAAGGGCGACCGCTTCTTTCGTCATCCCCCAAAGTTGGTCGACCGCGCTTGAATTCGTTATACCAACGATACACGGTTGCCTTGGAAGGGCCTTCATCCATGAATGCCATTTGAAGTCTATCGTACGATTCATCCGGTTTCAGGCGACACTTGAAATCGTATAAAATCATAGCTCTAAAATGTTCCCGGCGCAGATCCATATTTCAGTGAGACACAATACTTTGAATTAACTCGCAAAAAATGTGGAGGGAAATTTTGAAATTGGAACTTACTTATTTTTACTTATAAATAATCATATTTTCGAAAAACATTATAACTGGCCAGTCTCCCATATATAAAAACTTTTTTTCGCAATACTTTCTGAGGGGCCTGGTATATGCACTAGTACGCCACGGACTGCCCCCATGATAGATTTTACGTCTTCTTTGTCCATCCAAAGGTTGTCTGGAAGATATTGCTTTTAGCTATTAGACCGCCAATGTACCCATAATTTATATGTTGGTCCTGTTTACTTCTAGTTTCATGGTGTACAATAAAGCATATTGTACCTACCTATCTATCTACAAGATCAGCCCATTTTACCAGCACTGGCCTTCTCAGAATGCGTTTTTAGGCCTTAGCCCAATATGATTAAAGTCTGTCTTTACTCTCTTGTCTATTTAGTAAACAATATTGGCATGTCTCCTTATTCAAATAACTACTGATAAAATATAATTACTAGTTCTTCACATGTAATTCGGTAAAAAAATATTATTTAGTGTGTGCAATTGTTAACATATTGTCTTTTAATAATTATTATTGATGAATTGCATTAAAAAAACATGCCAAGATTGTTTATTAAACCTTACCATCTTAAGTAATACAAACTGTGGAATTGTTGGTTATCCCAAATAAAAAAATAAAAAAGTAGGTGCCTGACTTGGTTTGATTTATGAAAAAATAAGGCAAGTAAAAAAAAAAACAGAGTGTACACATAACATTAAGACTTTCTTGGAACCCTCCCAAATGTTACAGGTCATGATTAGAATATGTAGATTCTTTAAAAGGACCACAAACTGATGAATATAACAAGATAGCTGGGGCAGACTAGATGTGGCCTTCATACTCTGGCGCAGTGTCCTGCCTGGTGATGCAGCGCCATGCTCTCACGGCAGCAATCGGGGGAGACCTCTCGCTGCCAGCCGTGGTCAAGGCCAGGGCCGACAGTGAAGAGGCGTGGGAGGCGCTCGCGTCCTTTTCCTGAAGCGGCGGAGCGGGCCAGGGTGGAAGACTCTCTCGCTGATCCAATCCGCCGCAGGCGGACAGGTCGGCGCAGGCTACGGCGATCTGATGCCTCCCTAAATAAAGCCAGTGGACGATAGACTGGGGAGTCTATCGTCCGCATTGCACGGCCCTTGAGTTGTGGCGATGAGATGATCGCCAAAAGAGTGTAAAATTAAAGTATGTAGGCCCTAAGTCGGCCCCGCTGGATGGGTCACGAAAGTCATGTTCTCGTGGCCCATCCACCCAAGGCGAAAGTAGGCAGACAGCGGAGTTTTTAGTGGGTGTGAGCCCCACATAACCACACTGCCTCCTCGGCATACTAGTGTGACATATGATAGGCATTTTCTCCACAAAAACAAAAAAAGACCACATGTGGAAGGTCTACCATCCACATTACACAGCCCTCAAGCTGCAGTAATGTAAATGTGCCCAGACATCACCGAAAGAGAATTTAAATAAATGGAAGGCCCTGAAGTGGGCCACACTGGAAGGGTTGCGAATGCCATGCATTGCAGTTCTCGTAGCCCACCCAACCAAGGCGAGAGTAGGCACATGGCAGAGTTGTTATTGTCTGCGAGTCCCACATAGCCACACCACCTTTATATAGTTATAGGCATATTCTCCATCTCAAAAGAAAAAGATGTGGAAAGCTGAGGACCAAGATTTATGGCACAATTTGTTTTTATCTCTAGCAGAGAACTGATAAGTTAATTAGACTGATTAATAGAAGCAATGTGAGGTGGCAACTTTTACTAGATTATCAAATCAATTGAAATGAAAAAACTGTTATTCATAACAAACCAAACATGACCTTTTTCAGGAATTATTCCTGTTAATAAGCCATTTAAAGAATTTATTCTCACAATTACAGCAAGGATTTGGAATTACAAACTTTTGGTTATCATTGACTGTTATAGCTACCATTTCTCAGAATTATATTACATAAGTTGAATTTTTATTGGGTATGTTACTTACTTATTCTGAATATTAAGAGATAATTGAAGTATTTAAATTAACTTAAGCATAAACAAAAAAAAGGAAGTATTAAGTATTGGGTGCCCTATTTTATGTAAATATAACAAGTACACAAATATTTTAGAAAGGTTAGCCTGTAGAACTAAAGGAATTTAGAAATGTATTAATTGCCTGTTATAAAAATAAAAAATATGCAGAAATTGATAATGAATTGCTAGTAGCAAACAAACATAACATCACGCCTGTATTTCCCCGAAGGGGTAGGCAGAGGTGTATAGTACACCCACATTTCGCCAGTTATGTTGTAAGTCCCATGTAATAGGGGGCAAGCCTATTGCCACTAACCGGGCACAAATCCAGACTCCGGGCTGCTACTGAGAATTTCCTAATGAATAAACCCAATAACACTTTGCCCGACCCGGGAATCGAACCCAGGACCTCACGCTCAGCAGTCACGCTTGCAACCACTAGACCAACGAGGCAGCAAACCATTGGATAAACAAGTGCTATATTAACTTACGTTTTTGAATATCTATGAAGCATACAGCCATAAGGCTGCCACTCATGGTCTCCTTTATAGCGACCTGATGTTAGCAGCCATGTGCACGAGTCTGACACTGGAATGGGACACAGGAACTATGTAATATACACCAAATAGGTCTGATCTGAACTAGCTATGGCATATCAGTTAACAGTTAAAGAGGTTTAACAGTTAAAGAGGTTTAACAGTTAAAGAGGTTTAACAGTTAAAGAGGTTTAACAGTTAAAGAGGTTTAATCGTGGATCTTTATATCAAAAATTCAAAATTAATTATAAAATGTTGGTACCCAACGTCATTGGTGTTTGAACATTCTATAGTAAAAAGAAATACCTACTTATCACACAGAAATTGCTGGTTGGGAAACTGCAAGAAGAATGGAAAGGCAGGATAAGCATTATCACTGTTTAATTAAATATCAAAGTTTAAATTATAATAGTTACCATATCTGAGGTGTAGAACTCCATGGTAGCCAATAAATCCTATAACCAACACAAATGCTACTAGTTTCGCATTTTTCACGTTCAGCTGATCTATAATCCATTCCGCAGAAGACTTTTTATTATGTGAACCCATAGCAACCGCTCAAATCCAACCAAAAATTCGGCAAAAGTTCAGAAACAATTTTAAAGGCTCGGTTCTCACATCAATCACATATTCTACTAAGTTTATAAAAATTATAAAAATAACGATATTGATTCGATCAACGTAGAAAATAGAAACTACTTCTGTTAATCGATAACAAAATAAAATAAAATTTTAATTTTATTTTCATTGCACAAGTACAATTTACAAACAACGATTTCACTTCAGTTCACAGATTACAAAAATATTTGACTTGACGTTTACTTGACGACAATTTTTTTTTTAAGTTTTATTGCCTGATTGCTAAGACCTTTTAGCCACGTCCTTAGTAAAAAATAAATATGTACACACTAATAAAGTAATGAAACCTTTTTACTAGGTTGCTGGAGCCTATCCGGGGGATTGATGAGAAAATACAAAAAGTTACGTTTTTCAACTTTGTACCATTAACTCATAGTTGTACATGTCCGCGCGTAGCTCAAGGTTTCATCAGGAAATAAATTTCTCATAACTCTAAATTATGTATTTTACGATTATTACATGAACTGACCAGAAGAAGAAGTTTTACAACAAGAATGACAGCCCGCGCAAAGCACAGTGTCTCCATCTTTATATTACTACAATCAAATAGACCCAACGGAGTCACTAAATACATTTTAATTTATAAATGAACACTAAAATAATTAACCAGTCGTCGTGATAAAACTAATATTAATTTAGATAATCTCTAAACATTATATAAACCAACAAATCATGCCAGATATTAAAATATGAAACAATATAAAGCGGAATTATCAGAACCACAAATTTAAATTAACAACATTTAAATTAATCATTTCATTAATCTAATTAGAATATTCGAATTATAATTATCATAATATTAACATTATTTACAACATTAATTTAATTAATACGGATCATCAAATATTAAACTTTACTAAACAAAAAGGTATCTTCTTTGATCTTTGATGATCTTTGCAAAGTACAACAAATACAACAGCAAACTACATAGCAAATTCTAGAAATAAAGGATATTTATTTCAAAATACTTCATTGTATAAACTAGTTACCTCAAAATGGCAATATATTGCGTTGTAAGCATCGATATTCGATATAGCATAGACATTAATTGGTCTGAGTCCGAGTATAAATTAATATTTTAATGTTATAAGCTATGGAAAGCTATATTACTCTCAAATTACACTAGAGGGCGCAATGTTCAACCAACGCCAGGAAGAAACATTCAATACTGACCAGTAATAAAGATTAATATATTATAAGTTCTGTCAAAAAAGTGTAAACAAAATTTATGGCAACACTAGCGCGCCCATATACACGTTAACGAGCACTTAAAATATAATAATCTACCATTATACATTACATACATACATTAACACTCAAAGAAACACAAGTTTTAGAAAATTTATGAAATCCACAACGGGCTCTTTCCGAATTTTCCCGCCAACCCCGACTAATAACTTGTTTAGCGTGTTAGCCATGAAGTTAGACCTAACTTCATGGTAACAATTTGCTTTATTATTATATTAGTCGATTTTTATGTCACATATTCTTCTAATGATGAGAGTATTATACGAATTCGAACAATTTTTGTGACGTTTATTATCTGGGGTTGCAATTCAATAATTGTTTGAATGTGACTTTTTGGACAAATATTACAAAGAAAAATCTTTTATTTTTAATTAATTAGTACCAACGGTACTTGGTATCTTCTTCTATAAAAATAAAACACTACTTATCACATTAATATAAAATAAATAATTATTAATTGAAAACTACTAAAAAGCATGCTAAATAGTGAATATGTAAATTTTGTGAACTCAATTAGGAGAATAATATTTTTTAACTTGTAACATCAAACGTCTAATTGGATTACAATGGCGGCTATGTCCCCGTCTGAGGTAAGTAAAAAATAATTAAAATTTAACGCTTTACGAAAGTCAATAATCGTTATTACTTAATGTGCAAAAAGTTTTTCCTATTACAATCTCAAAACAGTTACATACTTAGCAATAAAACTAAAATTTTAGTAAGGGACCTATTGTGACAGTTTTGCTAGTTCATTTTTTGTCAGAATTTTTATTGTATCGAACAAAATTGTGCTTTTTCGTTGAAACATCGAGAAAAATGAGATTTCCCCGCACCCAGAATCACGTAGAAGGAGTACACAAGGAATGGATAACTTGGGTCAGAGTGTCTTGACAATTCATCACGTTTAAATATGGTTCAATGTGTTTTTAGCGGAGATTACAGAAAGAACTCATGTCCCTTATGAAGGAACCGCCACCAGGAGTCACCGTAGACGGAGATCAGGCCAGCCAAAATCTAACACTGTAAGTAAACAGCTAATGTAATTTACTACAAAAATAATTATACATATTTTCCAAAGACTCATTTTTGTTCTTAAAATAGGTATGTAAACATTGATCGATTTATTTGTATTGTCTGACACAATTTAAATAATGTTATTGTAATAATAGCACAGTAAATTTAGTTGTTTTGTAAGAGCCTTTGTCAGTTTTGAGAATAAACATTATAGTGATGGTTAAACAATGATTATTAATAGTATTGTTATTTGATTAGAATCAATGTTTGAACAGCAGTTCCATATTGGATTCTTATCTTATAATAATAATCAATTTTTTATTGATATTTTTGAGTAAATTATAGATTAATACCAGTGGTGTGCATTGGCCTACTTAATTTGAATTTAGTTGTGGTGTATGTTATTGATTTTTTTATGTAGTAAGATTAATTCAGCATTAATAGGTCTATTAAATACATCTATAGTATAGTGGTTTGAGGGTCGGACTGCTGATCATGAGGCTGTGGGTTCGATTCCCACAGGACACAAATATTTGTGTGATGAACATGAGTGTTTGTGTTGGTCTGGGTGTTTCTTATGTATTATAAGTATTATATCTATTGTCTAGTACTCATAGCACATGCTTAGTTTGGGATTAGATGGTGCTCTGTAAAAGATAAATAATCACCATACTTTGAAAAAAAGGTAACATACACCATTATTAAATTAGAATGAGGAAGGCAAGGCACTCCACTGATTAATAATCCGTTCTACCATACTGTGCATATAGATTCCATCTAAATCATAAAACCAAGTACAATATAATTCAATTTGTATCTTTGCATTAGATAACATTAGACACTTTATTTTTTATGACATAACTAAACTTGTTTTACAAAAACCTCTATTCAGCAATGTTTATGTCATGTGATCCTATTTATTCACAGTCATGTATGTTGCATCACCAAACATGTGTTGCATAAATTAAATGTTTATATTTAATGATTAGCCATCACTTATAGTCATGCTAGACAAGTCTAAGAGTCCAAATAACTGTCATGCACTATGTATAGAAATGAGTTTTTTAAGTTTTTTTCCCTTACATCTGTATGTATGTACAGGAAGGGTATGTTGTACTAACCACAAATTATTCTGCTAGTGGCTAGACCACAGAAATAGATAGAATGGCCATGTGGGCAGGGCGCGCGTGGCAGCACCGTGCACCATAGTATAGAATATTTCAAAGCCTTCTCTGTTGAAGCATAATCGTACTAGCTGCACTACAGTGTTCAGTGTTCGATTTTTATATAGTTATTTTTTATATTTCGAATACTATATTTTTGACTGACTGTACTTATACAGCTACATATTATTTCAGCTGACTGTACTTATATGCACAATGTTAATCGACCTGAATCGGTTATGGGCGTAATTTTTCTTTGGAAAAAGTGATATTTTTTCAGTTTTTTCGCAAATAATATTTATAATAGACTAAATATTTTGCGTTATGTCGATAGGTGATGTTAATAGTGCTGTACCTTCGGGCTCAGGGGCATCGTTAACGGCGATAAAACCCCTACACGGTAAGGATGGCTACGCTTCTTGGAAATTCAAGATGCGTATGTACCTCCTGCACGAGGATTTGTGGTCGTCAGTAGTAGGGTATTCCAACGACGACAATTCATCAAATCAAATCAAATCAAAATAGTTTATTTGTCAAACATAGGTAGGTTTACATTATATTATAAGGTCTTAATTAGATTGAGCCCAAAGAAAAACAAAAGACCTCAAAGCGATGACGAAGATGTGTCTCACGCTAGAAGGAGGAGCGATTACCCACGTACGAGCATGCAACACAGCTAAGGAAGTTTGGACTGCTTTAGCAAATGCATATGAAGATAAAGGTATGGGTAGAAAATTAGCATTAGAAAGAAGGCTATATAGGTTCCAACTATCAGATTTTGGATCTATTGAGGAATATATAAATGCTGTCATAAGCACTGCCCAAGACTTAGCCGACATTGGGAGAAACATTGATGACACATCAATAGGAGCTATTTTGTTAGGAGGCTTAACATTCTCAGCACGCCTTATGACTTGTTTCTATAAATACTGTAACAAAAACCTGCAAAAATGCCTTATTGTGCTGTTTCTAACTGCATTAACAAAAGCTGTAACGTACATTTAATTAAAATTAATTAAAAAAAAAAAAAATGACATCAAAATGTAAGGCGTAGTTTGTTCGAAAGTTGCCATGCATGAATCGCAAGTACAATTGTGATTACAACCATTCTACCTATTTCTGTGGGCTAGACAATGATTATAATGAGCTCTGAGACTTTGGCGTCATCGTAAAGGTAAACTTTGAATTTGAGCCGCAGATGGCACAAGTATTTACTATGGTTTTGTATGAAATTACTAGAACCACACTACATGCAGCGCTGCAGTTGCAGTGGTAAAGCGTAGCAAATGACATGCTCTTAAGACTTAGTTTCTATCTTCCCTCTGGGCGGCAACTGATGCAAGGTTCGAAAGTTAGTACTTGCAGTTGTCGCTGCTGCTGATCTCCAAAGTTTACCTTTATTCAATGCAATTAGGTAATGGTTGAGCCATTGCAAATTCATGCTAACCTGTGATCAAACATACAGATGTCAAATTATAGGTATCCTAATTGGCATTTACATGATCATGTAATACCATGGTATAATAAGATGTTTCACCAGGTATTTTCTACCCGCGATGACAGCGCGATGCCTCCAAGTTATGTCACAATCAGTGTTTCCATTTTTGATATCTTCAATATAACTGCCTCGTTGGTCTAGTGGTTGCAAGCGCGACTGCTGATCGTGGGGTCCTGGGTTCGATTCCCGGGTTGGGCTGTTGGGTTTTTTCATTAGGAAATTCTCAGTAGCAGCCTGGAGTCTGGATTTGTGCCCGGTCAATGGCAATAGGCTCGCCCCGTATTACATGGGACTATAACATAACTGTGCGAAATGTGGGTGTACTATTACACTTCTGCCTACCCCTTCGGGGAAATACAGGCGTGATGTCATGTTATGTTGTTATGTGTTCAATATAGCTAAGGAGATTTTTGTTCACAATGAATATAAAATAAATTCCTAACTAGCCTAACTATTTGTTATCTCATGTTATTCATCTAATTAACTAGGATATCTGAACATCGGGATTTGGCTACATCTTTTGCTTGTAATACTACTAAATTTTATTTTGCTCTTTGTGTCAGGTGGACAGTACACATGGAAGGCGTTCCCGGCACACTATATGAAGGCGAAAAATTTGTATTGCAGTTTAAATTCACAAACAAGTACCCATTTGACTCTCCTGAAGTAAGTGCAAAATTGATATATTAAATAGCGACATGCTCCAACTTCGTAGGAAAACATGAATGTTGTAATTATTCTCGATCAATAACCTACATTGTTGTCACACAATTTTTTCCAAATCATTGTAGGATTGATTATTTGAAAAGAGTATATCCATGGAGTTTCTTGCCCGCTCTACTCCATAGGACCAACTTGTTGGAACCGTGCAACTAGATTCATAATTAACGTTTTGAAAGTGCATGCAAATGCTTATTCGCAATAAAAAAAAATACTGACCCTTACTGCGTGAGTCCGACTCGCATTTGGCCGTTTTTTAGGGTTCCGTAGTCCTACAAGGAACCTAGTTTCGTCAAGTCCGTCCGTCCGTCTGTCCGTCTGTCCTAATCCTTTACAGCTTAATAACTTCTACAGTTATAAACATAAGTAAATGAAATGTTGTTAAAAAATAGTATAGATCTCAATTTTAAAAGAATAAAAATATCTTGATTAGGTATTTACTTTACCGTTGCTTATTATTTATATGTATATATGCATATAGTATTTATGTATTAGGATTTATAGAATATATTTTTGTTGTTATTTTATAGTAGTAGTATAGTATTTTATTTTATTACTAAATTATGTATCGAAATTGCACATCTGACAACCCCATTTTCTGTCCAGTTCATTCTTGTCCATCCTAAGGTTTCCTGGAAGAAATCGCTGATCGCGATAAGGCCGCCATTTGTACAATAGTTTAAATGCATATTCAATGTAATGTCTTTTATGGTGTACAATAAAGCATATATAAATAAATAAATACATATTTTAGGGGTGGCGCCCATACATGTGAAATGGGGATGAAATTATTTTTTTCGCTGCACCCACTCGTGTGTGGTATCATTGAATAGGTCTTCTAAAATGAAGGTAATGTTTCAAACATAACTTTTTTATCAGGTGTACCATCTGCGAAATATAGCCCACCAAAGTTGCTTGAAATGTGTCCCCACCCTGCCATTTCTAAAATATGCAACGTAGAAACTTATAATCTTCCACATTGATAGAACTTTATAAAAACTTTCTTTTAAAATTATTTCGAGTATAATGTGATTATAAATTTTCGAGTTATAGAGAGAAAACTGAAAAATACTTAAGACTTCCTAGTTCAAAGGTCATTGACCTTAGAGAAAAATTATAGTAGCAAATAATGCTCCTTTAGTTACTTTCTATTTGAAAAAATCACAAAAAGTAACTTTGTGTTATGTTGACATGACACACTTCTTAAATTTAGCTTCTTGAATTTATCGCTAGATGGCGCTACTAACAACACGCTCTGAATCGCGAATGCTGCCGATTATTGCAAAAACCAAAATAGCCATGATTAATATTCGATTTGTTCGTTTGTAATTACACCTACTTAAGGAACCCTATGACCGACATAGCTCGTAGGATCTGTAAGCTGAAGTGGCAGTGGGCTGGCCATGTCTGTCGAAGGACCGATGGCCGTTGGAGCAGACGAGTCCTTGAGTGGAGACCGCGAATCGGCAAACGCAGCGTAGGGCGCCCCCCTGCCAGGTGGACCGACGACCTAAAGAACGTGGTTGGGGGGGACTGGATGCGGAAGGCAGAGGACCGAGCGTTGTGGCGCAACTTGGGAGAGGCCTATGTCCAGCAGTGGACTGCGATAGGCTGAGTTGATTGATTGAAGGAACCCTATAATACTGAGCATGGGCCGACATGCACTTGGCCGGTTTTTTTTAAATTACGTTGAATTTAACCAGGTTTTTCCTTAGACAGGCTCTTTTCTGAAAAATCAGGCATTTTAGGCAGAACGCACAGTACCATATTATCAATGAGGACGATGCCTCTTACCCTACATTGAGTCGCTGGAATAATCTATATCTGTTCTAAGGTTGCCCTCCCTTCGCGTTTTAAATGACTGACCTATGCTCACCTATTTAATGGCGACTGCGTGTGAATATTATATTTATAAGTGTTGCCTCAATAAAATTATTTGCGAGTATCGGTCTCTTTGTTGAGAGCTTTAAAAATAGCCGTGAGTTTATTGATGTCAAACGCTTTAGTGACTACAACAAAAGCAATCTGTTGTATCGATTATCGATTTAAGCATCTCAACAACAATAAGACAATACTATAGTGATGTGGAAAGAGCCCAAAGGTGGCTAGACAGACAAGAACAAAAGACAAAAGTGTGGGTGGCCTTTGCCCTGTAGTGGATGGCAGAATGAAATAAATAAATGATGCCATGCGACTATGACAGAACAAATGCATAGTCACCTTACCGTAATACGTATGAAGTAATGTTTACAGCTCTGAAGGACAGTCAATGTCCTAACTAAGTAATCAAATTTTAGCATTTTATTATTAAATCATAAATCAGAAACATAATAGATGGCCTATTTGAAAATTAGTGTCTAGAAAAACCGGTCGCACGCCTTATCAAACATTCTTACTGGAATACTAAGGCCCGTATTACAGAAGCTTCCTCAAGTACAGTTTAAACTCCAATCACCTGATCACTACTTAAGGCTAGAATCGTTACTCGAGTATCGGTCTTATTCCAGAACGGTAATTATAAACTTTAATTCAACAACATAACACACGAATTTGACCTGAAATAGAATAGAAATCTCTACTCAAGCGTAATCTGGACCACACTAGAGTGATTACAAATCAAATCACAGCTGAAATTCCGAAACAGGTGACAGTATAAAATAAAACTAAACTCAGCTGAACTGTGATCAATAAATCTCTGCTTGAGGAACGTTCTAAAATCAAAGCTCAACTCAAAACTAGTTTTAAACAGAGATCAACGCTTGAGTATCGTTCTGGAATACGGGCCTAAGTATTCTTTTATCAAGGATGAGACAATCGCTAATTAAACTTTTGACTTTATTTTCGGCTATTTCTGAGACGAAAAACAGAAGCACATTTCTGGAAACCTCAGCTCAGTGGTAGCTAGCGATTGAACATTTGCCTCCAATGTAGGAGGGTCTGAGTAAGAACCAGGCCCGCGCCTGTGACTTTGTAAATTCATGTGCGAATCAGAATTTGATTATCACCTGCTTTACCGATGAAGGAAAACATCGTGAGGAAACAGCACTCCTGAGAGTGCTCCATATAGTTCTCGATGGCGTCAGAAGAAATTATAATAGACTAGCGGCCCGTCCCGGCTTCGCACGGGTTTCATGAAAATATAGCCTATGTTACTCAGGGTGAATGTAGCTTCTAATGGTGTTTTTTTTTTTTAATCGGCACTCTAGTTTTTGAGTTTATTCATTACAAACATACACACAAAAATACAAATCTTTGCTCTTTATAATATTAGTGTAGATGACCTATTTGAAAATTACCGTCTAGAAAAACCGGTCGTACAGTCTAACAAAACAATTAGTATACAGGATCGCCAGATATAGATGAAGATTTCTCAGGAAGTTATTATTGAATGGTTTGATTAGGGTTTTGTATAAATACAGTTTAACTTTGTCCGTTATTATAATGATATTTCACTCGAAAACATCTATAATCTTCTGAGAAATCTTCATTTATATCTCTCTACCCTGTATACCAATTGCTTTGTTAGACTGTACATACGCCTTATCAATTATTTTTTTTACTTTATTGGTAAGTATTCTTTTGTCAAGGATGAGACAATCCCTAATTAAACTTTTGACTTTATTTTCGGCTATTGTTGAGACAAAAAACAAAAGCACATTTCTGGAAACTCAGTGTCTTTAAGAAGCGAATAAGGTAGGACTTTCTATTACATATAAAGGGTACTTGTAGGGACTAAGCTTTTGCGATGTCTTTCTGTGATGAATAAATTCTGCATCAAAAAAGCACTATCAACAGGAAGTCGTGAAGATTAATTGAGACCGGGTAAATTAAAAACTAAATATAATTTCGATAAGATTAGGCGAATTAGGTTAAAGGCTAAAAAAAACGTTAGTATGTAGCGATTTTTTCTTATCAGGAAACTAGTCGTTTCCTGGCCCGTATTACAGAAATATCCTCAAGCGGTGATCACTGTTTAAAACTAGTTTTGAGTTGAGCTTTGATTTTAGAACGTTCCTCAAGCAGAGATTTATTGATCACAGTTCAGCTGAGTTTAGGTTTGTTTTATACTGTCACCTGTTTCGGTATTTGAGCAGAGATTTGATCTGTAATCATTCTAGTGTGGTCCAGACTACACTTGAGTAGAGATTTCTATTATATTTCAGGTCAAATTCATATATATAATTCAATATAAACGATAATGTTCATAAACAAGCCGGACATCGCAATGTCCGGCTTGTTTATGAAAGTATTGCATTAGTATTTCATTTTAAATCGAACATTTTGGTCATTGATTAGGTAGGAGTACCGAATAAAATTAAATAGATAACACAATTACAGACTACTGGTCACATTTTACGTCTTTTCTGGACCATGGACATTAATTTACTACGATTTTATAAAAAAAGTACGCCGTCAAAACAATTGTATTGTTTGTCTTTGATGGCTTTAAAAACGAAGCCTATGAAGGCTTCGTTTTTTACTGTCGAAGCGATATCATGACTTAATTGCTCTCCTAGAATTTTTCATGTCTTAATTCCTTCAAAGCTATTTATCACTTTTTAGGGTTCCGTAGTACCTACAAGGAACCCTTATAGTTTCGTCATGTTCGTCTGTCTGTCCTAATCCATTACAACTTAATAACTTCTACAGTTATAAACCTAAGTACATGTAATTATAGTTTTATTTACATAGCAATAAATAGCGTTACGATGAGCATCCCAACTAGTTAATTTAAATGTATTTTATGTTTATTTGAAGTACTGATGTCATAAAGAAAACCTGATTGACGTGTAAATGTATATGTTTAATTGTAGAATAGAATAGAATCTTTATTGGAGTGATTTTGGTACAGAAGAGAGAGAGTTATCTATACTATAATAAAACTGTAAAGGTCGAAAAGTCTGTACATTGAGTTTTTTTTCGCGAAAACCGGCTTGGAGGACTAGAAATAAGCTATAGAACACGAATCAATCGTTTAAAAAAAATTTTGTGTGTCTGTCTGTCTGTTTGTTACCTCATCACGTGAAAACGGCTGAACGGATCGAAATGAAACTTAGCATTTGTATTGGTATTAGTCTAACTTAAAATATAGGGTATGTTTTATCTGAATCGGTTGAGTAGATCCAGCGATACAGCTTGACCCCTCTATTGTATTAAGTTGCATACAAAGTAGAGGTCATGATTGTTGGTTGGATGCAGGTTGCAGATTCCTAAAAATACAACTGGATTCTATTAGTATTATAGAAAATATAGAATAACATAACATAGCTCATCATTGTCCCGCTGCTGGGCATGGCTCTCTTCTTGGAATGAGAAGAGTTAAGGAACTGGATATTATTAGTGTAATAGATTATCATAACATAATCAGCTCATTACCTACTGCCCCACTGCTGGGCACGGACCTCTTCTCGGAACGAGAAGAGTTAAGAAACTAGAAAATATAGAGTAACATAACGTAGTCAACCCATTACTGTCCCACTACTGGGTATGGCCCTCTTCTCAAAATAAGAAGAGTTAATGAACTGGATATTATTAGTATTCTAGAATAACATAACATTACCAGCCCATTACAGTCCCACTGCTGGACACGGGCCTCTTCTCAGCATAAGAAGAGATGTGGTTAGTGTTATAGAATAACATAATCAGTCCAATTACTTCCCACTGCTGGGCACGAGCGTCTTCTCAGGATGAGGGAGTTTAGGGCTAATTCCATGAAATTCCATCACCTTAGCCGGTTGGTTGTAAAAACAAAATATAGTATGGTCGGTAAATAGTGTAATCGTCTGTGTAGGCGCTTATATGTATATATTTGAAGATATTGTGTTCATAATCATGACACGATGTTATTTTCCGACATCCACGCGGACGGAGTCGCGGGCACAGCTAGTTAGTTATAATAAAACAAAGTTTAACCGGATTAAATCGCGTATATTATTTAAATTGGTTTCCCTGACGTTTCGAAAGCTTTGCAGCATTTCGTGGTCGCAGGTAGACTAAGGCTCGTATTACAGAAGCTTCCTCAAGTACAGTTTAAACTCCAATCACCTGATCACTACTTAACGATAGAATCGTTACTTGAGTATCGGTCCTATTCCAGAACGGTAATTATAAACTTTAATTCAACAACAAAACACACGAATTTGACCTGAAATATAATAGAAATCTCTACTCAAGCGTAGTCTGGACCACGCTTGAGTGATTACAGATCAAATATCTGCCCAAATACCGAAACAGGTGACAATATAAAACGAAACTAAACTCAGCTGAACTGTGATCAACAAATCTCTGCTTGAGGGACGTTCTAAAATCAAAGCTCAACTTGAAACTAGTTTTAAACAGAGATCAACGCTTGAGTATCCTTCTGGAATACGGGCCTAAGATGACAAGCGTCTTTACAAATATTTCTAAAAAATTATTTTAATTTTTTTTTTTTTGAGTTATTAGTTATTTCCCAGTCTTTGTCCGTGTTATTACAACCTGTGCTGTGCATTATTTAACACCTCTACCGGGCTCTGCCTCATCGTCCATGGATCTCAAGCGTTCTATGTAAAGTTTGTCCGTGTGGTGCCGGACATAAAGAATTGCACCACCCTATATCTTCTATTGGGATGTTGTAAAAGGCGACTAAGGGATTTACCAGATTATGGGCAGCAGCGTTCTCTGAGTATTTAACCAACTAACTGCGATCGCCAACCCGCCTGCCGAGCGTGGCGATTATGGAAAATCCCCCCTTGCTTGGGGGAGGCCTATGTCCAGCAGTTGACGTATTCTGGCTGAAATGATGGTGATGATGTATTTTTTTGTTAATATCAGGCATAATTACGTCGAATGAAACTGAAAATCTGTTAATTTCAATTTCAATGTTTTTTATTTCAAATAAACCTAATTACAGGCACTTTTGAAAAGTCAGGCTCTAATTGCACGGTTCCAAATTGTGGGTCCTATGGAGAAGAACCGGCAAGAAACTCCATAAATCCTTTTTCTCGTTACAAAATCCTTTTTCTCTTCCCGTGGCTATTCTGTAATAATAACACACTGCCGACAGTGCCGACCTCACTTCTGAATCTCATAATTGAATCTCTCAGTAGCGCTCCTGACAGGTATTAGTAGGAACTTCTTGATTTATGAATGAAAGTTGACAAATTCGATGAAAGTATGCTTTATGAGTCAAACTCTCACTAGGCACCCAGAAATGAGGTTGCTAGTGAGTTCTTACATAATAACACTCCAAGGTCTTAAGCCTCAATGTATTAGGTACATTCAATGATATTTAAAAGTACAGATATGTTACTGCGCTCGCAATCTGAAGACTCAAAAACGTCGTAATTAGGACGTTTTTCTATTAATCCGCGTCAAGTAAGGCGCCAAGCGTGACCTGTGACAAAAAATAAACTGAAATGTCGTCGTGTGTGTACAGATAGTGTTCCAATTATGACGCGACGTAACTTGAAGTAATCAACTTACTTACTTTATACTAGTTTATGTGTATTGTGCTGCCGCTGCGTACGGAACATTGTTTTCATTTGTTTTGTTAGGGTATGACATATCTATACTTTTAAAAGAAGAAGAAGGGTAGAAGTGGAGGTTAATTTCGATACCACGAGCAGTGTTCACGGTAGCTTAGTGGCTAAAGCACCGGCGTACTGAGCCAGGGGGCCTATTCGCGTTCGACGAACGACAAACGAAGTACGAACTTTCGTTCCGACAGACACGTAGATAACACAAAAAGACACATAAAAACACACAATAAAGAAATACTACGGTTCATAGTCTTATGCAATTGACCGGAGAACAGAGAAACAAACGTTGAAACACGATCATCGGCTGCAAAATCGGAACGAAGTTTGACCGGAGTTGAAAATTGTCCGATGAAGTTACGATTTATCGAATATCGTCAAACGCGAGTAGACCCCCAGGGCCCAGGAGGCGCAGGTTCGAATACTGCTCGTGAGCGATTTTTTGTTTCCACAATTTAAATCGTTATTATTGGGTACATTATAATAATACAGCTACAAATTCCATTCGTGTCACTAAAACACTAGAAAGTACTAAATGACCTTTCACTAGTGTTATTTCCAACTCCAATCAGTAACTATCAATATCAATCGATATGTCAGCCCTTCGAAGCCATATGCAACAACAAGTTAGGTTTAGATAGACCACAGTAATGCATCGAGCGAACTAATCCGGTTAATAGTCTTGTTAAATGAATTAATAATGACCTAGCCACGACCACTCTAAGGCCCGTATTACTGAAGGTTCCTCAAGTACAGTTTAAACTCCAATCACCTGATCACTACTTAAGGATAGAATCGTTACTTAAGTATCGGTCTTATTCCAGAACGGTAATTATAAACTTTAATTCAACAACATAACACACGAATTTGACGTGAAATAGAATAGAAATCTCTACTCAAGCGTAGTCTGGACCTCACTAGAGTGATAACAGATCAAATCTCTGCTCAAATACCGAAACAGATGACAGTATAAAATAAAGCTAAACTCAGCTGAACTGTGATCAATAAATCTCTGCTTGAGGAACGTTCTAAAATCAAAGCTCAACTCAAAACTAGTTTTAAACAGTGATCAACGCTTGAGTATTGTTCTGTAATATGGGCCTTACACTACCATACTCAGACTAGTCAGTGCTGCATCTAAGGTACGGCTAAATGCATTACGCACACGTTTAGTATTAATTACGATACTAAACAACTCTGGAATATACAAGATGTTAATCTGTATCCGTGCCACATTTAAAGAGGTGACTATACTACTGATACTGAACACAAATCAATAGAAAATCTATACCAATTTTTCATTTAAATACCTATTTGTAAACAAAAAAACCCCCCTTGTGTTGTGAAACGAAGTGTGCGAAACCACCAAAAAAATTCCAGTATTTCCGTTTTCCACCCATTCACAATGCCGCCGGGGACTTCGATCGGGATTTATTCTCAAACCCTCGCTATGTTTCTAAGTGAAAATTTAGGTATTAAATAATCGTAGAATTGGTTAAGTATTTTTAGATGAGTTTGAGATTCAAGTAGTAGTAGAGCTCCTTTGTGAAAGAGCTCGTCCGGGGAAGTACTACCACCGTGCCTACTTCTCCGCCAAATAGTGTGCATTGCTGTGTTTCGGTCTGAAGGGTACGGGTGCCGGTGAAATTACAATCACATGAGACTTTCCATCTTCATGTCTCAGTTTGGCGAACCGACTTGCGGTATCATTTAGGCAACAGCCTAGGTGGTATTGAAGTTGTCATGGGCAAAGGTAACCGCTTAACATCAGGTGGGCCTTTAGCTAGTTTCGCCATCCAATATTATAAAATAAAATAAAAGATGATTAAGCACATTATTTATCATTTGCTCTAGAAATGTGGCACGGTGACAGATCAACATCTTGTAGAAGTCTTTTTCATTAGTCACACTCGTTGTAATGATATCTTTATAGCCAGTAGAAGAGGGTTTCCCGCAATACATACACAAAAAAGACGTGTGGGACTCGGAGACTGCCGCGGTAAAGCTATTGCATAGCATTTTTTATGTAAATACAAAGAGGAGGTGCCCTAACGCCGAAACTCTAAGCAGGCATGAGTCACCAGATTGCGGGGCGAAGAGGGGGATTACGCATGCGCAGTAACGCCGATACCACCAATGCCACCTAGAGGCGATTTGCAGAACTAAAGAGACAAGCGTGATATTTCAAAAAGTCATTAAAAGTTCTGCTATTCATCGATAGATGGCAAAACTAAAAAGTATCAACGCTGTGCCGGTCGGAGTGGGGGGTGTTAGGTTATTTTCGTTACGGAATTTCTGGATTCGGTCTCCACGCTCAAGGCCCGCGATAGAAGCTATGCAATAGCTTAAAAACTCGTACCTAACTTGCTCCATAATCTGTCGATGACGACAGCACATCAATAAATTGAATTATGAATAACTTTACGCAAGTATAATTATGAATAACTTAACGCAAGTATAATTATGAATAATTTTACGCTGCGCTGCACCATTCTCGAGTGCTCGGAATTTGCAATAAATTGTTTCCAACAGAGTAACAAAATCCAATCTAGTGTAATCATATCGTTATTAACACTATCATGATAAAACAACACAAATCTACAATGCTGTGTTAAGTGCCGTATTACAAAAAACTCAAGAAATCTGGGTTTTAAGATACTTTTGGCGTCGTAGATCAGTAATAGAGCTGTTTATTTAAAATTTTGTAGAATTTTCATTTATTGCGTCAACCCGATCAATTTGATCTATTGTCAGCTTCTGTGATTAGCCGGTAAAAATGTTATCAACCAATCACATCGCTTGACCTAAGATTTGACAGCTGATTAGTTAATTTTTGCGTTCATTGATCATGATCAGCCTTTTGGAAACTGGGGGTAAGTCTAATAATAAACCTGGGTCTCAGTTATCTTTTAACATAAACTGTTTAAAAATAGATCATTTCATTTTCTAAACAAAAAATAGGTGCTTTAAACCTCAATTTTCTCCTAAAATGAATAAAGTTTCTAAAACAAAAAAAAAACTACATGAAAATTCAGACTTTTGCCAACACAATTAAATTGAAACATGAAAATAATTAAAAAGATATCTTATCATAAACTTAAAATGAAAAGACTACTGTATTTCCTTGCGCTCGCGACATGGGCTCAGTATCACACAAACCTACGCTCAGTATCGGGATATCTAAGTCAGTAATGAAAATTTCAATAGATCTTTCTATGGAATAGAATAAGAAAACCAAAAATATACTTCTCGTTGCTGTATTCGTCAAAAAAGTGTAATACAGCTCTTAAATACAACATTTTACTTGGAATTTTGATATGTCTTTCTACTTTGGCAGTTTTACTAAAGGAATCATCATCGACCAGCGTCATAAACTGTGTCATAAAACCGGCCGACGAAGCTCCTGTGATGAAAACCAGAACTTCTTTAATCTTAAAATCCAGTTCATAAAGCTTATGCAAGACTTCTTATGTATGTAAATAGACATGTCATAAAGATAACTTTCTCTCTTATATCAGCCGGTAGTAGCAGTTAATTATGTGCTGTTAAAATTAACGCCACTGTGCCATGTATGACGTCATCACGTCACTGCCTCTAGGAATACACACCTACGTGCTTACCACGAATACCAAGATAATTTACATCGAGTATCTAACCAGTCGGTGTAGGTATACAAATCAAAACATTAATTTTAGAAACGACAATCATTCATCATAAATAATAATTATGTTAAATTGTCATTATGCAAAAATCGATAAAATCGTCGTTGTATTAATAAATAAGAGGATTTGTCAACTCAATTTTGATTTGTTTGTGCAAAATACGTCTTTATTTTTCATAATCATACTTCCTACTAATATCTAATATTCAAATTCAAGGCCATGTCCTGGATTAACACGACGCATTGTGAAAAATTGGAATTTCTCATACTGAGAAGAGGCCCGTGCCCAGCAGTGGGACAGTAATGGGCTGGGTATGTATTGGGAAAAATAGGGATTTTTAATTCAAAATATTTTCTTTTGTCGATACAACGTTGATAAATTTTTTATATATTTGATTTTTTATTATATTTACTAAATTCTGGTAATTGGAAAACACGATTCAATAAAATTTGCTCGATAGATTTATTTTCCAAAGTAAGTTTGTTTTTCCACTATTTCGCTTGGAATATTCGCATTTCATTTGGAAATTCCAATAGTGTTTCCTATTTTTTTTTTGAATAAGATACATCTTGTACATTTCTAGATTCATGTAGAGCATGTTATTTACATGTTCATTCGCCGAGATATGTGCAAAAATGTAAAAAAATAACATCATAAAAACGCCATTCTGCTCTGTTCTCACACACACAATTTGCCGTTTGTTAGAAAGAGACAGTTCCAAAACCAATGCGTCTCCTTAACACTTAGGATACTTTTTATCGACTTATCACGGTTGGGAAGCCGCGGGCATCAGCTAGTTTTCCGATATATTTGGCCAAAACTATATGGTGTGAATGACTTCAGAAATTTAATATTTTACTAGGAAATACTTAATAAAACAAACAACTTACTTAATAATGTTATTGGTGTACAATAAAGAATATTCTATCTATCTATCTATCTACTTAAATGCAAGCGTCGTAGCAATATGTTTATCTTTTATCAGCTGTTTAGGTAAGACCAGCTGAGTCAATTCGGTAACATGTTATTTGATTCTCTGGACAGTGCTATGAGTCACCGACTAATAATACTTCTGGATTTTAACATAATACTTCTGGATGTCATCATAATACTTCTGGATGTCATCATAATACTTCTGGATGTCATAATAATGCTTCTGGATCTCATCATTATACTTCTGGATGTTAACATAATACTTATGAACGTTAATATAATAATTATATTCAAATAAATATCGATTTACTTATTTCTTATGGTTGAATTTTCATTATGCTAATTGGTTTACAGACCAGACAATTATTATGAACATTAGTGTCTGTAATCCGCTTAACAGATAGCCTGGTCCAGGGATCCTGAGGCCCAAAAGCTCATACAAAAGGTCAACTAATTGAATGTACAACTTCATGATTTCCCCCAAAGTATGGGCCTTTCTCGGACAGACAAAGCTCTACCCAAACCTCTAGGGTAAACTCTATACAAACTTGACTTGTAGAGGTTGTATAAATAATGTTATCTAGCACTAACGAAGGGGTTTTCCGAAATTCAACGAAGTAAGTGGTGATTTAAAATTTGCACGAGCGAACTCGCGCGTGGATCAACCACACACAGGTTACAGTTTTGTAGGACCGATGATCTTACAGTGGTGTCGATTGTCTTGTTCACGAACTAAACAACCTTTTCACGACCAATGACACCTTTAAAAGACAAACGATTAAGTGCCCTCGGCGCCACGACTTTATAACTTTATACTAACGTCCATACAATATTTGTATTCTATAGAAGACGTCCCTATATCTTCTGATAGGTGTCGTAAAAGGCGACTAAGGGATTTACCAGAGTATGGGCAGCAGCGTTCTCTGAGTATTTAACGAACCGACTGCGATCGCCAACCTGCCTGGCAAGCGTGGCGATTATGGCATATCCCCCACTTTTTGGGGGAGGCCTATGTCCAGCAGTGGACGTTTTTTGGCTGAAATGATGAATGATGATAAAAGACGTGGTGCTGAAGGCACGAAAACATTTACGATGCCGTGGCGGTGAAAAGATTAAACTATCGCTCTCTTTTACTAATAGTAGCTACAAGAAAGAGATGGCCACAATTTCAGTGCTGTCAAATTAGTCGGAATTTAGATTTCCATACAAGTTTAGTCGTGATCTCGGAACGTGCCCACTAAAATACAAAGAAATGTAACACGTAAACTAATTTGACAGCACTAAAATTGTTGCCATCCCTTTCTTGTATCTACTATTAGTAAAAGAGAGCGACAGTTTAAAATAAGTTAAGAGAATCGACACCAAAAACAGTATTAATGAAACTACAATAAACAGGTTCAAACTGCCTATTGGTTGAATGGGTCATGGATAAATTGGAGTTCACTGGTCCAGACCAAATTAAACAGAAGGATCTTTAAGAACGTGGGCAGTTTAATCCTTCCCTCGCTAAGTGACTTTAAATCGCTTATTCATTGCGCTCTGGATTCTCGACCCGGTAGGAAACGGACGACAAAATGCTTTAGATGATGCTATATTTAATCAAGCCCTTTTACTTAAAGGTACCAAGTAGATATCTATGGTTTGACTGATTTTTACTCCTCAACACGGAAATAGTAAAAAATGAAATTGATGAAATGCTGCGAACAATCACAGTGAAGCCAACAAAACCGTGCTCCTCCGTGTACAAACCAGCGCTCACGCACACACATGCACCTCATACCGTGCTTACCGCTCTCAGTACACATGTTGCGGCATCGTCCAGTAAGTATCGCGAAAAAATATCCTTCAGGTGCATGTGTGTGCGTGTGCTGGTTTGTACACGGAAGAGCACGGTTTTTGTTGGCTACACTATGATTATTCAGAGCACTTCGTCTATATTTTTTACTATGTCTGTGATCCTCAAATAAAGCAAGAATTTGCTATGTTAGTAGTATCGTTGTTTCATCCGAACTATTTTTGTTTTTTTAAATAGCTACGATTATCATGAAAGTGGCATAGCTCAGTTAAAATTTTTTTATTTCTGGTATAGACTGGCGAAACGAGTTAAAAACCTACCTGACGTCACATTAATTTCTTCGTCGATATTTTACCTCAACAAAGTCGATGTCTCGTGGACATCTGGAATGAATTAAATCCAGCTGTTTTAAGATTTCCAGAATATTAATATATTTTTCCATTGTTTCCAGGTGACGTTCATAGGCAACAACATACCGGTTCATCCGCACGTGTACTCAAACGGGCACATCTGCCTGTCTATACTAACAGACGACTGGTCGCCCGCGCTCTCCGTGCAGTCCGTCTGTCTGTCTATCGTGTCCATGCTCAGTAGCTGTAAGGAGAAGGTACGCTCTTGTGACGTTCACACTAAACATAACACACATAACATAACATCACGCCTGTATTTCCCCGAAGGGGTAGGCAGAGGTGTATAGTACACCCACATTTCGCCAGTTATGTGGTTACGTTCACACTAGCTAGTAGATATTTCAGCTGTCGGTTTTATGACTAGCTAACCGCCATTGCAGCCCATGAAAACCTGAACTTTGACTGCTAACTTTGCAGGTGAAAACATGACCAGTTAAAAGGTTCACAATTATTCAGAATTTGAACCATTTAGAAAATTGTAGTTTTTTATGAGATACTAGCTGTGCCCGCGACTCCGTCCGCGTGGATGTCGGAAAATAACGTCGTGTCATAATTATGAACACAATATCTTCAAATATATACATATAAGCGCCTACACAGACGATTACACTATTTACCGACCATACTATATTTTGTTTTTACAACCAACCGGCTAAGGTGATGGAATTTCATGGAATTAGCCCTAAACTCCCTCATTCTGAGAAGACGCTCGTGCCCAGCAGTGGGAAGTAATTGGGCTGATTATGTTATTCTATAACACTAACCACATCTCTTCTTATGCTGAGAAGAGGCCCGTGTCCAGCAGTGGGACTGTAATGGGCTGGTAATGTTATGTTATTCTAGAATACTAATAATATCCAGTTCATTAACTCTTGAGAAGAGGGCCATACCCAGTAGTGGGACAGTAATGGGTTGACTACGTTATGTTATTCTATATTTTCTAGTTTCTTAACTCTTCTCGTTCCGAGAAGAGGTCCGTGCCCAGCAGTGGGGCAGTAGGTAATGAGCTGATTATGTTATGATAATCTATTACATTAACAATATCCAGTTCCTTAACTCTTCTCATTCCAAGAAGAGGGCCATGCCCAGCAGCGGGACAGTGATGGGCTATGTTATGTTATTCTATATTTTCTATAATACTAATAGAATCCAGTTGTATTTTTAGGAACCTGCAACCTGCATTCAACCAACAATCATGACCTCTACTTTGTATGCAACTTAATACAATAGAGGGGTCAAGCTGTATCGCTGGATCTACTCAACCGATTCAGATAAAACATACCCTATATTTTAAGTTAGACTAATACCAATACAAATGCTAAGTTTCATTACGATCCGTTCAGCCGTTTTCACGTGATGAGGTAACAAACAGACAGACAGACATAAATTTTTTAAACGATTGATTCGTGTTCTATAGCTTATTTCTAGTCCCCCTAGCCGGTTTTCGCGAAAAAAAACTCAATGTACAGACTTTTCGCCCTTTACAGTTTTATTATAGTATATAGATATATCTGCTCTTGACCGCAATATAGACAACTTTGTCAAGATGTGGTCGACGATGGAGCGAGCAAACCTATTAGGTGCTGATTCACTCCAGCTTTAAAGGCGTTAGGGTTGTTAGTTCCCGGAAATACAGATGGCAGTGAATTCTACAACTTTGCTGTGCGCATTATGAAGAGTTCTCAAAGCGCTTGGTCCTGATTGTAGGGATTTCTAACAAATGTTGATGATATCCTGCAGTGCGTCAGTTATGGCTGAACTAAGGCAGAAACTGGAATTCGGTCCAACAATTTCTTTAGAAGCATCTAAAGTTGAGCTATACTCGTACATTATAACTCAGTATAAACTTACAAGTCTTACAACATACAATCTCTATAAACTGTAAAATGTCAATTAATTTATGCTCTTTTAATTAATGTTTCAGAAACGGCCACCGGATAACTCATTTTACGTTAAGACTTGCAACAAAAATCCTAAGAAAACGAAATGGTGGTATCACGGTGAGTACAATACAAATTTTTCATGAAAATTACAACAATTTTACTAGTGCTCATTTAATAATAATAATAATAATAATAACCCCCCGTCGTATCCTTACGTTGACGTCGTGGTGGGGCTTGTGCGCCTTAATGAGCGCTAGGGCTATACCGGTAGATACACTCATGCCGGACAGGTCTAGGGTGAAAGGTCAGACCAAGAGGGGTACCAATTTGTTCCTGGTCCACTCCCAGACCAAGAGCACTTTCCTTGCCTGAATTTCCTTTTTCTAATCCCTATTCCTACTTTTCCTTCTTTACCTTGCCTAATCCCAATCCGATCCCTACCTAAGCTTTTAGTCTATAAGCTTCCCTGTTTCCCTATCCCTCATAAGTACATAACATATGCGATGCGCCTAAGAAGTAGAATATTACCCCAGGCGGGTACCGTAGCCAACCGCGATGGAGAATCCCGCCCCGGGCCATCAGGCTCGGGCTGCCCCTCGTATTCTGGGGGGGGCACCGTATCGCAAACTTCTGCCCAGTTCATCAGAACTGTTACAGATCATCATCATCACGACTCATCATCAGTCGATAGTTTCCCGTCATCCAGTCTTTTCCCATCTGTCCCATCTGATAATCCATACTCCCATTCATCAACTCATTCAACCACAACAACTAATAGTATGCTACCGGAGGATGTTGTGCAAGAGACTGATTCAGTCATTAACCTTGCATCCACCACCGCCAGCCAAAAAACGCGTAGAAGATGGAGTAAAGCTATGAACGAGTACATCCTACGCACTTATCTGCAGCTTACCTTGATGGAAACTGAAACAAGCGGCTACTTACCCCCACTCCACACTAAGTTTATAGAAAATTTTCCGGAAATGCACATGATTAGTCGACAAAGAGTAGGCGATCAGAGGAGGGCTATCATGCGTAAAAAACTGCTCACACAGAGCGTTATAGACCAAATCTACAAGGAAATTCAAGAGCAAATAAATAACTTACAAATAAACGCACACACACAAAACACACATCCAACCACCCACACAGATGATCCTAATGGACACACTTATATTTCATCACATTCACAAATAACTAACAGTAGCCGAACCGGTCAGCGAATACGCTGGACCAAGGAGCACAACGAAACAATAATGCGAATATACTACAAAATAACGCTATTAGAGACTAACATATCAGCCTACAGAGGTCCTTTACACCAAGCATTCATTACAACATTTCCACATTTAGAACATATTACTGAGCAAAGAGTAGCTGACCAAAGACGGCTAATAATACACAATAAATACTTGAGCGAAGAAAGGCTGCAAGTTATCAAAGATGAAGTGTCAAGTGAACTACTTACACAAAACAGTAGAGATACACAAAACAACAGTAGTACTCACTTAGTAGTTACTCAACCAGAACTTGCTACTGAACAGCAGGACACTAACAACCTTAATTTTATTGACTCTGATATATACACCACACAGCTCACAGCTACCACTATGAATAATACTTTAGAAACTGTAACTGCACACTCAGATCAGCAAAAAAGTGCAGAAATAGAACAAACGTTTGAGGAAGCTTTTAACCATTTTAAAGACACTGAGCCTACACAGAGAAGTTACATCCCAAAACAAAAATCTTCAAAAAAACTAGCGGTCATTGTAAACTACATCAATAAACATATTCTTCCTAAATATATCGACGGTGACACAGAGTTTATTATCCTGCAAACGGTATTGTACTGCGCGGCTTGGGTGGCAGCTAAGACCAACGGAGCTAGGATAGAAATACCACCAACAGTAGAAAATAATTGTAGGTATATGAATAAGAAACCTAAATGGCAAGTAAGACTGGAGCGTAGAGTAGAGGAACTAAGAGCACAAATAGGCCGATTAACACAGTACATTAAGGGAAATAGAAGTAGTAAGACAGTAAAACACGTAAACTATATTTTAAGTCAATACAAAATACACGCCACACATGAAAACCATAACACACATCTATCTGAGTTTTTAGACACTTTAAAACAAAAACTTACCTTATTTAGCAATAGATTAAAAAGATACAAGACATGTTCACTACGTAAGACTCAAAACAAACAGTTTACAACAAATGAAAAACAATTTTACCGCGAATTAAGAACACCCGTAATTGACCCCACAACCAGCACACATAACAATCAGAACACCCGACGGACCCAACCAAATGTCACCTCACAAAACATTTCAGAGAATAACAGTCAAAATAATAGTGCTCCACCTGCTGATGATCTACGTAGTTTCTGGGCATCAATCTGGGGCCACTCGACTCAACATAATAAGGAGGCTGACTGGATTCGAGACGAACAAAACAAGTACTTGAACTCTGAACCTATGGATTTTCAATGCATACCCATTGATGTGTTCCATGACACTATAAAAAAATTACACAACTGGAAAGCCCCAGGGTCGGACAACATTCACAATTTCTGGTACAAAAAATTTACTCATATTCATCCATACATTTATAACCACATTAATAAATTCATAGAGCAGCCGCATTTATTACCACACTATATTACAGCTGGAACCACATACATGCTTCCAAAAGACCCAAATAGTTTATCTAATCCAGCAAAATACAGACCTATAACTTGCCTCCAGACCATTTACAAAATAATTACATCTTGCTTGACACAAATCATTTACAATCACGTAGATAAAAACAATATCCTAGTAGAACAACAGAAAGGTTGCCGAAAGTATAGCCAAGGATGTAAAGAGCAACTTACAATAGACTCGATACTACTTAAACAAACTAAGCTTAGGAAGTCAGATCTATATTCAATGTACATAGATTACAAAAAGGCCTTCGACTCCGTTCCCCATACCTGGTTGCTCCAAATCTTAGAAATCTATCGTATACACCCCCAAATTATTTCTTTTCTACAAAGTACGATGACAAAATGGACGACGAGACTGAGACTGGCCTCTGGTATGAATACAGTAATAACAGAACCTATTATGGTACAGAGAGGTATATTCCAAGGTGACGCTCTTAGTCCCCTATGGTTTTGCCTCGCACTGAATCCACTTTCTAATATGTTGAACACTACACACTTAGGATATGATTTGCACTATAAAGAAAATGACACAGACCTACTGACTGACGCGAACTATACAACGACGCATAAATTAAACCACCTTTTATACATGGATGACATAAAACTTTATGGCTCCACTGAAGAGGAACTACAACAACTAGCTCAAATCACTGAAAACTTTTCTAAGGACATTTGTATGGAGTTCGGAATTGACAAGTGTAAAATCAACTCAATAAAGTCGGGGCAACATTATGAACACCAATATCACATGCAGACTGGAGAACTTGTGGAGGCATTATCTGAAAATGAAGTTTACAAATACTTAGGTTACAATCAAGCGCAACAGATACTACACAAAGACATCAAAAACACTTTGACCAAGCAATTTAGACACAGATTAAACACTATTCTACGAAGTCATCTCTATTCCAAAAATATTTTCAAAGCTGTCAATTCGTATGCAATCCCCATGCTTACCTATTCTTTTGGAATAATAAACTGGACTAAAACAGAATTAAAATCCCTACAAAGAAATATCAACACCACAATGACCCGACACAGAAAACATCACCCCAGATCCTGTATTCAGAGAATGACGTTACCACGAAACGATGGAGGTAGAGGACTAATTGATATCCAAAATTTACATAATAAACAAATAGCTAACTTGCGATCCTATTTCCACAACAAGGCCCTTACTTCTTCTTTACATAATGCAATAACCCAAAATGACAAAAAACTCACCCCTCTTAATCTGACTGACAAAACCCAACAAAAGAACGAAGTACAGAATGACAAACAGACCAAATTAAACGAATGGAACCGGAAGGCGTTACACGGTCGACATCTTCACGACTTGAACCATCCCACCGTCGACAAGACAGCGTCGAACGATTGGCTTAAGCGTGGAGAATTGTTCCCCGAAACGGAAGGGTTCATGCTAGCGATACAGGATCAAGTGATAGAAACGAAGAACTACAAAAAGCATATTATGAAATTACCAAATTCATCCAATGACTCCTGCAGAAAATGCAAAGGTTCTCCTGAAACTATTCAACATATAACAGGAGCGTGCAGAACAATAGTCCAAACTGATTATAAACATCGACATGATCAAGTAGCAGCAATAATCCACCAAAATCTTGCATTCAAATACAAACTCATACCAGAAAAGACAGCATACTACAAATACACCCCGCAGACCGTACTAGACACAACAGACTACAAACTTTATTGGGACAGAACCATACTAACAGACAAAACAGTGCACTATAACCGACCAGATATTACCCTCCATGACAAGAAACACCAAACAGTATATTTGATAGATATAGCCATCCCTAACACACATAACCTTTCATCCACACACACTGAGAAACTCAGCAAATACACCGATCTAGCCACCGAACTAAGAACTCAATGGAAGGTAAGAACGGTCAAAATCGTTCCTATTATTCTGTCATCTACTGGAATCATACCTCACACACTACACACAAGCCTCAAACTCTTAGACATTCATCCACTCACATTCAAAATTCTACAGAAAGCAGTCATACTAAACACATGCAGAATCGTCAGGAAATTTTTATCCACAGATACAACTACCCCAGCTCTCGTGCTTGGCTAAGGCCCGCACGAAAGTGTAGAATTGAACCCAATTTGGAGAAACGAAAGTTTTTAAAAAGACATAATAATAATATAATAATAATAATATAATTTTTATTGTGTCAACAGTGGTACATTACAGTTCTTATAGGTACAAGATTGGATCAGCACAGTTTACCTATTTAGGCATACAATAAGATTGAAGGCAACAGTAGAAAATTAATCAGTCTAAGATTTATCCATTGATTCAAGTTTCATAATGACTACATTTTTATTTTTATTTTGGTAAATTCCAATATTTAATTATTATTTTATTATTATTATTTTTTTTGATTTGATCTTAAAGCTACTCTCGCTGTAAACTTCGGTCAAACGTATTTGCAATCGCGAAGCCAGTTCTAGGGAGCTCTCGTAATCAGTCAGGAGTATATTTGCGGTGTGAGTTGAATTAATTGAATATTTCTGACGGAACTCAACCGATAGTTATGGAAACTACGATTGAGTTACGATAATTGTTTAATATGATTTTAATACTCATCAAGAGCATAAGCAACATCTAATGCATGGAAGAGAAAAAAATATTTTTTTTCTCGTCCATGATCTGACGTTCAAGAACTGCAAACTTAGCTCTGATAGTCTGATTGGAAGTAAAATCTACTGATACAGAAAGTTGCATCTTGCAAATTAGAAATCGTGATTATTTTGGGTTCTACATGTATAAGAGTATCCACAGAATTTCTTGCCTGCTTTTCTCCATATGATCAACTTTTTTGAAACCATGCAACTTAATTCAGAATATTTCAAAAGTGTATGTGAATGCCTATTTGAAATAAGAACTTTGGACTCTAGTATATTACTATATTAATTTATTAATATTACGTACTATGTCAACTTGCAGTTTTTTTTGGTATTTTTTTTGGGACATTTTTTTATACAGCACCATCTAGTCCCAAACTAAGCAGAGCTTGTGCTATGGGTACTAGACAATGGATACAATACTTATAGGTATATAATAACAATATTCGATGTAAGTTCATGACCCACAAACGTTTTTTGTGATACAAAAAACAACCCCTCATTTCGTCTACGCCAACCAACTGTCGCGGGGCTGCGAGGTGTATAAAGATACTATAGCAAGATACTACCTTTTGTACAGTCAGCGTAAAAATTATAGGCTGTTCAAAATGATCTGGGGGCCTAGTACGAGTTTCACACTTACGAATACTTTCATCGTTTTCGTCGACTTTCATTCATAAATCAGTAGCGCCCCTGGCGGATACGAGAAGGAACTACAGATTTATTAATGAAAGTCGACGAATACTTTGAAAGTATTCGTAAGTGTCAAACTCGTACTAGGCCCCCAGAACAACAATACCTCAATGACGCAAGGGATGTTTCAAAATTGACATTCTTATAAGTATTTTATCCCATTGAAATGAAGTTAAATTTGCTTAGTTGTATAGATCATTTTAGACTTTATAGTCTCTTTGAGGGGCTCGTAGCGATGCTACGACTGCGCGGATTGTACGATCTGCACTTGCCGCGGTCAGTCTGTGGATGGGTGATCGTTTCGTTACACATCGAGAGCACGTTAAGCTCCGTGCCTCGGAGAGCACGTTAAGCTGTCGGTCCCGGTTGTCATACGAATATCTATGGCAGTCGACCCGTCAGAAGCCTGAAAATCTGACAACTGGTCTAACTTCCGAGTGTGAGTATTACCCAGTAACTGGGTTGCGGGGGTCTGATGGCAGTCGCTCCGTGTAAAATACTGATGTTCAGCTGCATCTGGCTAGACTGGAAGCCGACCCCAATATAATTGGGAAAAAGGCTCGGAGGATGATGAGTCTCTTTTAAGGATAATCCGTAACGAGATTATCCGAAGAAGAACCGGAGAGACCAACATAGCTTGTAGGATCAGTAAGCTGAAGCGGCAGCGGGCTGGCGATGTCTGTCGAAGGACCCATGGCCGCTGTAGCAGACGAGTCCTTGGAGACTGCGAATCTGCAAACGCAGCATAGAGCGCCCCCTGGCCAGGTGGACCGACGACCTGAATAAGGTGGCTGGGAGGACTGGATGCGGAAGGCAGGAGTGTTGTGGCACAACTTGGGAGAGGCATATGTCCAGAATTGGATTGCGATAGGCTGAGTTGATGTACAGATAATTTTGGGCAGTCGGTTCGGCCCGATATTTCTGACGCAGACTGTACAAAAAGCAATTTTTAATAGTCTGTAATATCACTACGCACAATATGTCATGTTCCTATTATAGCCTTATCTGTTTAGATAACTTATCAAATCAATATACATCACACTGACAATGTTTTGATAAGGAAATCAATATTTAAGTGCATCTGTCGCCTTTTTGAGGGAATTGATGGCTCATTCAATGAATAAGGGAGAATTAGATTACACACGCTTATTAGTCGAAAATTTATCATACACCTGGGATATGAATTATGATAAAATGGCCAGGGTACAATTAAATAAACCCTCTTTATATTTTTGTTTGCGAAAAGTTGGAGTAACAAAAGCAAACGAATGCCTAATGTAATAATATTTTTTCAATTGAAAGTGTTCATGGAATTTATTGCCAGGTCTTCATAGGACAAACCTTTGAAACCTTGTAACTAACTTTTCTTTTATGCGATTGTTGTAAATTAAAACTTTGAAATAACACGGCAGATAGAAAATAGCGCTGCTGCGCTTAATCTTGATATTAAGGTTGATGAATTAAACGAGCTTCTGCTTGTAATCACAATTATAATTTAAGAACAGATTACAACGTGAACTCCGTGAGCGCGGGGTCGTGAGAGAGATTGAGAGAGAGAGAGCTATACAAGTTAGACGAGTGCAGCAACACAATGGCAAACGTCACTACTGTCACATCACTAAAGGCGGCAAATTTGAATATTTAACACTCCTACTAAATTTGAGCCTTTTCAAACATAGAACAAATTAGACAACTTTACCTACTTGTTGAAATGACCTATAATAATATTTTAACTAACAATGTATAAATTAACATGAGATACAGATTTAACATCAATAATAGACAACCATCTAATCTTAAACAGTATACATAACAATGAGAATAATGATAACTATTTAGAACTCTCTCTACAAACATAGAATCTTAATTACTACAAAAATAACTTAATTTAGGTATATTAAGTTTTACACAATATTAGGGTTTTTGATAACACCGAGTTTATCTCTGAAATACTCGAATTTAGCCTTTGGTAAAGCTTTAGTAAATATATCTGCTATTTGTTTATCAGTACAAACATATTTAAGATCAATAACTTTTTGTCTAAACTTTTCTTTTACAAAATTATATTTCACATCAATGTGTTTACATCTCTTATGATAGTCTGTGTTTTTTATTAGGCATATGGCACTTTGATTATCAATATTAAGACAAATATTACTTTGTTGATATTCACCTATATCATTCATTAACTGAGTTACCCATAGTGCTTCTTTGGTTGCGCAGCAGGCAGCCATGAACTCTGCTTCAGTCGTGGACAGGGCAACGGTCTGCTGGCGTTGACTGCACCACGTCACGGCGGCCCCGTTCTTCATGAAGACGTACCCAGTCATCGAGCGCCTGGTGTCAGGGTCGTTGGCGTAATCAGCGTCACTGTAACCTTCCAGATTTTTGTCCTGAAGTGACCTTACTGTAGGTGAAAATGTTTCACTGTAGTCAATTCCACTTCTCTGCGCATAACCTTTTGCACAGAGCCTTGACTTATATCTTGGGCCTGATGGTTCATCTTTTATTCGGAATACCCATTTGCATCCAATGACTTTGGTGTTGGCCGGTTTTTCTACTAACAGCCAAGTTTCATTATCTTTATGTGCTTTCAGTTCTTCCTCTATCGAGAGCCTCCACAGGTAAGAATCTGTTGACTTCAAAGCTTCTTCATATGTCTGTGGAATATTCTGTATTATAGACATACTGTCGCCTTCACAAAGATATGTATTTGTGTCAGGTTCTTTCACTCTGTTGCGGGGCCGAAGTGTGACATTGGAAGACTGGATTCTGAACTGGTTTCTCTGGCATATATTCAGAAGTGTCCGAACTGGAGTTGTCACTCAGTTCCACTGATGTGTGCCTGGTAAGTGAAGTATTACTCTCGGTTTCCGACGAATCATCATCATTTTCAGTCTCCTTTTCTGTAAGAGACATTGGAATAACATCTCTCTGTATAGATTTTTCAAGAAAAATTACATCTCTACTTTTTGTTATTGTTTTTGTTTTTGTATCAAGTAACCTATATCCTTTTGTGTTATCACAGTATCCTAGGAAAATCATCTTACGTGATTTAGTATCCCATTTCTTGAGCTTTTCCTTAGGTATATGCATCATCACTTCACAGCCGAAGATCTTCATGTGGCTTATGTCAGGTTTTCTTCCAGACCACTTTTCTTCAGGTGTTACATAGCCCAGAGCTTGCGTCGGTGAACGGTTGATGATGTATGCTGCAGTCATTGTTGCTTCCGCCCACAAATTTTTCTGTAAATTAGAATTTAACAACATACATCTAGCTTTTTCTACTATGGTTCTGTTCATACGTTCTGCCAGACCGTTTTGTTGAGGAGTATAGGGATTACTTGTTTGATGTCTAATTCCAGACAGTTTTAAAAACTCTTCAAAATCTTTATTAGTGTACTCAGTTCCATTGTCCGTTCGCAATATTTTGATTTTAGCATCTAATTGATTTTCTACAAGGCTTTTATATTCTTTAAATTTAGCTAAGCATTCTGTCTTGGAACTCAGTAAGTATACACACAGTTTTCTAGAATAATCATCGATAAAAGTAAGGAAATACCTTGCTCCTCCCATAGACTTTGTCTCCATTGGGCCACACAGGTCGGAGTGAATGAGTTCTAGCACCTTACTTGCCCGGGAACCATCACTTTTAAATGACAGTCTTGTCTGCTTGCCCTCTATGCAGGAGACACAGGTGAGGTTGTCGTCGCTCGGAGATATTTTAACACCTTCTACATGGGATTCCAGTCTCTTCACATCCTTGAAATTTAAATGTCCCATTCTCTGATGCCACAAATATAAGTTATTATCATTTTCGGATATGTATGCTTGAACAGAGCAAGTATTCAGCCTGTACATATTATTAATTAGCTTAGCTGAGGCCACTTGCCTATTTTGATAAAATATACTGCAACCAAGGCTGTCGAACTTTATATTACAGTTATTTTTCATCATTTGACTGACTGAAAGTAAATTTGTAGATAGCTCTGGTACATAAAGAACATCTGTTACCTGAATTGTCCTTTTGGATCCATCCTTCTGTGACACATTTATATCCACCTTACCACAGGTTGCAACTTTTAATTCTTTGTTGTTTGCAATTCTGATGGTGCTAATCGGAGGTGTTTTTAAATCATAGATCCATTCCTTGCTCATGGTCATGTGCATAGATGCACCAGAGTCTATGTACCATCCAGAGTCATTGCTACTTGTAGCTGAAAACACAGCGGCATAACTTGAGTTATCGTTCTGTTTTTTATTATTTTTACTTTTACAGTCTTTACTAATATGACCATGTTTGTTGCAGATATAACACCGGGGGCCTTTACCAGTCAATTTCTTATCGGATTGCTGTGTATTGCACCTCTGACCCTGCTTTTTATATTTTGATTTGTTAACATAGAAGACTGTATTCTCCGTACTCTTGACCTCCTGTAAAAGTTTAGTTTTAATTAGGTCTGCTGTTATAGCTACACTTGAGCTCTCTAAAGCCATAATCATAGGCTTGTATTGCTCGGGTAGGCCAGCAAGCAATAATGTCCCGAGCCACTCTTCGTCAACTTTGAATCCAATGTTCCTGAGTTTGTGCGCAGTAGACATTATTTTATTTACGTAGTCTTCTATGTTCTGACAACTTTCAAGGGACGTCGTTATCAGATCCTTCAATAGACCTACTCTGCGGGTGAGGCCAGAGTCGTCAAAAGCTTTACAAAGGTTATTCCATACCTCTTTTGCAGTCGTGGCTTGTTGAACGTGTATATAGTTAACCGGATCTACGAGTAAAATTATTTTCGACTTTGCCTTGATGTCCCGTTTCGTATCAACGTCACGTCCAGTGCTCTCGACACAATCCCATAGTTCTTCGTGTTGCAAAAATGTTTGGACCGCAAACCTCCAGCTTGCGAAATTGTCACGACTTTTCAGCCTTTCGATTAATACCATGTTATTTTGTGTTGACATTCTGCTTTCAGTATATTACAATGTACTCTGTGCTTCTTTCCTTCGTAACTTTGCGTATTTTATGAAAGTTAGAAAGTTATATGCCGGCCGGCAGCCGACCGCGTGCAAAAGTGAGTGAGTGAGGTTATGAAAACGCGTGACTAAAGTTATCGGATTGTCGAATACAAACAAAATGTCCATCAATTCCAGCAGGTTAGAGACGTGACTGGGCCCATAACCTGATGAATTAAACGAGCTTCTGCTTGTAATCACAATTATAATTTAAGAACAGATTACAACGTGAACTCCGTGAGCGCGGGGTCGTGAGAGAGATTGAGAGAGAGAGAGCTATACAAGTTAGACGAGTGCAGCAACACAATGGCAAACGTCACTACTGTCACATCACTAAAGGCGGCAAATTTGAATATTTAACAAAGGTCATGTAATTGAACTTGGAGTCGTTATATCCGCCCATACCATCTAAAGTTGAACAGAAAATTTGATTCAACTTTTGGTTGATATTTATGACTCTTAAAATGAAGGGTCAAGAAATTAGGAGACGAAATAATATTAGTAGGCTGAGATAGAGGATCCTTTTTATCACAGGACTTCCCGAAGCTCCTCTATTTCGTGCTGAGATCGGCCACCGTGTGGTTTTAGTCGGTAGGAGTCAGTAAACCCCCCCCCCCCCCTCCGCGGCCTTCCCCAGTCGAAAAAAATCCATGAGGATTTCCACTCTTGAAAAAAGATACTCATGATTCTATGATACACAGGGGGCGGAGGGCTCTCTGGCTCAGATAGTTTAATTGGGTTTTTCTGCAGAATCTGTAAATTCTTAACTGTATCTTGGGTCAGAGTGTTATCACTAAATGGCGATAGGGAAATACCGTGTGAACGAACTATGATCGTATGACTTCCTAATCCTGACCAATTACGTAAATATAATAAATAAAAAATGTATTAATAAAACAACTGTACTTGATGTGTCGGTCGACTTTTGTATTTTATGCAAGTTATTAATGATGATAAAACATTATTATTTTCACTTAACCATAACTCTGTTCATAAATAACTGTAACTCATAATATTTTCCGAGCATGACATTAACACGTATTTGAATATTTCAGATGACTCCGTCTAACAACACATCGCGTCGCTGTATCGAGCATGGACGATAAATCTCAGTATGTGTTAAGTGTTATAACTATACGGTATGTTATTGTAAAATGTTATGTACATACGACGCGCATACGCGGCGCGACAGTCGCGGAGATGGAGACATGTGCGGGCTACTGCGGGGCTCGTGGGCATCTACTGCGGGGCTCACGGGCATCTACTGTAGGGCTCGCGGGCATCTACTGCTGCGCTCGCGGGCATCTACTGCGGGGCTCGCGGGCATCTTCTGCGGGGCTCGCGGGCATCGACTGCGGGGCTCGCGGGCATCTACTGCGGGGCTCGCGGGCATCTACTGCGGGGCTCGCGAGCATCTATTGCGGTGCTCGCGGGCATCTACTGCGGGGCTCGCGGGCATCTTCTGCGAGGCTCGCGGCCATCGACAGCCGGGCTCGCGGGCATCGACTGCCGGGCTCGCGGGCATCTACTGCGGGGCTCGCGAGCATCTATTCCGGGGCTCGCGGGCAACTTCTGCGGGGCATCGCGGGTTTCGCAGGTCCCGCCCGCACCGAAAGGACGGTTGATGTTGGGGAAACTAAATTCACGAGTATGGAGAAGCTGGGATGTATTGAAGATTTGGGTAAATAGTACAATTTATTTGTTCAACTCTAGAAGTAGCTGGCTACTCACCTGTTTTGTCTAACAATTTTGTTTGTCTGTATCGTTCAACTTTGTTTTGTGTCGAATCAATTAGTTTATTCAATCTTTTTTAATGAGATTCCACTTTGTAATTTTGTGTCAAACTAATTTTTTTTTGTGTTGTCATTTGAGATGTTTGTTAGTTAATGACATAAAACCTATCAATTTAATATTTATTTAGCAGTTTACCCAGATTTTTCAATAATGCAGCTGTGTTCAAAATTTTGTAGCTAGCGACTATAAGCAGTGTATTTACTATCCTGCATTATAAAGATACCATAAAACCATATATTGAAATAATTTGTTGCCTAAAAGTACACATTTATATGCTCATATCATTTCTTTTAAAATAGTATTGATACTGGGACGAATTTGACATTTCAATGAGTGTGCGCGCACTTAATGCCGGCGCCAGACTTAGCGTATTTGCCCAAATATTCGTGCCATCTCGCCGACACAAAATAAACATTATAACAATAGATATATAGTACATTTTGTAACGACCGAACAACGCAAATATTTGGACAAATATGCGAAGTCTTACATAACAAGATGATGGGCAAATATGTAGCGTTCAATGTACGGTCAGCAACATAAGTTGATTTTTATTTCGAAATTTTCACTTATTAATATCGTAGAACCCAATCATTGTTTTAAACATATCACAATGTTAGTCATTAAAGTATTTTCTACTCTATAAATAATAATTTGTTTCAAGAAAATTATAAGTAGGAAGTTTTCATTCATAAATCACTTATGAAACTTTGGACAGTGTTAACCTACTTTCGTTGCTGACTGTACTACTTCGGTTTATCTTGCGACGTAAATATTTTTAACACCTTTTTTACTGTTTTTGTCAATCTGAATTCAACTTAGTTTTCATGGATGTAAAGTTGAAATTTGTGTACGAGAGGTTAGCTCATACTGAATTTGTATAGCTAGATGAGTAGCCTGTGTCAATCCAGTTGAATAATTGATGTTATTGCCACTTACACAAATTTCAACTTTACAGTCATGAAAACTAAGTTGAATTCAGTATGACAAAAACTGTTAAAAAGGTATTAAAAATAATTACGTTGCAAAGGAAACTGATGTTTGTGTCTTGGTTAGTAGGGTTTCTATTCCGAAATCTTGTAAATTGGATTAACATAGACTTAACCAACAGATATAATTAGTCAGTGCTAAATTAAAGATATACTGTAAGTAGAGTAATAGGGTATGAAATAATCGGGAACCGACTTATAGCACCCCATGCCACGCGACATAAATATGGCGTGCTCATTTTCCCACATTTTCCTCGCATGAAGCTACATTTCGTCATTTGGCTAGACATGGGTAACTCAACAAAAATGCGTAAGCTGCAGCTCAGCTCAAGGCCCAAATGTATGAACCGGATCTGTGAACCGGTTCACAGATCAGCTCAATTTGTGCCTCTGCCTACTTCGAGTTATCTATGATGCGAGTCGCTGACCTATTTGAGCGCGTACCGGCGGCTCGTTCCGCGACTCGCAGACATATATATCGCCGCTCCGGCTCACCAGTTCAATCAGGTTTTCATTTAAATGGACATTTTTTATCTCTCGTGCAACGAACCATGTTGCTCAGATAGATATTTTTCTTTGAGCCGTAAGCTGTAGCTCAACAGCTCAAGCTTATTGATCTGAATATTGGAACCGGTTCTGAGCTGAGTTTACACTACATTTGGCCAATGAACACGCGTTGGGTTGCATCGGGTGTTGTATGTGTGCTGGTCCCTTAATGTACCGCATATTGGAGTCTTTGGCATCAGTCATACTTTGTTTAGTTGTATATAATTTTTAGTTTTTATTATTATTGTGATTTTACCAAGCTGATTATTCACGCTATTTCAATGTGGTACTGTAGCTTTACCATGAGTTTACACGACCAAAACTCGCTAGCGTCTCCGTAAATTATTTATATGAAAGATTGTACAGCGCCCCTAGCGGTCACAGACATAATTAAAATTCGTACCATGAGTACTATAGATTTCGATAGGTAAGAAACCTCACGTAATCTATTCGATAGTCACTAACGTTTTGCAGCAGTTACCATACAAAACGGCACCATGAGTCACAAATTCGACAGACGCTATCGAAAAATACGCTTGTGATAGTAGTTACGTAGCTCACTAGCATTTTGAGGTGTGAAACATATGTTTACATAATAATTAAATACGTTTTTGAGAATATTAAAGTCAAAATAATGTCTGAAAGAGCTTATTTAATGAGTATATGAATTGAGCCTAGCTAAATGTACACTTTCAAAGTTTCAAGTAGCTTTGCTTATCTACCTAATTTACCTGCGTTGATTAGGGGCAACTAATATTTGGAAATTTTGTACCTTTAAGTTTGAAATTATTTATTAGAAACATACCTTTCCATGAACTTCGCCAACAATTGAAATTGTGACCCACTCACACACCCACTGTGTCCTCATTGTTTTCTATTTTGTAAATAAACTTATCAAAAATGCCGCGAGCCACACAATCACACAACGTCAACAAAATTACAAATAATTTAATAGACGACACGACAGTGAAATATTTCAAGGTATAAAAATTCAACAATCACTAAATACCATAAGCACTTCACTAACATAAACACAAACCGCTGACCCTTCAATTTCAGTCAGAATATTTCGTGTTGACTGCTATAACATATTTAGCATAGCCATACCACAACATTTTGAGCATATGAGCCGTTCTCTCTTCTTTGTACCGAGAGAGAAACAAACAAAACACGAGTGATGTTAGCTAGTTAACTACGTTATACCAACATAACATTTCGAAGACGATCGAGCTCACTCTAGCGCCTCCGTAAAACTCATGGTGCAAGCATTATCGAAATCTATTTGAACCACGTTAACACGCTAGCGAGTTGGACGCTAGCGAGTAATTTTTCGATAACAACTCATGGTAGGCGTACTGGACCATATAGTTTTCACTTTGAGCCTGTTTACACCTCGCTTCAAGTGTTCCTTCACATAATGATTTTACAAAAACAAGTGACATTGAGGCTTGCGAAGCATTTAATTTGAATATAACAAAAATCAATTAAAAGAAACACCGTGTATAAGCTTTAAAGGCTTTGGGAGTTTTAGTCAAAAACGGTAATGTCTGTTCATATTAGTTCATTAGCCAGTCTTATTATTTTCATAGGATATTTTGTTATCATAATGGAATGCAATAACTTCAATAATTTCTGTTTTTTATATTTGTAGGTAAATATTATACGTGATGATGAATGTAATTTTTGTATGAAATTTTATTTACGTATGTCAATAAGGGATTCCTTGAATCATAGACTAATTATTATACAGGGTAATTGAAAAAATACCCGAAAGCTCTTAGCACTAACTTTGATTATGAACCTGAACAACGTTTGTTCTACGACTTTACATAATTCGTAACTTTTTTTTTTAATACATACATGAAAATACTCTGTAGTTTGCATATTCTAAACGGCCGACGAGAGGCCGGCTGGGGATCGCGTCACCGAGGCTGCGCGGCTAGTACAGTCGACAGAATGACAGTGGTAACACGTCAATTCGAAAACCGCCCTTACTGCTAACGAAATAAAGATGCTGCTAATGTCAAAGTGTTACCACCGAAGTGCGGTCGACTGTACAAACGCACTTGGACTTATAGTATACGCAAATTTTACAGTAGCCCGCCAGGCGGCAGACCCAGCCTGGTCGGAGGACCTCCCTTTGTGTTGGAGGAACCTGATACCTCGTTCCTTCACACATCTATTCATTTGTCGGGTCATTTTTGCCTAACCTGTTTAGTTTTACCCTAAGTCTAGATCAAACGTTAATCAGGATCGTGATACGAAGTTACGGATGTTTCGGGTATTTTTTCATTGACCCTGTATAATATGCAAAGTAGCAGTTATAAATGTACTTGATGTGAATAATTATCTGTTAATTATACGGTCGTCCGCCTTGAGGACTATAGGACGCGCCTTACATAATATAAACACTTTGACCGATACAATGCATCTAATGACTAGTCTACTTCAAGAGTATTTTCCAGTTTTTTGTGCAATAAAATTACCCAAACAAGGTTTCTTAAAAAATAATTAATTAATATAATCCCAATTTATTTTGCAATATTATTTTCCGGTGCTATAATATCGAGTATTCAATAAATTCGTATATTGCCAAAAATTGATTTGATGTTCTTGTGAATGGCAATTTTCATATTAGGCTACTAGCAACACATTCCTGTATTATTAGATGAAAAATTGATGGGTGATGTACCTTTATGATTTACTGAAATGCATTATACTTGTGTATTATTGAAACAACCTGCTTAATTTATTGAAATAAAAATATAGTTAAACATGTGTCTGATTTTTATTCAACTTCTAACTCACCCCCACTGACCACACACTAGAATTCGTTAGTTGCTTAAATTATAATAATGGATGGTTTTTCTTTTCAATGGAAACTAAAAGAAACTATTTTTCTAATGTTATAATGAATGTAAAATACAATATAAATACTCTTTATTGTACACAAAAGAAAATAGCAACATAATAATATATGACTTATATAGATATATCACTCAAAGGCGATTTCTTCTAGACAACCGATACCGATATGTAATATAGTGTGATGCGGTATTTACCGCAAATTGTATTGACAAGAAATATGTATCACAAGACTCGATCTTAGCTGCCTCAAGTTTAGGCATACAATTCTTAGAAAGGAAATTGGAACATCAGATTAAGACTAGCGCACACCGGGGATGGCAGGGCAGAGCATTTTATCTTTACACAACGTAAATTCATACATATCTAGTTGTAACAAGATACAGATTCCAATGTTTAGAGATCTACCCCAAGGCATCGAAGGGGATTCCCCTTCGCGGCATTGAAGAGCGCGCTAGAGGAATCCGCGGCAGGATGTGACTGGAGGTAACGGCATGCTTAGGGACGCCAAGGCATGCTACGGGAGGTAACGGCACATTTCAACGGCATTGTTAGGGACGCCAGGGCATGCGACGGTATGCGCAGGAGACCGCTAAACATACAATCGCGGGGTGAGCTATCGGTGGCGGGTTTTGACGGCATGCTTAGGGACGTGAAGGCATGCCGCGGGATGTCTCTGTAGCTGCCGGCTTCCCACGGTATCTAATAGGCCGCTGACACTATCAGTGTGGGCTGGCTGGTGGCAAAATCCCCTGCCCTGCCTTACCTGGTGTGCGCTGGCCTTTACTGTGCAGTTGTGTACTGACTGCACATATCACTATGCAATTTGTTTTGCAGTTGACATAGCTTGTTTGTTTGTGAGCACATTATGTACACCTATTAGGTGTTTTAACAGGTATGTCAATTCAAATATTTACTTGTGTGGTGCGGAGTTAATAAAAAATACATAAACTTGTTACATATTTGTTTGTCTACCATCAAAGACATTCAAATATTGACGAGCGTAAAGGCGCGATCACATTGAAAGCTATTGGTGTCGATTCTCTTGTTCACGAACTAAACATATTTCAAACTATCGCTCTCTTTTACTAATAGTAGATACAAGAAAGGGATGGCAACAATTTTAGGATCTTGATCGTATTTTCTAACTCTATTGTGCCAAAATAGTAGTTTATGAAACTGTTGCATAATAGGGGTTATTAAAACACGAGTGTGAGTTTAAAAACCGAGCCGTAGGCGAGGTTTTTAATAGTATCACACGAGTGTTTTAATACCTAATTATGTCAGTTTCATACACTATTTTATCTACACTCATACAATTTTAAATAAAATACCAAAGTCAAAATCTTGGTAACATTGTCGTTGTTTTTCTTGATTTCTCTGGTAAAACATTGTTCGTAATTTACGTTGCTGCATCCAGAAATTCAGGCGGGGTCATATTCTCCTCAGTTCAGTATCACTGCTGTAGTCGGATATTTTTGCCCAGAATAAAACTTTCGACATACAAAACCATAATAATAACGTAAACAATAACAATAAATTTACAAGTTAGGGTGACCAAATCCAGTAGACCGTGGCGCGCAGCCGCGCACGCGCGCTGGTAATAAAATATGGTCACAGATAATAAAATATGGTCTGGCGAAAACATTATAATCGGAACTAATTTTCTATCCTTGTCAGGATTCCGTCAATCTCTGTTTTATCATACAAAAAATATGCCTGTAAACACTTAAATATAATTAAAAGCAATATGACAATCAAAAGTTCTGCCAAAAACGCGATTTTAAACGATAAAAATTTTCAATGTATGACAAGTGGCGCCACCCTGAATTTTGTGTATTCATTGGTGCCAAACTGTACGACTGCTAAAAAAAAGTTTGAAAACTCCTTGGTTAGGTCGAAGTGGCATTAAAAACTTCTTAGTTGGGCTGAAGTGTGCGGTTATGGAAAAAAAAAAAAATTACCGCATTGTTTTGTTCAGCAAACTGTATCGTAATGAAACTTTTTAAATTCATTACAGGTGCATGTGCGTAAAGTATGTCATTATGACATTACTTTCGAGTTCATAATTCAAATTTTACGATACGAGTGTAGATAAACACGTTTTCTTGAAGTTTTTCTCGATTGAAAAGAATTGTAAACTAACCACTTAAAACATGCTATCTCTATTATTTACCAAATATTTTTAAGAAAGACAATAATCTAAAACATAGTTGTTCTGTTTTTCAAATAAGCTTTTAGTTTTTTATTTTAAAATTTTTTTGTTAATTTGCATTCAAGTTGAGCGGCGCATTCGACGTCCCTCCGCTCGTTGCCTCTCTTTCAGTTCTGTACAAAACGACAGTGACCGCAGAGGTCTGATTTTTTAGGTGCTGTCAGCGTCTCATAGGACCGCGCCCTAAATCTCTGTCTACCAAGCACCATTGAACAAAATCGCGTAAATTTTGAGTCAATGTCATTAAATAAAATGATAATTACCTAATCCTATGTATACCTACTACAAAAATACACTACATATTTTATTTTATATTTATATTAATATTATAAACTTATTAAAAATACTAATAAGTAACACATTTTAAGTCACTGGTGTACTGGTTACTTACAACAAATATTTTGTACATAACAGATTTTTCATACAAATATAAATTTTGATGGGCTCTATGGTAGTTAAATACTTGATTGATTGATTGATTGGTAGTTAAATAAAGACACTACATGTTCGGTACAAAACAGTGTCCAATAGAACTTTGAGTAAACCACACGTCTTTTATTTAATTTTATAAACAAAATACCAAAAAAGCAAACTTCAACCTTATCATCAAAACATATGGTCCATAATCGAACCGGATACCAGTGCCCGCTACCTGCGTTGCCGGCCGCCCGAGAACAAAGAGATTGCGATAAGACGACCGCGCGACCCAACTTAAGTGATATTTACATTACGTTTGTTACGAATATTTAAGTTATTACGTTCTTACAATGGCTACGGAAGTGGATAAATCGTTGAATGTTGTCGAAAACATTGCACATACTTTGAAGAAGACCCACAGTAATCTAAAGAAGAGTCCAAAGGCTAGATTAACCCGTAATTACGTGGAAGCTCGTCTGAAATGTGTAGAAGATTACTGGAGTGAATATAAACAAGAGCCGAGGGAGAAACGAGACCAAGTACCGTACATAGCAAAGGAGGAGTTTTATGAACATGAAGAGATGTACATCAGCTTGACTACCGACTTGAAGGATTTGTTATTGTCACAACCAGTTAGTGTTAGTGCTTCGCTGCCAATACCTAGTGATTCTCCACAAACACGAGTGATTTTACCTAAAATACAATTACCTATTTACAGTGGACAATATGAAGAATGGTTGTCGTTCCATGATTTGTTTATTACACTTGTACACAATAATGTATCGTTAAATAATGTCCAAAAATTACATTATTTAAAAACAAGCCTTACGGGGGAAGCTGCAACAATATTAAAACATATACAAGTGACAGATTCTAACTATGAACAAGCATGGAACATTTTGAAAGCAAGGTATGGCAATAAACGAATCAATATCAATGCAATTATGAAAAGATTCTTTTCTCAGAAGAAAATCAGTGTTAATAATTCAAGTCTCATCAAGAATTTGCTAGATACAACATTCGAATGTTTACATCAACTTAATAACATGAAAGTAAACACTGAAAATTGGGATCCTTTGATAATATTCGTCGTAGTGCAAAAACTGGACAGTGAAACTCATAAAGATTGGGAAGAACATGTGAGTAGAAACTCCAAGGAGACTGACAGTCTGCCTTCGCTAGATATGTTTGAAAAATTCTTAGAAAGCCGATTTCGTACGTTGGAACTCACAGAACCAACAAAACAGAAGTCAAGTACTGTTCATGTGCGAGAAAAGTCATTTCACGCAACAACCAACGTTGAAAATAAGAAAACATGTCAAATATGTACAGAAAATCATACACTTAGCCATTGTAAGGAGTTTGGAAAACAATCACCAACACAAAGAAGTGAGTTTACCAAAACCAACAACCTGTGCTTCAACTGCCTTGCACCTGGACACTCTGTGAGGTATTGTCGCATTCCAACATGCTGTAGAATATGCAAAAAACGTCATCATTCACTTCTTCATGAAAATAAGGACAGCAGTACATGTGACATAACGGGCAACACTGAGAATGAACAAACAAAACAACCCGAAGTGGCACTACATACAAACATGGAGAAGACTGAAGAAAAAGAAGAAGACGTTACAATGGTGACATCACACGTGTCAACAAAACAAAGCACAGCATTATTAGCAACTGCAATCGTACAAGTGAGAAGTGAAGATAATAACACAATGATACTTCGAGCTTTGATTGATCAAGGCTCGCAAGCCAGCTTCATAAGTGAACGAGCTGCACAACAACTCATGGCCAAGCGGTACCCCATTAGGGGTACAGTAGTCGGTGTGGGGTCAACGAGAGAGGACATTAAACAAGTAGTTCAAATCCGCGTCGAATCAAGATGTGAAGCTTTCAACCTGGAAGTTAGATCGTATGTTTTATCGAAGCCATTGACTACCAAAATACCAACCCACACTATCAACACAAACAATTGGCCTCACCTAGAAGGGCTAGTCCTGGCAGATCCAAACTACTGTCAGCCAGGTTCAATTGATTTGCTTCTGGGTGTAGACGTGTACGCACAAATTGTACAAGATCAACTAATCAAAGGTCCACCAGGGTCACCATGTGCTCATAAAACAAACCTTGGTTGGATCCTGTTCGGGAAGGTAGAAGACAGAACACAGCAAACAGAGGCTGTTCTTGTTATGCATCACCAGATCATAGGAGAAGATTTATTAAAAACCCTTTGGGAGATTGACCCAGATTCAAACAGAAAACAAACCAAAGAAGAAAAACAATGTGAAAGTTTCTATGAAGAGAATTATAGAAGAAACAGCAATGGACAATACATCGTGAAACTCCCATTCCGAACCAAAGAACCTATATCACCGGATGGGAATACAAGAGAAATCGCAATGAAACGCTTAATTCAGCTAGAAAGAAGACTACAAAAAGCACCTGAATTGAGAGCAGAATACGATAATGTGCTAGAAGAATACCTTTTAATGGGTCACATGGAAGCCGTTCCAGAAAAGGAAGTGAACAATCGGTGTGTTTACCTATCACATCACGCTGTTGTTCGAAGAGACAAAGAGACTACAAAAATCAGAGTAGTATTTGATGCGTCATGCAAAGGCAATAATGGCGTATCTTTGAATGATGAGCTCATGGTTGGCCCAGTACTGCAAGAAGATATGCGAAGTGTGATAATGAGATGGCGCACGCATAAAGTGTGTTTCGCAAGTGACGTCACCAAAATGTATAGAATGGTTCTTCTGGATAAGAATAGTACAGATTACCATAGAGTGCTGTGGCGTGGCACAGTCGAAACCAAGAACGAATCAAACTGCCAACCAGCTGAAATCAAAGACTATAGATTAAAAACAGTTACGTTTGGTACGGCATCTGCACCTTACCTTGCCATTAAAACTTTAATCAAACTCGCAGAGGAAGAAGGTGAACAATATCCTGATGCTGCCAAAATTATTCGTGAAGACTTCTATGTCGATGATCTGACGTCGGGCTGCGATACAACAGAACAAGCAATCCGTGTTAGCAAGGAAATTACAAATATTCTGAAAAGAGGAGGTTTTGAACTTCAAAAGTGGGCGTCCAACGACACGAACTTTCTAAAATCTAAAGACGTCAACAAAGTCACCACAAAAGCCAAACTAGACCTTAAACTAGACGGCACCATCAAAGCTCTTGGTCTGTCATGGAATCTCGGAACAGACGAATTTCATTACCAACTACAACTTGAACCTATATCATCAAACATAACAAAGAGAACAATCCTATCGGATATACAGAAGTTGTTTGATCCACTGGGTTGGATAGCACCAGTCATCGTAACAGCAAAAATGTTAGTACAAAGATTGTGGCTGGAAGGAGTTGGATGGGACCAAGAAATCAGCGACGAACTAAAACATGAATGGAAGTTTATTAGAAGAGATTTAGAAAATGTCAATGAAATAAAAATCAGGCGTTGGCTGAACACTCTCAGCACAGAAAAGGATCGAACAACACTCCATGGATTCTGCGATGCGTCTGAAAAGGCATATGCAGCTGTAGTTTACTGCCGTGTGCAAACTAAGGGTGGGGACATAAAGATAAAACTTATAGCGTCAAGAACAAAGGTAGCACCTTTGAAGGCAATTTCACTACCGCGACTGGAACTGTGTGGAGCAACACTGCTAGCTAAATTACTGTCCAAGGTAAAGCAAGCCATGAGAATCCCTACACATAATGTATTTGCATGGACTGACTCCACTATAGTCCTAGCGTGGCTATTTGGAGAACCAAACCGATGGAAGCCATTTGTTGCTAACCGTGTGGTGGAGATACTAGAGCAAACAAGCAGCACCCAATGGTTCCATGTGCAGTCAGCACATAATCCAGCCGATATAGCTTCAAGAGGATCGTCAATATCAGAGCTACAGCAAAAATCGTTATGGTGGAATGGACCGACCTGGCTTCTAAATGAACATATTGAATATACAAGACCTTCAATTTCAACCACAGATTTAGAAAGAAAGAAAAATATACAGTCCTACTTGAATGTAACAGAAGGTGAAGAGAAATATATTAAATTTGAACAATACGAGACACTTACTGAGCTATTGAGAGTAATAGTGCATTGCAGAAGATTTTTAAATATGAAGAGAGATCCAAACAACCTAGGTCATGAAATGACAACTGAAGAACTACAAAAGGCTTTAGAAGTCTGTATAAAAAGAATACAAGATGAAGAATTTTCAGACGAAATTAGAAGAATAAGAGGAAAAAGGAATGTGAGGACCACTAGCATTGTGAAGTCACTAAACCCATTCTTAGATAACCAGAATATCCTTAGGGTGGGCGGAAGATTGAGAAACGCAGACGCCAATGAGAACATGAAACATCCCGTGATACTGGGTAAGAAAAACAGCTTTGTATCGCTAGTAGTGGCTGACGCACACCTGAAAACAATGCATGGTGGAATAAACATGATGATTACTTACCTAATGAGTAAATACTGGATTGTTGGCTACAAAAGTTTGGTGAAGAAATATATACATGGATGTCTTACCTGTGCACGGCAACGAGCTGCTAGCAGACAACAGATGATGGGAGACTTACCGGAACCTCGCGTGACTCCTTCGCGTCCTTTCGCTCGAAGTGGTGTGGATTTTGCTGGTCCTGTGTATATATTGAACTATAAAGGAAGAGGAGCTAAAACCAGTAAGGCATACATTTGCATCTTCATCTGCATGGCTGTTAAGGCTATACATTTGGAACTGGTAAGCGATCTGACATCCGATGCATTCATCGCAGCATTCAAACGTTTCGTGGCCAGACGAGGAAGATGTAATGAAATCTGGAGCGATAACGGCACCAATTTCGTGGCATCCAACAAGGAATTACATGCAATGTGGCAAGAAGCAGGACTTGAAGTACCCGGCTTTTTAGCTGATCAACTGGCAAATTATGAGACACAATGGAAATTTACTCCGCCTTATAGCCCCAACTTTGGAGGGCTTTGGGAAGCCGGCGTCAAGTCTGTCAAGCAACACCTACGAAAGGTACTGAACAGAAATTTAACATTTGAAGAATTCACTACAGTGCTCACACAGATCGAAGCCTGCCTCAATTCTCGCCCTTTGACACCGATTTCTACAGATGTTGATTTGATTGACGACATACAAGTACTCACACCGGGGCATTTTCTCGTCGGAGAATCACTAATAACTGTACCTGACCGTGACTACACCACGGCTAACATGAATCTGCTATCCAGATGGCAACATACTCAAAGACTGGTTCAAGGATTTTGGAAACGTTGGCAAACTGAATATTTGTCGCGACTGAACCAAAGACCTAAGTGGCTGAATAGAACCCCAGAGTTTGAAGTAGGCGACATTGTGTTGCTTAAAAATGAAAACATGCCTCCTAGCAAGTGGGCTCTGGCACGGATAATGGAAAAACACCCTGGACAAGACGGAATAACACGAGTTTATACAATACGCTACAATGGTAAATTGACTCGGAGGTCAATTTCAAACTTATGTGCGTTACCAATTTGTAGTAAAAACTAGTTTTGTGTAATGATCATTTGTTCGTAAAATGAAGTGTATAGCCTTTAAGCCTTTCTTTATTTCTAGATTATTTTTAAGTACTAAAGTTATGAAGTCATCTTGTTTGAAAGCATTTAAAATTTGGTCAACTCTGTAACATTACATTTTAATTGATATCTGTTATAGTTAACTACCTTGTGAATTTTTGTGTTGCATTGTAATATATATTAACTTTTATTTTTGAAAAGGCCTTAAGCCCTTTTGGTGGCCGGTATGTTCGGTACAAAACAGTGTCCAATAGAACTTTGAGTAAACCACACGTCTTTTATTTAATTTTATAAACAAAATACCAAAAAAGCAAACTTCAACCTTATCATCAAAACACTACATGTTACCTATCTAAAATATTTACATCTCAGTACTTATACCCGAGGCACGCCATGATGGCGTTTTTGACATTTTCCAATAGTATTGCGACACATTTCAAATTATTAGCGATTGGGACCAGGTTTATTACTTTGACCAACTCCAACTAGGTAGCTATTATGAATAATATCTACATAAAGTAAATCATTTATCAAATTATTCAATAAACATACCGTCTAGCCATTTTTTTAAATCGCTATTTAATCAAATTTTCTGTGATACATAAAAAAACAGTAGAAATAAATAGAATTAGAATTTGAATAATAGATTCGAAATTCGAAAAATTATATTGCTGGCTGCATGGTATAATAAGATTTTTCACCAGGTATTCTCTTCCCGCAATGACAGCGCGATGCCTCCAAGCTACGTCACGATCAGTGCTGCCATTGATTGATATCTTCAATATACTTAAGGAAATTTTTGTTCATAATGAATATAAAATAAATTCCTAACTAGCCTATTTGTTATCTCGTGTTATTCATCTAATTAGTTAATAAAGGAAACTATATTAAATTACTAGTTAAAAAGTGATTCTTTATAGAAGAAAGTAAATGAAAAAATGCATTTTGCTCGGATAATTTATTTTCACAAAGTGGCAGCACATCAAACTGACAAGTGTCACGCTAACAGCCCGCTATTGGCTCCACGGCCGATGACGTAGTACGGAGGCAATCACGTGACCTAGCTGTCACGGGAAGAGACTACCTGGTGTTATTTTACCATGGCTGGCTGTAGCAGTGCATCACCATTGACAATAAAGTACGGCAATTGTTCCTTCATACGTAGCTGTCAATATTTACGGATCTTCATGAGCAGGTAAACTGTCACGTCGTGACAGTTTGCCTGCTCATATCATATGTCAAAAACGCCATCATAGCGTGCCGCACCTATTGCTATTGCTATTCGCATTTACACAATAAAAACAAATACATTACCAATCAACCTTCGCAAAGCCTAGCTGAATAATATTCCTATTAATTAGGTGATCAGCAAAAAAATAATTATTTAATTTTTTTACAATTCGAGTCATTTTACAACCTTTATTTTAAATCATCAAACATTTTAACTTCACAGCCCCAAACATACAAAGACTAATGTGATTTGATAACAGAAAAAGTCATATATTACTCATAACTAGATTTAATATTGATAACATATCAATAAATTATATTACAAATATTATATTGAAATATATACTTTACTTCTGGTACCAGACATGTTAAACAATTAAATATACTACATTATAATTACGACCTAACTGTATGGCTGCGGGGAGACGACTGCTGCGCTGCGCTCATACAATTAAGCGCCTTGTACTAAACCCATGCGTCAGCAGTGTCCCTACAAAACTATAGGATTAAAATATATATACATATTTTATAAAATGAGAGAAAAAAAAATATGAGAAGGGATGCCAATCGAAATAAAACTTAAAAGTTTAAACTCACGAGACCAACTCAAAAATTCTAAAGCTTCGTTGCCACCTGCATCGCTAATGTCTGTTTTTTCTCTCTTGTCTTATTTAGTAAACAACCTTGACGCGTCTCTTTATTCAAATAACTACTGATAAAATATAATTACTAGTTCTGCACATGTAATTAGATAAAAAAAATGTTATTTAGTATATGAAATTGTTATCATAATGACTTTTAAACATTAAAAAATATATTTTTTTGGGTCATTTTTTACACAGCTTCATTTAGTCCCAAACTAAGCAGAGCTTGTACTATGGGGACTAGACAATGGATACAATACTTATATACTCTTTTTTTTTGTAAATACTTACTTATAGTACATAAGGAACACCCAGACCAACACAAACACTTATGTTAGAGATGTGATTAAAAGTTATAAAAGTTTAATTGTTAAATATTAAAAGTTATAGGAAAATAACTTGTTAAATTAAAAGTTAAAATTATAACTTTTAAGGTGGGTAAATAATTCACGTGTTCGTTTAGTTCAAAGAGTAAAGTGCAGACTATATTACTTTTGAAGCAGTGAATGAAATATTATTGTTATAACTTATAGTTTGTAAACATTAATCAAACATTAAAAGTTATTTTTTAGTTTGAATTAATAATAAATGTATTATTGTTAGTCATAAGGTAGTGTACCTACTTGTTTACGTTAAATCCGAGGAGTATACAGTACGGTCATTGTTATGAGTGTTATGATATGACTCAATCAATCAATCAACTCAGCCTATCGCAGTCCACTGCTGGACATAGGCCTCTCCCAAGTTGCGCCACAACGCTCGATCCTCTGCCTTCCGCATCCAGTCCCCCCCGGCCACGCTCTTTAGGTCGTCCGTCCACCTGGCAGGGGGGCGCCCTACGCTGCGTTTGCCGATTCGCGGTCTCCACTCAAGGACTCGTCTGCTCCAGCGGCCATCGGTCCTTCGACAGACATGGCCAGCCCACTGCCACTTCAGCTTACTGATTCTACAAGCTATGTCGGTCACTCCGGTTCTTCTCCGGATAATCTCGTTTCGGATTTTATCCTTCAAAGAAACTCCAAGCATAGCTCGCTCCATAGCTCGCTGAGCGACTTTAAACTTGTGGACTAGCCCAACTGTCAGTGATATGATATGACTAAGAAGTTATAACTTTTAATGAACATCTCAGTATTTATTAATGAAGTTAAGAGTTAAACAGAATTATTGAGTTAAATTAAAGGTTATAACTTTTAATCACCACCTCTAACTTATGTTCATCACACAAATATTTGTGTCCTGTGGGAATCGAACCCACGACCTCGTGATCAGCAGTCCGAAACTCGAACCACTAGACCACAGACGTCGTCAAAATTATTGACGAATTTCATTAAAAAGACATGCCAAGATTATTTAGTAAAAAAAACAGAGTCTACGTCATACTCAATGGACAAAACAAATAACACTTACTTCATTCAAATTCGACTTAGCAGCATACATAACAAAACAACATTAATAAAGTCAATTTATATCACTTCACTAAACCAACCCATCCGTTTTGGTTTTTGGCAGCTTGTTTAGATAGTAATCATGATCGTACCTCGTGGCCAGAAAACCACCGATCACTTTCACCTCACTATTTGAGGAGTAGTCTATGGTTTTACCGTCAAATGTAGTCATTTTACCGTTGACCGTCTTTAGAATCGCATTACCTGCACACAAATCCCACTTTTTGATGGCAGTAGCGTGGAGGTACACGTCGTAGGTACCGTTGACAACCTCCATGACTTTGTAGCCGGCGCCGGCGGCTGAGGAAACGGTAGTCTTGGGTCCGAATGCCTTCATTGCCATGTCTGTCACCTTGCCAGGGTGTGAGCGGGACACCACTACTGTAGGGTGTTCTTTATTCTCCTCTTTCTGTAATTGCATTTGTAGGATATCAGTTTCGATCGATCAATAGGTTATTTGACTTTCTACCTGTCTGCTGTCAGAATGCCGTGTTTCCTTCCCGCTGCCTCGTACCGCACCTCAATCCAGGCCCGGCTAGTACCAATACTGACCAATAGCAACGCTGTAAAGTGCCCTATGACGTCATTTTTTTACGGTCGACCGCGGCATTCTCACAGCAGACGAGTAGTATATGTAGATCGCGCCATCCACGAAGACGCGCCCCACTCTTCTTCCTAATCACTTACAGTACATTATTGATTAGCATTATTAATTAGTTTATTTATCGTAGTGTGCGTGTGCACTCATAGGTAATTAGTATCAACAAACTAAAACACTAGCGAAATGTTGCACACTTGTACTGTAAGTGATTTAGGAAATAAATAAATGATTTTTTTAATGACAGCCATACAATATTATTTTACACCATTATCATCATTTCAGCCGAAAGACATCCACTGCTGGACATAGGCCTCCCCAAGCATCGCCACAACGACCGGTCCTGCGCTTTCCGCATTTTACATACTTAATTAAAATTATACATTCAAGGCAATTTTTAAAGATCGATCGATGGCCCTGTTATTTATAATGCCGCTATATGAATGTATAAAACTAAATAAATTTTAATAACAAAATTATGACTTGCATGATCAATAATTCAATTAATATACTTGTAATTTTTTAATTTATGATAATTTGAGATAATAATTATGTATAATGAATTAATGACAAACCTATTTTTAGACTATTAAATTTGCAGTGCCCTTGCAGGGTTCATGTACCATCATCATCCTCCGAGCCTTTTCCCAATTATATTGGGGTCGGCTTCCAGTCTAGCCAGATGCGGCTGAACATCAGTATTTTACACGGAGCGACTGCCATCAGACCCCCGCAACCCAGTTACTGGGTAATACTGACATTCGGAGGTTAGACCAGTTGTCAGACTTTCAGGCTTCTGACTACCCGTAACGACTGCCATAGATATTCGTATGACAACCGGGACCGACAGCTTAACGTGCTCTCCGAGGCACGGAGGGGTCTCGATGTGTAACGAAACGGTCACCCATCCACAGACTGACCGCGGCAAGTGTAGCTTAACCTTGCAGATCGTACAATCCGCGCAGTCATTGCTTCGCTACGAGCCCCTCGCAGGGTTCATGTACCAATAGTATTAAATTGTGCCATGAAAATGTAATGCATACATATACTTTGTACATGAAGGCAAATAAATAAATAAAGTATGCTAACAAGGATCTGCTGACCCCCAAACTAGGAAGTACCTGTATCTTGGAGGTCAGTAGGTTTTCCATTCCTTAGCTGCTGCCCGTGTTTTACATATTATTAAATATATATTAGGATGTAGTGCTTCTTTTTGGCACATGCAATAATAATGAATTATCAAATCAATCAATTTAGGAATAAGAGTGGGGCGCGTCTTCGTGGGTGGCGCAATCTATATTACAATTTATTTTTTTATAAAGAAGGAGTAGAAATAACAGGATTAGTTAAAAAATATATAAAATTGAGGATAAAATAAAAGAGATACATGCTTTATAATTTTTCGAATGGATGATTTCCTGTCCTTGTCGTACGAAGAAACGGATATTGAACCGAGTCTAAACAATTTTGGCATGTCTTTTTAAAGAAATTCATCATTAATAATTAATGAAACACATTATTTAAACAATTTCACACACTAAAAACATTTTTTAACTTAATTGATGTGCTCATGCAGTTAGTGCTAAGGGTTCATCTGATGGAACTTTATCCTTTTTGAATATCTTCATTTACACTCCATTGTGATTCAAAATATTATCGGTACCTCGGTTCACTTGTGCAAAGCGATGGCGAAATTGACCGGACAGTCAAGCACCGAATTAACACAGGATGGTTGAAATGGCGGCAGGTCACGGGAACTACATGTGACTCCCGAATTCCTCTTAAACTGAAGGGGAAAATCTATAAGACCATGATAAGACCTGCTGTCCTGTATGGATCAGAATGTTGGGCTACGAAAGGAATTAATGAAAGGCAAGTGCATGCAGCTGAGATGAGAATGTTAAGAGGAATGTGTGGTGTAACGAGAATGGATAGGATAAGGAATGAATATGTAAGAGGGAGTCTGAAAGTAGCGCCAGTGACAGAGAAGTTAAGCAGCAACAGACTATCATGGTATGGACATGTGATGAGGAGGAATGGGGAGCATGTTACGAGGAAAGTTTTAAGTATGAATGTTGATGGCTATAAGAAAAGAGGGAGACCGAAGAAAATATGGATGGATTGTGTGAAAGATGATATGAATAGAAAGAAAGTAAACACAGAGATGACGGCTGATAGAGATGTATGGAAGAAAAAATCATGCTGCGCCGACCCCAAATAAATTGGGATAAGGGCAGGAGGATGATGATGTGATTCAAAATATTCTTGAAATTAAATGTAATTTAAGAATATTTTGTAATCATTTTGCTAAATTACTGCAATTAAAGTTTTTAAACTTTCGCGAATTTCACTCATATTGAACTATATTTTGTTTTGATTTAAAAACACAAAAAACACGTTTTTTTTGTGTAAAAACATGTATATTTAACATCTTCTGTACCATATCCTTGCGAATAAATATCCTTATCTTTATCTTTTTAATTATGCTGAAAAGTCCGGTAAATATAGTTCAATACTGCAATTAAGACTTACATAAAATAAATATTTTTGGAACATTTTTACACAACACCATCCAGTCCCAAACTAAGCAGAGCTTGTACTATGGGAACTAGACAATGGATATAATACTTATATACTTACATGAGCTGTAATGGGCATGTTGGAAGATGGCTTCTTAGTGTACCACCCCCAATATGTCTGCGGAGAAAAGGGGTAGTGTATGACTCCTATGATGGGCACGCCTTTGATTGCCACACACACCATGGTTGTCACATACTGGTATAAAGCCTCTGAAATTGATAATTTACAATATATTTTTTTTATTATAAAGGTATGACCACACATGGACCTATGACTAGTTATTTTAAACCTCTTCGTAGATTACAGACTTTTAATCAGCCAATAGTTTTGTTGGGATTCTTAATCAGTATGAAGACATATGGGAGTGTGCACAGCGGCGTACCTAATTTACATGAAAAAATTATATCAGCTGACAGGTTAATAGTTAGTTAATAGTTATTTATTTGTTTGTTTGTTGTTTTATTTGTTGTTGTGTTTATTTGTTGTTGGTTAGTCCAGAGTTCGGCAAGGCATTTTACATGGGGTCCAGATAGTTCTTTTTTTTATCAAGGTCCAGAGAAAAAAACCCATATTTGGTACTTACTAGTTTTATTTTTTATTTTTACTCAAAATAATATAAAACAGATTAGGTAGGTATTCTTAGACAATGGATTATTGTTTTTAAATATTTGAATAAGTTATATTTTTGGTGGTCCAGATTTCGACCTGTCATGGTCCACCATTGTCCGATCGCTGGTTATTATTATCGCTGATTATTGGAGTCAAACTTTTAGGGAAGGCAATTTTATGAAGACACTCTGTTCAATCTTTTTACTTGTTTTCCAATTGGAAATGTGTGTAATTTTATTGTATAAAAATTAATTATATTTTGGTATGATGTTACCTGTGTATTCTTGCGTTGCGTCTAAAGGGTCGATCCAAACTGTAAGATCTTTCACATAAACCAATTCATCATTCATGTAGTCTACAATAGTGTTGTCTGCCAACACCTTGTCTACATCAATCACTGGCTGGTTTTCACAATTCGTATCGCTCTTTGAATGTTCTTCAGAAATCACAGTTAACTTCGGAAACGCATTTTTTAACCCGTAGTACATTGCGCAATGTGAGGCATAATCAGCATCTGTGACCGGGTCGTTCGCCCCTTCCTGTGTTTTACCTTTACTTTGAATGTTCAATTCTTGATGTTTTCCATCAATAACCTTCTTTCCACCCCGCTCGGCGGCCTGTAAAGCCGCCTTTAACAAGCTTTTCAAATTAATAAGATCACTTTTCTCCAAAGGCAAACTTGTGGTCCCAGTTCGCCAATAAATAATTAAGAATAATATAAAACTTAAAGTAAAACACGCAAATTTATTCACTCTTAATGTTCCACTGAAATTCATTGTGATAATCGTTATTTTATTTGCCGAATTTAAATTTTAAGTGGTAAGGTGAGGTGCATGAACTCTTTTTTTTCTACCTTTTCAAAACATGTCACAGTCACACACAGATTAAACTTGACATTGTCAAGTTTGACAATCATATGATAATTTTGACGTTTCTTCGCTTCGTTCGGACTTCGAATATAATTTATTTATTTATTTATCTTTCTTATAATTATTAGTATGTTATACAAGCTGTGGTTCACTGTATTGCTTTCAAATGGAAAATGGAAATCGACTAAATGGTTGTGTTAGGATTTCGTTAGTTTTCGCACCTCTAGTGAGTATAGATCATAGACCAAACAAAAGTATCTTGTTCTGTGTCTTTGAGTCTGTGGACTGTCAAAATCAAAATTAGCACAGAAAATTAGTGTTGTGCACAGGTGTTGTGGGTTGCTAGCTCCAGCATACAATTTCAGACGAAAGGCTGTCTAAAAAGGTACGGTTTTCGTTACTGCGTCACATTTATAGTACCAATTTATTGTAGACGTGGAACTTTCTTTATTTGGGATTTTTTTGAAAACCGTCCCTTTTCAGACAGCCTTATTTTGATTTTGACAGTCCACAGGTTCACAAATAATAAATATAAATAAATATATATATTTTTGTGACACTTTACACATCACCACCTAGTCCCAAACTAAGCAGAGCTTGTGGTATGGGTACTAGACAATGGATAAAATACTTATATACTTTTTTTTTGTAAATACATACTTATAATACATAAGAAACAACGAGACCAACACAAACACTCATGTTCATCACACAAATATTTGTGTCCTGTAGGAATCGAACCCACGACCTCGTGATCAGCAGTCCGACACTCGAACCACTAGACCACAGAGGTCGTCGATCACAGACTCACAGACAAACTACTTTTGTGTAATGCGTCATTGATTAGTTGATTAAGAAATGTATTCGTATCTTTGACAATGGATGCGTATGCAGCGAGCACGCAGCCAGGTATTTATGGGCGCGCTAGTGTTTCATCAAGGTTTCATCAGGATTCATCACGAAATAAATTTCTCTTTAGTCCAAATTATGTATTTTCCGATTATTACATGAACTGACCAGAAGAAGAAGTTTTACAACAAGAATGACAGCCCGCGCAAAGCACAGTGTCTCCATCTTTATATTACTACAGTCAAATAGACCCAACGGAGTCACTAAATACATTTTAATTTATAAATGAACGCTAAAATAATTAACCAGTCGTCGTGATAAAACTAATATTAATTTAGATAATCTCTAAACATTATATAAACCAACAAATCATGCCAGATATTAAAATATTAAACAATATAAAGCGGAATTATCAGAACCACAAAATTAAATTAACAACATTTAAATTAATCATTTCATTAATCTAATTAGAATATTCGAATTATAATTATCATAATATTAACATTATTTACAACATTAATTTAATTAATACGGATCATCAAATATTAAACTTTGCTAAACAAAAAGGTATCTTCTTTGATCTTTGATGATCTTTGCAAAGTACAACAAATACAACAGCAAACTACATAGCAAATTCTAGAAATAAAGGATATTTATTTCAAAATACTTCATAATCTAAATGTAATTCATCGTATAAACTAGTTACCTCAAAATGGCAATAGATTGCGGTGTAAGCATCGATATTCGATATAGCATAGACATTAATTGGTCTAAGTCCGAGTATAAATTAATATTTTAATGTTTTAAGCTATGGAAAGCTATATTACTCTCAAATTACACTAGAGGGCGCAATGTTCAACCAACGCCAGGAAGTAACATTCAATACTGACCAGTAATAAAGATTAATTTAAAAGAAAAGTTCTGTCAAAAAAGTGTAAACAAATTGATGGCAACACTAGCGCGCCCATATATTCATAGTCAAAGATGCAGCGATATGCTTGCGTGATTAGATTTAGTCGTTTTCAATTAATTTGGTAGATTTTGAGGAACTAGCGGGCTAGCAAAAAATGAGTTGGCAACACTGTGACAGTCCACAGAGAAAGAGGATTGGCGGGAAAATTCGGAAAGATCGTGTTGTGGATTTTTTATTATTTTCCAAAATTTGTGTTTCTTCGAGTGTTAATGTGTAATAATGGTGGATTATTAAATGTTAAGTGCTCGTTAACGTGTACAAGTGTGGATAAATGGTACAAAGTTGAAAAACATGACTTTCGTATTATCTCATCATCCCCTCAGAAACCTAGTAAAGTTTCCATCACTTTACTAGGATACAAGTATAATATGTTCAATGATTACGACTGAAGGACAAGTATCCATGGTCATGAAAAAAAAAAAAAAAAATTAAAAAAAAAACCACAGAAAAAAATCACTTTGGCAGTTTGCCCGTTTTGTAGATTGGGGTTTTTTTCGCAATTTTGGGGAAAAAAATCGTTCTTGGGCAAATTTTGGGTAATGAAATTCTAGGGCAAATTTTGGGGTAAGGAAAATACAGATGCAATACAGATAATGTACTAGTTTATATGGTGTCTGTGGGAAAATAATTGAGCGTTTGAATGAAGATGAAGTATTGAAAGTGTTCAATATCATTCACGATACAGTATAACATATTCTTATAGCAATTTTCTTGATAAACATAGTCTTATATTTCTCAATTTGTAATATTTCCTGCTTGAAAAGTTTTAAAACATATCATTTTGGGAAAAAAAAAAACATGAATTTGGGGAAAATTCAGAAACTCTATCTAGTAATCCTGACAGTATATGACTGGCGCTGGTTGGCGGGAAAATTCGTAAAGATCATGTTGTGGATTTTTTATCATTTTCCAAAATTTGTGTTTCTTCGAGTGTTAATGTGTAATAATGGTGGATTATTAAATGTTAAGTTCTCGTTAACGTGTACAAGTGTGGATAAATGGTACAAAGTTGAAAAACATGACTTTCGTATTATCTCATCATCCCCTCAGAAACCTAGTAAAGTTTCCATCACTTTACTAGGATACAAGTATAATATATTCAATGATTACGACTGAAGGACATGTATCCATGGTCATGAATAAATAAAAAATAAAAAAAATGACTGGCGCTGTGTGAGAGATTTGTAAAAAATTCTCAAGTTAATTTTTTTTATATTATAAATATTGTAGAACATAACTGAACCGTAACATCGTTAACAAAGTGCACAAAGCTATACAATATAATGATATTAGTCGACATCTACGATATGGTGGGTTTTCTCCTGGTAATTACTCATCGTAAAATTCGTAAGTATAGAAGGGAATTTTTACCAAAATTATTATTTTCAGGCGGGCTGGTGGACCCTGGTCATCGCTTTACAAGTCATTGTCATTTCTACTTACTTTTTCTGGACCAAGAAAAAATCTAAAACGTACGATCCTCTATGTAATGGCAGAGCAATAGAATGGAAACCAGTGCCGATTGTGGAGCATGACGTTACAGTGGAAGAGCCCCCTTTAATGGGTAAAATTGACGATAACGTGTTGAACGTTGGCTCCTCAAGTTTCCTTTGCCTTGATAAAGAGGAATACATCCTAGATGGTGCTTTGAAAGCACTTGGAAAGTATGGCGTGGGATCCTGTGGTCCTCGTGGGTTCTATGGTACCATTGACGTACATTTAGACCTGGAAGAACGTCTGGCCAACTTCCTGCAGGTGGAAGAGACATGTGTGTACTCATATGGCTTCTCAACCATAGCCAGTGCAATTCCATCCTATGCTAAGAAGAAGGATATAATTTTTGCGTAAGTAATTTATGTACTGTGGCGTAGCTACCATAGGGCTAGGCGGGGCAGGGCCCCGGGGCCCCTCAACCTCAAGGGGCCCCTCGGCCTCCATGAACGACGCTCAAAGTTTTTTTATAATATCCTGATTGAATAAAGAATTTTCGACTTTTGGCCTGGGGCCCTTGGTTACATAGCTACGCCACTGACTGTGTTTTAATACATTTCACTGTCTATGAAAGACACAATAGAATTATAAAAAAAGCAAAGTATCAACTAAGAACTTATAAAAAACTAGTCTATGCCTGTGGCTTCGCCTGCATATAAATGAGCTTATCACAGAAATAAGTTATTGCATGTCTCTCAAGAACTGTGTATCTACCCAGGATAAAAAAAAAGTGTGTGGTCTGGGGACCCCCATCAGGAACGAAGTTCCTCATGCAGACACACTCGAAAGAGAGTGAGCAGTGTGCATATATGCCTGCTCACAATGCTAAAATCTTATGTCACATTACATTTTCTCCCAAATCACACCTACCACAAGCTGCGCTAAGGAACTTTGTTCCAAAAATATGTAATATCATCATCATCATTTCAGCCGAAAGACGTCCACTACTGGACATAGCCCTCCCCCAATTAAGGGGGGGATATGCCATAATCGCCACACTTGGCAGGCGGGTTGGCTATCGCAGTTGTAATGTAATATGTATGTATATAAAAGACCCTATGTAAATCTGAGTTATGATCTACATATCTGTATGCCAAATTTAATCAAAATCCATTCAGCCGTTTTTGTGTGATTGTAGAATAAACAAACATCCATTCTTTCGCATTTATAATGTTAGTAGAATAGACAAGAAACAGGTTTGTTGCATAAATTGCTTTTACCTTGAATTTAAAATAACAACTTCTTAAAAGTATTGAAATATGTTTTTTTTAGGGTTCCGTAGCCAAAGGGTGCAAACGGGACCCTATTACTCTCGCTACGCTATCCGTCCGTCTGTCTGTCACAGGGCTGTATCTTTTTAACGGTAATAGATAAACAGTTGAAATTTTCACAGAATATGTGTTGCTATGAGATCAGACAGAGAGAGAGTATCACGACAAATACTAAAAACAAAAAAAGTCTAAAACCAAAGGGGGTCCCCATACAAGAAACCTCGAAAAACATGAATTTTTTTTCAACCATTTTGTTCCTGTTCTATCTTAAAACGGTAATACATACTAGCGTCAAACTTGGTCTGATTATAGTGCATACTATGTAGTTTAGCAACAAATACTAAAAACAGGACAAACATAGACATATGTGGTGGTACCGACGGAAGAAATAGATGCAAAAATGTATTTTGATAAACTCTCGTAAATTAAATTAGTTTCTATGGGGTATCAGGTCGATGGGTGGTACGGAACCCTTACTGCCTTAGTCCGACTCACACTTGGCCGGTTTTTTATATATTGCAGTAAGTAAATCTAATGATAAAAGAATGTCAGATCAATCAATCATTAGATCATTCAACTATTTGTTTGTTTTAAGCCTATATGAAATCAATCTATCAGTCTATTTGTGTTTAAGAAAATACTACTTTTGGTTAAGAGGCCGTACACGAAATTTTGCGGATTTCGCTGATTTACGGGATTTTACAGACGTGATTTTTTAGTTAAAATATTATATTTCTATATTTTTTAATGCACATCATGAAAAACCATTTCAATAATGATCTAATGAATGAGCTACTTTTTTATTTTTATAAATTAATTTTGATTAATCGACCTCAAACCGGCGACTGTTTTGTGAATTTTGGCTGTTAGAGGTTTAGAATATCCCATATTTACGAAATGTTTTGACATCTAAACAATACGAAAAAATTACAATGTATTGTTGTGAAAGTCTTCTATATAATGTATGCATCACTTTTTACCACTTTAATATAAAAAAATTGAGTAATATAATATGTAACTTAGTCAAAATTTAGAGAAAATGGGCAAAGAATTGCTTTTGATTTAGGCTACTTAGAACTCTCGTTCATAAAATTAAAATAACACAAATAAACTTCAGTTCAAATACAATCCAAATCCTGAAAAAAAATATTCAATTATTAAAAAAAAAATGGCTTTAAAAAATATTTTAAAACAACCTAAATCTCGCATTATAATACTCGACGCAAGCCTCGAGTCAGCAGTCCGCGCTGAGCGCTTCCAGCGGGTGGACGTAACGCTTTGCGCTCCGAAAATCCGTATCGAGTCGACACGTAACGTGTCCACCGGCTACCGGCGAATATAGCGCGACGTGGGTTTTTGATACTTTGGTAAGTTATTGTTTTTAAATATTTTGTGATGATTTTAACATGCTTTTTAAATACAGCATGTAATAGTGTAGATAAGTGTTTTATTATTATTAAAATTTTAAGTATCTTATTTCGAATTATTTTTAACACATTTACGCATACGAAGCAATTTTGCTCGTGAGCGATTTTTTCTTTCCTTTTCTTTCTTTACACCATCACGCCCGTATTTCCCCGAAGGGGTAGACAGAGGTGTAATAGTAAACCCACGTTTCGCCAGTTATGTTATCAGTTCCATGTAATTTCGATTAATTTATTTTAATTATAAGTACCTACAAAACGTACGTACTGTTTTTAAATAGTAATATTATAAATGCGACAGTAATTCTGTTTCTGTGTTAGCTTTCCACGCAACAAGTGTTTTCATTTATTATTAGGATATTTTTTAAACGATGATGCTAATCTTATCCAAAAATTTAATGTGATTTTGACATACATTCACACCAGTTGGGTTTGTTGGACTGAAAGAGATATCTCTAAGAGTTAAGCTCGCCGATGCAAACATGTTTTTGTAAAAAAAATCATGATCGCCTAAAATGAAGAATTTCATATTCACAGATTCAAGTATGGCCGGAAAGGTCAAGAACTTTAAAGTATGGCCGGAACAAGTATGACCGAAAAGGGAAAAATTGTAATAGTGAAAATGCAGATTATGGGGAAATATGCCAAAAGCCGGACATGATACCCGATGAATATCAAACTGCCAAGGTTCTTTTCAGCAATATATTTTGATTTGTTCTCTTAATAACTAAATACTTTTCAATTAATATCAATGGCTTATTTCTCAGATCGAGTATGTGGATCACCTAAAACAGCAATTGGCTGTCAAAGAAGCAATTAAAAGGGAAACTCGACAACAAGCCGACGATATTTCCGACTATATCGATGCTTACAACGCCATCTATTGCTATTTTGAGGTAACTGCCCCCGGCAGTTTATACAATGAGTTATTTTTTTATGTTTGAAATAAATCTTCTTTATTTCCAGAATTTGCTATGTAATTTATTAATCATGAAATTCTGTAAATCATACTGATTTCTGTTTTATTTAATGTAGTTTCAGATCATCAAAGATGATACCTATTTGTTTAGAAAAGTTGTAGATTTGATTCTTATTAATTAAATTCATTATTGTAAATAATGTGAATATTATAATAATTATAATTAGAATATTCTAATTAGATTAATAAAATGATTCATTTAAATGTTTTTAATTCAATTTTGTAGTTCTCATACCAAATCCGCTTTATTCTGTTTCATATTTTAATATCTGGCATGATTTGTTGGTTTATATAATATTTAGAGATTATCTAAATTAATATTACTTTTATTACGACATTTAGTTAATTATTTTAGTGTTCATTTATAAATTAAAATTATATTAGTTATTCATTCGAATCGATATATATTGTAATAATATCAAGATGGCACTGTGCTCTGCCAGTCTGCCAGTCCGTGTGGTGCCGGATTTTAAGAATAGCACCACCCTTATCTCTTCTCATGGGTGTCGTAAAAGGCGACTAAGGGATTCACCAGAGGATGGGCAGCAGCGTTCTCTGAGTATTTAACCAACCAACTGCGATCGCCAACCCGCCTGCTAAGCGTGGTGATTATGGCATAACCCCTCCTTAATTGGGGGAGGTCTATGTCCAGTAGTGGACGTCTTTAGGCTGAAATGACTGTGCTCTGCACGAGTATGCGTTCTTGTTGTTCTTCTGGTCAGTTCATGTAATAACTGGGAAAATACATAATTTGGAGTAACACGAAATTTAATTCGTTATGAATCCTGATGAAACCTTGGGCTACGCGCCCTTGGACGAATAAAAAAGGCGGACGAAATCTCGCTAAACAAAAAGTGAAGCATCCATAGTAAGAAGTAAGAAGAAGCGAGCCGTCGCTTAGAAGTACGGACTGGCACGCACTCATTCACACCCATAGTATGACAAAAAGCCGCGATTACGCAACAAATCTCGTGTGACGGTAGTCATTGTCGTAGTGTCACAAATAAAATGATAATATAAATCTGGTGTGTTAAAATTCTGTCAAAATTATAGTGGGTTTAGGAAAAAACTAAGTGCTTCAATATTTTCTTAGCGAGATTCCGTCCGCCATTTTTTATTCGTCCGAGTACGCGCCGATATATACTACCAGACTTTTTTATTTCAATTGACAAAAACTACGAGAGTAAAAGACACGTAAAAATTATTAATGGGTCAAACCCGTTTAATCGCCGTATTGGCCATCGACGACTCCAGACTCACGCACATACGCGACCGAGTGCTCCTGCGTGTGTGCGTGCGCGTGTTGAATACCTAATTCGGCCCGTCTCGATTTCGTATACGGCCTCTTAAATAAGTGACCCTGTGGACAGTGGCATGCATTGGCCTACTTCATTTGAATTAAATTGTGGTGTAAGTTATTGATGTTTTTATGCATTAATAGGTCTATTAAAAGATATTATAATCATTGTACTTTGAAAAAAATTTAACTTCCGCTACTATTGAATTTGAATGAGGAAGGCACTAGCCGCACTAGGTACTGCCTAATTGCCTATATGCAAGGCACGCCACTGCCTGTGAATATGTTTTGGCGTTGTGGCCAGAGTTTGTAGAGCTACTACTTTTACTGTATGTCTAGCAAGTAGCAATTCGACGTCTGTGGTCTAGTGGTTCGAGGGTTGGACTGCTGATCACGAGGTTGTGGGTTTGATTCCCACAGGACACAAATATTTGTGTGATGAGCATAAGTGTTTGTGTTGGTCTGGGTGTTTCTTATGTATTATAAGTATGTATTAAAAAAAAAAGTATCTAATTATTATATCCATTGTCTAGTAACCATAGCACAAGCTTTGCTTAGTTTGGGACTAGATGGTGCTGTGTAAAATTGTCCCAAACATATTTTTTATTTATATTTTTATATTTTATAATTAATGTTGGAAGATTAAATAGATTGCTTGATTCATACATTGGTCTGAACAAAATAGATTGCTTGATTGATTCATTTATTTAGGTAATGAATTTGAAAAGACTTTTTATCCTGGGAAAATAAACAGTTCCCGAGGTATATGAGTCTTTCTGAATTATACATGAAAGAAGCCGTGGGCGATGTCTAGTTGATTATATCGACGCTTGAAAGGAAAAATTTACTAAGCGACATCTTGCCTACATGGTTCTTAATAACCATAACATAACCAGCCCATTACTGTCCCACTGCTGGGCATGGGCCTCTTCTCAGTATGAGAAGGCTAAGGCCTTAGTCCATAAGTATTTTTTTTTCCTTTCAAATTCATTTTTTTTTTTCATATAAACCTTATTACAGGCACTTTTGTAACGTCAGACTCTAGTTGCACGGTTCCAACTTGTGGGTCCTATGGAGAAGAACCGGCAAGAAACGCCAACTATGAAGCGGCAATATAATTATTTTGAAACATTTGCATCAAACATAACATAACATCATGCATAACATAGTATTTCCCCGAAAGGGTAGGCAGAGGTGTACACCCACATTGCGCCAGTTATGTTATAGTCCCATGTAATAGGGGGCGAGCCTATTGCCATTAACCGGGCACAAATCCATACTCCGGGTTACTACTGAGAATGTCCTAATGAAAAAACCCAATAACACTTTGCCCAACCCAGGAATCGAACCCAGGACCCCACGCTCCGCAGTCGCGCTTGCGACCACTAGACCAATGAGGCAGTCAAAATAATTCATTAATGGAATATTCATATGGATAATAATTATTATTCATTAATCGAATGTTCCAGCTATGGATTCCCATTTAAATTTGTAGCCCATCAAGTTTGCAAAAATTTTACGCAAAAAATAACAATTTGCTTATTTTTTTTAAGTCCTTAGTCACGGAAATCTCTATAATAATGTAATAGAAGTGGCAAAGGTGCGTGAAGTTGTCGCGTGCGTACAGGTGTCTCGTAGGACACCAGTGCTTAATTAACAGTGCTGTTTTGGACGCAGAGTCACTAAAATTGTGTTTTGCAGCATATCTAACAGCGGAATATTTTTAGCCTTAATTTATTTTGCATTGAATGCTAGAAATATAGTGGGCGTAATTGCGTATTTATTAGAGATGTGATTAAAAGTTATAAAAGTTTAATTGTTAAATATTAAAAGTTATAGGAAAATAACTTGTTAAATTAAAAGTTAAAATTATAACTTTTAAGGTGGGTAAATAATTCACGTGTTCGTTTAGTTCAAAGAGTAAAGTGCAGACTATATTACTTTTGAAGCAGTGAATGAAATATTATTGTTATAACTTATAGTTTGTAAACATTAATCAAACATTAAAAGTTATTTTTTAGTTTGAATTAATAATAAAACCTATTTCTACTACTATAAGACTCACAATAGTTTGTAAACATTAAAAGTTATAATTTAGTTTGAATTAATAATAAAACCTATTTCTACTACTATAAGACTCACAATAGTTTGTAAACATTAATCAAACATTAAAAGTTATTTTTTAGTTTGAATTAATAATAAAACCTATTTCTACTACTATAAGACTCACAATTCTATGTATTATTGTTAGTCATAAGGTAGTGTACCTACTTGTTTACGTTAAATCCGAGGAGTATACAGTACGGTCATTGTTATGAGTGTTATGATATGACTAAGAAGTTATAACTTTTAATGAACATCTCAGTATTTATTAATGAAGTTAAGAGTTAAACAGAATTATTGAGTTAAATTAAAGGTTATAACTTTTAATCACCACCTCTAGTATTTATGTCTTGGTAGCTGAAAACCGGCGACACACGTTCCGGTGTTAAAAGACATTTCTGTAATCATCATCACTATAAGTTAAAAAAATACCGCCGTATACATAACCTTTTTTTGAAGTCGGTTAAAAATTAATTAGAATTTAAAAAAAAAAAAAAACTTTATTTCAGACAAGGCATAATTTTGACGTCATACACATACACCCATATCACATTATTACAAGAAGAAAATTAGAATTAATTAAATGAATTATTATTATTACTTCATTAATAAATTATATAATAATAATTACTTATGAAATTTTAATTCAATGCATCAGCAAATATTCATAAGACTAATTTTAATTTATAAATATCTACAAGATTCAACTAGATTGTCATACATTGATGCTCTTTTTGGATGATGGGTTTCGTTTTAAACATTCTTTCAAGATGGATGGACAGCTATTATATTATTATAAATACAGACATTAATATTATTAAAATTAATACTAATATAGCTATAAGATATAATTTTTTGTCACTTAGCAACAAGTGACGTGCAGCATGTTTAACATGTAGACCAACATGAACATGCTCCCACACCGGTGTTTACATACATTTTTCATTAAGGACAGGTGTGGGAGCAGTTTGCCTGTAGCTACAAAACAAAACTGTTTTGAACACCGGTGTGGGATCAACTTGATGAGCTCCGACGCGGATCTTGTTTAACAACGAATACAATAGTAGTTTATGAAACTGTTGCATAACAGGGGTTATTAAAACACGAGTGTGAGTTTAAAAACCGAGCCGTAGGCGAGGTTTTTAATAGTATCACACGAGTGTTTTAATACCTAGTTATGTCAGTTTCATACACTAGTTTATCTAAACTCATACAATTTTAAATAAAATACCAAAGTCAAAATCTTGATAACAAATCCAATCCAAAGCCAAATCCAGTAGGCCATGGCGCGCGGCCGCGCACACGCCGCGCACGCGCGTCAACACAGATAATAAATATAGTCTGGCAAAAACATTATAATCGGAACTAATTTTCTATCCTTGTCAGGATTCCGTCAATCTCTGTTTTATCATACAAAAAATATGCCTGTAAATACATAAATATAATTAAAAGCAATATGACAATCAAAAGTTTTGCCAAAAACGCAATTTTAAACGATAACATTTTTCAATGTATGACTAGTGGTGCCACCCTGAATTTTGTGTACTCATTGGTGCCAAACAGTACGACTGCTAAAAAAAGGTTTGAAAACTCCTTGGTTGGGTCGAAGTGACATTAAAAACTCCTTAGTTGGGCTGAAGTGTGCGGTTATGGAAAAAAAATTAAATTACCGCATTGTTTTGTTCAGCAAACTGTATCGTAATGAAACTTTTTAAATTCATTACAGGTGCATGTGCGTAAAGTATGTCATTATGACATTACTTTCGAGTTCATAATTCGAATTTTACGATACGAGTGTAGATAAACGATTTTATATGACACATTCTCTAAATGTCACATTCGTAAAATGCCACACTAGCAAAATACCACATTCTCAAAAAGTCATGTTGCATAATGTCCGATTTACTTTAGTGACAGTAAAATATTGTTAAAATCACTTACATCTGGCAACGTCGCACGCTGTTGCCAAACGTCGCCAAACATGTTATGCGTCACGTGTTGCGCATCAATTGTTGTCTAGTGAACACAGTCATGGCTGGCTTAATTAAAACTCTGGCAATCATCATTACATAATATTTTGTCATCTTTGACTACCAAGGCGACACATTCACCTGCCTCCTAAACCACCCATCAGGGTCCTCCGACGAAATTGTACTACTTGTGCAGATAAAGAAGGGATTGAAAATGGCGGCACTTCTTTTGTTTTATGTGCCTTTATAACGTACTTGTGAGCGAGAGGCAAATATTTAAATACAATTGCCGCTATTTTAAATCCCATTATTTATCTGCGCGTATAGTATAACGCACAGCTATATTTCCAGTTTAAGCTAACCTCGCATTGTACAGGCTTTCCCTACAATGAGAGGTTAGCTTATACTAAAAATGTACAGCTTGATGTGTAGCCGTGTGTACAGTACATATTAGGAATCATCATCATCACATCAGCCCATTCCTGTCCCACTGCTGGGCACGGGCTTCTCAGAATCAGGATGTTACGGCCTTAGTCCACCACGCTGGCCTAGTGTGGGTTGGCGGACTACACACACCATCGAGAACTGTATGGAGCACTCTCAGGTGTGATGGTTTCCTCACGATGTTTTCCTTCACCGTTAAAGCAAGTGATAATCCAATTTTTTTTTTGGTCCACACATAAATTGGAAAAGTCAGAGGTGCGGTAAATTGTTTGTTTGTTTGTTGTTTAATTCTTATTCTTTGTTGTACACACAGATATACATTTATATTACAGTTTAATTTTCTCAATACTAATCTTCCTTAACATTTCAGTGACGAATGTGTCTGGTTCGCGATCCAGAAAGGTATTGACGCGTCCCGCAGTACCGTCCGCTACTTCAGACACAATGACATGAACCACCTAGAAGAGATGCTGGCCGAAGCTCAGAGGAAGAAGGAACTGAACCCAAGGAGACGGGCCTTCCTTATCGCTGAAGCTATTTACTATAATACTGGGGAAATGTGCCCCCTGAAGAAATTAGTCCAGTTGGCCAGGAAGTATAAGCTGAGGATCATTTTAGATGAGAGTTTGACTATTGGAGTGAGTTTTACTTTTGGATTCGCCGCATACTGCCACATTCACACACAGTAAAATGACATATTGACGCAAAATAACACATTCGCAAATCGTCTTTTCTCAAAATGACACATTCTCAAAATGTCACATTCGCAAAATGCCACACTTGCAAAATACCCTTCTCAAAAAGTCATATCGCATAATGTGCGATTTTCTTTAATGACAGTAAAATATTGTTAAAATCACTTACGAAAATGACTTACTAGTAAGGACCGACCGAAGGTTCGGTTTCGGATAGTTTCGGCCAAAAAATCTAGTTTCGGCCACAGTTTCGGTTTCGGCCAATAATTGGCCGAACCTTCGGCCTTGCCGAAACTAGGTATTCGTGAATTGTCGCGCATCATTCGGCTAACTTCGAGTGAGTGAACGTGGTTGCCAGTTGTGTTCGCTAGCCATAGGTTGTAAGTTGTAATAGAATATAATTAATTAGATATTTTATTTGGTTCTGTTGAGTTATTCCCTAGAACTTATACAATATGAATTTATGTAGAAATTAATGTAACACTTAAAAGATGTGTGAAGATAAGAAGATAGATAGATAGATATAGAAGATAAAGATGTTTGATTCAAACATTACTATATTTGCTTGTAATTGTAGTTGGATTAAATTTTGTACCCGTATTCGAACTGCCCCGTAAATCCGATACACAACTACCTCCGGTGATTTAACTATTACCGTGAATGACCTTCAGTACTATTAGTCATATTGCATTTTTTTTCCTTTAGTACGCGAGGTGCTTAGTCAATTCGGACGCGTAGTACAGTAGTACGGGAAAGTTTTCTAGTTAAATTTTATTATTTACTACTACTATGACTACTATCTGGACAAATACTAAAAATAAAAATAGTCAAGAAACCTCGAGAAACATGGATTTTTTTCAATGTTTTTGTTCCTGCTCTATCTTCAAAACTGTAATACATACCAGCGTCAAACTTGGTCTGAATATAGTCCATACTATGTAGTTTACCAACAAATACTAAAAACAGGGCAAAAATAGACATATGTGGTGGTACCTACGTAAGAAAGAGATGAAAAAATTCACGTATTGCGTACGCTCGTTGATGTCTTTTTATAAACTCTCGTGAATTAAATCAGTTTCTATGGGGTATCAGGTCAATGGGTGGTACGGAACCTACTGTGTGAGTCCGACTCACACTTGACCGATTTTTTTACATACTTTAATTGTTGCATTTTATTTTTTTACACGTGTTAACTGTCTATATATGCGTAAAAATACAATAGATTTAACATGCTATAAAAAATTCAAATAAGTTTCGGTTTCGGCCGAAACTGGGACCAAGACCGAAGGTTCCGTTTCGGCTGAAAATCCTGTTTCGGTCCGACACTACTTACTAGATATAATTTGACGTTATCCGAAAATGGCGTTTTGCGCAATGTGACTTTTTCAGAATATGATAATTAAACAATATGTCATTTTACGAATGTGGCATTGTGCGCCGAATCCTGGATTCCATCTATTAAACATCATATTATCAATAGAAGTTTTTAAACTTTCGCGAATTTCTCGCGAAGAACTCATTGATTTGATTTCATTGTGCGCGATAAGTGCTCGTAAATATAATTCAATATCATATTATCTTGAGCGGGGCACATTGCTCGCAGAACGGATAGCCGATGGGGCCGTCAAGTTGACCGAGTACTGGAAGGCGCAGCGTGGGTAGGCCTTGTGGGGGCCCAAGGTGGACCAACGACTTGGTGAAGGTCGTGGGAATCCGCTGGATGCGCAAAGCGCAGGGCCCGTCGTTGTGGCCATGCTTGGGGGAGGCCTATGTCCAGCAGTGGACGTCTTTCGGCTGAAATGATGATGATGATCATATTATCAATATTTGCAAAGCTCAATTTAAGAATACTTTGATTTCTGGTAGTTTTTTCTACCAGCACAGTATTAAGCACGATAAAGTTTTGTATTCGGTATTTAGTGCAGTCAACCAACACAAAAACATTATTCATGAGTTTTTTTGGTAATCGCAATTAAAAGCGTCTGTGTGATTTATTTCAATACATTATCATCAAAACATATAGCGTAATAATCAAGACAATTACAGTATATTAGAGCCACAGTTATTACATTTGCAGGTAATGAATTTAATTAAAATAGGGTATTTAACTATTATTTTTAATTAATAATAAATAAATTCTTTATTGACATAAAACTGGTACAAACATAGAAATCTTAAATCTATTATAAAAAACATAAGCAACAGTTTGTGGACTTTGTGGCTCACGCTAGCTTTCTCACCTTGGAATTACGCGATTTTGATAATACCAATCTTTTGTGACTAAACAACAGAATTCGTGGCCGCATAATTAAATAAATAAATAAATATTTTTGGGACATTTTTACACAGCACCATCTACTCCATCTAGTCCCAAACTAAGCAGAGCTTGTGCTATGGGTACTAGACAATTAATTTAATACTTATATACATTTTTTTTTGTAAATATATACATATAATATTAAATTAATACATAAGAAACACCCAGACCAAGCAATTGACAATTTTGAAGTTATAGCCCCATATTGGTGAGTACGCTGGTGTGTGACATTCACGCTAGTGTCCTCACCTCCCGTACGGAAAATCTGTTTACGCTACAAACATGGTTTGTGTGGCCTGGTTTTGTGACCAATTCGTGACGTTGGTGTGCCAAGTCTCAATAATAGAGCGTTAAAAAAAAAGTTACAAGAAGTGCTTGGTGAGTACGCTAGCGTGAGCAATTCACATAAGTATCTTTACAACGTGTATCAGAAATGCGTGGTTATATTTGAAGAGCTTATTCAGGGGATGCTATCGATCAACTTTTACTATGGGACCAACCCTGAAATCGCGAAAAAAATATCAGCTGATCCTTACGTTTTGTCGAGCGACATCGATGATTTAGTAGGGAACAGCTGATATTGTTTTCGCGATTTCAGTGTTGGTCCCATAGTAAAAGTTGTTCTATGCTATGCCCTGAATGAGGTCTTCAAATATGACCACGCATTTCTGATACACGTTGTATATTCTGAAAACGGCTAATGCTATCATTTTGTAATAGGTGTCTAGATTTTATGATGAGTTCGTGACGAAAAACGGTCTTAAACTCGATTTAATTTATAGCGTAGAAAGTCATTTAAGAGGACGCTCCGAAAAAATAGTTCCCACGCTAGCTCCTCCCTTACACCCCACCACCCGCTAGCTACACTTGTCACTCACCGCTAATATTGAAATATAAAGTCAACACGGCGAACAGAGAAACCATGGAATTGCCTACTAATATTAATGTTTTTTTAGCACCACAGTAAAATTTGAATTATACTTACCTGACCATTTTTGTCCTTTTTCCAGAAATATTCTTTTCTTGTCAATTGCTTTATCAATACGATCCATTTTAAAAGGAGCTATGGGACATTTTACTTCTACAACCATATCGACAATAATACCATCAGGCGTGGCTCCAAAAAAGGGATATTTTTCGTCTATGTAGAGGCCACATTTCTTAATTTCAATATTTTGTAATTGTGATAATTGCTCTAGTGCCACTGCTTCATATTGTCTTCCGTACTGTATGGAGGAGACATGTTGGGCAATTGGTGTGCTGTAAAGTATGTTTCTTAATATATTTCTACACCTTTGAGTCCTTCTACGTTTTATTACTTTACCAAAATTTGTTCTAAGCTCAAGCCACTCACTGCACTGACTTAGTAAAACTGTCTGTTGACTAATACGGTTGCGTTCTAATCCAGTCTTACGCAAATTATCTATAAAAGTTTCCTTTGACAGTTTGAAAGTTTCTGGATCGATATCTGGCTGCTCTGCATTTTCACCATAATTTAAATCGGAGGGTTTGGCAGCAGTAAAACAACGTTTCTTTTTTCGTTGTGCTAGTCTAGTTCTTTCCCTTTTCAGATAAATTTTATCTTCGCACTTCTTTGTGCTAGTCGTAGATGATGTCTGGTGAATATTTTCGTGGACTGTCGATAGCAATCTTTTTGTGTTGAAAGACACTACTGCTCCCCCACGCATCGAGTTTGGTAGCCTCGGCGTTGTGAATAATGTATTCGCTTGTCACCATCTTCACAATCACGGAATTAAATTGTTAATTTCTACTATGTTGCTATCAACATCTTCAATGAGACTTTTGCCGCAAGCATTTTGATTCTTTGGCAGCGTAATTCGTTTGATATGAACGGCGGCACCAACACCCATCTACTATGACTTCAATCATCGGGATGCCTTTCTGTCTCACCAGCCTTCTTCATTTCATCCCAAGCTGTTTTCTCCCATTCTTCTGCTATTTCGTCTTGCATTTTTTTTTTGTTTTTTTTTTCGTTTAAACCGACTGCATATGTAAATTATTTTAATTGAGCATATCCACCGCCACTTGCCATAATTCCAGCTACGGCTTCTTTATTTATGTCCCAATCTATTGATTCAATATTAATTTCTTTGTTGCACATTAAACAATTTAAATTTAATCGCAAATAGAGTCCGTTTTGGTGTTCAGAAACCACTTCAACAGAACTCAACCCACAGTTAAAAAGGGTGTCGTGATCGGCGATAGTTTACAAATTATCGAAAAAACGTTGTGTGTTCACCATCCGTCTCCCACTTAGTATTTTGCTTTCCTAAAACGAAGGCGTAGATGTTAGTATAATCACAATAAATATTATTTTAGTTAGTATCCCTCTTGGATACTTTGAAACAGAGTTGCAAAAAACAGGAAATTTAAAATGAATGGGATATTGCGTTCGCCTTGGTAATGTCAAACCAAGGCGAAAGCAATATCCCATTCATTGCTTGTTTTTTTTTTTTAATTATCTCATCGTACTGTTAGACGGCCAACCCCGGTTGTCTTTTTAAAAAAAAACTTCAATGACCTACAACACTATTTATTTGGAACACAAACTACGTTACACCGAATTAGTATGACTTCCCAAACTTTGGTACTGCACGCGGTGATGCCCAGATTCTAACTGAATTTATTCAATATTAAAATGACCAACTAATGAAATTGATACTCAGCACAATATCTATGAACATTTATGACAATAACAATAGGAGTGCTGATGTAGGCTTTACTGCCTTATAATAAGGGTCATAACAGTACGCAAAAGTATGATAATTTTGACGTCTGAAAATTAACCCTTTTTTTCCCGTCCCGGCTTGCCACAATTCAAGTAGGCGAGCCCCTTATCCCCGTGCGGCCAAACGTTGGCCGCATCGACAAGGACCAGCGGCCGTCAGGGACACGAGGGCGTTTTCTGGCCCAGCACCCCACACGCTAGACCATACATACATACATACTGGGTTTTAAGTCTCAACTGTCTCAACATATAATAGAACATTTTTCACCTTCCTATTGAGGCTATGAAACTATTGACTGTGTTCGGCGACCATTAGTTAACTAAAATGTTAAAACTATTTTCATGTAAGTGGTATATTTTTTCTTTTTGAAAATAAATTTCTTTAAACCGAATTCAAATAAAATATCAGCTGGCGCTAGGGGTGAACGATATCCGCTTGCATACGCAGTCCGTGTCGTAGCGAACGTAAGTATGTTAGGTACGCGCAGCATTGATCCCGAGTTTTGTACGCTTTACATTGCGGGTTTGCAAAATACCAAATTACTAAAACAATGAGTATAAGGCTATTGGTTATTGGTATTCGATTGTGTTTAGCTAGTATAATAATAGCCTTTCAGTTTCGGGAGCGTTTCCCTGACACCTAGTTATGTATTATCAAGCCTGTTTCCCATTGGGATAGGCAGCCATCTCTTTTTTTTCATCTACGTTTAATACTCGTCATTGAGTCGTCATGCATATATTATTAATAAAAATACTTTGTTTTTTACGGACAACATAATCCAAGTATACAAATATGATGTTTATGTTGTATTGGTCGTGGACCTGAAAAAGTTTGTTACTTTCAAACCACTGGAAAAGCCCAGCACTGTGTACCGTACTAGGCCACTGTGATGAGATGATCTTTTTGACGTACTCATACGATAATTTTTCACATAATAACTCATAATTTAATTTTAGAACGTCAGTATGATGTCCCTGATGTAACGTTAATGAAAATCAGTTGAATTAAATGTTCCATAATTGCTGTTTTATTTGTTAATCTAATACTTTGTTTAAAACATGTTTTAAACACATTGGCAAAAAAACATTGTTTTTTCCCTCGTGTTTTAAATCAGTTGGTGATTATATTAATCAGATTCAATGGTGTTTAAAACATATGTTTTTTTCGTAACAACTCTGCTTTGAAAAAAAATATAATTATAAACATACCAAGTTAGTCGTATCCTGTAACAACTCCATTTTATTATACTTCTCAAAAGTTTCGGGAAGAATATTTTCTTTGATCCCATCGTTTCTTGTATTTCCATTTGCCTTAAAATTAAATGTTTTATAACTAATGATGTGCATACCTCATCATTACAGCCGAAAGACGTCCACTACTGGACATAGGCCTCCCCCAATTAAGGGGGGGATATGCCATAATCGCCACGCTTGGCAGGCGGGTTGGCGATCGCAGTTGGTTGGTTAAATACTCAGACAACGCTGCTGCCCATCCTCTGGTGAATCCCTTAGTCGCCTTTTACGACACCCATGAGAAGAGATAAGGGTGGTGCTATTCTTTAAGTCCGGCACCACACGGACCAGTCCGGCACCACACGGACCTTGCATACCTCATCTCCAAAAACTCAATCTATTTTATTATTTTAAAACGATTGTAGCCTAAAAAGAAAGTACCTAATATACAAGCTTCTAGTACTGGTGATGATTGGACGCTAAGAGTGGGGGCCTCGAAGCGTCTACTAAGCGACCCTAGGGTGGACAGCAGTACGTGGTGGTCGCGTGCTACTGTGGGGGAAACAATATTGTTTTCCCGGAACGTGCCAAAGGCATAGCACTTGAGGGGCTCCGGCGCGGTCCAATAGAATTCCCGGAGCTCCTCGATTTTGTGCAGAGGATGGCCACCGTGTGGTTTTAGTCGGTAAGAGGCCGACATACCCCTCCGCCGTCCCCACACGGAGGGTAACCATGAGTCTTTCAACAGAAAAAAAAGGTCTCCACATTGATCAATTATATTATCAGTGTGATTAGAGCCAAAATTCAATGCTGGCAATCTAAAAAAAGTTAATTAATCATTTTTACATAGCATGGGTACGATGACAGCAGGACAAAACGATGCCTTATGAATAAGGGTAAAAGATACTCCACTACTAAACATGTATTTGACACCTGATCCGTACCCATGCTATGTGAACAAGATTATAGGTAGAGATTTTATTCTATTTACAATAAATATGTTACGAGTTATGACCATTATCAATAAAAACACAATCGGTTGATTTGCTTACTCAATAAGGATTTTGACATAACTTGTTCAATCCAATCACAAGTTATGTCAAAATACTTATTGAGTAAGCAAATCAACCGATTGTGTTTTTACTTTTTTTTTTGCGAGATTCCGTCCGCCTTTTTTATTCATCCAAGGTTTTACATAAGTAAACAAAAGTAAAGCACCCATGACATGACAATGACCAAAATGGCAGAGGCTATGGTGCCTTTTCTTTGTCTCGCAGACATTCAACAATCGTGTGTAGGTAAACATACTTGTAATACATAAGAAACACGCAGACCAACACAAACATGTTCAACAAATAAATACTTGTGTCTTGTGGGAATCGAACCCACGACCTCGTGACCAGCAGTCGCACACTCGAACCACTAGACCACAGACGTAGTCAAAGTAGTAGTTATAGTTACATTTCAAGTTTGGCCCTCTCCTAACCTATTCCATAAATTCACGCTGTATAAACCGCTAATACAATATTTCGTGTGTTATACCTACTCAAGTTGTACAATTTTACACTATACATACCCACTTTTCTTTACGTAATAATACTGGAACTAGAAGTAAATTTATTAGTTCAACTGGCGACTCCGGTAGTATCTCTGTTCCGAACAAGTAAATTGCTTCCTATAAAGAAAACGTTTATATTTTAGTTTTATTAAAGCTAAAATAATAATAATACATTTTTAGAAATAAAATAGATAATAATGCACTTACCTTTTACATTGTCTAGCGATCATACTTGCTTCTTTATAACGTTTAGCAATTTTTCTTTTTGAAACATATTTTCTATTAATTTTATTACCCATGACACTAGTAAAAGACGTCAACGTCTGTCAGAATGATTTTTAAATATTTTATGCTTGTTTTATGGCTATAAAGTCTTTTTTGTTTACGGTATTAAATATTTTCGTAAATTCGTGACAATTCACGCATAGACGCGACAGACACAGACCCTTCCTCTATAGCGCAATGCGCGGCACTGAAGGTGAGCATTGCGATTTGCTCTCGTAAATTTTATGTTAGCTGCAATAGAGCTCACTTTCAAATAAATCATTCTCGCGCGTTTTACCGCGGAAGTAAAGGCCGTAAGTCTCAAAACAATTTTCGTTTATTACATAAATAATAATTAATCAATAGAAATTTCCTTAAAGCTGTATTTAATATACTTTATTATCTGCCTATCTCCATAAATTTTATATACCTAACTTAAATAATAACGGAGAAATATTCGGAAAATCTCTAAAAACGCATGATTTTGAAAAATTAAAAGCATCGAAAAAAAAACAACGAATCATGTAACTGGGATAGTCAAACGGTAGATAAAGGTTCAAAATAACATATGTTTAAATTTGAAATTCATCAGGCATGTGTACGACTCGGCATATGTTTCCGAAAAGTCACCTCATTTTGGGAGCCTAGTCTTAAATCTAAACCGCGGGAATAGTCTAGTATTAAAAGAGGGAATTTTTTTGTGGTAGTTAAATACTACCACTAAAAATACCCAATTCTGTGTAATGAGTAGGTATAAGTTAAAATCATGTGCTAAAATATTATTGTAAAGGTTTAAACCAAACCAAACTGTACCTAAATAGGTAGATTCGATAGGAAAAAATTAGGAAAGGAACTTGGAATGCGGGCACCAATAGTAAATGAAACCCATGACAATTAAATAAACATCAATTAACGCCTTTCCTATAGCTTTTATGTGAGAACTAATTGAAAATGTCGGCCAAGTGCGAGGCCGTGTTGTAACGGAGTTAATGGTGTCGTTTCTCTTGTTCAAAAACTAAACTTAATTTAGACTATCTCTCTCTTTTACTAATAGTAGATACATGAAAGGGATGGCAACAATTTTAGTGCTGTCAAATTAGTTAACACAATCACTTCACTTCTTCGTAATTTTAGTTGACACGTTTCGAGATCATGACTGAACATGTATGGAAATTTTAATACCGACCAACTTGACAGCACTTAAATTGTTGCCATCCCTTTCTTGTATCTTCTATTAGTAAAAAAGAGCGATAGTTTAAAATAAGTTTAGTTTTTCAACAAGAGAATCAACACCGTTGTGCAAGTATGGATGTTTGTTTGTCCTTCAATTACCTTGTAACGGCTGAACGGATTTGGATGTAAATTGGCACACAGATAGACCATAACTTGGATTAATATTTAGGCTACTTTTTATCCTGGGAAGATGAACTGATTCCGAGGGATACGTGATAACGTGTTTTTGTGATAAAACGAAGTAACAGCGGGAGAGGCCGTGGGCATATGCTAGTTAGATAAATGTTGTTACTTTGTTCGCAGGTGGTAGGTAAACATGGACGCGGTATTACAGAACTATTGGACATTCCTCGCGACGAGATCGATCTGATTGTGGGCTCCCTGGAACACTCATTCGCGACTGTAGGAGGTTTTTGTGCTGGCACACACTTCATCGTAGAGCACCAGAGACTTTCGGGACTTGGTAATTATGATTTTTTGTACAGCATGTTGATCTGTATTCGTGCCATATTTAAGGAGGTCACTATACCACTGATACTGAACACGAATCAATAAAAAAATCAATGCCAAGTTTTTATATATTTAGATACTTATTTGTAAATAAACAAATTCCCTCCGTGTCGCGTGCGACACAAAAACGATGCGTACGAAACCAGCAAAAAAAATTACAGGTATTTCCACCCTTTGACAATGCCGCCGATGACTATTATCAGAGTAGTTCGGGATTTATTCTCAAACCCTCGCTATGTTTCTAAGTTAAAATTTGGGTATTAAATAATCGTAGAATTTTTAGATGAATAAGCACATTATTTATTTGAAATAAGGCACGGTTACGGATTAACATCTTGTAGAAAAAAGCGTTTTGTTTGCGTAATGTAGAATTTGAAACGCTGTTCTCTTTTCTGTAATAATCATATTTAATATCAGAAATCATCCAAAGAAATAAAATTAATGCACTAAAAACATAGAAGAAAATAATAACAATTAAAAATACAACAGGACAAAGAATAAACATCAGTTATGTGTGTCATGGAGTTTGACCCAGTGACCGCGCCAGTGAAGGTCGCGAGAATCCGCTGGATGCGGAAAGTGCAGGACCGGTCGTTGTGGCGATGCTTGGGGAAGGCCTATGTTCAGCAGTGGACGTCTTTTGGCTGAAATGGTGATAATAATCATGGTATAATAAGATGTTTCACCGGGTACTCTCTTCCCGTGACAGCTAGGTCACGTGATTGCCTCCGTACTACGTCATCGGCTGTGGAGTGTGGAGCCAATAGCGGGCTGTTATCGTGACACTTGTCAGTTTGATGTGCTGCCACTTTGTGTAAAATAAATTACCCGAGCAAAATGCATTTTTTCATTTACTTGCTTCTTGTAAGAATCACTTTTGAACTAGTAATTTTATATAGTTTCCTTTAATAACTAATTAGATGAATAACACGAGATAACAAATAGTTAGGCTAGTTGGGAATTTATTTTATATTTATTATGAACAAAAATCTCCTTTACTATATTGAAGATATCAATAAACGGCAACACTGATCGTGACGTAGCTTGGAGGCATCGCGCTGTCATCGCGGGAAGAGAATACCTGGTGTAACATCTTATTATACCATGATAATAATGATGAAATATAAAATTGCAGGTTATTGCTTCAGCGCGTCCCTACCACCGATGCTGACACAAGCGGCGATTTCAGCGCTGGACATCATCGAATCTAAGCCCGTTATCATAGAAGAACTCAACGAAAACTCTAAGAAACTTAACAAGTTAGTAACAATTTCTGTATATCTTATAGAGTTCCTAAGGGTACACTATCATTTTGAAACTTTTAATATAATACTCGATTATGTTTGTTTTATTTTCTTCTTCTTCGTGTCGACGATACAAAAATTTACTGATAGTGGCACAGTAATCACACGCTGCTGGCCCAGAAATTTGCCACGTCTTGTGCGTTGTCTGTGGCATCGATAAGGTCACTCAATGTGCAAGTGCTTGGACACAAAGAGCAGCATAGCAAGTGTGACATTGATTGAGGATCAATGCCACACATGCAGGCTGTAGCTGTTTGGTCTATATAGCCCCACTTGCTCATGTTAAGCCTGCATCTGCCTACCTGGGTCCGCAATCTGTTTAGGGACTTCCATATAGGCCTTTTTATTTTGAATAAAAGATACTCTGTCTGAATACTATAAAGTTGCGTTTCAATAATCATTCTCATTGGCAGGTGTAGCCCGTAAGAGTTAACTTGATACCTGAGCGCCGTTGTGTAGTACACCTACTGCGCTTAGGTCTCAAGTTAACTCTTGCGGGTTATAGTAAAAGTCTCGTTTAGAATGAATGTTTAATCTCCGCCAGTAATTAGTTAATTTAATTTGAAGTTATAGTGGTTTTTAAGTAGGTGAAAAAATGGGGGCGCTAAAAATAATTTATTCTCAAAGTGGGCAGTAGACAAAATAAGTTTGGGAACCACTGCTGTAATTGATCTACTTTTATACTACATTCTTGCAATAAATAATTCTGGTTCCGAGTAAAAAACATTTTTTTATTCACTCATAACTGCAGTTATATTGGCTTACTGATAATAACATTACTCCACATTACTTTGTACGATTTGATAAGACCGTCAATGTGCAAATATTTATTGCTAGCGATAAAAGTCAAGGAAATATGATTTTATTGTGACTCAGCCATCAGAATGTTGACGACGTCTAGTGGTTCGAGTATCGGACTACTGATCACGAGGTCGTGGGTACGATTTCTAAAAAAAAACCTACGTAGTTTATCATTATTTTAACAGAGAAATGTAGGTAACATAATAAGCATGATAGATTGTTTAATTCGTAACGTTAAGAAGGGAAAGAAGAAAGAAACATTTATTTGATACAACTAACAATTAGACACAGATAAAATTAACATACATACACACGAAATAGATTTAAAGTAGGTTGTAATAAATGAAGAAGAACACAGAGAGAGAGAGAGAGAGAGAATAATTTTGACATACACAAGGGCGGATCTATATAAGGGCTTTTTGGGCTGCAGCCCAGGGCCCCGTGGATATGAAGGGCCCCCAGCCCCCATTGAAGACAATGGATAATATTGTGAATAAAAAAAATATCTTATCATAAGGTTGGCAATCCTGAGATCAATTAAACCATATGCGCGCCTATCCAACAGAACGGGGGATTCCCCCTCGCTTGTTTTAAGTGTATTTTCTCGCAGTCCTTCACAGTTAAACAGGCTTCATGCATCAATTTGTTGCATAATGAGGCAGGTCCCCAAGTAGTACTAGCCCAGCCCAGGGCCCCACAAACTCACGATCCGCCCCTAGACACATAGAAGAAGAACACAGAGAAAAAGAGAATATTTTTGACATACCGAGTTTTTTTTTTGACATCCCGCTGTCAGTGACAATCATGCGGCGTGTTTGTCTCATAGTTGTGATATATAGGTGCCTTCAGCATGCCAGGTTATTTAATCTGATGTCGGTATCCTGGATAATTCACAAAATACTTTGAAGTCATGTAATAATAATAATAATTGTTTTTGCTTCTGGGTGTTTCTTATGTATTCATCATTCATCATTTCAGCCGCAAGACGTCCACTACTGGACATAGGCCTCCCCCAATTAAGGGGGGATATGCCATAATCGCCACGCTTGGCAGGCGGGTTGGCGATCGCAGTTGGTTGGTTAAATACTCAGAGAACGCTGCTGCCCATCCTCTGGTGAATCCCTTAGTCGCCTTTTACGGCACCCATGAGAAGAGATAAGGGTGGTGCTATTCTTTAAGTCCGGCATCACACGGACTATTTGTACGTATGTATTTACAAAAAAAAAGTGTCTAAGTATTATATCCATTTGTCTAGTACCCATAGTACACACGGCTACACATCAAGCTGTACATTTCTAGTATAAGCTGACCTCGCATTGCATAGGCTTTCCGTACAATGCGAGATCAGCTTAGACTGGAAATGTAAAGCTTGATGTGTAGCCGTGCGTACAAGCTCTGCTTAGTTTGGGACTAGATGGTGATGAGAAAAATGTGCCAACATTATTTGTTTATTTATTTGTTTTATTATTTTCAGAGCACTTACCCAACTGAAGCACTTCACATTCCGAGGCGACGAGCTCTCCCCGGTCAAGCACGTGTACCTCAAAAAGGACGACCTGACAGACAGACTCAAACACACATACCTACGTAACATTACCAACTATTGCCTTGAAAAAGGCGTCGCCATGACAGTCGCCGCTTACTTAAGAGACGCCGAAATTAACTGTCCAGAACCTTCCATTCGGTTAGCCAGTAGTACGAAACTTACAGATGATACCATCAGCCTGGTATGCTCTTTACTAGATGAGGCCTACGAGAAAGTAGGGCCGCAACCTGAACTACAGCCTGTTTAGACAATACCTTTACCTCTTGCATTGTCTATGGTTTTTGACGGGAAGTACAATTTTTTTGACATTTTTCTGACATATTATTTTTGTTTTTATTAAGCATAGTTATTTATTAGCACTGGGTAATAAGACATCAAAGTTATATTATTGCACTTCATTCAGGTCGACGTAATACTATATGGTTAATATTTTCACAGTTTAAGGTACCTTAAAAAAAACACTAGTGACTCAACATTATAATCCAATCATAAGTATTATATTGGGAAAATGGTTACTTAATTGATAAAAAGAGACAATATTATCTATTTATATGCTAGTAATGCATGCGTTGATATAATTAATTATTTAAATAGTCGAGAAAAAACTGTAAATTGAATTAAATTCAGACGGATAACAAAAAAAACTCAGAACGTATCATATTTTTGGCAATACTAGACTGATTTAATTGTAATGCGTCATAGACTATTAACGGTCGGGTAACAAACGGCAGCTGTAATGTACATCCCGCCGCGTGATATACATTCCAGGATGTATATTACATTCCAGAACGTATATTACATCTCAGGATGTGTATTACATCCCGGTTGGTGGGCACGTTCCGAGATTACGACTAAACTTGTGTGGAAATTTCAATTCCGACTAATTTGACAGCACTAAAATTGTTGCCATCCCTTTCTTTTATCTACTATTAGTAAAAGAAAGCGATAGGTTAAAGTAAGTTTATGGGAGTAACTACATTTAATCAGCTCGATTCAGTTTTTGTTCTTAGAAAACACAATTTTCGTATGGCATCCGTTCAGCGGCATTCAGCTGACCGCCGCTGAATGGTAGCGTACGATCTCCATACAAAAATGGTGTTTTCTATGGACAAAAGCTGAATCGAGCTGAATAAATGTACATGTATAGTAGTATTGTTGTGTTATGTAGTTACTCCCAATTTCGAGAACAAGAAAATCAACACCATTGATTTAATGATTTATTATTTTTAACGCATTTTACGCATGCGAAACGAAATCTAACGATTTAAATTGTGGAATGAAAAAATCGCTCACGAGCAGGATTCGAACCTGCGACTCGTGGCGCAGTACGCCAGTGCTTTAGCCACTAAGCTACCGTGAACACTGCTCGTGGTAACGAAATTCTCATCCACTTGGTACATCTTTGAGTGACGTCAGCGATATCTTATTAAGAAACAGAGTTTCTTAACCGACTCGACTAACAAAGCAAAGCAAAAGCAAAGTAAAGTAAAAAAAAAGTAAAAGCAAAGTTAGTCGAGTCGGTCACCCAAAGATGTACCAAGTGGATGAGAATTTCGTTACCACGAGCAGTGTTCACGGTAGCTTAGTGGCTAAAGCACTGGCGTACTGAGCCACGAGTCGCAGGTTCGAATCCTGCTCGTGAGCGATTTTTTCTTTCCACAATTTAAACCGTTACCATTGATTTAATTAAGTTTACAATAACGCATATATTATTATGTTACTGTTAAAATGCATCTAATCGAGAGACAAATTCCAAATAATTACTTGTTGTTAGTTAGCTAGTTAGTAATAATGTCTAATCCTCATTTAATTGTATACAATACTGTTGTTTATTTAAGCACTGATTCTCATGTCAGTTTTTTATTTATTTACTTTTAACTTGGATTATATTTTTGCAGGAATTAAATTATAAAAAAAGTTTTCTGCACTATTAAACTAGAGTTCAGAATCTCGTGCACTAATTTGACATTTCAAAAACGTCAAAGCGATCTAAGACTAGTATCATTCTGCTCCTACTAATATAATGAATGCAAATGTTTGTTTGTCATTCAAATACGCTGAAACGGCTGAATGGATTTGGACAGATAGACCATAACCCCGATTTTTATATAGGCTACTTTTTATCCCGGGAAGATGAAAAATCCCCAGGAATGCGCGATAACGAATAAAACACGACAATGAATTGAATTGAACGACTTTCTGCGATAATATAAAAAATAAAAAAAATTTGGAACATTTTACACAGCACCATCTAGTCCCAAACTAAGCAGAGCTTGTGCTATGGGTACTAGACAATGGATATAATACTTATATACTTTTTTTTGTAAATATATGCATATAATACATAAGAAACACCCAGACCAACACAAACACTCATATTCCCACAAATATTTGTGTCCTGTGGGAATGAACCCACGACCTCGTGAAACCGAAACCGAATAAAATTTAATTTGCGAAAAATCACGCAATTATTACCTTTATATCACTTTTTAAATATCAAATTAGTCCGCTTGATTCTGGAACCCAGTCTACATCACTCAAGTAATAAGTAGTATATCATGTATTACAAATAAAACCTCAATATAATGTTGCTACAATTATTAAAAGTACATTAGTTTAGCTACACTGTGTACTTCACTATCTACATAAGTTATTTATGTATTTTATTTATTAATGTATTAGTATTAACTACAATATGAGGCCAATGTTCTATGTTGTCAACTCATGTACTCGAAGGGACTCTTGGAATTATCTATTCAACAAAACTCGGGGTCCGCCAATCTCTTTACAGTTGTCAAAACGAAAGAACCGCGGAATCGCTACCTAGTTGCTGATGCTAAAAAAATCTAGTATGGGTAGGACCACATCTAACCGCCCCGCTGGTAACTCATTTTCCCCTATCTCTATCCCTTTCTGTCACTCAAACATATCGTTCGCTAGAGCGAAATGAAATTTATTGAGCGCATTCTGCGGCATCAGCGAGCCAATTCCGGCCGATCAATTGTTGCTTAGTGAACGATTTTTGAGTGACAGAAAGGGATGGAGATAGAGGAAAATATTTTGACCGGTAAACGAAACAAAACGACCACCTCCTGCGACCATGAACGCTGCAAAGCATTCGAAACGTCAGGAAAACCAATTTTATTATTATTTTTCCTGACGTTTCGAATGCTTTGCAGCATTCGTGGTCGCAGGAAGTGGTCGTTTTGTTTCGTTTGCCGGTCAAATTTCACTTCGGAAACGGAAACTTTTCGAAAGTTTGTGAATCAGGCCCGTTTGTGAATCGGGCCACTGGTCCGACCCTATATGCCGAAAATAAATGAGTTAAATCGCGACGGCTGGCTCAGACTTTGCTTACGCCAAACGAGCATTGAAAAATATGTTAACATAAATATTGTTGTGTCATCCAGAGGGCCATTAATTTAAAGATATTTGCTTATATTTATTATTGTGAACAATAGCCATATCATAGACTGAAATAGTCTCATAGATTTTAACCTTTTTGGTATTCAAGCTGAAAATCACGATCTCATCAATCGCGCAAAATGAATTACCGTGATGAATTCATTATATTTTCGGCAATAGTAATATTGATTATAATTGCAGCCCTCATTGTACTCATGGCGAATCGTATTGTGGTTAGACGGAATCGATAAAGATTATAAATAAACTTCGGAAGAATTGATCGATATTTTCCTATCGAGAGCATGGAATTGACACATACTTATTTTATCCATAGTGCCTTGAATCTCATTTGATGTAAAAATGTTTTTATCCGTTATGAACACATTCCAATGAACTGCGAGTATTATTATACGAGTATAATATTATTATAGTATATTTTATTCAAGTTAATAATTATTACAAAATGTGTGTTTTTACATCAAATGCTTTTATTATTATCAAGGTTTTTGTCACAAAGATCGTGACTTGTTTTTATAATAGATATAATTTTAATAATAATTCAGCACAGCGCTTGTTATGTTATTACATGAATAAATATGAGTATTTTTTTAAACATTGTGTTTCATTATAGGTACTTTTGAACACGACCGCTGATGGTAGACAGTCTTAAAATGTCTTAAAATTACTTAAACTACAAAAACTTGAACATTATCATACCTAATGAGTTGAACTTTTCTTAAAACTAAACTATTAATAAAGCAGTATCTTGATTAATTGATTACTTATTCTTTGACGAAAATAATAAGATAATAGGTAATAGTGCTTGATTGTTAGCGAAAGCGAAATCTACTCGACAGCAAAGCAATATGATTCTACTCGCCTCTTAGGGCTTTAGCCCTTCCTCTCAGGCGAGGCGCCGCGATTATTCGTGGTAAAACTCTCAGGCACCGCATGCGAGCATCTCTTAGACGTCTGTGGGCACCGCTGCGTAAGCGCCGTTCGATAGAATTTGAACCTTCACAGATCAAAAATAGAGTCTAAAACTTGGTTTCAATGAGACGAAAACGTCCCAGCGGTGCCTGAGAGGAAAAATTTAAAACTTATTTTAAGAGCATATAGTTTTGCTAGCCTCAGTTATTCCATTATGAGTGTTGCCCTCAATCAATGACTAGACTATCACTCACACGTTTACAACATCTTTTAAATTAACAGTGGTAACACTGTCTTGAGAGTTCTGAGAGCAACACTAACATCAGTGTTTCTAGCCTTCATAATTCTTGCACCAAGTGTTGCCCTTAATCAGTAACAAGTTCATCGCTCATGCGGCAATAACCTACATTTCTCTTGAACTCTGTCTCATCAGCGGAGTGCAATGGCTTCCTGATCTCTATCAGCCGTCTGTCCGTCTCTAAGGCTTGGTTCTTGTATTGAAGGTCCTTCGTTACGCGCTGGTGGTGGTTATACATGCCGTGATATGTTGTACTGTGGGGGTAAAGGGAAAATATTTAAATAATGATAATACAATGTGTTATTGAAATAACTGAAAACCTCTTAAGGGGTCATTGTACTCATCAGTACGAACAACGTTTACTATGGGACCAATGCTGAAATCGCAAAAAAAAAACAGCTGTTCCCTACATTTGTGTTCACTCAAATCGACAAAATGTAGGGAACATCTTACTTTTCTCGCGATTTCAGGGTTGGTCCCATAGTAAAAGTTGTTCATACTGATGAGTACAATGACCCCTTAAGAGATTTTCAGTTATTTCAATAACACGTTGTATAATAGCACCAATATTAGAAAAAAATCTTGGGTTGTAGGATCTTCTCCCAATAAGCTGGGACTGAATTCCGACATTTCAGTAAAACCTGCTTATAGATTATCCTTTCTATGAATATAAGTGTGGTTTTTGTGCGGACCGTTATTTTTTTTAAGCCCGTGTTGTCTCAATACAAGGCAAAGGCTTTTCTTTCTTTATGTCTTTCCGATCGTAACAGTACCTAAATTAATAGATGATGATTTTAAAACATAGGTTCCTCTTCGTAGAATACTTACAGCGCTTCTTCGAGTTTCTTCTCGAGCATATTGTGACTCAGGTGGACTCTCTCGAACTCTTCTATCAGGCCACGCATCGGTTTGTCCTGTACTCTTTCCAGGACTGGTCGTCTGGTCCTAGTCTCCAGCCTCGTCTCCACAAGCTTGGTCGGGTTTATTTTATCTGCAACCGCTGAACGCAACGTCTCAATCTCTCTGTCTACTTTCTGTAGATTTTGTTCCAGCTGAAATTGAGAAATTGTTGGAAAATAATGGCCTTGTGAGTTCATTCTACTGTAGCCATATTTTTTGATAATAATACAATTCTTGTCACAACGAGACCCCTCCGTGCTGTCGGTCCCGGTTGTCATACGGATATCTACGGCAGTCGTTATGGGTAGTCAAAAACCTAAAAGTCTGACAACTGGTATAACCTCCTAATGTCAATATTACCCAGTAACTGGGTTGCTGATGGCTGTCGCACCGTATAAAGTACTGATGTTCAGCCGCGTCTGGTTAGACTGGAAGCCGACCCCAATATAATTGGGAAAAAGGCGAGGAGGATGAATAAAATTCTATTCAACCGCGAATGGCCTTCATCAGAATATTTTCTGATAATGGTAGGCATATGCGACCCTAAGTGCAACACAAGTGTGCATTTTAAGATCCCGCCAAATATACGATCAATGTGATAACATAGAAGGAAGAAAGGCAACATAACTACATTGGTAGCAGCTGAAATTGTGCAAACTCCTGATCTAGCGCCACTTTCCATTCGAATGTAGATGGTATTCTTATATTCTAGTTATAGTCATACTTACCTTATACTTCTGCCACTCCATCTCATTCCTGGCCCTCTGTATATCATAGACCCGCCTCCTCATGATCAGCTCGACATGCTGGCTCTGCGCATACATCTGGTTCCTGGCCTGCTCCCGGCTCTTGAACATCGTCTCCCGGAGAGTCTTGGACTCTGACATCAGCTGCTCTGCTATCTTTATCGTGTTCTCAATGCAGTGCGCGTAGCTTTCTTCTGTCATTGATCTAGGAATTGAATGGAAGAAAAATGAAACTTAGACAAGAGTTGAGCTAATCAGATCAGAGGGACAGAATCTAAACATCATGCGGAGCTAGGCTACGCTACATCGGCATTCTGCTGTATATCTGACAATGGCAAAGTCATCGATATAAATCATGACAAAACTCCAGTAGACTCAGTTTCAATAATGTGGATAATTATGCTTTATGCTAGCTGATACTGTGTAAGTGAGAGTAACTAATTACCTACGATTGCAAAATTATGCAAGATCGATTAAGGAATACCTTGAAAGTTTTAATCAAGCAGAATGGTATAAATAACCACTTGGAAGAAGTCACGCCTGAGATCTACGGAAAATAAGGCAGAGAAAGTTCTTATAGAGGCGAAACAAACAGCGTTATTATACTTACTCTGTGGGAACCCTAGTAGGGTCCAACTTGAAGCAAATATCGGCGCTATTCCTAGTCAGGTCCTTGACGTGGTACTCCAAGTCGAGGGCCTCATCCTTATTCTTGATTTCGCGCTCTAACCGACAGAGCACGTTGGTTAGCTCCTTCAGCTTCTCCCAGCCCTGGTGGCACACGTCCATCAGGACACGCTTGCTGCTCTCTGTTATGTGGAGCTCCTGGGAATGCAATTGGTATAAGGGAAAATAAAGGTAAGGTGACACATTATTTATATTTACCTAAGTAAGTATGTGTTTCTATTATTGCAATGAACAAGTAACTGTGCGGAATGGTATCTAAGTATACCTAACCATGGCACCTGAACCAGCCCAAAAACTGACGATAAATTGAGGATTTCTTAAAACTTATAATAATAACTACATAGTTGTGGATCTAGGGGGCTGGTCACGTGCGACAAACCCCTGATCTGATGCCCATGACTGACCTAAGATTCGTAATTTTTTTTTTTCATGCGAAAGTTAAAATTAGATCAATTAATTAGTTTGAATTTTTCAGGACAACAGATTTGTTACTGTAACCCAAACTCGGTGTGTCAACGGTAACTAATGCAGAGATCCTGTGACCACCTTCCGGCTCCATCATCAGATCAGCTCCTAAACGCCATAAATATTAGCATTGTCATCAGGTTTACATGTTATGTGTACCAAATAGCCAATTCTGCTAACGGGAACTGGTTTAAATTTGGCTTGCAAGATTTGACTGAAACCAACTAACACATCATCATCATCATCATCATTTCAGCCGAAAGACCGGACAAGGTGGACCGAAGACCTGATGAAGTCAAAAAAAAAACAATATTAAATGTTTTTTATTTCAAATAAACCAAAATAACAGGCACTTTTGAAACATCAGGCTCTAGTTGCACGGTTCCAAATTGTGGGTCCTATGGAGAAGAACCGGCAAGAAACTCCATGGATAAACTCTTTTTAACCCTTAATCTGGCAAGACAAAAAATTGATAAAATTTGGTTTTTTTTTAATAGTTTTAGTTTTATTAGAGGTTACTAAAACCAGGAAAAATAATAAAAAAAATCTTGTATATCTAGATTTTGATAAAATGTATGTTCATGTGGCCATAAAGTAACTGAAAATATTGATGTGCAGTATAATGGACACTGCCGAATTAAGGTTTCATGTTCTTTTTTTGTAACCCCCACCTTATTCGGTTTCATATGGTTATATAATATATTGTCACCTATTACCCATCTTTTTGCCTTTATACGATCTTGTTATCTTATCGGTGCTGTATCTCAATCTCGTCTTTAGTAGCTAAGCTGTTCATCCCCACCTTCTCTACAAAAGGCCTTACTTTGTAGTATTGATCTGAATCAGGACAGGAGTTGTCAATGAAATGGATAAACCTGAACATGACCTTGAACCTTTTCAGAGACAAGGTCAACGATTGGTGGATATCGCAATTCTTTTGACCAATAGGTCACGTAAGATGGCAAACTTACAACGCCCTTATGCAGGAGTATTGAAATAAAATCTTTCATTATGTCTTCTGAAACATTTATTGACCATCCAGTAGTTTGCACTGAATATGGGTTTGTATTATGAACTATATTATATTGGAATATACCAGCAGAAAATACTTTTATAATTATTCTATGGGTGTATCCTCAGTAGGCATGTCAGAAACGAATTCACAGTTCTTTATTTCAGTCTTGTGCAGGAATCTGCCTTTTATTCAGTTGTTATTGTTGTCTTGCACTTCCTTGATGTGATATTTAATACGAGTATGGGTAAGAACAGATTATTTTCTCTTGGGACTGGTCTTCACAACATTAGGCCCTGTGATTATATCTTGAACGGTTAGTATGGATTGAATTGATGACAAGGTTGGAATACTATGAAAATTCACCTGGCTGGATGAAATTTTGATAGTATACAGGCATAGGCAACATAATTGATAATTGGTGTTAGTGGCACTGGAAACTCTTCGGCTTCTGGCTCGCCGTTAGGTATTTCATCATCAGAAGTATACTTTTTTTCATTGTTACTATTGAAAAAAATATTTTCTATAAAAAATATATAATATATTTAATATTTTTTTCAATTCATCAATATCTTGGTGGTTTGGGAAATCTGGCTCTTCATCTGAACTTGTTTGACCTTCTACGTCTGATGCAGCGTTAGTTAGCGGCACTAATTTTAATAGGATAATAATTTTGAGGCCCGTGATGTTTGTTCGAAGACCTGTAAATAATATAATCTATTATTATGTAATAATAAATAAAATGTAACATACATAATACGGATATTAATTCCTAATACCATATGTCCGTCTCATTGGCAATGTCCAGTATACTCCACATCACTAAATCATACTAAATTAGTACGAACTTGGCAATGGGAAATATACTGGACACGCAACTTTTATAAAGTATAACGCAAAATCTATGAATGATATTATAATTTTAGTTTATGTGTACTTATTTGTATGTTTTGTGGAATACATGGTGCAGAAATTGCAAGTTATTGTAGAACAAAAACAAACAATAAATCGAGACTTACCGAGAGCGGTCGCGGCACGTTCATCCTCCGTGACATTGTGATTTTCAGTATATTACAATGTACTCTGTGATTGTGATCAAGACCACAGAGTACTTTTATATATATGAAAATCAAGACCACAGAGTACATTTATACACGCGATCAAGACTGACTGGCTGAGCGCACGTGCACATGGCAAATAATTTTTTATATAATGGTATAGAATATAAGAAAACGATTCAACATAAAATAAATAAAATATAGTTAAAAACAATTGCTGCACATTTTTTCGAAGTCGATGTTCAGTATACTTCCCAATATCGAATTAAGGGTTTTAAAATAGGTTATTGTTTATTACATCAAATTTATTCAAATAATTTGAGTATAATGTAGGTTAATCCCAAAAATAAACAAGAGTTTAAAGGTGAGAATATTGCCTTTAGAAATAAACGTAAAAAGTAGCCATAGTATGTAGGAGCTGACCTGTCCCGACAGACGGCACCCGTTCACGAGCATGACGCGAGCATCAGCCATCGCTTAACTCAACCAAATTGAAGGGAACTTAACGACCCGACACTAACGCCACCATCAGCATGACATTTACGTGAGCATGAAGGAGAAGGTCGCGGGAATCCGCTGGATGCGGAAGACGCAGGATCGGTCGTTGTGGCGATGCTTGAGGGAGGCCTATTTCCAACTAACAAATATTGCATGCTTGTAAGGTGACCTAGCTGGCCAGCCAACGGTCAAAGCTTCCGTAAGACCGTAGACGTAAAAGACCATACCTACACCCTGAGCTAAAGTCTGGCTCCTACTAATATATTAATCCTTGGCCTGGCTGGAAACACCGCCGCCGCGCTGTATCAAACTGCTATTTCGAAAATCTTTCGTACCTACAAATCAAAGTATGTGTAAAGCCTCGGACGTCTACAATAAGTATGTCGTCAGGAAACCGAGTGAATAACTGTACCTACAGAGGACCTCATGTCAGTGGTAACACTTGAATTACGAAAACCGCCCTTCATCATCATCATCATTTCAGCCGAAAGACGTCCACTGCTGGACATTGGCCTCCCCCAAGTAGCTTGGGGGGATATGCCATAATTGTCACGCTTGACAGGCGGGTTGGCGATCGCAGTTGGTTTGTTAAATACTCAGAGAACGCTGCTGCCCATCCTCTGGTGAAACCCATAGTCGCCTTTTACGACACCCATGAGAAGATATAGGGAAAACCGCCATTACTGCTTACTAACGGCCAAAATTAATATCCAATCTATCCACGATTTATCCTACTAGAGATAGAAATTTGACATATTTTGTATGCAGCTTATGCCAAATTCCTATCTCTAGTACCTAGGGCAAATTGTGGATAGATTGGATATTAATTTTGGCCGAAAATAAAGACACTGTCAAAATCAAACTGACCACAGGCTCGAGGTCGACTGTACCGGTACCTATCTCGTACCTTATTCAGTTCCTCCCCAAGTTGGTCTCTGGTCAGCTCCGGCGGTACTCTCTGGTCTCTATTGGAGAGACACTGAGATATCACCATGAGCGGTACTTGTAAAGACTCCAAATGTAGTTCTGTCGCGTGCTTCTCTTCTTTCAAAGCCCTTATCTCGTCTCTTACGCTGTCTCGCGTGAACCTCTGCTTTTCCCTCCATGCTTGGACGTCGAATATTCTATAAAAGGTATTGATACTTTAAGTCCCCGAGTGTCTCAACTTCAAAATACAGTGTGTCGTATTATGCTCTTGCCCTTTTAATGAACTACTAAATGCTTTACAACTGGAAACCTCTTGAGGGGTCATTGTACTCATCAGTATGAACAACTTTTATTATCGGGTTTGCCTGAAATCGCGAAAAAAATGTCAGCTGTTCCCTACATTTTGTCGATTTATGTGAACACAAATGCAGGGAAAAGTAGATTTTTTAGTACAACGACCCCCTAAGAGTACAATGACCCCCTAAGAGGTTTTTAGCAATTGTAGTCATGTTGTATACCTACCTATACATTAAGATGAATTAAAAAAATAACCAAAACACTTTAAGAGTAGTTTCTGGTCACCATTCTGCACAACTTTTACTATGGGATCAACTCCAAAATCGAGAAAAAAAACAGCTTTTTGATAAATAAATTAACAAAAAAGTGAATTGACTATACAAATAATATGGATATAAGTTAGGTATCCACTTACGTAGGTACGAAACAGCAGTTTTTGGTATATTAAAAATAACCCTGTATATTGCAGCCCATCATTGCCTACAGCTAGGTACGTACCGAACTCTTTCTATGGTCAGATAAAAAAAACATCACCACCCCAACCTTACCTATCTCTCAACAACTCATTGTTAACATAGTTATCCCATGTCGTAGTAACTGAAGTTTCATTCCTCAACTGATTGGCTCTCTGCCTCAACTCGTAACATTCGAAGCGGCGGAGCCTGGCCTCGTTTTGTAGCCTCTGAATGTTCCTAGTCCAGTCTAGCACAGTAAGTCGTTGATGGGGCTTCTCAAATACGGGTATTGAAGCATCCATTTTGTAATAAAATATAATAAAAATACTACGCCTGACTGAAGAGATAATGAAATTGAATATGAGAAAGTGTCGAAGTGTTTGATCAATAAAGTACAAAACATACAAGTCTTCGGAGTAAAGATAAGTACCTGGGTACATTCCCGGTCTCCATTGCACGCATACTTTTATACATTTACATATTTTAAATAATACTTAAATAAAATTTACTATAACGAATTAGGTACCAATAATTTAATTATGTTTTTGATTCAAATAAGGTATTCTCTTGGTTTTTTTTAGGTTTTTTTGCTCTACAAAACCCTACAATACGAGCATGATTGATTATTATAATAATAATAAACAAGCTTTGCTAAAATAAACTATCGACTTTAATTAATAAGAAGTCAGTTATATAATCATAATGTTTTCAGTAAAGACGATAAAACTTCTAGAAGCTAAGGCCAAAGGCTAAGGCTAGATCCAGAGAGAGAGGGCTTCACTGATTGATTGAACCATGGTATAATTAAGATGTTTCAACCATCTTAAAAATTAAAAATTAAATCCCATCCCATCCCACCCCATCAATTATTATTTTAATAATCAATCCCATGGATGGATTGAATTCATTGAATAATAAAATTCAAAATTCGCGCCATGCCGATGCCGCCTAAGCATGCCGGAAATGATAGTACAGTTATAAATTATAAAACAATATCGCTACATTTTAATGAAAACGTTGCTTTCATTGAAATAAACTACCACGGAGTAACGACTTAAACAACACTGTATGGAATTAAATTTTGGTAAATTTATAAATAATAATAAATAATTAATTATGTGGTATTTTATGTATTAAAAGTGCGTCAACGTGTTAAAAACCTGAAACATTAGTTGGCAGAATCGAACTGTGCCGAACGAAGCATAACGAACGGAAGTCCGACGAAAAACTAGGTATGCGACTTAACGGAAAATATAAATATCATTTATTCATAATCGATTTGTTGTAGTTCCTTTAAAAACGATATAATAAAATCGAGTTTTTTGAAAATAATAATTGATTTTTCCTAAATAACAAGAACAGATCAAATCTACTTTATTACAGTAATTATTACTTTGGGGCCAAAGCTGAAAGTTATCGTTTCCTAGTTATTTACCACATATACTTGCTTGGTAAATAATTAAGAAAGAAAAGCTTTGGCATCCTTTTTTTGATTTGGTGCTTCTGTGCACAAAAAGAAACATTCAAGCATCCGAACACAAATTAATTTTCTAAACAAAACAAAACTATTGAACCAACGAATGTGGATCGAGAACTTGAATTACACTGAAGATTAGAACAACATGAATGAACTGATCAAAGTCAGTGTCAATAAGACAAAAGGGTTTCTTCGTCTTTGTCAAACTTTTGACTTGCTCTTGAGTTTGACAAAGAAGAAGAAACGAACAAACGGAAACCCCCAAATGAAATAGGTAGCAGTGTTGCTTTAATTGCTATTTTCAATTCGAATAGAAAAAAATATAAAACAAACGACACATAAAAAAAAGTTTGTTGGATATTTATTTTTCTAGATAAAAAAAACAAATCAATTTCTTTCCAATGTCTTTTTTTTTATAATAATCGATTATTTTTTGACATCTCTACGAAGGACTAATATTATATTCTCTTTGGGCTAATATCAAAAATGGCGGACCGTTGGCATTTGCAGTAAAAGCCAATTCACAATTTGTTGCGCTAGGAATTCTCATAAATTACTGATTCTTACCGAATAAAAAAAGCGTAACTAATAGACTGTCTACTTATATTGCTCGGAAATCCAGTATATATTTGTGTTAGTGTTTTCGCATCGCTGTGAAAAGTAAAGATGTAAGTTGGCAGATTTTGTTCTAAATAATGTCGCTTCGCTTGGTTTATTTACACGAAATTTATGAATTAGGTACGACGATAGACGTGGCGGTCGCGGTGGCCCCCGTGGAGGCCGCGGTGGCGGCAGAGGTGGTCCTCGAGGCGGACGATCGAGTGATAGGTCCATGGAGAGAGGAAGTAGCCGCTTCGGTAGCAGCCGCGGCGGCCGGGACAGCGGGCGAGGAGGCCGCGATAGCGGTCGGGGCTTTGGAGGAGGCCGTGGTGGCGGTCGGGATGACTTCCGAGGAAGTTTCAAGAATGACCAACCGGGCGGCAACCTTAGAAAAATCCGCTGGGACACGGTCACGCTCACTCCGTTCGAGAAAAACTTCTATGTACCGCATCATAACGTTCAGTCGCGTAGTCAAGCTGAGATAGAGGCATACCGCAGCCAAAACCAGATCACTGTCAAAGGACGTGATGTTCCAGCCCCCAGTATGTATTTTGAAGAGGGTGGTTTCCCAGATTATGCTATGAAAGAGATCTTGAAACAAGGTTTCCCACATCCAACTCCTATTCAAGCTCAGGGTTGGCCAATAGCACTTTCTGGAAGGGATTTGGTGGGAATTGCTCAAACAGGTTCTGGGAAAACCCTGGCATACATATTACCAGCTATTGTCCACATCATCAATCAGCCTCGTCTGTTGAGAGATGAGGGACCCATTGTTCTGGTTTTGGCTCCTACTAGAGAGCTTGCTCAACAAATTCAACAGGTATGATTATTATCTTTGTTTTTCACTCTAAGATTTAATAAAAAAACATCAATTAGGCTTAATATTGGACTATAACAAGACTGCCTGAACCAAACCAACCCAACAAAACCAACGCAATGATTTAATTTTAAAGTCATTGATATGAATATTTTAACACAAAAAAAAATATGATGAGCATTTATTTTCCATTGTGCTACTCCAGGCGTTGATCTCAATGAATGGAATCGCTGCTGAGATGGCGGACAATCCAAACGACCTGGAAATAGTAAATTAATTCAATTACATATAATTAGTAGAACTAGCTTATTACAGGCAGGCTATGTTCGAAAACCTGATAAAATATTGACATGATTTTTCGCTTTTTTTCTATTGATATGCCAAATTCAAAATTTTCTCTTTACTAGGTGAGGTTTCTGAACGTAACCTTGGTTTTTTTTTAGTTTTGGGCACAAGTATTTTATGTTCTTTCTATTAGAGTTGCAGCTTATCTGTGGAATGCTTTCTTTACTATGTAGTTTCAAGGTTATGTAGAAAATAAAGCAGTTAGCGTCATCACCTCACCATTTGTATCAAAATTACTATAAACACTGAGAATCATCTATCTAGGCCTGCCACAAAAATGTTTTAAAATAGAGTGATTCATATACCTACACACTGAAATTTTAATAAGTTTTTGTGGTAGGGATAATTATCTGTAACCACAATCTTTTTGGGTTCATATAAATTCACAAAATATTCAGTATTTAATATTTTTGTTATATTTTATTTAATTCATTCATTATGTGGAATGCAATAAATCAGTGTTTTTCAACCTGTGGGTTGTGACCCCCTAGGTTTCGCTTACACTCTACAGGGGGGTCGCCGTCACTTAGAAATACAAAGTTTTATAGTTCTTAATATCACTATAATTTTAATAAGTACACAAAGCGAAAGATCACTTGATTCTGTTAATTATGTGCACTTTATAAATTTTGATATTTTTTTGAGTTGTGTATTGTTATATTGTTTTATTGTTGTTGTTTGTTTGTTATTGTATTGTTTTTTTATTCATGCAAAGCAGCAATATTACGTTTATTAAAAAGCCTAACTGTCACTGCCGTCGCTGCCGTTAAGGGCGAGGGGGTCGCAGACATTTGTTTTTACTAAAGGGGGTCGCGCTACGAAAAAGTTTGAAAAACACTGCAATAAATAATTGAGTATTGATATTTTGGGACTCCTTAAGATTTTTATTTAAATGTAATTAGCACACATCCAGTAGATTATTTTGTTTTATGTATTTTTTATATATTATTATGTATCTTTTGGTACCTTTATTATTGTCATGCTTCTATTATTTTTCATTTACTGTTTATCAAATGTATGTAAAAGCAGATTAGGGAGGGACAGACTCAATGGTGTATTTGTATTTTAATAATACAAAGTATTGTTCAACAACATTCCGGGTTATTTGCACAGAAATTGTTTGTATATATTCACCTTCAGGTCATTGAAACTGATTGAGAAATATTAGAAACAAAGACATCTTTTGATTGCAACATACCTAATTGTATAACGGATATTATAAATAAGGCTTGCCACTTGTGGGCTCGTCGGATATTATAAATAAGGCTTGCCACTTGTGGGCTCCTCGTGACACCCACAAGGCTAAGCCATTCACATTATAATACTGAATTATTACAATATTACTTAGCTAATGACTGACATAACAAAAATTGATTTTTAAATTATTGTAAACTGGTTGACTCATAGACATATGTATGAAAATAGTGGTTTGTCCAGTGTGTGGACCACCACAATTTTTCAAGGAAATCTTCATGTATCATTTTGTATGAAGAGTTAATTGTAAGATAAACTCGTCATTACCCTTGGCTGGTTCACAGGTAACTTTTTAAATAGATTAAAACATAGTGTCAAAAAAAGTTGATTAACAATAATTTTAAAATAAAGCTCACTTTAGGCATAATGCTTTTACAACTTCTGATAATCTGCTATCACATACATTTAATATTTGTTTATTAATGTTTTATTTATCTGGACAACAAACTAGAATTACTACAGGAGTTACAGGCTATTTCCCTGTTTGCAGGTGGCCAATGATTTTGGCCAGAGTGTGCAGGTACGCAATACTTGCATATTTGGTGGGGCACCCAAAGGACCACAAGGCAGATTCCTGGAGAGAGGTGTAGAGATTGTGATCGCAACACCTGGAAGACTTATCGATTTCTTGGAGAAAGGTAAATATATCGCAAAATATTGTATGAGCTCACACTAGGAAAAGAAAGTAGATTGCTTTGTTGGTGTAATGCAGTGTTTTTCGGCCTTTTCCATAGCGCGACCCCCTTTAGTAAAAATAAATGCCCAGTCAGTGGTGGCGGCAAAGCTTTAAGAGACTGACCCCCCTAGTACAGTGTTAGCGACCCCCTGGGGGGTCGCGACCCACAGTTTGAAAAGCACTGGTGTAATGGTTGCAAGAGCGACTGCTAAGCGAGTCCTGGGGCCCTGGGTGCGATTTCTGGGTCGGAAAAAATGAAATTGGGTTTTTACATTTGAAAATTCTTCATAGCAGTCTGGATTTGTGCCTGGTTGATGGCAATAGGCTGGCCCTCAAATGGGCATGTGGGACTTCAAACTTTGCAAAATGTGGGTGTACTATGCACCTCTGCCTACACCTTCAGGGAATACTGGCGTGGTGTTATATCTAATAGAATAATATACAGGATAAATCGTATTATTATTGTCACTGTCGGAATATGATATAACTTGTATTATTATTTTGAGGAAAGAAAAGTAGTAGCGGTTTTGAACGCCTCTTGTAGTATGACAGCACCTCCCCAAGCTGCAAGTCCAATCATGATGTCGACTGCAGCCTTATGGAAGGAAACTTGTACTGGCAAGAATTTGAATACAGACATTATGTTTATGCCCAATAGGACCATTACCTAAATTACAAACAATAAATTGGTCCTTTGATACGCTAACAAGTTGCTCATCAACAGACACAACAAACCTTCGTCGGTGCACATACTTGGTGCTCGACGAGGCAGACCGGATGCTGGACATGGGCTTCGAGCCGCAGATTCGCAAGATCATCGAGCAAATACGACCAGACAGACAGGTGCGTGAAATAATGTCAAGGGTGGACGCAGGATCCATCAGAAATTAGCAGGAAAAGGTTCTGTCCCTTCCCCATGTCAATCCCCCAACATCAAATATCATAATTTGCCATTGAAAGAACATATCACGTATTTTGTTATATAATAATAATAAAACATTTATTTCGAACCATACAGTCCATATAAGGTTACACATAAAACATTACTATAAAAAACATTATTTAATGGAGACTAACTTGGCTACTGGCTTTTGCACAGTCAGCCAGTGTCTCAAATGGCTGCCTATACAGTCTTGAGCCCCGACGGCAAGCAGACTGTTGGAACTCCCCTCACCCGACGCAACAGGGATGCAATTATATTTCGCACGATTGCATAAAAGTCATCTATGTGGGCTTCAGTGAACATCCCTGACGCGCTGCAGAAGCGAGGCAGACCCAGCAGTCCCTTGTATCCGTTATTGTATTGGAATCATAAGGCACCATAAGCTTTCTGCGTATACTGGACCCACAGGCTGCATGTGTAAAAAGACTCACAGTACACTCTAAATAAGGTAGGTATCTTTGACTTGATTTGAACAACATGGAAACCTGCGAGCCAGTATATTGTATCTAATTGATAGTGCCCTACGTTCCCTCTCAACATCCATATCATCATATAGGTTATAAATGTAAACGTATCACACACAAAAATAAGAAATCTTATTTCCACCCATGGAGAAAAGAAGGGAGCGGAGGTGTTGCAAGGCAAAATCTCTTTAGAAAGAAGCGTCGCCTGAATGCGGGTGACAGGGGGACGAGGTACAGCAATGGCTCCACCTCACTATGGAAAATCCGCCCATTTTTTGTAAATCCATCTAGCGGTGAAATGAATTATTACAGCGTAACAGCACTAACAATTTTTCATTTTAGTTTGTCTACTCACCACTGTGGCGTACAAAGCACATTATTTTATTCCAGAACATTCTATGTGCGTTTTTGTGGTGAGAACATAACACTAATGAAATTGAATTTTACACAAATGACGTGGTCTTTAAAATGACTGATTAGAATTTGAAAAAAAGTAACGAAGTTGAAAAAGGTTAAAAGGGTATAATGTAAGGGTACCATATGGCACTTGCGGCTTGACCTTCAGATTACCAGTCCAGTATGAGTATTAAATAACGTCTAACTACACAACTTTTGTTTTACAACTTTACACAAAAGTACGTTAAAAACGTGCCATACATAGCGCCTAGCGCAATAAAGTATCCTCATGTAGATCACCTTGAAAATCACTCAAACCATCTTTTTAATTGTATAAACTGATTGCAAATACAACAAAAAAAAAATTGATTGACAAAATTATATATTTTATTATTTTTAACGCATTTATGCATGCGAAGCGAAACCTAACGATTTATTTAGTATTTATTTATTTATTCATACATGTATAAATTTTGCAATATCACTGTTCCCCACAAAACCGTGTTATCGGTATTTAAATAGTGGAAAAAAAAAGAAGAATCACTGTTTCTTAATAAGATATCGCTGACGTCACCCAAAGACTGGCGTACTGAGCCAGGAGTCTCAGGTTCGAATCCTGCTCGTGAGCGATTTTTTCTTTCCACTATTTAAATCATTAAAAATATATATTATAAGAAATTAGTAGAAATACCTACTTATACAAATATCCAATCTTATTCTTAGTTTATACTAAATCTCTGGGATCATTGTACTCATCATTATGAACACATTTTACAGTGGAATCAACCCTGAAATCAACCCTGAAATCTCGAAAAAATCTGCTGTTCCCTATAATTATGTCGATTTATGTGAACACAAATGTAGGGAACCGCTGATATTTTTTTCGGTTTCAGGGTTGTTCCCATAGTAAAAGTTGTTCATTATGATGAGTACAATGACCCCTTAAGAGGTTTAGTATAAGCTAAGAATTAGGTTGTAGGTTGTATATAGAAATATAATAAAAAGTATGTTACATTCTGTTCATAAAAAAATTTTACCTAATGTTATTTTTTTTTTATTAATTAAAGTATTCAATACATTTTTGCTGAAATAATGCTACGTAATATTTGGAATTTTTGGATTATGATATATCAAGATTGCAGTTAACTATTGTCATAAAAACTTATTGGATACAAATTGAATAAAAAAAAACTAAATGTGTGCTGGGACACATAGTACAAGTGAAACTTCAACGGACAAGTGGAAAAACGAATCGCAACGGACAAGTGGAAAAACGAATGGCAACTGACAAGTGGAAAAACGAATCGCAACAAAATTTTAAGTTGAAGTTTTACGGGCAGGTTTTCAAATTGAATAAGTACATTAACAATCAGCCCGTAAAACTTCAAGTTAAAATTTTGTTGTGATTCGTTTTTCCATTTGTCAGTTGCCATTCGTTTTTCCACTTGTCCGTTGCGATTCGTTTTTCCACTTGTCCGTTGAAGTTTCACTTCTACTATGTGTCCCAGCACACATTTCGTTTTTTTTTCGCAGTTTTACTGCAAATTATGTTTTGGTTAGGTTAGGTACATTTTAAGTGATTTTAATGAATGCATTTTTTATTTAAACATATTTTATTTTATCAAACAAAAAAACTGAATTAAATCCGGAACCAAAAAAAACATCCATTTTTCTTTCTCTCCCTCCGCCGCTATATATCGTCTACCCCCTCCACGCGGCCGTAACGCTTTTTCGTGAGAGAAAAATCCTAATATATAGAAGAAGATATATATATCTATCTTCTATATATAGAATTTTCACCATCATCATCATCATCATCATCATCATCATCATCAGCCTTTCAATCCCTCCGCCGCTGCCGTCTCTCGCCAAGCGATATATTGTCTACCCCCTCCATGCGGCCGTAACGTTTTTTCGTGACTAAAAATTCCTAATACCCCCCGTCTATACAGAAGTTTCACTTCAAAAAACGTATCCAAGGTTCCTTGTTTTTATTTCTCACTTAGATACCTTAGAATCACCATCGCCCGCTTCATTCAAGACCTTGTTATGTATTTTTGTTTTATAAAATCATGGTTATGAATGTTGTCCAGCTAGCAAATCATTAGTGTCCTACACATTTCATTCGCGATTAAAGAATTTCATTTGTGTAAAAACTTATTCATTCGTGTTTCTATTTTTTTGGTTTTCTTCTATTTTTAACAAGATGCGCCCTGTATTTTTACATAGTATGTGTATAACTTCATTATAGCAAACGTTAAATACCATCAGATAACAATAAAACGGGGGTTTACAAAAATCGTCAAAAATGTGTCATTTTAATTCGAAACATGAAATCGACCCTATTACTGACTACTCACCGATAGATGGCCTGATGGCCTATTTTTCTTATTTTAAATTGCTCTTATTTCATGTAATTATGTAATTTATCTATGAAATAACTAACATTTTAGAATTTAAAATGAATTGAAACAATGTGTTTATTATTTTCGTCATAATATGCATTGATAATGTAAAAACATGTTATCGGTGAGAAGTGATTAGTATGCATCTTTTCGACGACAGATGTCCCGAGCAACAATTTGGCGAAGAAACGAGAAAATGCATGTTTTAAAATTGAAAATATAAATATATGTGACTTACATGTAAAATGTTATACCATCAATATGTTTTAGTTTTGATCCTGAACAATTTTTACATCCAACAACAGCGCACTTCATTGTTAAAACAAGAAAAATATTCAAAATCCTCTCAAAATCTATTTAAATCGAAGAGAACCGAACGCAGTGATGATTCACTTGAAATTAAGCATTGCGGCTCCGCCCACTGTGACGTCATGACCAAATTGAAGGCGCATGACCAAATTGCCTTGCAGCACCTCCGCTCCCTTCTTTTCTCCATGTTTCCACCTCTTCAGTAGGTTAAATGAGATTTTTAAAACCGAGAAATCAGAGCTTATCTTTGTTTTGAAAACAGTTAACTCGCAGTAATACAGCGAGCTGTTGGCAACCGTAAAAAACTAACACAAGCTACATTATTTTACTCGATTTCCTTTGTTTTAAATTGTTGTCTAGGTTCTCATGTGGTCTGCTACGTGGCCTAAAGAAGTACAGAATCTGGCAGAGGAGTTCCTGCACGACTACATCCAGATCAACATTGGTTCTCTGAGCCTGTCTGCGAACCACAACATCCTGCAGATCGTAGATGTGTGTGAGGAATGGGAGAAGAATGATAAGCTTATTACTCTGCTCACTGAGATATCTTCTGAGGAGGAGACCAAGACCATCATATTTGCCGAGACTAAAAGAAGGGTAAGTTTTTATACTGCTGTCTTTAATATGTATGTCAAACAACTTGTTAGTTTTGAAGATGTATTGCCAGACCTATACAGTGTTGAGTTGAATATTACTAAAATAAGCACTTCCTCAAAATGTTAAAATTAAAACGAAAGTTAAATTTTACATTTAGTCTAAGTGAAGTTTAGATATAGAACTAGTACTTGTTAATTATTTTTTCTTTTATATCTTTAACTAGTATAGTCCAGCCCCTCAAATAGTGGCGGTATACCGAAACGGCAGCAGAATAAAGGAGTTTAATGTTTAAATGTTATTAAAGGTACTACTCGGACAGATAAAGAATGTGATTGAAAATAGCGGTAGTTGTATTTGCCTATCGCTCACACGTACGGTATTCTGTGAGTGAGAGGAACTTAAAACAATAGAGTTGCCGCCATTTTCAATCCCATTATTTATCTGCACGAGTAGTAAAATTATATGAAATGACAATATTGCTTGTGCGTGTATGTTAGTGGCGACGTCGTTTGTTTTCGGGGCCGCATCGTTTGTTTTAGAGGTCGCATCTTTTGAATCAATTCGACCGCACACGCCTCGCAGTAAAGGGCGCCACTATTTTAACGGATGGACTTTACCTACTTAATGTAATTTTTTTCTTCGAATCATGTAGCCTTAGCACGAATAATTTTGACGTATCGAAACGTTTTGAGTAAAAATTACAACAGTTCTATTAAGTTTTTATAAAATTTTACGCACCATGCATACTTTTTATCATACAGAGATATGGATAAAATCTTCAAGTTGATGAATATTATGTCTCAAATGAGTATTTCAGATGCAAAGTTCAATTACATTTAAATTTTGATGTGTCAAAATGGTTCTAAAGGTGTTCCCACACCGGTTTTTACAAATGTTTGTAAACATTTAGAAACATCCGGTGTGGGAGCAGTTTGCATAGTTTTTCCACTGTTTATAAATGTTGACAAACGTTTGTAAACACCGGTGTGGGAGCACCTGTACTCGGGCTACAGTTCGGATACCAAAATTCCTCATGCTCGTTTATATGAAGGTCGATGAAATAACAAAAACGATCAACCGCGCGGGTTGGCGAGCGCTCGCTATTCACGGAGACAAGAACCAGCAAGACAGGGACTATGTCCTGAACCAGTTCCGCATGTCCAACGGGGGCATCCTCGTCGCCACCGACGTAGCCGCGCGAGGCCTCGGTAAGTACTCGCAGAACATCCCGCGACAAAAATAGCCGTATGGTAGGGTATCTTAAGATTTCATGGAAATATTGTGACAGTGAAAATGTTTAGAGCTGATATTAATGTCTGAATACATTCAGTAATATTATAATTACAGTCAAATATGTCAGATATTACTAGCACTATTCGCTTTCTAAAAGTTGCAAAAAAAGAACCAATCATTATTGAGTCACTGTAAGTTGCCCAGAAGTTACTATCTTATGTTTGTGCCACCGATCAAGTTATTTTAAAGTTTATATGGTGGTGATAATTCCCGCCGACTGATGAGGGCATCAAACAAAAGATGAAATGACACAGTTGCGAGTACTGAATTGAAACAATTTTATGTATGAAGGTGGTATCTCGCACTGTACCACCGGGGTGCTGTTATGGTCTAAGAGATGTCAGGGGCGTAGAGGAGGTATATTGATGCCATTGCTAAATTATATTCATGAACAGTTGTTATGTGATGCAACTGTGAAAATAGGTTCCAGTATTCACGTTTTTTTTTGCACAAGTAACACGAAAAAAAAAACAAATTACAGTTTGAAAAGAAAAAAAAAATTTAGAACCTTTGCTAAGATTTTTTGCTATTTATCGTTATAAAAATATGGTATTAAATGCACTTGAGATAGTAAAAAGTGAATATTGGAACATGGCCATCAATTACTTGTAAACACAGCAATGGTACGGTGACACCGCTATATTCTCGGGCCACGATAACTATTATACTCTGATGGTAGATATTTATACTTAGGAATAATTTGAATATTTTTCTACAAAGAATGTATGTTTGTTTTAATGTTTTTTTTTCTCGTCAGTTTAAGATATTGTAAAAATCTACCACAGACCCAAACATCTTAGCCCGATAATAATAAAATAAATTTCCATGACTGACTCGGCATTATTCTCGATTGTTTTTCATTTCAGAGGCGCATGCGTGCAGTGTTAACGGCTAGACTATCGGTGTGTTGCTGACCTGACCAATACCTTGTTACCATATCGTAACGATCTATAAATGACAGTACACTGTCAGCGCACACTGTTTCAATATGAGCATGCTGCCTCTAATATTTATATGGGAATTGAGCATAACAATAAATATCATGGTCTTACATTAAGATATTTTTCGAATCAAAATTTTTGGGGGTTTCAAAATTGGCTCTGTATAGACATACAATCAAAATCAGTTTGAAAATTAAAGATAAAACTAACAAGTAAGACAATATTAGAGCAATACATGCTTGGTTATTTGTCATGAGAGATTTAATCGAAAGCCTTAAAGGCCTGCCCTACGCAACTGACAGCCGCGCGGTTAGAGGAGCTAACATAAGTCAGCACACCGACTCTTGGCCTGCACACTCCGGACTGACGGGCATAATACAGTTATTTCCAGTTTAGCCGCTACTGACGTGCCGACGACACACGAGAAGGTAAATACTATGTGTCTTTAACATTTGAGATGAGGGCTCTAGACAAAACTAACGAAGATGGTGGGATAGACATAATCTGGGTTTATGCAGTTCTAATGGTGAGTATTTTATGTGCCAACGGATTTAAAATGTCTTTTTCTTCCATTCTTCGTTGGTTGCAATTACTGGAAAAACCATTGAGGCATAATGTATTACAGTAGTACACATTTTATATGGCCCACCGATGTACCTGCGCAGATGAACAATTTAAATATGCAGGAAATTGGTTAACTTATCAGAAAGTACCATCGCTACGCGCCAAATAACTCAGCCGCTGCCGCTACAATTACTTGCAGTGTACGGAAGCGTGTGACCGAAATAGAAAAAGAAGGCACGGCAATCAATTTTAATACCTTATGGGCATTGCATAAGGTTGATTATATGTTTTACATGTTTCGGGAGTTTTCGTCAATCGTATTTTCGTGTCCGCGTGAACGAAGATTGTCGACGCGCCTTATCTTTTGTGTCATATCGTACGCATATTTTAAAGATTATGTTTTGAACATATTGATTAAAATCACTCGGACTTTTTCGAAGAAACATATTCTCGAGTTGTTAAAACAGCATCTTGATGCAAATGAAGGCATATTTAAGTAATTAAACTTAGCACCAAACACGTCACGTTGCGGCAAGCGGTCTGATACAGACTTAGTGAGTTAGAGTGCAGGCGCTCTAACGCGTGTTACAAATAATCGAGTTGAGGCGTCTTCTCTAGTACGAAGTGTACATAACATACATACATAATTAGCCCATTACTGTCCCACTGCTGGGTGCGGGCCTCTTCTCAGTATGAGAAGGTTAAGGGCTTAGCCCACCATGCTGACCTAGTGCGGGTTGGTGGACTACACACACCATCGAGAACTGTATGGAGCACTCTCAGGTGTGCAGATTTCCTCACGATGTTTTCCTTCACCGTTAAAGCAAGTGATAATCAAATTCTGATCTGCACAATAATCCGAAAAGTCAGAGGTGCAGGCCGGGAAATGAATGCGAAGTGTACAATATACCTCAATGCAAAAAAACTATTTTTTAAATAAATTAACTCTATATCTAAATTAATAGTGGTCCTTTGATACGAGCACTCATCTCAAACACCCGTTCTATAAGACCATAACATACATGAATTGTGTCGTTTTTAACATGAGTTGATACTAACACGACCGCTTCGACACAGATGTGGAAGACGTGAAGTTTGTGATAAACTATGATTATCCCAACAACTCGGAGGACTATGTGCATCGGATCGGTCGCACCGGTCGCTCGCGCAACACCGGCACCGCCTACACTCTCTTCACACCGAATAACTCTGCCAAGGTAAAAAATAAAATATGCTTTTAGATTACGTATTTTTCTTATTTCCAAAGTCTCGACCAAATTAAATGCCTCCTAAAACAAATTATGTATCCAATACCACAGACCAGTAAGCCTAAAGATTTCGCATAAACAAAGTTTAGGGCTGCGTTCAGTTATATCACCCGACGTCGTCCGTCGACGCTCCTTCTTCAACGTTCCTTGAGCGTTCGTTCGAGTTGAAAGACCAAAGTACGCTCTGGGCGTCGTCCGCCGTCGCCGGGCGATAATACTGAACGTACCCTAGCATGAGAACATAATCGTAAATATGTTGGCGGGGGACAGGGGGCGGAAGGCGCGTTATGATTTGGTGGTTTGATTGGTGACGGTTTCTTGCCGGTTCTTCTCCATATGACCCATAATTTGGAACCGTGCAACTAGAGCCTGACTTTTCAAAAGTGCCTGTACGTGGGACACTCAGAAAGTATTGCGAAACTAAAAAAAATTGTTCTATACGTACATATATTTTTATCAAATCTTTTCAAAGTACTTTCCACCAGCCTCTATACAAAGATTCATGCGCCTAAACCAGTTTTCAAAACACTTTTTCCAGTCCGCCGCAGACACCTCGTTTACAGCCTGCTCGAACGCAGCCAGCGCATCTTCCGGCGACGAAAATTGTATCCCTTTGAGCTGATTTTTTATTTTTGGGAATAAAAAGAAGTCACACGGTGCTAGATCAGGGCTGTAAGGAGGGTGACCCAGGAGTTTGACTGGCGTGCTGTCCAGGAAGTCCCTCGTTTTGAGTGCGGTGTGCGCAGGTGCATTGTCGTGGTGGAGCAGTAGCCCGCGGAGCCCTGTGTTTGGTCGCTTGTTGCATATAACAGAGAAAACTTCTGGCAAACATTTGGTAGTATACCATTCGGCATTAATGCTTCTTTGATCCCGTAAGGGAATTGATACCAAGTGGCCAGTCAAATTAAAAAAGCTAGCGATCAAAATCTTACCCCCGCTTCTAGATCGCTTCACTTTGGTAGGCGTTGGCTCATTTTGAAACACCCAAACAGTCGACTGGCGCTTGGTTTCTGGGTCGTATTGATAAATCCAGGACTCATCACCTGTAACGATGTCGTAAACACGCCGAGACGAGCCTGCTTCAAATTTGTTAAGCATATCACGGCACCATTCCACCCGGGCCTGCTTCTGAGCATCGGTGAGGTTGTGCGGCACCCAGCGTGATACTATCCTCCTCACGCGAAGATGGCTGTGTAGAATCTCGTGAACGCTTCCCGATCCAATCTTCAATATGTGTTGAATCTCCTGATATGTAATTCGCCTATTGTCTTGGATTAAATTTTTCACTGCTAGCACGTTTTCTTCGGTAACAGCCGTCAAAGGGCGACCGCTTCTTTCGTCATCCCCCAAAGTTGGTCGACCGCGCTTGAATTCGTTATACCAACGATACACGGTTGCCTTGGAAGGGCCTTCATCCATGAATGCCATTTGAAGTCTATCGTACGATTCATCCGGTTTCAGGCGACACTTGAAATCGTATAAAATCATAGCTCTAAAATGTTCCCGGCGCAGATCCATATTTCAGTGAGACACAATACTTTGAATTAACTCGCAAAAAATGTGGAGGGAAATTTTGAAATTGGAACTTACTTATTTTTACTTATAAATAATCATATTTTCGAAAAACATTATAACTGGCCAGTCTCCCATATATAAAAACTTTTTTTCGCAATACTTTCTGAGGGGCCTGGTAATTAGGTCTATTTGAAATAAAAATCATTTGAATTTGACGCTCGCTGACGGAGTACCGATTGGCGGCGGAGTGACTTCTATGCAGTGCTACTGCACAAGGTTGATCAACAGGGGTTTCCGGCAAATTGGCGTCTTTATTGGCTTAGGTCTGTGTACAATACATGAAATGTTAAATTGATTTTACCTTTAAATTGTAAATGAAATGGTTGCCATACTAGCACGCTGCTGATTTCTTAAAACATCATCCTCCGAGTCTTTTCACAATTATATTGGGGTCGGCTTCCAGTCTAGCCAGATGCGGCTGAATTTCTTAAAACAATCTGAAAGAAAGAAAGAAAGAAAAAAAAAAATTTATTTGCTTCAAAAGTGACGCACAAAATTACCAAAAAATTCAAGAACACAGAACAAATACAGGTACAGAGCCAAGAAGTGTGATAAGATATGCGTCACATCCGCGCAAAACGGCCACCGCTCAGCATATTGCTTTTATTTTTTATCTGAATAAAAAGTTAAATAATAAAAGTGATCCAATGGTGTGTTTCCAGGCGAAGGACCTGATGTGTGTGCTGCAAGAGGCTAATCAGGTGGTGAACCCCAAGCTGCTGGAGCTGGCGCAGTGTGGCATGGGGTTCAAGGGGAAGTACGGTAAGAGTACAATCTGTTTTTGCTTACTTGTCCTATTTAGTCAAGAATCTTGGCATGTTTTTTTAATGCAATTCGTATTATTATTATTAAAAGACACTTGAATTAGAAAACCGTCCTTACTGCTTACGAAATAAAAGCGCTGTCAATGTCAAACTGTTACCACTGACGTGCGGTCCACCGTACATGGAGGATATTCCAACAAGCCCTTACATAACTATTTTTATAACTTACTAAGGCTGCCGCAATTTCTGTATTGTATGAAAATGGATGAGACAATAAATAGTACATTACTGTCGAGGCCGGAAATGAAGCAATTGACGGACGAGTAATATTGGAGTGACTTTCGAAGTGATTTTAAAAGGACGAGGCGCCAGCACAGTCTTTTTTAACAAAACGAGGCCGTTAATTGCTATTTCGGCCGAGACTTGTATAGTACTTTTCTCTCATTTGCGAGGAAACAATACACAAATTAATTCAACAGTATCTAATTTTCATTCGCGCCAATTCGTCCGCGCGCGGTCTTGTTCGATTTTCAAAATTTTGTAGAAAAAAAATATGCGCATTCAGCCTTTACAATCTATACTATAATAAAACTGTAAAGGTCGAAAGTCTGTACATTGAGTTTTTTTTCGCGAAAACCGGCTAGGGGGACTAGAAATAAGCTATAGAACACGAATCAATCGTTTAAAAAATGTATGTCTGTCTGTCTGTTTGTTTGTTTGTTTGTTACCTCATCACGTGAAAACGGCTGAACGGATCGTAATGAAACTTAGCATTTGTATTGGTATTAGTCTAACTTAAAATATAGGGTATGTTTTATCTGAATCGGTTGAGTACATCCAGCGATACAGCTTGACCCCTCTATTGTATTAAGTTGCATACAAAGTAGAGGGCATGATTGTTGGTTGTATGCAGGTTGCAGGTTCCTAAAAATACAACTGGATTCTATTAGTATTATAGAAAATATAGAATAACATAACATAGCCCATCACTGTCCCGCTGCTGGGCATGGCCCTCTTCTTGGAATGAGAAGAGTTAAGGAACTGGATATTGTTAGTGTAATAGATTATCATAACATAATCAGCTCATTACCTACTGCCCCACTGCTGGGCACGGACCTCTTCTCGGAACGAGAAGAGTTAAGAAACTAGAAAATATAGAATAACATAACGTAGTCAACCCATTACTGTCCCACTACTGGGTATGGCCCTCTTCTCAAAATGAGAAGAGGTAATGAACTGGATATTATTAGTATTCTAGAATAACATAACATTACCAGCCCATTACAGTCCCACTGCTGGACACGGGCCTCTTCTCAGCATAAGAAGAGATGTGGTTAGTGTTATAGAATAACATAATCAGCCCAATTACTTCCCACTGCTGGGCACGAGCGTCTTCTCAGAATGAGGGAGTTTAGGGCTAATTCCATGAAATTCCATCACCTTAGCTGGTTGGTTGTAAAAACAAAATATAGTATGGTCGGTAAATAGTGTAATCGTCTGTGTAGGCGCTTATATGTATATATTTGAAGATATTGTGTTCATAATTATGACACGATGTTATTTTCCGACATCCACGCGGACGGATTCGCGGGCACAGCTAGTGATAAATATTTTGTACCTAAAAACACCGCTAATTTATATAAGTGTGTACTTAAAAACCTCGGTAGCATAATTTAAGAAATAAAAACTGTCCAGCAATTTCTATTATTGTCATGTTGGATCCGGCCTGTTATTTCGTTGCGTACGGAAAAGAGTCGATTGATGTAATCTTTTTTTTTTAATAATGAACCAATTTCCGAGCAAGTGGGAGAAAACATATATTATTTGCTTTTGTGCTACGTTTTTCAGGAGTCGTCGATTTGTGTTAAATGAAGAGAATCATTATTTCTATAGATACAGCATGTGTTATTTGTTTCCAGGCCGCAACCGCTACAATACCCGTGACCGCGACGAGAGCCAGGGCCGCTTCGACCGCGGACGCGGACGCGGAGGACGCGACGGCGGACGCGGACGCGACGGCGGGCGCGGACGCGGAGGCGCACCACGCTTCGGGGCAGAGCGCAGTCAGTACTCCTTGTGTTCTAACCCCCAAATACTCGAAACGCAATTCATTTTAAGTGACTCAAGTCTCATGTTGTCACTAGGTGCTTAAGTGGCACTTATGTCTTAAGTCTCACGTTGTCACTGTCACTCTATAGGTGCTTAAGTGACTCTTAAGTCTCATGTTGTCACTATAGGTGCTTAAGTAGCACTTATGTCTTAAGTCTCACGTTGTCACTGTCACTCTATAGGTGCTTAAGTGACTCTTAAGTCTTAAGTCTCACGTTGTCATTTATTTATTTTTATTTATTTATTTATTTTATTACAGTTTTGAAGATAGAGCAGGAACAAAAACGTTGGAAAAAACCCATGTTTTTTGAGGTTTCTTGTATGGGAACCCCCTTGGGTTTTAGACTATTTTTATTTGTAGTATTTGTCGTGATAGTAGTCGTAGTAGTAGTAAATAATGAAATTTAACTAGAAAACTTTCCCGTACTACTGTACTACGCGTCCGGGTTGACTAAGCACCTCGCGTACTAAAGGGAAAAAATGCAACATGACTAATAGTACTGAAGGTCATTCACGGTTATAGTTAAGTCACCGGAGGTAGTTGTGTATCGGATTTACGGGGCAGTTCGAATACGGGTACAAAATTTAATCTAACAACAATTACAAACAAATATAGTAATGTTTGAATCAAACATCAAAGTTATCTTCACACATCTTTTAAGTGTTACATTAATTTCTACATAAATTCATATTGTATAAGTTCTAGGGAATAACTCAATAGAACCACATAATATCTAATTAATTATATTCTATTACCTATGGCTAGCGAACTCAACTGGCAACCACGTTCACTCACTCGAAGTTAGCCGAATGATGCGCGACAATTCACGAATACCTAGTTTCGGCGGGGCCGATGGTTCGGCCAATTATTGGACGAAACTGAAACTGGCCGAAACTAGCCGGAACCGAACCTTCGGTCGGTCCTTATTTATTTGTGTACACATATATTTCTTCTCACACAGGTTCAAGATGGGACGAATCAAACAATGATTACGACAACAACCAATCTAGCTACAATACCCGTTCAAGCTACGCCAACCGTGATAACAGCAGAGACAACTTCAGGCAGGACAATGGCTTCCGCGGCAGGGGGCGCGGCCGCGGTGCCAGTGACGCCGCCCCCTCCTTCCAGGCCCCCCAGGCGGGGTACAACAACTTCAACCAGTCACAGAGCTTCAACGTGCCCCCTCCCACTAGCTACTACAACATGTACGCCCAGCCCCCTCCGCCGCCAGCCAATAAGTTCGCCGCTAAATAAAGTTTTTATTTAGAATAGGATCGACTAGATGTGATGTGAAATGAGTGTTCATAGAATTAGATGTGGGGCGCTTTTGATTTTAGATGCTGCAGCGCGACCGAGCGGAAATTAGTATAGTTACCGGCAAATAACTGTAACATGCGCAGTGATCGATTTTAACGATTCTAACCTTTATGTCATTACAGCTTAGAATCTATTTATATAAACCAATTCTTCGCGCACAATTCGAAGCAACTACAGTACAATCTCACTAATCTGGCACTATTAAAAACCAGAGGGTGCCGGATTATTTGAATGTTCGGATTACTGGATTATAGAGAAAAAAACATAAATTTTGAGGTTAAGACGACGAGGCGGCGCGGGGGCGGAGGGTGCCGGATTAATGGACGTATCGGTCTATTGAAGTGCCGGATTAGTGAGATTATACTGTAAATGGGAGCAGTAGATACAGTACAGTCTAACAAAGCAATTACTATCCAGGGTCGCTAGATATAGATAAAGCTTTATTTCTCGGGAAATTATTATAAAACGGTTTGATTAGGGTTTTGTATAAATACAGTTTTAACATTGTCCGTTATTAAAATTATATTTCACTCGTAAACATCCAATATTTTCTGAGAAAACTTCATTTATGTCTGGCGACCCTGGATACTAATTGCTTTGTTAGACTGTACCATCTTTGTTTAAGTTATGTCGGCTTTTTTACTCAACCACTTCCAGAGAAAACCATATACACAGAGTACATTATAATATGACCGTACCTTTTGCTATCTCGCTGGACAATCCGGATATATTAAAGTGTTTTATTCAATATTGGCAGAATCATTGTTGACACGATGGAGCCATAAACACTAAAATTAGAATTACTATACCTATTGTCAATGTGATGTGGAAAATTCAATACAAAGGAAATTATGAAAGGACCTTCGCACAGGAAGATAATAATTTTCTGCGCCATAGTCCTTGTGTGAGGGTCAAGACGTTTACTTCACGCTGTAAAAATCGCTCCAATCAGAAGCGTCCTTAGCTTTTAATATAGCTTTGAAATGGTAACACCAAAAAAGTTCCCTCCTATGAGTAATAACCAGAAACGAGTAGCATCGTTTCACTCACGTCAAGTTGTACAATGATAATAGTTATAATTTATATTCTTAAGTTTCTGTCATAGCGATGATTTGGAATCGGAACTATGAAGTTATAGATTCGATCATATCGTATTTTATATAGCAACAGATTTGTATACGTTTCGTCTCGAAAATCCGAGCTTCAATATAAAAAAATACGTTATTTACGTGTTTAATTATTAATTTAAAATGCAAAGAATTTTATTAATTAGGGTATAATACTTGTGACTTTAGATTGACATTTTAAATATTCCTTTCCTGCTTTCAAGTTTGTCTTGTATTACTTATTTCAATCACTAAAGTAAATTCCAATGAATTTGTAGTTAGACCTCAAATTTTACTGATCAAGATGTGTCTATAGCATGATACTTAGTAAAATTTAATTGTTTGTTCCTACAACAGCACATTATACCATAGCTCCTGCACTCGATAGATTATTTTTCTGAATTATGTAACATTCCTATATCGTGTAACTTTGTGACAGCATTATACTGGTATGTATGAATCGTACAACTCACTGAAAATAAAATTTAATCTAATGATATTGTTTTATTTCTTTTACCAACCCCTTTGACATGATACCTATAGACCAAATGTCACGAACAAAAAGAACATTGGCCTAATCATCGGTAAGAACAGCAGTGATAGCCTAGCGGTTGAACGCTTGCCTTCCATGCAGGAGGGTGTGAGTTCGATCCCGGCCCGCACCTCTGACTTTTCGAATTCATGTGCAGATTTATATTCGATTATCACTTGCTTTAATGGTGAAGGAAAAACATCGTGAGGAAACCTGCACACCTGAGAGTGCTCTCCATACAGTTCTCGATGGTGTGTGTAGTCCGCCAACCCGCACTAGGCCAGCGTGGTGGACTAAGGCCTTAGCCTTCTCATACTGAGAAGAGGCCCGTGCCCCGCAGTGGGACAGTAATGGGCTGGTTATGTTATGTTATCGGTAAGAAAAATGTAAGCGTTTAAGAATGTGATCTTCAATTCTTCAGTTATATAAGTAAATTTATTTTCTACGATTTTTCAGCACATTAACTTTTGCTGTAGAAGTCAGTTGAAAAAATAAGTACCAGCACTATAACCTGTCTTCGTTTTCGGAAGCGTTTCCCTTACACCCCCAGTATAACATTTTCGAACGTCGTTCATGGGGCCCCTTGAGCTTGGGGGCCCCGGGGCACTGCCCCGCCTAGCCCTACGGTAGCTACGCCACTGGGCTTTAATGATGTTGCGATTCCTCCATATTTTTCCGTCGTTATAGTTCTATCGCGTCGTTATTATTCGTAGATCGCAACAGTAAGATCATGCGTCGTTATGTACAGTCGACTGCATGGCAGTGGTAACACTTGAATTTTTTTTTAATAAATATTTTTGGGACATTTAACACAGCACCATCTAGTCCCAAAATAAACAGAGCTATGGGTACTAGACAATGGATATAATAATTATATACTTTTTTTTGTAAATACATACTTATAATACATAAGAAACACCCAGCTCAACACAAACACTTATATTTTCATCACACAAATATTCGTGTCCTGTGGGAATCGAACCCACGACCTCGTGATTAGCAGTCCAACCCTCGAACCACTAAACTACAGACGTCGTCAAAATATTAGAAAATCACCTTTATTGCTTATGAAATAAAGGCGCTGTCAATGTCAAACTGTTACCACTGACGTGCGGTCGACCGTACTAAGAACAGCATATCGCAATCATGCGATATCAGGCCGTCATCAACGCACACAGACTAGCATTTACCCCCAATGACCATATTAGGCGTCTATTGGGCTGTATGGTCGTTGATTTACCCAATAAAACAAAATATTTGTAGGTATTGACACATTTTTATTAAATTTTCATAGTGTATGCAGCAAGCAGTATTCCAGTAACAATAACTAAAAATAGGGTACTTATGTTAACCTTATTTTACCAAGAAGGTACAAAGTACTCTCATTTTTATGATACAAAGGAAGGATAATTATTATTTGTCATAACAAAGATCTTTGCTTAGCTTAACATTTAATGGAAAATTAAATAAAAACCACAAGTGTTGGTAAATTACATTTATTCCTACATAAATATAACAAAATGATTGCAACTTCCTAGAATCCTTGATAAAACTTCGAGAAACTGTCAACTATCACTGTAAACTGATATTATGATGACTGTTACAACTCCTGAAGCTGAATAAAGGTATTTAGTGTCCGGAATGTGCTGGCTTGTCGGGGTCAACATAGCCGAGCTGCTCATCTTCAGTGTGGGGCCAGAAGGTAGGCTTGTTGATGGGGTCGAGGGCTTCCTGTGGGTATGCATCACGGAAGTCTTCCATCGTCATCTGGTCGTATGGTAAGAGGGCCTTGACCTCACTGATCTGTTTCTGGTAGCTGGAACAAATAGGTTTAACAATTTGTAAAATAATTTGTTGATATTGGTTGATAGTACAATACTGTTGAGGAAGGAAGTATATCTTCATATTCTATTAATTATCTCTTAAAGGATTAAGTTCTAACTAAAAACAAAATGTCTTACATAAAAGCAATTGCCTAGCATTAAAGCATTGTTACTTAAAATATTTGTTTGTAGAAACAGTAGGCATCTTGTTTTAAATCTTGTAATGTTTGAAGCCAGGTAATACTTTATTGAATGGAGAATGTAAACACAGAAGAATCAGTTTATAACAACTTCATTTAAGATGACTAGCCTTTAGTGACGTAGATGTGACCTGTTTGGTTTTTATACAATCTTCCGTAGTTCGCTTTGTGCATTGTCTTGTTAGTACAATGTAAATTATCAGTCCCTTGACTGTCGCTACTACATCCAAATTCTACTGTAAGTCACATTATCAGTGTTTGACTGTATATCTATGAATGCAATCTCTGCAAATATTACTATTCCGCCTCCAAGTCAATCCTGTATGGCTAAGAACATAATAAGTACTTATAACATACTTGGCAATGCTGGTGTTAGATTCCTGGACGAAGGCATCAATAGCCTTCTTGACCTCAGCCCACTGAGCGTCAACCTGTGAAGACTGTGTATCAGCAGGATAGGGCACATTCAACGCTTCATACTGCTTCTGGAAGGTGTCAACCATGCCAGGCACGGGCACGGCATTCTTGTACACAGACCAGTTGATTTTTGGTGGCTCTGGTGGGTTAGCCAAAACTCTAGAACATAATTAAAAATAATATAATAACCAAAATCATCGGTGGAAAATTATGTAATCCATCGATCAAAACTAACCTTCGGAGGTAAGAGTCGGATCTAATTTTGAAGGCCGCAAGGTGTGCCTTCTGCTCGGCCGGGACCCTCTCGGCAAGGGCGGCCCAGTTTACGGAGCTTTGCGCAATCCTTTTCGCCATTTTCGGCGATTTTTTATTTCTTTAAATAATTACGGGACTGTCAGGAAGTGGTCGTCAACCAGAGACAATGTTTTTTTTTTTTAATTGATCGGTTTAAGTAAGCGGCTTTTTATTCGACAATTTGTCTATGCCAGCATAAACATGAGAATATGTATAATAAGTAGTAGATTTTTATTTTAGCTAAATAAGCTTAACCTGTAAAAAATTCTCTTCTCCATATATTCGTTTTTAATTTCTCAAAATCACAATTATAAAGTAAACTTATCAAGATAAACTTTAATACAGCCATCTGTCTTCGAATAGCGCAAACAATAATTCCCATTCATTTCTCATTCTACCGACTCTACTGTTTAACAGATGGCGTGCAATGTGTAATTACGAATTTCGATGTTTTGTATAGGTAAAAATGTTCTCCCAAAAATAATATTAAATACACAATAAGATAGACCAAACGCGGTAATTTGAAATGTAAACAATTATGCTTTATATTAATCGCTCTAAACTGCTTTGATATATAGCAGGGTTTTGATAATATTACATTAAAAAAATTAATAGATAGATTAGTATTCTTTATTCACTTTATTGTACACCAAATAGTGGCAACGTCATCTAACGAACTTCGGTAGCAAACTATATTGTAATATTTGTAATCCTCTACACCGAGTACTTTTTAAATCCTCTAATAGCACATTGCTCCGAGTGGTTTTCTTGCTAAATAAAATACGTTTGGTGTTCATTTTACTATGATATTAAGTAGTTGATTATTTTACTAATTTATTAGTTTTATTCTACACGTTGGCCCATTTCGTTGAGTGTCCTCTAAAATTAAAATCCATAAAATTAATAAAAACAATAATCAAATCTAAGGAAGAAATAAGAGGAAGGAAAGGAAGCTAAGGGAGATATGGGGTATACTATCCAATAGGGTCATAACAGGTAGGTACCTACCATAACACCCAGGTACAGTGAGAAATCTTTTCGGTGAACCACCATTTAGGTTAAAATCGCTTGCACTCAATGTTCGATGCCAGCGGTAGCTACGTGTAATGTAGCAGGATTCGTTCAAGGGATTTTGTCGATTAAATGTACCACCGCGAAGGATAGTGATTGTAAATTATATTTGACGTCTGTGATCTAATGGATCGAGTGTCGGCTTACTCATCACGAGGTCGTGTGTTCAATTCCCACAGGACACAAATACCATAGCCTCGTAAGGCCTAGCGACCTTCATATGTTCAGTAGTCGTTCAGACCCAAGCGAACTTTTTAAATCATCAAATATGGGCCCAACGATCTAAAAAAGGGACATCTTTGTTCAGCTTAATTTGCATTTGATGTCCGTTTTAGGTCGTTGGGCCGATTTAGGTAAATTCCAAATTGAAGTCTGGGCCGCGCAACTACTTGCCCCTATTTTTAGTAGGTACATTGGGTTGTCATTTATTTCGACCTAAATTTAGGTTGGGCCTTGCGAGGATAGTACAAGCTCAGCTTAGTTTGGGACTAGATGGTGCTGTGTAAAATGAATGTCACGAAAACATTTATATTTATTTACCTATTTTATTATTATTCTTTAACTTTTTACGCAGTTCTTTAAAGGAGGTAGGCATGGTAGATATATAAGATGAACTGTCTGTAATTTTTGTTTAAAATAAAATACATAGCAATTTTTATTGAATTTGCTTTTTCTTCTAGGGATAGAGTCCCAAGTGGGTGGCAGTTTACGAGTCGTAAACCACATGGGCAGAGGAAAATGTATTTTTACTGATTCATTGGAATACAGGATAATCTATAATCTCGTAACACAGATAATTGTTAAACATTAATAATTTGTTGATCTAGCTTCTAGCGCATTAGTCATTGTTATAGTCGCTTATGAAGGCAACCATAATGATGACTTTTATTAGAAAGAGGTGGACAATAAGCAAAACGAAAATATATTTTTATATAAATACATTTATTTTACCTTTGGTTCACTTATCATTTAACAAAAAAAAACTAATTACATGTTACAATAAATTATTTTAAAACAATATTTTCTATTTTTGTATCATTAAACATTGGTGTTAATTATTCCGATTAGATAATAGTAACTCTTTATGTAGCCAAAAATGTTTAATTAAATATTACAATCTTTACGTAGCCAAAAATGTTTAATTAAATATTACAATAATCTTCAACTCTAGCTATGTTTGACAGGTTATTTATCCTAATTGACTTTTACATATCAGTCTTCATAAGAACTATATTATTAAATATTTTGCTACTACAGAAGTATGACAATTATTTGCCGCGATCAACGAATCATAAGTTTTTTTTTACTAGCAGTATTTTAAGCAATCGCAAATCTTTTCATTTTTCATTACGAATAGTGAACCAGTACAAAAATGAGGTCATGTTTGCAGAGAAACATGTTTAAATTATTTATGAATCAAACTGTAATAAAAATCATAATTAAAATGGCTCTTCAATGAAATTCTTTGATCATAGTTTTTTTTATTAAACCTAGTAAAAAACTTAGTACTTTTCTGAAATAATTCCGATACGACAATAATTTCACATAGGTACTGGGTAAGTATCATTTTGCCCAGCAGTGGACGTCTTTCGGCTGATATTATGAAACATCATTTTACATTGACCTCATCAAACAATTGTCAGGTCTCATAGAGGCGACAAACCAAATTACAATCAACTCTTCATTTAGCACCTTCACCCAAACATATAGATTACAGAACTGGACATACAAAAAACTAAACATAATTTAAAATCTAAAGGAATGCATTCTTATGTTTAAATAATTATTTATAAGTATTTCCTAATCGTACAAAAGATTATTTATATAAAAATAAAGGTAATATTTTACTTTGGTTATGTTAAATGGTAAGCATCAATTATAAGATATTATAAAGTAGTTGCCATTGTTTTATATACATTTTTATAATTAATATTTACAGAAGGATTTAAAAGATTTAAACTGTCCACTCACTAACATATTGTTTAAATTATATTGGTAATTATTGTTTATTTGAATGATAGAATAAAATTAAGTAATCGGGATAGCCACACGTGTTAAACTCCATTGCACCTACCCTTATTTAAATCTGATCCTTTGTGAGCACAATCGTGACGGATGCTGTTTTTATTATAATAACAATTTGTAGTGAGCACAGTTTCTAGAACACAGATTTATTTTTGACAGCCAAAAAAATTGCAATCAACTTTTAATGACGGCGCTCTGTGTAATAATGAGATTCACAAACGTAAATGCAGAATTGGGTTAACACTATTTTAACAGACGTAGACGCAGTCTAAGCTTTATGACATGTCGTTGGGTACATACAGCAATAAAAATAAAACAAATACACCTACAGTGTACGTATGGAATATTTAGGATCGATTCTTGATAGGAATTTTATAGTGTAAACTGCAATTAAAATAGTTTCAAAAAACAGCAGTGCTGGACCCCTGCGATATTTTTTTAATTTGATTATCTATGAATGTCATTGTCTATGACGTATTTCCCGCTACTCGCCGGTAGATGTCACTGGTAAATCAAATTCATAAGTTGGCGGGCTTATCCTTCATATGATTTCGTTTTTCCACGTAATGTGGGGAGTTGGAGGAATGTCCCATAGTCCTGCTGCCCCAAGTTGTTCGTCTAGTTACGGCGTTGTTTTTGCAAAATTTTAGAAGATTTGCGTAAGCTGCGCGGTACTGTCGGTTGGTGGCGGCGTAGATGAGCGGGTTGACCACGCTGGAGGCCCAGGCCAGGATGGAGGCAATGATGTGCAGCCAGGGATACGTGATGCCGTCGTCCGCCACGTTCATGATCATGAGGGGGAGGAAGCAGGCCAGGAAACATAAGAAGATGGTCAACATTAGCGTCGTGAGGCGGGAGTCTTCTTCCTTTTCTCTTGCTGTTTGGCCGGATAATTTGCTGTGGACAACAAAGAGAGAATAATTATTTTATTATTTTTAACGCATTTACGCATGCGAAGCAGGTCCGCTATTCAGAACCACACGATAATCGGTTGTCGATCGATTCGGTTTGTTATCTCTTTTTCTCTCGTTGCGTGAATCATCAGACGAAACGGGACAACAAACCGAATCGGTCGACAACTGGTTATCGTGTGGTTCTGAATCGCCCTGCAGGTTCGAATCCTGCTCTTGAGCGATTTTTTCCTTTCACAATTTTTATCCAAAGGGAGAATATTTTAGAAACATTGTTTTTCACATTTTTTTTAAAGGAAAACTAAAAATAAAATGAAAAATGTGTGCGGCCAGGGGACCACCAGGAACGAAGATATCCTTAAAATTCATATTTTTTCTACCGGTTCTTTATAATGCTAAATTTCGCAACTATAACACAAGCATAGATGGCAGGAAACATCATGCGTCGTACCGGCCGTACCTACTGAGATACCACAGGGCCCAGATTCGATTCCCAGTAAAACATATAATATTTGTATGTTTTATATAATAGTTAAGTCACAGATATATTATAATACTATACTAGTATGTTAAGTGTAATTTTGACGTTACCCACCAGATGGAGCTTAAAGGTGAGGTCAGCTGACAACTCTATGTCCGTATATTCTATTCAATGTACTCTATGGGTATAACGCGAATCTTAGCGTGACGTGACGCTACATTTTCTCCCAAATCACACCTACCGCAAGCCCCATAAGGAAGTTCGTTCCAAAAATGGAATCAATTCAAAATGGAAATCTTTAGATTATTAGGTAATCATTTTATTTCGAATACCAGAAATGATGCAATATATCATCACCATAACATGCATTAAAAGAGCCTCCACGAGTGGCGATATTACCCCCAGTTTCCGAAAGGCTGGTCAACGCAAATATTTTCTAAACAGCTGTCAAATCTTAGGTCAGGCGTTGTGATTGGTTGTTAACATTTTTGCCGGCCAACAGTGGCGTAGCTATGTAACCAGCTATGGGCCCCGGGGCAAAAAGTTAAAAGTCGAACATTCTTTATTCTTCTTCTTCTATCGTGTTGACATGAGCTACATAATGATAATAGCTCATGTCGTGGGAAAAAGATTAGCCAGTCGGCAGGTTGGTAGCGGGGCTGACTGCCCAGGGTGCGCCGGACGATCATTTAGATATCGTCATTCGTGGAGGCTCTATTCAACTAGGATATTATATAAATTTTTCGAATGTCGTTCATGGGGCCAAGGGGCCCCTTAAGCTTGGGGGCCCCGGGGCACTGCCCCGCCTAGCCCTACGGTAGCTACGCCACTGCCGGCCAATCACCGGAGCTGACATGAGATTTGACAACAGATCAAATTGATCAACCTTCCAGAAACTAGGGGCTAATTGATCGTCCGGCGCACCCTGCTACCAACCTGCTGACTGGCAAATGTTTTCTTCCCACGGCATGAGCTATTGTCATTATGTAGCTCATGTCGACACGATTAAAGAATACCACCATAACATAAAACAAAATCAGTCCCACCACCGTATTAGTCACACTATAGTGACGTGTCGATCCTCACCCACATACACACCTGCGACCTTCCAGCTTCCTCTTGCTCTGCCTCACTCGCCAGTATATGCAGGAGTAGGACACAATAATCACGACGCATGGTAGGGCGAATCCGAACACGAAGAGGTACTTCTTGGGAGACTTGCCGTCCTTGGGGAGGATGGTGCAGGAAAAGGTACTGGGGTCGAGACCCAGCTGGCCCCACACGCCGAGCAGAGGTGGTACCTGGAAGGAGAGAATTTATTTATTAACATCGATTGGTTTCCAATTAATACTCATGTAGGTTGCAAGTAGCGATAGGACGAATCGTATTTTTTTCAACTCGAATCATTCTAGTTGAAGTGATCGTTGATTCGAATCACGATTCGAGTTGATTCGACTCCTGCTGCATCCTAATTTTAATAGAGAAGATGGTTGGCAGCTACCACCTGTTTGGAACCCAGTCCTAAAAATAATCAAGTCCCAAACAGCATGCAACACTGTAAAAGATAATGATATTGTGAGTGATTACTGCGTGCATCGAAACGATTTTAATTAATAATATTGTACGGTAGATTAAAATAATTTTTTAGAAATATTTGTAAAGACGCTTGTCATCTTAGTCTACCTGCGACCACGAAATGCTGCAAAGCTTTCGAAACGTCAGGGAAACCAATTTAAATAATATACGCGATTTAATCCGGTTAAACTTTGTTTTATTATAACGTATATAGTATTATATTATCTGTGCTATCACGTAGGTAACTAAGAAGTGTTGGAAAAAGCTGATATTTATTTTACTCTAAAAAATCATTGCTCTGGGAATATAAACCAGAAAGAAAGCAGTCGAGAGCGTTTGTATGGAGAAAAGACCACTCCGTGTTGTTTTATGAGCGATGAGCACTATAAGTATGTGACTAGATTATTTCAATATGCAGTCTACTGCCTTCCTACTAACGGCATGAATTAATATCCAATCTATCCACGATTTACCCTATTAGAGATAGAAATTTGACATATTTTGTATGGAGCTTATGTCAAATTCCTATCTCTAGTAGGGCAAATCGTGGATAGATCGGATATTAATTTTGGCCGTAAGGCAACATCGTCCTAATATTAACTACCTACTATCCAACAGGAGATGACAATATATAGATAAATTAATGGTTATAATCAGTGCCGTAACTAGCCTTTTATGCGCCCGGTGCGAGCTTCTATAACTGTACCCTTCATGACCCAAAACTTGGTCCTGGTCTTGTCATTTCTGCACCCTTCCAGGGTCTGCGCCCTGTGCCTGGGCACCGCTGTCACCGCCCTAGTTACGGTACTGGTTATAATAGGCATTTGCAAAACAATTAAAATTGCTAACAGAATCCTGTACCAAACTTGGTTTAGATCCCAACAACTGAAGTGACCGGTAAACTTTATACATTGCTATGTATAAAACCCTACAAAACAAAGAATATTTTAAAAACCCTACCATAATTCCCAACAAAACAATAAAGAATTTAAAACATCAATTGAATGCGGGTTCACATAAAACTGTTGAATAATTCAAAAGGGTGTTAAGTAGTATTAAAATGCAACACATTTGGACTCGTCAACTCGTAGCCCACGATTGGAATAAACTGCTGTTTCATGACTTGTATCAAAATTGTGGAGATATTTCAATTGACTATTTGATATATAGGGATATGTAGGCAAAGATTTAGAACTTAGTTTTCAGTGTTTTGTTGTGGTACAAATAAAAGATTACGGCGATTAGATAAACCAAAAGAATGAACTAGGTATTTATAATGTTAAAATTGATAAGTTGACTATTCTTGTCCATACGAAAAACATCACCGCTAAATGTTATACAATTTCGATGTTTTTTTTTCATGTTATCTACACCGTGAAAAATGATAGATTTTACGTTTTAGAAGTTTCGCAATATCTTCGTAGTTATTTTATGCACCTAAAATGACGAATTTTTGGCGTTGAGATTATGATGAAGAAAAGTAGTTTTTATTAGAATGTAAGATTTAGGGTGTGAAAACAGTCTTCCCTCGAAACAATAATTTCATCTAAAAAATTTGGTATAAAAAGCCAATATAGGTTGCCAAAACCTCGAGGCAGGCCATTCCAGCAGATTATTCAGATCAATTGCAACAATTTTGAATGCCTTGCGATTGCTGATGCTCGCTCAGTAAATCTGTGCTCGCGTCATGCATGCTCGTGAACGGGTGCCGTCTGTCGGGACAGGTCAGCTCCTACATACTATGGCAACTCTTTTTAGGTTTATTTCTAAAGGCAATATTCTCACTTTCAATCTTTTGTTTATTTCTGACATTAACCTACATTATACTGAATTTGATGTAATAAACAATTAACTATTTTAAAAAGAGTAGGTATATCCATGGAGTTTCTTGCCGGTTCTTTTCCATAGGACCCACAATTTAGAACCGTGCAACTATAGCCAGACGTTTCAAAAGTGCCTGTAATTAGGCCCTATGTGATATAAAAAAACATTTGAATTTGAAATCTTTACGAGCTCTACAAGGGATGACTACAATACATTCTCTTTTAAACAAATTCCACTGGTTACATCACAGGCCCATTAATTAGCAGCTCGTACTAGCACAGAGGATGTTAGCTAATTCAGGACAATCAACCGCTGGAAGTGCAACGAACTAATCTAGCAGAGCTTCCTTTACTGTTAAAAAGTTTATTTATTTGCCTGGCAATATGGTATGATGGTACCTACCAGTTATTTCAATGGCAGCGTTGTGTGTGTTCCATGAAACGGATAAAATATTATCTTTCTGATTCCGGTAATAATTTTATTTTGTTATTGTAGTAGGTAATGTAATAAAATGCGTTTGGTTTTGTTCCGGGTCCCTTTATTATTTATTACTGACTTCGAACAGATGGTTCGTAGATTTATTTTGTTTTAATTTCATCGTTTCGAATATTTTAGCATTTTTATTACAAATTGAAGAGCAGCTTTAGACGCCTTTTCGCTATCAAACACGTTTGATAAATAATCATCATCATCATCATCATTTCAGCCGAAAGACGTCCACTGCTGGACATAGGCCTCCCCCAAGCATGGCCACAACGACCGGTCCTATGCCTTCCGCAATCAGCGGATTCCCGCGACCTTCACCAGGTCGTCAGTCCACCTTGTGGGGGGCCTACCCACGCTGCGCCTTCGAGTACGCGGTCGCCACTCCAGAACTTTACTGCCCCATCGGCCATCCGTTCTGCGAGCAATGTGCCCCGCCCACTGCCACTTAAGTTTGTTAATTCTTCGGGCTATGTCGGTTACTTTCGTTCTCCTGCGAATCTCCTCGTTTCTGATTCGATCACGCAGGGACACTCCGAGCATAGCCCTCTCCATTGCCCTTTGAGTGACTTTGAGCCTTCTTATCAGGCCCATTGTGAGCGACCACGTTTTAGTACCGTAAGTAATTACTGGCAACACACACTGGTCAAAGACTTTCGTCTTGAGACACTGCGGTATTTTGGACGAGAAGATATTGCGTAGCTTCCCGAACGCTGCCCAACCGAGTCGGATTCGACGATTGACCTCTTTCTCGAAGTTGGACTTACCTAGCTGGACAGTTTGTCCAAGGTATACATAATCGTCAACAACTTCGAGTGTAGATTCTCCGATGTTTACGGGAATGGGTGCTATATGGGAATTCGACATAACCTTTGTCTTGTCCATATTAATTTTAAGACCCACTCTATCAGAAGCTCTACTGAGGTCATCGAGCATTGTACCGAGGTCCTCCATGGTCTCAGCCATGACTACTATGTCGTCGGCAAACCGAAGGTGAGTGATGTACTCGCCGTTAATGTTAATGCCTAGCCCCTTCCAGTCCAGAACCTTGAAGACATCCTCCAATGCAGCAGTGAACAGTTTCGGAGAGATCACATCTCCCTGTCTCACACCACGCTGCAGAAGGATAGGTTTCGAGGCTTGGTCCTGTAATCGGACTGACATAGTGGCGTTTTCATACAAAGACTTTAACACTTCGATGTACCGATAGTCAATCTGGCACCGTTGAAGAGACTGTAGTACCGCCCAAGTCTCGATCGAATCGAAGGCTTTCTCGTAGTCCACAAACGCTAAACAAAGAGGCAAGTTATACTCTTCGGTCTTCTGTATAACCTGCCGCAGCGTATGTATATGGTCTACGGTGCTAGAGCTTTCGGAAACCGGCTTGTTCGGGAGGCTGGAAGTCGTCAAACCTGCGCGAAAGTCGGTTCGTAATGACTCTCGAAAACAGCTTGTAGACATGGCTCAGAAGTGAGATGGGCCTATAATTCTTCAGTAGAGCATTATCGCCCTTTTTGAAGAAGAGTACCACCACACCTCTGCTCCATGCCTGTGGCGTTCTTCCCTCGAGAATGACGGAATCAAACAGCTTCTGAAGGGCCTAAATAAATAATAAATATAAATAAATAATTTTGGGACATTTTTTACACAGCACTACGTTAGTACTATTAGATATTCTGTGACAGCACCATCTAGTCCCAAACTAAGCAGAGCTTGTGCTATGGGTACTAGACAATGGATATAATACTTATATACTTATTTTTTAGTAAATACATACTTATAATATACCTATATAAGAAACACCCAGACCAACACCAACAAAAAAACTCAAACTAGATGGTGCTGTGTAAAAATGTTAAATTTTTTCATTTTATTTTGTTAGGTATTAAACACTTATGTTCATCACACAAATATTTGTGTCCTGTGGGAATCGAACCCACGACCTCGTGATCAGCAGTCCGACCCTCGAACCACTAGACCACAACACACAGTATAATTCTTCTGTAAGTGTGTTTTTCACCTAACTCCTCCTAAATGGCTGGACCGATTTTGATAATTTGTGTGTATATTTCAATGGGTTCCTGGATTGTTTGAAAAGAATTGGACCCGGTAGGTGGCGCTGCTGTCGGTATGTCACTGATCTTTTCCTAAACTAATAATTAAATAATCGATAAACGATAACCGATATCGATCTAATATAATCGATAAACTCTGAAACTACTGAACCGAATTTAATAGTGTTTTCACCATTAGCTTTTTTTATCAAAAAAGTAACATAGGGTATATTATATTTCAGTACGCGGGCGAAGCCGCGGGCAAAGTCTAGTTTTAAAGATTTGCAGCTCAACACGAAGTAGAAGTTCACCTTGCTTCTATTCCAGTTTTACATTTTCCTAGTGGCGTCAAATTTTTCCATAATGATAATAGTATATTGAACACTTTTTTTAAACGTTGAATTTAACAAATCTCGAGCACGAAGTTGATGAAAGCTCGCGTTGACTGATAGACTGATTTCTGTTTTGATTTCAATGTGATGCAATTGTTTTTGTTATCAAAATACCCAGAAAAACTGTTTAAACGCCCGCTAATGATTGATTGTAACCATTTGTTAAAATATTCTTGTATATTTTTTCGTTTGAGAGCGTAATGAGAGTGAAATCGCTTGTAATTTTAAGATAAAACCTCCTTACATGCATTCAGCGATGTAATAATACAATCGTACCAATGATTTTACATAAGTAATATCATTGAATCGTACTGAAATACTGAACATTGCAACATTTTCAATTGTTTACAGATTACAATATTTTTAGTATAGCTTCTCTTTTGGTCTGAGCTCTGAGGATAGCTCGTAATCGGTACTTAACAATCTGAAAAGGATAACAATACAACATATGATCACAGAATAAATATATGTACAATTTCAATAAGATGAAGCTACATCAAAAGAGATGGAAAGTGTGTCTACGTACCTACTTAGTTTGTTCATTTTTCTAAAGACTATTCACAATTCAGTTCTTAGAAATTCAACAACAATTCAAAGCAACATATTTCTGAAATTCGTATTGGCGGAGAGTAAGTATTTTAATGTCTTTGGCGGAAAGCAAGTCGTGCAGTGTTCAAGTAATTTACCAAGCGTGATGACTTGGGCATTAGTTATGTCTACAAGATCAATAAAATTGCAGTACAAAATCGAAAGCTGAATCTTGGATGTACTCACCATAAGTCCAAATGACACCAGCCAAATTAGCACTAGTTGTATCCAGATCTTTTTAGTGGTGTATATCTGCGAATACATATCGTAGTACGCGATCAGCGTGTATCTGAAACAAAAAGGGAAAAGATCAGCATCAAAACGAAATAATATCTGTATCTTAGCGAAGTATTCTGGACTTCGGTCCAACAATCTAGGTTATATTTACGGTTCAACTATTTATAACCAGAAATAGGTAAACAATCTAGGAGAGGAAATAAAAGAACCTCTCGACACGTGGGTTTTAAGATATTTGGAGCATTCCCGTTTTAGTGAAAGATTACTAAAATGGAATGGATATTAAAATAGGGAAATCAAGAAAGACCTTCCGCAAACATTGACATAATATTACTTGAACCAAGTGCAAAAAGCTGCTCTCATAAGCTTTCGTAGGTAGTTGGTTAGACATAATACGTTGATAACCTAGGTACAACATTATGAGTTCTATAAAAATATATAGTTGTACATTTTCCACCTCTCTGGATGGTTGCTGTTGCTATATATTATCAAAGCTATGAATCTAATCAACTTGTAGTAGGCATTCCCAAATGGCGGCTTTCTGATGCCGCCCTAAGAGAGGTCAGCGGGCGATAGATGATGGGGAGTCCATCGACCGCATTGCACGGCCCTCAAGCTGCGAAATGTTCTCTGAAGTGGGCGGCTGCGCTGGATCGGTCGCAAATGGTTTGCATTGCAGTTCTCGCGGCTGATCCACCTAAGGCAGGAGTGTCAGACTGGTTTTTTTACAGGGGCATTTACTAAATTTAGGGTGTGTCAGCGCGCCAGACTCAAAATAACTAAACACATACCTACTGAATTGGTAATATCAAAAATCTTGAGATCTGGATTCTGGTCGCGGGCTGCATCATTATGGCCCGAGGGCCGCATGGTCATTCATATCATGTTTGATATGAATGACCTAAGGCGAGAGTAGGCATAAGATAATGTTTTTAATGGGTACGAGCCCCACATAACCACACCGCCTCCCTGGGTGGTGTGACATGCGTCGGGTATTTTCTCCGCATTTCCGATGTTTCCGAAGTCCCTAATAGATTTCATACGCTCATTAAACATTGCGATTTGCATTCACACAATCTTTTAATTTAACAGCTTCGTTTCATCCTCGGACCCAGTGTCAACAACAGTGTCCCCACTTAAGTTGATAACATTTACTTTTCGCTTTCATAATGTAATCACCACTCCACAGCACTCAGCTTATCTGGCGTGGGAAAGCAAGCATGTTTGCTCCACGAGGCATGGATTAGATAACAATTTGTGGCTTAACGTGTTATTATAGTGTTTATGGAGGATTGATTTGGTTAAAATGGTGAAGGACGGTGGAAGCTGGCGGGTTCTTTTGAAATTATTTGACTACCGATAACTCCATTAAAAACTGGCAGTTGGCTTATAGGATCTAAACCTAGGTAATAATATTATTCGTAGATGTAAACAAAGTTAATAATATTATTCGTAGATGCAAACAAAGTTCATAATAATAATTTCTTAGGTTTTCGCGATCACTACACATTATAATAAAACAAAGTTTAACCGGATTAAATCGCGTATATTATTTAAATTGGTTAAACGTCAGGGAAACCAATTTAAATAATATACGCGATTTAATCCGGTTAAACTTTGTTTTATTATAAAGTTCATAATATTATTCGTAGATGTAAACCTAAGTAATAATATTATTCGTAGATGTAAACAAAGTTAATAATATTATTCGTAAATGTAAACAAAGTAAATAATATTATTCGTATGTAAAAAAAGGTTTAATATTATTCGTAGATCTATCTAAACAATATTAATTGAAGATAGTGACGGTTTATGCAAAGACTTGTTTGGCATCAATCAATCAACCCAGGCTATCATAGTACATTCTCCAAGGTTAGAGAGTTCTATCAATCAATCAACCCAGGCTATCATAGTACATTCTCCAAGGTGAGAATTCTAGATACGACAAACTTTGAGCTATTACAATAACAGGCCATAGATATACGTCAAGACAACTGTATTATTATAGCCTGCTTTGTTTACCGACACAATCCGATTACCCTGTTCATCCTACACAGCAATTACTTCAACAAATAGGAGTACACACATCAATAGCTTGTTTAAAAAGCCTTGCCTTTACATCTAAAAATGCAATAAACAAAACAAAAACGCACAGGCGAAGGCACAAGCGTGTATTGTGCACAGTGGGTTCTTTGTATGTCGGCTACTGACCCATCGGCTATGCGTTTATTTTTGTTTGGCTCGGGCCCTTTGCGAGCAGGCGCGGGACAGATGCGCATGCGCAGACACAGTAGTACCTACTACCTACTGAGTTGATGGATTAAAATTTGATCGTTTGGCAAGTATTGACGTCTAAAAAGTAATGTGAAAAGGTTTGGGTATCGATGTAGGAACAGGATAGGGGTGCGCCGATATATAATAGGAAGTGTGACATAACTAAAGTTTTACTGGTAATTCTGTAAGGGTATAAAAAGCCTGGGACACTTCCTAATTAGAATATTGTGTTGATATTTTGTGCTCTTTTGCTCGATGATTGGCCTTTGAGTTCTTTTTGGGAAATAAAATAACTATGAGCATTCAAGGCTATTCAGTGTGGTGCCAGATGTAAAGAATTGCACCACCCTATATCTTCTCATGGGTGTCATAAAAGGCGACTGAGGGATTCACCAGAGGATGGGCAGCAGCGTTCTCTGAGTATTTAATCAACCAACTGCGATCGCCAACCCGCCTCGCCTGCCAAGCGTGGTGATTATGGCATACCCCCCAACATATGCTTTGGGGCAGGCCTATGTCCAGCAGTGGACGTCTTTCGGCTGGAATGATGATGATTCAAGGCTATTCATTAATACACAAAAAAGTTGCAGACTGTTTGAAAGTTTTTTTTATAGTAGGTATAGGATGGCGATAGGAGCCGAAATACAATTACATGAGACTTTCCATCACAGATTACCTTCTTTCCATCTTTATGTCTCAGATTGGCGAACCGACTTGCGGTACCATTTAGGTAACAGCCTAGGTGGTATTGAAGTTGTTATGGGCAAAGGTAACCGCTTAACATCAGATGGGCCTTTAGCTCGTTTCGCCATCCTATACTATAAAAATAAAATCGCTACCGCCTGTGACTTATATTGCGAAATAAAGTTTGGGCATCTCAATCCATCTCTTGCATATGGTAATATAATAAATGGCAATAAAATCTGTGCGCAAGTGTTACGAATACGATGTAGGTCAGCAGATGCATCGGTGATCCACGCATACGTTGCCGAAAATGACGGACTAGGCTGCGCCTGCGACTGCGTCTGTGTTTATGTTTATATTCTACGTGTTGTAATTAAACGTAGTTTTTTTTTGTTATCAATAGATTTTGCGAGAGAAGCCCTGAAAAACTGTAATTTAATTTAATTTTGGACACTCACGTACGGCTGGTCTACTTTAAAGTCACACAGCGGGCTATTGAGGGCTATGCCGGAAGTTTCTTTGAAGGATCGGATCCGAAACGAGGTGATCCGACAGAGAACCAAAGTTGTCGACTTACGGCCAAAATTAATATACAAAGTAGGATTTCCACGTAACTTTGTATTAGGGAAACCTATTCTTGTACATTAACGGGCTGATTACATGTTGTTTCAAGTGTTTTGGCACAAAATACAGCTTATGATGATCGTAATATCCTGTACGTAAGAAGATACTAATATTAGTTGGTTAGCCAATTCGTGGCTGGTAGCTGGCGTAGTAAATCAAATATGATTGCACACTTTACCTGCTCCAAAACAATGCTGAAGTTATTAATAAATCTGGTAGTGTACTAAAAATGTGGAGGTGTGGTCTTTCATTGAATACACCTAGATATAATTACCTATGTAGGTATTAGTGGTATTTTTTCGTAGACTTACCCCCAGTTTCCAAAAGGCTGATCAAACGCAAAAATGAACTAATCAGCTGTCAAATCTCAGGTCTAGCGATGTGATTGGTTGTTGACATTTTTGCAGGCCAATCACAGAAGCTGACATTAGATTTGACAATAGATCAAATTGATCAGCCTTCCAGAAACTGGGGGTTAGTGTCTGTCCACGCTAACTCTGCAGTAGAATTATGGCAATACCGTAAACAATAACTATCATCATCATCATTTTAGCCGAAAGACGTCCACTGCTGGACATAGACCTGCCCCAAGCATCGTCACATCGACCGGTCCTGCGCCTTCCACATCCAGCGGATTCCCGCGACCTTCACCAGGTCGTCGGTCCACCTCACAGAAACATTACTTCCAAAATCTTTGGTCCACCTTGTGAGGGGTATATAGGCCTAAAAAAATCCTATCTCTAGTATCTGACTGCCTCGTTGGTCTAGTGGTCGCAAGCGCGACTGCTGAGCGTGAGGTCCTGGGTTCGATTCTCGGGTCGGGCAAAGTGTTATTGGGTTTTTCTTAGGAAATTCTCAGTAGCAGCCCGGAGTCTGGATTTGTGCCCGGTTAATGGCAATAGGCTCGCCCCCTATTACATGGGACTTACAACATAACTGGCGAAATGTGGGTGTACTGTACACCTCTGCCTACCCCTTCGGGGAAATACAGGCGTGATGTTATGTTATGTTATGTTATGTTATCTCTAGTAGGGCAAATCGTGCATAGATAGGACATTAATTTTGGCTGTTACGGACAAAATTTATATCCTATCTATCCACGATTTGCCCTACTAGAGTTAGAAATTTGACATAAAATGTATGGTTATGTCAAAATCGTGGATAGATAAGGTATTAATATTGGCCACTAGTCGGTAAGAGTCCGACATCCCAGGGCCACAGAACAAATAATAGACTTTTGAAGGATTCCATTTCGACGGGTTTGGGCTAAGCTTTGATGAGTCAATCAGTAAGTGAGTCAGGACTTTTCTTTTTATATGTATTGGTGGTAATGATTAGGTTTTCCTAAATAAAACACGGTTAGTTAGCAAATATCCAACTCGCAACATATTACATAATGGTTCAGCCAACGATGGATCGAATGTATTTCACTTTAGTTGTTTGGTGACCAAAATTAAAAATAGAGAACCAAATGTAAATTGAAACTAAGCCGAAAAGTTGTAGAATGGGCCTCAGACACGGAACTATACCATTCGGAAACTAATAGACCCAATTTCTGCATTTATTTTTGCCTCTATGTTTTTGGTAATTGTCCACCCTTCGACGCCGTATAGGAATATTGATAACACGTAGCATCGCCATCTAAGTTTCAAATTTATGTCTTTGTTTATAAATAACTTTTTCATCTTCATGAATGAACTTCTAGCGATCTCTATTCTGATACGTATTTCTCTATCTGGATCCCATTTTTCGTCAAGCGAACTATCTAAATATTTATATTGTTTAACTGTTTCGACTATGTTGCCGTTGATAGACAGCGAGCTCCTTTCCACCGCATTCTTGCTAATAATCATGTAATTGGTCTTCGATATGTTCATTTTCAGACCGTACTCTTCTACAACTGTGTTTAGACTGTCGAGCAATTACTACGGTCCTACGGTGCAAGCTAAATCCACAGATTAGTCATTTACTACATGTCAAATCTCTGGATAGTAAATGTCAAATCTGTGGCTAAATCTAAAGAGAACCACAGGATAATTATTTAAATAGAACTGCCTACATTGGTTTGCAGTTTCATAATTTTTTTCTTTCCTATCCAGCCATAGAAAGATCATGTTTACAGCATATCGTGATGTTTTCTAACTGTTCTCAGTGTGAATTACTGCAGTACTAACAACTCAATGGCGCAGCGTGCGCCTGCGTCACTACTAAGCCCGTTCAAACTCATTTCAGTTGACTTTTATGAGTTTCGCCAGTTTATGTAGGTGATACATTCCGTTTGGTTCATATATTATCTAGCTCAAATGGAGTTATAAGCTTAAAGTTGTTGTTTATTGCTGTTGCTGCCTTCTTTATACCTACAAACTTTACGGGAAGAACTAGATAGGTTAGATACTAGGTGACTTCAAATTATTATTATTATGAAGAGCCTGTACAGTCCCACTGCAGGGCAAAGGCCTCCCTACTCTCCTTCCACCTCAAATGGCATACTTTTATTATTTCTGCAGAATTTTCATCCAAAGGTTGAACGAAACTTATTAGGTGAAAATAAAAATAGTTTACATACAGAGGCCCTTGATTACTTGATAAAATATAATACATGCACCAGTTGGCCTGACACGCCTGAATTTTATTTTTATTTTTTTAGAAGTAGTTTCTATATTTGGTCACAAGTCATCATCCTCCTCGCCTTTTCCCAACCAATGTTGGGTTCGACTTCCAGTCTAACCAGATGCGGCTGAGCATCAGTATTTTACACGGAGCGACTGCCATCAGACTCCCGCAACCCAGTTACTGGGCAATACCGACATTCGGAGCTTAGACTTTCGGGCTTCTGACTACCCTTAACGACTGCCATAGATATTTGTATGGCAACTAGGACCGGCTGCTTAACGTGCTCCTGCTCTCCGAGACACGGAGGGGCCTCGATGTGCAATGAAATGGTCACCCATCCATGGACTGACAACGGCAAGTGTAGCATATTTGGTCAGAAGTATTTGCAAATTATATGCAATAGGCTATAATCACACTAATATTAAAAGTTTGCGAGTGTGTATGTAGTATGTTTGTTACTTCTTCAAACTGTAGCGGCTGAACGGATTTGGATGAAATTTGGCACACAGATAGACCATATCATGGATTAACGTATAGGCAACTTTTTATTCCGATAAGATAAACAGTTCCCGAAGGACGTGCGATAATTCGACATCCATGCGAGCGACTCCGAGGGCGCCCTTGTCTATACCACAGATAATATAATATCTACTATACTATACTAAACTATGCATATGGCTTTGGGGTATCAATCAGGATAACAGGCAAAGTATTCAGTAACGTAAGTCTGACACTCAGTCAGTCAGAGTTACAACATTCCTTAGGAACATAATTGCCAATAAACATGTTAATTTTTTCAGGATTGCTCGCTAATCTAAACATATAAATAAGATTGTTTGTTTTCATTAATCGTTTACAGCCCATTTACTTATAATTTACGTGTTAGACGCAAACAGCTGTTTTGAGAATATTTTCTAGTAAGTCTGTTTGTCTGATGTCATATCTGAAACTGTTGAAGTTTACCGATGTTGTTTACCAATAACTTGACAAACAACATTTATTGGTATCTTTAGAATAGTAAGATCATGAAGAAAATCTCTATCGCCATTCTAGCCATTCATCATCATCATCACCATCATCATCCTAGCCCGGTATCACCCACTGCTGGGTATTCGGCTTCCTTTAGTTTTTGCCAGTCTCTTCGATCTTGTACGTCCCTCATCCAGGTATTTCCTGTGGCTTTTGCGATATCATCAACCCAACGCGCTTTCGGACGGCCCGGGCTTCTCCAACCTGACCTTGGCCACCACTCGGTCAAAGATTTACTCCATCGGCCATCCCCACGCCGAGACAAAAGTCCAACCCAACTCCACTTTAGTTTAATCGCCCTATATCGCCGACGTCGTAGACTTTCGTCCGTCTAGCCGTTTACGCCTATTAGGGTACATTAAGGGCCCTGCATCGTAGTAACGTTTAGTTGTAGTAGATAGCAGAGCTCCTTGCGAAAGAGCTCGTCCAGGAAAGTACAACCACTCCGTTCCTATTTCTGCCACCAAACAGCAAACAGTTGCTTGCATTGCTGTGTTCGCTCACTGTGTGTTCCGGCGTGAAGGGTACTGGTGCCGGTGAAATTACAATCACATGAGATTATCCATCTTCATGTCTCAGCTGGACGAACGCTATTTGCAATACAATTTAGGCAACAGCCTAGGTGGTATTGCAATTGTTATGGGCAAAGGTTCAAATTAACTAAAGGCCCCTGCAAAACGCCCTTGGCGAAATCGCCATCTCTTTTTGTCATTCGTTTGCTTGGGTCTCCACAATTCTTCAATACTTTCGGCATACCCTAAGACCACCTCGCTCCTGTATTTGCTGACTGACTATCACTACTGGATTAGCTATTGTGCCGGAACCAGAGAATATCCTAGATCCTAGCTCCTAGCCTACTGTTGCTCTGAGATCCTAGCCTTCTGAAGACATGTCCAGGGTCGGCTTGCGACCAAAATTAATAACCTCCAGTAGGGCAAATCCACGATTTGCCCTACTGGAGATAGAAATTTGACCATACATTTTATGTCAAATTTCTATCTCTTGTAGGGCAAATGTTGGACAGATTAGGTTTATAATTTTGGCCGTTAAAGACGAATGACACTAGGGTAAATATCTGCAGTGTTAGTCTGTAAGAACTTCATATCTGAAACCGCAGTGAAAAGTAGTAAAAACAATACGAAAAAAAATAGATGTATACTGCAGATTCCGAAGTGAGTTCTTACGTAATAGCCACGCAGCACATACGAGCGAATTTCGAATTTTCCGATAGAGCTCATGGAGCAGAGTACCTATAAGCTTCAATATCTCGACACGAAAGTGTTACATATTTTTCTCTTGTGAATTATCCCAGAATACAGATGATGTAGATATTTGTAGAGTTAATTACATAGTTTTACTAAGTATTCACGCACCGCTGGTCATAATTATAAGTTATATCGTAGTTTCTAGTAGTTACATTCCGTAACAACAATTTCTACGCATCAAATCTACTGGAATCTGGCTGGAAATCTTGTTTAAAAAAAAAAAAAACATGCTGATTTTATTATGATTACTTTCCTATACACAGTTAACACAGTTCCTATACTAGACATTATAATTTATCAACGAAAACGCAACTAAATGGATAACACTTCCTCATACCTCATACGGCCAAAATTAATATCCTATCTATCCATCTATCCACGATTTGCCCTACTAAAGATAGAAATTTGACATAATTTGTATGGAGCTTATGTCAAATTTCTATCTATAGTAGGGCAAATCGTGGATAGATTGGATATTAATTTTGGCTGTTACAATATAATATCGGAATACTATATTAGTCAAAGAATTGTTTTTATTTTTTAACCGACGAAAAAAAGGAGGAGGTTCTCAATTCGACGCGTATCTTACGCATAACTTTTTACAGACTGGTCCGATTTTGATGATTCTTTTTTTATTGGATAGGGTATATCTCGAAGTTGGTCCCATTTTAATTTCAAAATCAAAATCCACCCCTAAAGGTAAGAAAACAGGGGATAAGTACTTGTTCACCCACTGAATTCTTACCTGTTAACCGATTCTGTTGAAACTTGGTACACATAAATGTAGTTCACATAATGGAGTGCACACTTCAACATAATGGATAATTGGAGTTAGATTTTAGCCAAGTTTTATCTATTCTCTTAATATAGTGTTAAAACAAGGGAATAACAATAAAAATAAAAACATATTAATGAATTAGATTAGCTGTTTATTACGTCCGAAGTCGTAAAACTCGAGTATAAGGAAGGGATAAGGATATTAGCCGATTTGCTAATGGATTGTTTAATGTGTCGCATGATCGCATCTATTATAAAAAGTAGGTAGAGTATTGACGCCGCATAAACAAAGTTATGCATGAGAACACAGTCGTAAAATGTTGGCGGGGACCGGGGGGCGGACGGCGCGTTATGATTGGTCGGCTCAAAATTTTAGTGGTATGATTCCGTATGATTGGTGCCGCTCGCTGGCGGACTGACGTCCTGATTGGCGGCGAGGCGTATGATATGCAGTGCTACTGCATATGCGTGGTGACCGGGGGTGTCCGGCTAGTTGGCGTCTAAGGCTTATTTATCTGTGATTGGAACATTTGCCACCGATAGAAAAAGGGGCGCAGGATGACCAATCAAACATCACAGCCTTTTATTGTCCACTTCATTCCTTGATCGACAGCTATTTTCCAAGGTATGTCACATCACCCAATTTTTTGACTTCCGCATCAAGTAAAAATAGTACCAATGACGTCTAGTCGTCTACCAACTATCAAGCTATATTATTTTACAAGCAGTAAAATAACTTTTTTTGCCCCCTATTACATGTGACTATAATATAACTGGCGAAATATGGGTGTACTATTACACCTCTGCGTACCCCTTCGGGAAATACAGGCGTGACGTTATATGTTATGTAACATACCTTTGTGGTAACTGTATCAATTTTATCGGCAATAAAATTACTTATTACAAGAAAAACACATCAAACTTATTTCGAGGAACGACCTCCAAACTCATATGAGCCACTACGAGTACCGTTAGAAGATGAAGTCGAGATAGTACTTACATGAAGTATATTCCAAGAAAATATTGGAATACATGTTGTAATTTTAATGGCTTCTTTCCCGAAAAGGGGTTATTGTACTCATCATTATGAACAACTTTTACAATGGGACCAACTATGAAATCGCGAAAAAAATATCAGGTGGTCCCTAAATTTTATCGATAGTGAATACAAATGTAGGCACCAACAGTTTTTTTTCGCGATTTCAGGGTTGGTCCCATAAATCCCGTAAAAGTTGTACATAATGATGAGTACAATGACCCCTTTTCGGGAATGAAGCCATTTAAATTTCAACATGTATACAACCGTTTTCTTAGCTTATACTAAATCTCTTAAGGGGTCATTGTACTCATCATTATGAACAACTTATCAGAAAATTTTAAAAACTTTTGAAAAAAATCAGCTGCCCTGCATTTGTGTTCACATAAACCGACAAAATATAAAAAGAAAGAAAGAAAAGAAAGGAAGAAAGATTTTATTTAGCACAGGACAGTGACAGCACAACAAATAACATTAAATAAAGTACTAAAATATATATAAGTAAAACATGAAGTTGCTGTCGGGTATGCCCATGCCAAAAGGGTCACCAACTCAGCATGTGCTGGCGTTGAAACGCCCAGCGCTGATTTTCAGTTGGCACCCTGCAGCGACACACGGACCGAGGAACTGTGTTTATAGATAATTATAAGAAAGTACATATATTGGTCTGGGGTAAAAAAAAAAATGAAAATATATAGGGACAACTGATATTTTTTTCGCGATTTCAGGGTTGGTTCCATAGTAATAATAACCAATAGGTAATCTGTGGTAAAAGCACTAAAAGTTGTGAGCTTGCGACATTTAATGAGGCAGTTTTTGTCCACAAATAAATTAGTGTTTAACAATATTAACAATTACATCAACACTCTTGTATTTATGCGTTACTGAAGGGATCCTTTAATTTAGCGGATAATAGTTTTTTTTTTGCCCTCATGATGACGCCGATAACTACCCAGAAAAAAACATCGAAAGAAAGGATTGAGTTGGTGAGTTGAGATTTTTTTTTTTTTTATGTTTATTTATGCCCTTTTTTCACATCTTGATGTTTGTACGGTCGACCGCACGTCGGTGGTAACACTTTGACATTAGCAGCATCTTTATTTCGTAAGCAGTAAGGGCGGTTTTCGAATTGAAGTGTTACCACTGTCATGCAGTCGACTGTACTAATAATGAAAAACCGGCCAAGAGCATGTCGGGCCATGCTCAGTATTATAGGGTTCCTTAAGTAGGTGTTACAAACAAATCAAATCGAATATTAATCATGGCTATTTTAGTTTTTGCAATAGACAGCAGCATTGGCGACTCAGATAGTGTTGTTAGAAGCCGCCGCTAGATGGCGCTATAAAGTGCCAAATGCAATAGACGGCAGCATTGGCGACTCAGAGAGTGTTGCTACTAGCCGCTAGATGGCGCTGTACAGCGCCAAATTTAAGAAGTTTGTCATTTCAATATAACACAAAGTTACTTTTTGTAATTTTTTTAATTAGAAAGTAGCTAAAGGAGCATTATTTGCTAAGATCGTTTTTCTCTATGGTCAATGACCTTTGAACTAGGACGTTTTAAGTATTTTTCAGTTTTCTGTCTATAACTCAAAAATTCATTATCAAATTATACTCGAAATAATTTTAAAAGAGAGTTTTTATAAAGGTCTATCAATGTGGAAGATTATAAGTTTCTACGTTGCATAGTTTAGAAATGGCTGGGGGGGGGGACACATTGCAAGCCACTTTGGCGGGCTATATTTCACAGATGGTACACCTGATAAAAAAGTTATGTATGAAACATTACCTTCATTTTAGTAGACCTATTCAATGATACCCCACACAAGGGGGTGCAGCGAAAAAAAAATTTCCATCCCCATTTCTCATGTATGGGCGCCACCCCTAAAATACGTAATCACGATTTTTTTATTTTTTTTTATTGAGATCTATATCTAGACTATTTTTTAGCAAAATTTCATTTACTTATGTTTATAACTGTAGAAGTTATTAAGCTGAAAGGATTAGGACAGACGGACAGACGGACAGACGAACGGACATGACGAAACTATAAGGGTTCCTTGTAGGACTACGGAACCCTAAAAAAAGGTGTTTTTTTTCGTAAAATGTAATTGTCAGCTGAGGATATGGATTACTATTGTGCCTTATCATTTATGGAATTGATTGCCTTTCAAATATTTTTCATGCCATTTCTTATTGAATAGTCATGCATCGTTATGGAATTAAAATATTATATTATGTACTAAACTTGTATCTTTTTCTTCCTTACGCCTTGTGGGATGGCGTACGAAATAAAAGGACCATAATTATTAAGATTTATTCTTAGTAGTTAACTCGTTCACTGAAGCTTAACTTTACAACATGGAAACTAATAAAAATAATTTCATGTTCGTCGCTTGAAGGTGAACGCTGCGCCTGCGCCTTTGCATCGCGCACGTACACTCGAGGACAGTTTAAATTGGTAACCACGCATTAATATTAATGCACCAGTATTATGGTAATGATTTAATCTGGGGGCTCAGGGCGGGTCGACGAACCGAATATATTGGTTCAAAATGACTACAATGGGATATTGATTGTGTGCCCAAAGTGCTGTCAAAATTGTCTTATTGTTTAAATTTCCTGGGAAGTAATTGCATAAACAAGTTTATCGAAACGAAAGTGACGTTTTGAGAACAGTATTACTTGTCGGTATCGGTTGTGTGTTTGTATATCACAATGTATATACTATAGAACGCACGTCATGCGTTTTATTCAAGCGTTTGTGGTGATATAAAAACATGAAATTGATGGATTGTAAGAAAACATTCTTAAAACCTCTTTCGTATCTCAAAAAGCTCCCCAGGGATTGTAAAAACATAAATAAAAGTAGAATTTGAGAACAATTTTATTGGTTCACGTGAATTTTGCACTAGTTCAATATCGAGCGAGCTATCACTGCTAGCCGGCTCCCATAAATAGAGCCGTGAATGAGGAGTATTTTTTTTCAGTGGCGTCAGTAAAGAGGTTTGTTTTACAACTGTACACGGCTGAGTGGTGGGATGGCGTGATAAATAACCCGTCGACATTTATAATCTGTTTCACGCCACCACTAAATGTATTTTTTACGATGCCCACGTAGAAAATCTATTTGGGAAATATCAGTGGCCGTCTACTAAAGTACATATTCTAATGTAACAATATAGTGTTAGATGCTGGTGTTTTTCCACTGCAGTCACAGACATTTTCTCTAGTCTGTAGTGGTTGTTCAAACGTAGTAAATTTTCCGTAGCTCTGTAGAGGCCTCCCGTTGGGATGTGTTTGATGTGGTACACCACTTCACAGAGAAAAATCCAAAGATATTTTTGTCAGCACGTGTTTTTCATCATGAAATACGTAGGTGGTAAATAATTTTTAGTTCCTGTTTATGTAGTAAATCTCCACTCGAATATTTTACTCAATTAATGGATCTATCACAGAATTGTGCGTAAATTCGATTTTTTATTGATACGAGAAATATAAAATATCAGCCTGACCAATACCTACGACAGTATCGATTGTATCCAATAAAAGTTGGCCATACACGCAAGGGTTTTCCTGCACACTGCCATAGAATATATACTAACGACAAGAAGGGATGTGTGCTCGTAAAATTGCTTGCGGCTATGTGTCCGGGTCGAGGCGAGCGCGGGGGCCGTGCGCGGTGCGCGGACTGTGGAACGGGCAGTCTGTCGGCTGCCCAGCCAAGGCACCGCATTGCTATTCTCTAAGGATACAGCCTTGCGTGCGACGCTACCGCAGCGTCGAAACCTTGATTTGGTATTCACTAAATTACGAAAAGCTACACTAGCGCTCAAGGCTGTGACAGCCGTGAGTGCGAGGAACTACTCGACGGCAGACAAATTGACACTTCTTCATACATTTTGGTATTCCGTAAACAGTGATGACAATTGTATTCATACGTTCGCTCAAGGTCACCGGCGAGCGAGCTCACACGTACGCGGAGTGTCACCGCTGACACTGCACAGTTTTGCCTGTACAGTTGAACTGTGTAGTCAAACAGTAGCGTGCATGTGATAAAAGTGTGCAGTAATTCCATCGACCATACAGCCCAATAGATGCCTAACGTTGAACAATCATCATTTATCATAATTTCAGCCGAAAGACGTCCACTGCTGGACTGGATATGCCATAATCGCCACGCTTGGCAGGCGGGTTGACAATCGCAGTTGGTTGTTTAATTACTCAGAGAACGCTGCTGCCCATCTTCTTGTGAATCCCTTACGGCCAAAATTAATATCCAATCTATCCACGATTTACCCTACTAGAGATAGAAATTTGACATATTTTGTATGGAGCTTATGTCAAATTTCTATCCCTAGTAGGGTAAATCGTAGATAGATTGGAAATTAATTTTGGCCATAAGTCGCCTTTTACGATACCCATGAGAAGAGAGAGGGTGGTGCAGTTCTTTACGTCCGGCACCACACGAAACAATGCGTTGAATATAATGCGTACAATAAATCCTTTCAACTAGCTGAGGAGGGGTACTGCAATCCGATTGGCCCTACCAAACCGGTTATTGGCTAATCACTAACGCGGCAGTTTTGACGGCTCACATAAGTGATCAAAAACTGATTTGAAGTTTTCAAGTGGCGAATAGTGGTGACCTACATTAGTGAAATTTCATAGATGTGTTGACAGACATCGGTCACCTGTTATGAGGCGTCCATAGGGTGTATGGTTGATGAGTAATTCCCACATATTATACTCCGATGTACTTGTACAGGTCAGCTGCACAGACAGTTGAACCTTGACACAGAGATCCTTGGACGAATAAGAGATCGGACAAAATTCTTGAGCATTTTTTAACTAAGCAGAATATATTTAAAACAATCTAAACTCAACTGTACGGATTTATATTCGATTATCACTTGCTTTAACGGTGAAGGAAAACATCGTGAGGAAACCTGCACACCAAAGAGTGCTCCATACAGTTCTCAATGGTGTGTGTAGTCCGCCAACCCGCACTAGGCCAGCGTGGTGGACTAAGGCCTTCGCCTTCTGGTACCGAGAAGAGGCCAGTGCCCAGCAGTGGGACAGTAATGGGCTGTTTGTGTATGTATAATGTATGTATGTAAACTCAACTCACCTATTAATAGTGATAGCCACCATGGAAAGCAGCGAGACTGCCTCATTCCCGTAGAATACGAAGGCGAACATCTGGCAGAGGCTGGGCCCGAGGCCCCAGTGCTGCTTAATGTACCGGTTGGCGGTGAGCGGCAGGTTGATGGAGCAGAACAGCAGGTCCGACACGCACAGCGAGAGCACGAACATGGTGGTCACGTGGCCGCGGAGCTTCGGGTGCATCAGCAGCGCCACTGTTGTTACTAGGTTACCTGGAATACGGAGAAGTGGGGTTATTGTAGGTTGAAGTTGGATCTAGGTTCCTGTTCAATATGGACACTTGAATACATCGAAGTGTTATTGGGTTTTTTCATTAGGAAATTCTCAGTAGCAGCCCGGAGTCTGGATTTGTGCCCGGTCAATGGCAATAGGCTCGCCCCCTATTACATGGGACTATAACATAACTGGCGAAATGTGGGTGTACTATTACACCTCTGCCTACCCTTTCGGGGAAATACAGGCGTGATGTTATGAATACATCGAACATACGACCCATAGATGCCTCATATCAGGCGACTGATGTCTGTCAAACAAATCTAAGAAATTTCGCTAATGTAGGTCGCCAATATTCGCTATTTGAAAACATCAATTCAGTTATGTGAGATAAAACTTCCGCGTTATTGATTAGCCAATAGCCGCCTTGTTAGCGCCAATCGGATTGCAGTGCAATTTATTGTACGCATTATATTCAACATTAGGCGTCTATTGGGCTGTATGGTCGATGTTTGAATAGGATAGAGCTTTATTTAAGTTAGGTATGAAAATAAATGATAAACCGCAAAAAATTTTGGTCGAGGTCATTATACATATAAGATTTTTATATGATGGCAAACAAGCTAAAGGAAAGGCCCACCTGATGTTACGTTACCTTTGCCCATAACAAATATCAACTGCAATACCACCTAGGCTGTTGCCTCAATGATACTGCAAACTATCATGTTCGCAAAACTGAGATATGAAAATGGAATGCCAATGTAATTTCACCGGCACATAAGCATCATCATCATCATTTCAGCTGAAAGACGTCCACTGCTGGACATACGCCTCCCCCACGAGGGGGGGAGATATGCCATAATCGCCACGCACTTGGCAGGCGAGTTGGCATTGACGTAATAAGCTGTAGCTGCATCTGCACAAATGTATGTATTTTTGTTTTTGTGGAAATAAACAAATAAATAAATGTGACAGTTTGTGAAGATGTTTGGATGTTTGGATGCTTGTTACTCAATCACGAAAGCTGAACGGATTTGGATGAAAGGACATTGCCCATTCTCTTAGGTGCTTTAGGCCCCTCAAAAAAAATTGCTATGTCACGGCGCTTTTAGTCTTATTTTCTAGACCAAGAATTATCTTTTATTATTCTGCAAACGGTTTTAATTTTTTCACCTTGGTTTAAGAGAAATCTATTTTTTTCCAACTCCATAACTGATTGATAAGTACGTTCTGTGCATCGTTGGGCGATATAACTGAACACACCCATAAGGACATCCAGACAATTTTTTTTTGCAATTTATTCATAACCATGGATACTTGTCCTTCAGTCGTAATCATTGAACATATTATACTTGTATCCTAGTAAAGTGATGGAAACTTTACTAGGTTTCTGAGGGGATGATGAGATAATACGAAAGTCATGTTTTTCAACTTTGTACCATTTATCCACACTTGTACACGTTAACGAGCACTTAACATTTAATAATCCACCATTATTACACATTAACACTCGAAGAAACACAAATTTTGAAAAATAATAAAAAATCCACAACAGGATCTTTACGAATTTTCCCGCCAACCTCGACATCCAGACATCATGTATGGTGTTGCAAGATATAATTATTTTGTTAATCGATATTCAAAATCGATTATGTACTTATTTTTTAAATAACATTAGATAAGCTTTTCAAGTTTTTGGGTGTATTAATTAATATCGATTTTATAAGTAATATTTCAGTTAATTTAAAATGATTATAACAATATTTACAATAAATGCATAGGTATTTAGCAAAGAATCATTTGGTTTTTCTGTACAAAAAGGTTTAAAAAATATGTTTAGCAATTTCTTTTGATTTGACGTCATATGAGTGATTTTTTATTATTTTTAACGGATTTACGCATGCGAACCGAAATCTAAAGATATAAATTGTGGAAAGATAAATTAAGAAATCAATCAATTAAGATAAGTCTAGTATAATGGCATCTGAAACACAATAAAAGTGAATTTATAGAAGTATCGATATTTAGAATCGATTCTAATTATTTGTTGAAATAGTCTGATATCTGGCAACATTTACGGTTGGTTTGAATGCAGGATATACTTACGATTCAGTTTAATACATATTTATTATGTTTTTTAATGCTAGGGTGAAAGAAACAATTTATAACACTATTTTGTACCCATGTTAGCAAATAAATAAAATTGAAATTGAAATTGAGAAATTCTAATAAAGAACAAATAAACATGAAAGAATAAAACATAATTTTTGAATAACATATAGTTTTGACATGGTGCCAAAAATGGGCCCATCCGTGGGCATTGTCCTTTGGCATACAGATAGAACGTGGCTGGGGGGGACTGGATGCGGAAGGCAGAGGACCGAGCGTTGTGGCGCATCTTGGGAGAGGCCTATGTCCAGCAGTGGACTGCGATAGGCTGAGTTGATTGATTGATTGATACAGATAGAACATATTCATAACCTGGATTAAAATACATATAGGCTACTTTTTATCCCGGGAAGATGAACAGTTCCAGAGGGATGCGCGATAAACACCATCCACGCGAGCGAAGCCGCGGGCATAGGCTAGTAACTTAGTAAGTAATAAATAATATGTACGTGGGACACTCAGAAAGTTTTGCGAAACTAAAAAAAAATGTTCTATACGTACATATATTTTTATCAAATCTTTTCAAAGTACTTTCCACCAGCCTCTATACAAAGATTCATGCGCCTAAACCAGTTTTCAAAACACTTTTTCCAGTCCGCCGCAGACACCTCGTTTACAGCCTGCTCGAACGCAGCCAGCGCATCTTCCGGCGACGAAAATTGTATCCCTTTGAGCTGATTTTTTATTTTTGGGAATAAAAAGAAGTCACACGGTGCTAGATCAGGGCTGTAAGGAGGGTGACCCAGGAGTTTGACTGGCGTGCTGTCCAGGAAGTCCCTCGTTTTGAGTGCGGTGTGCGCAGGTGCATTGTCGTGGTGGAGCAGTAGCCCGAGGAGCCCTGTGTTTGGTCGCTTGTTGCTTATAACAGAGAAAACTTCTGGCAAACATTTGGTAGTATACCATTCGGCATTAATGCTTCTTTGATCCCGTAAGGGAATTGATACCAAGTGGCCAGTCAAATTAAAAAAGCTAGCGATCAAAATCTTACCCCCGCTTCTAGATCGCTTCACTTTGGTAGGCGTTGGCTCATTTTGAAACACCCAAACAGTCGACTGGCGCTTGGTTTCTGGGTCGTATTGATAAATCCAGGACTCATCACCTGTAACGATGTCGTAAACACGCCGAGACGAGCCTGCTTCAAATTTGTTAAGCATATCACGGCACCATTCCACCCGGGCCTGCTTCTGAGCATCGGTGAGGTTGTGCGGCACCCAGCGTGATACTATCCTCCTCACGCGAAGATGGCTGTGTAGAATCTCGTGAACGCTTCCCGATCCAATCTTCAATATGTGTTGAATCTCCTGATATGTAATTCGCCTATTGTCTTGGATTAAATTTTTCACTGCTAGCACGTTTTCTTCGGTAACAGCCGTCAAAGGGCGACCGCTTCTTTCGTCATCCCCCAAAGTTGGTCGACCGCGCTTGAATTCGTTATACCAACGATACACGGTTGCCTTGGAAGGGCCTTCATCCATGAATGCCATTTGAAGTCTATCGTACGATTCATCCGGTTTCAGGCGACACTTGAAATCGTATAAAATCATAGCTCTAAAATGTTCCCGGCGCAGATCCATATTTCAGTGAGACACAATACTTTGAATTAACTCGCAAAAAATGTGGAGGGAAATTTTGAAATTGGAACTTACTTATGTTTACTTATAAATAATCATATTTTCGAAAAACATTATAACTGGCCAGTCTCCCATATATAAAAACTTTTTTTCGCAATACTTTCTGAGGGGCCTGGTATTATAGTTAACATAAAAGTGGCCGATTATTTAGATAAATACCGCTGGACCAGAAAACGCATCGTTCGCCGTAAGGAAAACCTAGCTGAACTACCTATGTATAATTAATAACTAACTGCATCCATTTTTGTGCACCCGCGTGTAAAAATTACGTTATATGTTGTTGGTTGTTATATCAATCACTGTACTCATCAATCGTACACAAAATGCACAGTAAAAACACAGAAGCATGCATGAAATGTATTGGTTTCTTAGCAAAATATACGAGAAACCTTGAGAATGTTACCTACGGAGACCGGCTCTCCCAGTCACGTAGGCAACCCCGAATTGCAGCTGATTATAATAACAAACAATTGGAAGAAGTATATAAAATATTTTTGCAGAGAAAGCTTTCTGTTTAGTTTCCATAACAAGAGAATATCTCGACGATTTTTGTCCGTCCGAATTACAGCCGAAATAAATGAATCAATAATCAATCTTTACCGACATCTTTACAGAAAGATTCATCAGATTATCAAAGATCAAACAAAAACAGATAGGTAATATTTTGAATCTTACTTGAAAAGCGGGCCAATTACCCATCCGCAGATTGAGATTGCTTGAAAAGACTGCATTGGATTAGGTGCAAAAACTCAGATAAGCTTTTGAAAATTTTAGATAAGATTGATGGTGGGTTTTGGCAGTGAAAACAAATGTTTATGTAGTGATAGCATAGGAACTCAGCTAGCACGAGGCCAGTGATCAAGCAAGTACAGTTACGGATCCAGTGAATAGAGCTACGACCATAAAATTAATACAATACAATACAATATCTATCAATCATTATCTATCCAAGATTTGCCCTACTAGATAAAGAAATTTGACATAAGTTGTGTGGAGCTTATGTCAAACTATCTCCAAACATGAACTGTTGAGGTAAATTAGAGGTAAACAATCTTGAGTGACGTGTATTTTATGTTTGTCTAATTAAGTTTGAGGAAAATTGATAAGTTTAATTATAAAATACAAATAGTAGGTACCTTATTCTTTACTGCACAACAGAAAATCAAAAAACAATCCAAAACATACTAGAAATGTCATGTACAAAGGCGAGCTTAACTCATCGAGTTTTCAATTTTCCGCAAATATATTTAGACAAAGATAAAATACTCTTAAATAAATGTCACTCAAGATTGTTTACCTTAAATTTAGCTAAACATTTTGAGTATTAGAGACAGTTTGACAATAAGCTCCATACAACTTATGTCAAATTTCTATAGGCCAAAATTAATTTCCAATCTATCCATCATTTGCCCTGCTAGAAAATATGTCAAATTTCTATCTCTAGTAGGGCAAATCGTGGATAGATTGGACTATTGGTCTTTGTCTTTGTGGATAGTGTGTCCTTCTGCAATAGGTAATTTATTAATTTTATATAAAGTAGAACAAGAAGAATTGCATATTTTTGCAAGTGTCAATGTAACCTAGAATCAAAAGTATTTGTACGCCCCCAGTGGCAAAACATTGTAGCTGCTACACCTACTATTTAAACACATTACATGCATGTGCTTTCACATTGTATTGTATACTCATGTTTTAAGCAAATACATTTTTCATTCATTCATAGATTTAACTTTTGGCTATTGGACTTTTCATCATAAATCTAGTAGGGCGTATCGTGGATAGACAGATTATTTATTCTGGCCGCAAGAGAGGATCCTTTGTGAATACATTTTGGTGTGATAAGCCCCGCCCTTGGCTAGCTTACTGGCTTCATGTCAGCTGAGTTAGTCATACCAGACGAAAGAGGAAGTAGCTGTTAGCTCATCATTACTCAGATTATCAACAAGCGAACCTGGATCGATAGTGTTGTATGATGTTTTGTTACCTACTGCATACAATATTGTTGATGTTTAGCAAATAATCGCGTGGAGATGAATGAAAAAGCATACCTACTATACTTTCTTGCAAAATTCACTCATAATGCAAAAAAGTTTTCAGGCTTTATTGAAGCTTATGGTCGTTTTAAATTTTCTTTTGATAACGTTATCTTTTTATAAAGTTGCATACTTACATATATATTATCACGTCTGTTTCGATATTGACACAACTTTGCTTCATCTATGTTCATTAATCTCTTCATGCATGCTCGAGCGAGCATTTAAGAGCACTCTAAACCGTTTAGAGTGGTCTTATGCTCTTAACCTGGCCATTTTTGAGAACGTCCGTGATTTGGTTGCGGTACGTTCGCCGAAGTAGTCCCCTTCCAACTTTCCCATCTACACTAGCTTCGTATACCTGTTTCGTCAATCTCCTATCGTCCATCCTCTCTACATTACCAAACTATCTTTCTCAATCCTTGTTCTACATCTTCTTTCACTCCACAACGCTCTCATATCACGCTATTTCTCACTCCTTTATTCCCTTTTACTTCGTAAAGGTAAAGTCAACAATGTACTATTTCTATCCAGCTGTGCATAAAGAATTGAATAAATAAATAAATAATATTATAAAGAGGAAAGATTTGTATTTTTGTGTGTATGTTTGTAATGAATAAACTCAAAAACTACTGTGCCGATTTAAAAAAAAAACACCATTAGAAAGCTACATTCACCCTGAGTAACATAGGCTATATTTTCATGTCCACCCGTGCGAAGCCGGGACACTAGTAATAGATATAGTTAGAAAAAGGCTTTATAGGATTTTATTATAAAAAAAATGTGTATCTCGATCAGAGACATGACATTTACCGCCGGTAGAAGATCTCGATCGAATCCTGTAACGACCAAAATTAATATCCAACCTATCCGCGATTTGCCCTACTGGAGATGGAAATTTGACATTAGCTCCATACTAAATATGTCAAATTTCTATCTCTAGTAGGGTAAATCGTTTGGAATTCCTCTGCAACACTCACACGCTATTCCTTAGGTCATCAAATAATTTAAGGCTGAAAATGCCAATGCATTCCACAACATTTTTTGACAAATCCTTTACGGTTCAGGCTGCTCGTTTGTGGAATGCATTGCCAGTGCCTATTAGAAGAGCGCAATCGCTGCCAGTGTTTAAGAGGCTTGTGAAGGAGCATTATTTGTCGCTATGAACATGTTTCTTCTCCTGTATGTGGTCGTTTTTAATTACTTTACCGTTGCTTATTATTTATATGTATATATGCATATAGTATTTATGTATTAGGATTTATAGAATATATTTTTGTTGTTATTTTATAGTAGTAGTATAGTATTTTATTTTATTACTAAATTATGTATCGAAATTGCACATCTGACAACCCCATTTTCTGTCCAGTTCATTCTTGTCCATCCTAAGGTTGCCTGGAAGAAATCGCTGATCGCGATAAGGCCGCCATTTGTACAATAGTTTAAATGCATATTCAATGTAATGTCTTTTATGGTGTACAATAAAGCATATATAAATAAATAAATAAATAAATCGTAGATAGATAGGATATTAATTTTGGCCGTAAAGCTCTTACGTATTTCAAACGTGATAAATAAATGTCAAACTTCAAGTCCAAAGCTTTCATTTTGGACGTTTACTTCACACCTCCACCTTCACTCGACACCTCCCTCAAAGCACTTAACAAAGTAAGTTAGGTATGTAAAGTGTCGTTCCCCCGCCGGTAAATCGTTGGGTTTTTCAAGTCCTTCAGAAGTTCAAAGAGTAAGTCTATCTTCTAATTAACTGATTGTAGTAACTTTATCTGAAGCTTATTTTCAATTTCTAAAAGCAAACACCACTTAACGAGCTAGTGGTGTGCCCTGACTCCGACTGTAAACAAATCGATTCGATTGATTGGCATGACTATGGGCATAACTCTCAAGCGCAACACGATCCAGTGGCCCCACTTAACGGAATTAAATCGATTCGCTATAATTTTAGAATCGATGTTTACGAGGGACCGTTTACACTTTAACGAGCTGTTGTACGAGACATACCAATGTTTAACCCTTTTTTTAGCGCAACTCAATTTAAAGTTGCCTCTTGAGTTTTACTTCACAACCTAAAATAAAATCTATATTTACCTACAACAGAACTGAACCAATTTTATTACGTACCTACATGGTACGTGATACGTAATACGTACGTACGTACGTGGATACGTAAAAAAAATGTTCCATTTGGTTTCATTGACTTTTCACCAAATTTTGAACTGACGACTGTAAAAGGCAGCTAAGAGCACCGGTGACAGAAAAGTACAGAAGCAAAAATTATTCTTATTAATTAATTAACTTGGACTAGAGAAATTAATGATAACAGAATAAGAAGAAAAAATATTAAGAACATAGAATGATGCCCTACAGAAGATATCTAGAATAATTATTATTTTATTGTTTTTAACGCATTTACGCATGCGAAGGGAAATCCCAAGATTTAAATTGTTGAATGAAAAAAGAAATTTAAAAAAAAAGTGAGCGATTTTTTATTTCCACAATTTAAATCTTTACACCTAGAACTTGGTCTATGACCTAGAATAGTCTGGATGCAGATAAAGTTAGAATCATGTTATACGGTCCTGTACTGCAATATTCTGAATAAATTGGCTGATTGACATTAATTCAAACTAGTTTTTCCAACACTTGACAGTACATATTTGCGCCATTGGTGAACTCAGCTTTGAGGCCCTTCGGTGTGGTCCTAAAGGTCATCTGATCTCACGCAATACATCACATTGTTTGACACACGTCACAGAAAGTGTATGTCACGGAGCACGGAGTCACGGTATCATCAAGACTTGTCACATCACAGCCTTACGAGTGGTGAATGTAATGTCCATACAACTTACGTCAAATTTCTATCCGTTAGTAGGGAAAATCGTGGATAGATAGGTTATTAATTTTGGCTGTTAATGAACTTTATGTGGGCTATGTTTTTATGCTGGACGTGTGTGGAGCTACTTTTACGTACAGTCACCTGCATGACAGTGGTAACACGTCAGTTCGATAACCACCCTTACTGCTTACGAAATAAAGATGCTGCTAATGTCAAAGTGTTACCACCGACGTGCGGTCGACCGTACGTGGCTCATCCAATGTAAATTGTACTGTTTGATCGTTGTAGGTCATAGATATCCATACGGTCAAAATTAATATCCTATCTATCCACGATTTGCCTTACTAGCGATAGATTATTAAGACGCTGACAACAGCCAAATACCCCAAATAGGCTTCTTTTAAAAACATTTTTAGCTGTATCTATTCAGTTTGTGGCATTGAAAAAAATATATGTTAATCTTGATCGTATTTTCTGAAACTGTATTGTGCCCAAAACACGTTTTCTTGAAGTTTTCTCGATAGAAAATAATTGTAAACTAACCTCTTAAAACATGCTTAAAAAAGCAAAGCAAACAATCTCTATTATTTACTAAATATTATAAATAAAATTAAGAAAAAATTTGAGAAAGACAATAATCTAAACATTTGTTGTTTCTGTTTTTCAAATAAGCTTTTAGTTTTTTATTAAAAAAATATATTGTTAATTTTCATTCAAATTGAGCGGCGTATCCGACGTCCCTCGGCTCTTTGCCTCTCTTTCAGTTCTGTACGAAACGACAGTGACCGCAGAGGTCTGTTTTTTTAGGTGTTGTCAGCCTCTTAACATTATTTGTATGAAGCCTTATGTCAAATTTCTATCTCTAGTCGGGCAAATCGTGGATAGGACACAATTTATTATAGTCGTTAGTTGGTTTATCTCAGGCTCTTCCGGACATGAGGATTCTTAATTTTGTCTCTTACTTCGTCGTTTGCAATTCAGGGTCCATCGTTTGAAATTGTTGTACCTACTACCTATTGCTTACAATGTTACTAGTTACATAAAACATTTTCTTTCTTAGTGTTATATTATGATTAATGAATATGCAATGGATGTTTACAAGGATTTTAATTTCCTGTGACGTAATAAATGATCGTGGTAGGGAGGCTCGCGGTCAGCAATATATTTACTCGGATATAATTTTCCTGTGATGTTATAAAAATCTGATACCTATTAATACAAAAATATTAAGTCATCGCAATTTACTACAGGAATGGTGTTTTAATTTATTGATTAATATAATAAGTAATCATTAAATCCAGGTTTTTATTGAGTTATCATTAGTCATCAGTTAATTACATGAAGCAATCATGACAACACCTACGTTGCCGAATAATTACAACAGAACGTTATGTTATGTCATTGCATATGTATACGAGTAGGAAAGAAGGTTAAGGTCCTTACCTTTAACTCTTTGTCTTGATTTTTGGACATAAAGGTATTATACGTCAGTATAGAAATGTCTTTGTTTTTGGATTAGTCAGATTTTTCTGCTTGTAACTTTATGATATTATCGTCTAACGGCCAATCAATCCACGATTTGCCCTACTAGAGATAGAAATTTGATAAAGCTCGATACAACTTATGTCAAATTATTATCTCTAATAGGGAAAATCGCCACGTGGTTAGATAGGATCTTAGATTATATTAATTTGGCCGTAAAAGTTATAGCAGCAAATAACTCGAAATGGCTTCGATGAAGTATTCTAAGGTTTAGATTCGTCTCTGAATGTAAGCCTTAGGTCCATCCTCGGTCTTATAAAACAAAGAATGCTTCTGATCGTTAGTTTTATTCTTAAATGATTGAGTAACAACTAAACAAACAAACAAACTTTCTGATGTATGCATCATCAATCATCATACTTACATAATTCTCATGCATAAATATCAAACAGTAATTAACACTTATGAAGAGTTTTTATCGCAGTTCTTTATGGGTAAGTTCAATAGCCCGGACTGGACGCAATAACTCATTGCCTTGCAAATTTCTTAGTTTTACATAAGTACCAAATTACATACATCTAGTTTCGGAACTATCATTTTATGTAAATGAATGGGTCGGTAATTAAGTAATTAACGAAATTTTACAAGCCATAAATGGCGAGTTTCTCTTTTACTTTGTTACGGTATTTGTTACTTTCGCAAACTGTATGGTTATAGGTTATTTAGGGCATAATTTTCATATACCTATTAGTAATTATGTTTCGCCCATTTATTATGTAAGGCGCTATTACCCTTGAATGAAAAGTACAAAATGAAATGAAACCAAGTCACTCCATACTGACTTCACGAATAAGAAATCACAGTACACATAAACAGCTAAACAATACCATATTGGTAATACAGCAAAGTGTCTTGGCAAAACGCTTGACGCGAAGTTACGCTGGAGAACGCACGTCAAGAAGAAAAGAGAAGAGCTGGAAATACGGTGTATAAAAATGTACTGGCTCTTTGGCAGACATTGACCGTTGTCAGTACACAACAAAATATTATTATACAAACAAGTTATGCCAATATGGACATAATGGTATTCAGTTATGTGGGGCTGTACCAAACAAAGTAATCATCAAATCATCCAACGATTCCAAAACAAAGGGGCCTCGTCTATGCTCCCTGGTATATTATATTAGAAATTGCGGGGAATCTCCACCGGGACCTAGAAATGGACTCCGTGAACATAATGTTTGAAAATAATTAAAACATAAAATAATTTATAATATATTAACGTTGGCAACAATATTTTATTACCACAACTTTTATGTAGTGGCAACATTTTTTTCTGAGGGTTTCCATATTGGTCTGTGCTAACCGGTGTAACGATCTTGTAATTGTGAAATTTATAAATACAGTCTATTGCTTAAATTCAACCAGCATTTTTATTCTACATGCTGTGTGTGGTCCTTCGAACTTTCTTGTGCGTAGTGGAGTGTATAAATCGCGTATTCACGGGTTTGAGGTGGTCTGAACGTGGAGCCATTGTTCGTGTTCGACGCCGACGCCGGGCAAGTTTTGCGAGAAATCTATATTTTCTCTGCAAAGTATACGAAGAATCGCGAGGATTTCCGCGTATTTCACAGGAATACATCCAATTCAAGATCAGTTTCACTGTGGATTGTGAATTTGCAAACCTATTTTGCATCATACAGTTTTTGATTTTCACCCTCAACTTTATTATAAAATCGGTGCGCGGGAAACGGTTGTCGAGTTGCCACGGTACATCTATAATTGTCTGTGGTCTGAGTTCGCACTGTCGTTGTGTTGGTACTACTGCAGAGCTGTCACTTATCACACTGTCAGCTGTCAAGTGTCATCTGTCGTCGACGTCGGGATCGAGTTGATTGTAAACAAACTTCTACATAACCTGCAATTGTTAGACCGGTGTTTTTGGTTCAAATTGCGTGAGTTCGTAAATCAGTTTCGTTTTCGTCTGTGTTGTGCGGAATTCATCATGTCGGCAGCGGAGGATGTGATAAAAAAGTTGCGTCTCGCCCGAGCGCAACAAAAAGGTACAATCACTCGCATTGAAAATTTCATAAGTGATCCAATAAATATAGCGTCTGCGTCTATTGAGATGATACAAGCACGAATCGAAAAACTTAATACAACCTTTCAAGAATATGAAAAAACTCAATTAGATATTTTATCTTTAGATGAAAAAGACAAAGAGAATGTTGCAATTTTAGAAGATAAATATTTTGTGATCATCTCAAAATTAAACTCAGTTTTAAGAAACTTAAGCACATCTGAGGTAAAACTATGCACTAATGTTTCTACATCTAAATTACCTAACATTGAAGTACCAGTTTTTGATGGCACGGATTTTACTAAATATACTCCATTCATTGATTTATTTATGGCTGTTATTGATAAAAACAAAACACTCTCAGATGTGCAAAAGTTGTTTTATCTGCGCAAATTTTTATCACATGAAGCTTTAGCAGTTATTGTTAACTTACCACTTGTCAACGAATCATATAAAAAAGCTATTGAACTTTTGAAAAAACGCTATGACAATAAGTCCAGACTAATATTTAATCACATTAATATTTTATTACAATTGCCTGTGATACAGAAGAGTACAGCAGCCTCTATAAGGTCGTTTATATCTCAAGTGCAACAGCAATTGTATGCTCTCAAAAACTTAGAGCAGCCCGTCGAAAAATGGGATATGCTTCTAATTTCAATCTTAACTAAAAAGTTAGATTTATATACCAATCGTGCCTATCAGTTAGATAGGAATTTAGATACTCTTCCAACTATGGAAGAGTTCATTTCATATTTAGAGAAGCGCGCTATAGCCTTCGAAGATAGCAGTAATTCTGACAATAAGAAGAATACTGTTCAAAAAGTGAGCAATGTTGTCACAAAAAATTATAATACTTGTTTATTTTGTAAAGGCATGGCACACTTGTTGCATTCATGCCCCAAATTTAAAATGGCTCCTATAGAAGACCGTGAAAAATTCATAGATGCCAAAAAGTTGTGCACTATGTGTTTAAAGGCTCACACTGGTAAGTGTAAGTTTTCCTTTTCTTGTAAGATGTGTAAGGAGGCGCATAATACACTCCTGCATAAAGACAGTGATCCAGGCTCACAGCCTTCTGTATCACTGCATTCTATTAATTCTTCAATGAATACTTTATTGCCTACTATAAAGGTAAAGTTGATTGACTATCAGGGTTCTGAACTTTTTGTCAGAGCTTTACTTGACTCTGGAAGTCAAGTTTCTCTTATAACTTCACCTCTTGTGAAAAAATTGCAATTAAAGCCTAAAAGCCAAAATGCTAATATTATTGGCATAGGTAATAATCACAATAAAATCAACAAATATGTTGATGTTAATATCAATTCTCCAGTGAACAATGTACAATTAAAAATAAAATGTCATGTGGTTAATGACTCCATTACAGCTAATTTGCCTCAATATTATTTTAATGCTTCTGGATTTAAAATACCAGAACAAATTCAGTTGTCGGATGATAAATTTAATGTTCCTACAGAAATATCTATGTTATTAGGTGCTGATGTTTACTTTAATATTTTAATTGATGGACAAATCAAAATTAATAATAGCATACTATTGCAGAATACTTTGTTTGGCTACACTGTTGGTGGTAGTATAACCAATCAACATGTTGATAATTATGATAATAATTTAGTAACAAACTTGGCCATTTGTGATAGCCAAAAATTAGAGGATGTAATGGAGCAATTTTGGCTCACTGAGATGGTGCCTCAGGATGCAACAAAAGGCTGCAATGAAGCTCAAAAAGCTGAAACATGCTTTTTACAATCTGTTAAGCTTGAAAATGATAAATTTTGTGTTGATATGCCCTTAGCTTCCAAGATGGAAGATTTGCAGCTTGGGGATTCATTCTCAGTGGCTCTTCAAAGATTCCTAACACTGGAGAAAAGATTTAAACGTAACCCATTATACTTAGACAGATATAAAAACTTCATTGAGGAGTACATAGCCTTGGGACATGCTAAGGTGGTGGATATAGACAGCTATGATGTCCAAAATGGCCATGTTTACGTTTTGGCTCACCATGCTATTTTTAATGAGGAGAGTCTGACGACCAAGCTACGTGTAGTTTTTGACGGCAGCATGAAATCTAAAGCTGGGATATCATTGAATGATGTAATGTTAAACGGTCCAGTAGTTCAGAGCGAACTATTTGATATTCTCCTTCTATGGCGAACTTTCTTATACACGCTCACATGTGATATTCAAAAAATGTTTCGCGGAATTATTGTCAATCCAAGTCAAACTTGTCTTCAAAATATTTTGTGGCGTGATGATCCCCGCAAACCGATCAGCTGTTTGCAACTCCAAACAGTAACCTACGGGTTAAAATCTTCTACTTTCTTGGCTACCCGTTGCCTGATAGAACTAGCTCGTAGGTATCAAGCTGAATTCCCTATTGCTGCTCAAGCCATGTTGTTGAGTACTTATTGCGATGATGTCATATGTGGCTCTGATAGCACTCAAGATATTGTTCAACTCAAATATGAGCTTATTGCTCTCTTAAAAAAAGGCAGTTTCATGCTTCATAAGTGGTGTTCAAACTACCCTGAGGCTATTAAAGATATTCCCAGTGAGCTTAAATATTTTGAAAAATTAGACATTAATAAAGACAATATTGTCAAAACATTGGGTTTAAAATGTGATGTATTAAATGATACTTTTACTTTTACCTGTCCAATGATTAACGATGATGATACCAGGACCAAACGGTCCATTCTGAGTTTCATTGGCAAAATGTTTGACCCGCTGGGCCTGATAGGTCCCATTATAGTTGTGGCCAAACTTTTCATGCAAACCTTGTGGTCAATAAATATAGACTGGGACAAAAAATTGCCCCAGGAACAACTCAATGTTTGGAATAGATTTATAAAAAACTTAATATTAAGGGATACACTTACTGTGCCAAGATGTGTTAATTCTAGCAATGCGGTCATCATAGAGTTGGTAGGATATGCTGATGCATCTATGAAAGCATTTGGAAGCTGTCTTTACCTAAGAATAGTCAAATCTGATGGAACAGTCTTGGTTAATTTATTGTGCTCTAAGTCACGTGTTGCCCCATTAAAAAATACATTAACAATTCCAAGGTTGGAATTAAATAGTGCTTTGCTTCTTTCGCAAATTGCGAAAAGAGTTTACAGTGCTTTAATACCTAGATTCCCTAGTCTTACAGTTCACTTGTACAGTGATTCTCAGATTACACTAGCTTGGATTAAGTCTAAAATAATAAAATCCAATCCCTATGTGTCTAATAGGGTAAATCAAATAAAAACATTAACTTCAAACTTTCAGTGGTCTTATGTTAGTACGAATAATAATCCTGCTGATCTGCTCTCAAGAGGTTGTGAACCACATAAGTTGAAATCTCATGAACTCTGGTGGCATGGTCCTAAGGAATTGGTGAATAAAGAATTTAAGCACCCTATGAGTAGTGTCGAACTTCCCATTCCTTACCTGGCCGAAACTGACTTGGTTATTAACGTCTGTGAGGTCAATGAACCTGCTTCCAAAAAAGATCAACCACCATTGTTGAATGATTTAATTGAAAAAATATCAGATTTTAGTAAACTTCAGAGGGTTGTTGCCTATATATTAAGATTTGTTAAAAATTGCTCAAAAAATATTGATAAAATCAACGGTTCATTGACCCCTCAAGAGCTCCGTGATGCATTGTTAGTGATTGTTCGTAGTGTCCAAAGAAAATACTTCTGTAAAGAAATAGGATGTCTTAAAAATAATTCACCTATTAAATCAGGTTTATCATGTTTACATCCCTTTTTAGATCAGGCAGGTGTGCTCAGAGTTGGTGGCCGTCTTCAATGTGCCACAAATATGACGTATGACAAAAGACACCCTGCCATACTTCCTAAATCCTGTCATTTAACAGATATCCTTATTCGAAATGAGCACTTGCGTTTGTTGCATGCTGGAGCAAAATTAGTATTGAGCTCGCTATCACAAAAATTTTGGCTTATCAGTGGTATACGTGAAGTCAAGAAAGTGGTAAACAAGTGTGTCACATGTTTTCGTTTAAAAGCTGTAGCTGCTAAGCAGCTTATGGGTTCCCTCCCCCAAGAAAGGCTTAATGCTGTCAGGCCATTTAAGGTAGTTGGTGTGGACTTTTGTGGACCTTTTAATATTAAAGCTTCTAGAATCAGGAAACCATTGATCACTAAAGGCTATGTAGCACTTTTTGTATGTTTCGCCACTAAGGCAATCCACATGGAGCTGGTCAGTGACCTTACGACTGAAGCCTTTTTAGCATGTCTCAAGCGCTTTATAGCTAGAAGAGGAATGCCAGAGAAGATATTCTGTGACAATGCCAAAACCTTTAAAGGTGCTGCTAATAAGTTAAATGAGCTGTATAAATTGTTTATTTCAAAAATTCATATAGATTCTGTGAATAATTATTGTAGTCCAAATTTAATAAAATTTAAATTTATACCAAGCTACTCTCCGGAGTTTGGGGGCTTGTGGGAGGCAGGGGTTAAAAGTTTCAAATACCACTTTAAGAGGATTGTTGGATCCATTGTCTTGACTTTTGAGGCCTTATATACTGCTATCACAGAAATTGAAGCGGTGCTAAATTCAAGACCTCTCCTTCCCACAAGTTCAGACATTTCCAGTTTTGAGTATTTAACGCCTGGCCACTTCCTCATAGGAACCTCTATGATGAGTTATCCTGAACCTGATGTATCTGATCAATCCATTAATAAACTAAAGTTTTGGAATGTTTTATGTAAAATCAAGCAAGACTTTTGGAAAGTCTGGTCCAAGGATTATCTTGCACAACTTCAAAGCAGGCCTAAATGGCATCATGTCAGTCCCAACTTAAAGGAAGGTGATTTGGTTATTCTTCGTAGTGACAATACTGCTCCATGGACATGGCCTATGGGAAGAATTGTTAAAGTAATCCCCGGACCAGATGGTATGGTCAGAGTTGCAGAAATAAAACTGCCAAACAATAAAACATATGTTAGATCATTAAGGAAATTATGTCCTTTACCGCTTAATTGAACACAATTTTATATAACTTACCATTTAGGTACTTGTTAGCATTATGCTATATTATTAGTCAATATTCTGCTAAATTTCTAAATTTAAAGTATTTTGTCTGTTTCATGGCCCCGGCCCAACTATGTTTGAAAATAATTAAAACATAAAATAATTTATAATATATTAACGTTGGCAACAATATTTTATTACCACAACTTTTATGTAGTGGCAACATTCTTTCTTATGGATTCCATATTGGTCTGTGCTAACCGGTGTAACGATCTTGTAATTGTGAAATTTATAAATACAGTCTATTGCTTAAATTCAACCAGCATTTTTATTCTACACATAATCATAAAATAATACGCAGAAGCCCATGAACCTAGTCTACATCATCACGTGAACTTCGAGGCAACACTGATTTAACTAGAAGACTCAAAAGGATAAAACCACGGAATACTATATTCATTTCCTCTATGGATAAAATCCTTCGAGTTAGTTTGTGTAAAGTTAGTGAGAGTGCAATACAAACGGTACAGAGTTTAAGCAATACATAATCCAAGACAGTTTCCACAAATTAAAATGTCTGAAGGTTCACAAGCGTTTACTAACGTTTGTCAACATTTAGAAACATCCGATGGTGGAGGCAAACTGCTCCCACACCGGATGTTTCTAAATGTTGACAAACGTTTGTGAACAGTGGTGTGGGAGCACCTTATGATAAAGGGGTATCGATCAACGTAAACAGAAAAGCCCCCCTAGCCAAGTTGACAATCTACAATCGTCAACGCTAATAGAAAACAATCAAAATGTATGGGAATGACATATCTCAACGAATTACTTTTTCGTTGAGATATGTAATTCCCATACATTTTGATTGTTTTCTATTAGCGTTGGCGATTGTAGATTGTCAACATGGCTAGGGGGGAAGATAACCTCCTTTTTGAGGAGAGTCATGTTTTATTTTCAGCATTGGAATATAATTTTGCTGAATAGGTAGATATAGTTTATTTTTATTTTTATGGAACAAGTTACAGAGGTCTTCGTTAGTTAAAATTCAGTTTGAACCACCTTACTCCCGACTGGTTCGAGATCTGAACCAAATTGAGCTAATGTCAATACCTAGAGGAATGCAGTACGAATTGACACTAACTCGAGTTCAAATTCGATTGATACAGTCGATCCAGTCGGGTGTAAAGAGAGCGCGGTCTTCTGAAACGTTACGATGCGTCACATTGGGGTTTGAACTACGCGTTACGTAACATTGTGTGACATTTCAAATGTTAATAAATAATATTAACGCGATTAAAACAATAACATAGGTATATTAGCGACTTTCCGGTACTTTACGCCACATTATTTTGACTTTCAGGTAACAATTATCACTTGGTGGTGGTCACGTAATACTAGGGGGGGGGGGGGAAAGAAAAACGTTACGGTGCGTTACATGGGAGGAAGGGGGTCAATAATCTCCAAAAATTGTGTTATGTAATACTTGAACGCTCCCAAAGCCCCTGGTCAGTTTATGTTAAAATAAAGTGGTTAAGAGCTTTTACAAATCTGCTCTCGTCATGATTAGCGCGATGTTACGTAGGTATGAATCATTTTCAGGTAGCCGAAACCTTAAGGTCAACAAGCACAACGTCACGAAGTCAAATACTCAGGTATTCGTTTCGTTTACCCAGCTAATGGTGTAGGCTCAGAGCATTATCACACTACACTGAATTTAAAAATTCTAACTGGAATTTAGGAAAGGAACCTCTTTACACAGACCTTATCAAACTTTCCTTATTGCCTGATTTCCTTTCTTAAATCCTAATTAGGATGACTGAATTCAGTGTAGTGTAATAAGCGCTTAAGGCTTATATGAAGAATCATCATTCATCATTTCAGCCGTAAGACGTCCACTGCTGGACACAGGCCTCCCCCAAGCATATATTGGGGGGATATGCCATAATCGCCACGCTTGGCAGGCGGGTTGGCGATCGCAGTTGGTTGGTTAAATACTCAGAGAACGCTGCTGCCCATCCTCTGGTGAATCCCACGAAGAAGAATATATATATGTATGAAGATTCGCTTGATGTTTTTTTTTTCGATCAATTTTGTTATTAGGATGTTGAAGGCATTCGGCCTTGTTGATGAACAAATTCAACAACATTGTTTGATATGACAATCGATCGATAACAAGTATTAACACTGTTAACGACCAAAATTTATATCCTAACGATCCACGATTTGCCCTACTAGAGATAGAAAATATATGGAGCTTGTGTCGAAATTCTATCCCTAGTAGGGCAAATCGTGGATAGATAGACACTGAGGAATAACCTCAGTGTAGATAGATAGGATATTAATTTTGGTCGTAAAACAGCATAAAACTCGATTTATTCGCTCAATAATATCAAACACGTTTGAAGGGGTTGGTGGGAGGATGCTCTCGTCCCTTCGTTTTAAGAATCCCCAGAGTTAATTATATATTTGAAATTGTTTAAATTAAAAAAAAATCTCTTGACTTTTTCATACACAGTATGTTCCATACACAGACATAGTAAGAAAAAACAAAAAAAAAAAAAAAAAAATACATAAAAAAAAAAACATAAAAAAAAAACACAAATAAACTATGCTCCTTCGTGTACAGTCGACTGCATGACAGTGGTAACACTTCAATTCGAAAATCGCCGTTACTGCTTACGAAATAAAGATGCTGTCAATGTCAAAGTGTTACCACCGACGTGCGGTCGACCGTACACACGGCTACACATCGAGCTGTACATTTCCAGTACAAGCTGACCTCGCGTTGTATTAGGCTTTCCGTACAATGCGAGATCAGCTTATACTGGAAATGTACAGCTTGATTGTAGCCGTGCGTACAACCAGCGCTCACGCACACACCATGCACCTGAAGGATATTTGCTTTCACGATTCTCGCTGGACGATGCTGCGACATGTGTACTGAGTGAGTACTGAGACAAGGTAAGAGGTACGTGTGTGTGCGTGAGCCCTGGTTGTACACGGAGGAGCATAGTTTTTTTGGCTTCACTAGATTGTTCGCAGCACTTCGTCTATATTTTATACTGTCTGTGGTAGTGATGTTACGAATATTCGCATTCGCATTCGCATTCGCGGATATTCGCATATTTTAGCATATTCGCATTCGCATTCGCAAGATTTCTGCGAATGTTTTGCGAATATGAATTTCAGAAGAAAAAAACAATTTGAAGATAATTGTAGGTTAATAAAATCAAAATCCATTCATTTCTTATGTTTTTTAATGCAATTAATAAGAAGTTAATAAATAACTATTCACACTGTAACCTCAAAATTCACTTGTTTTGCTTACGAAAAGACCGGCGCGAGCGGAATGACACTTCAGTCGGATGAGTTCGTATCAACTTGGAAATTCTCGGAACAAAATACAAACGGAACGCACCTCGAGGCTGCCACCAGGCCGTACACAATTGGCGCCAAATTTTAACAAAAACTGAACATTCGCATTCGCATTCGCGAATGTCAGTAGCAGATATTCGCATTCGCATTCGCGTTCGCGAATGTTCAAAAAATTACATTCGTTACATCACTAGTCTGTGGTTCCATATCAATTGTATATTGGTATTTGTTTTGTTACAGACCTACTTAATCTGTAGGCGCCTTAAAAACTAAACAGGTGTTCACAACATGATGTTTAAAAGCGTTAATTACAAATCCTCGATGCAAAGGATTACGGATGACGCAGTAATGTGTTTGTGTTGATAACCAAACGCGTTCGACAGACGTGTGAGTCTGACTCGGTGTGACCAATCGGTCAATGGGCCACTTTAGCCGCGCATTTGTCAACAAAGGACCAGCTGATACAAGTTTTAAAAACATTTATGTAGCAATGTGATTGTTTAGTGAATTATTTATTAACCATGCTTCACCGTGTATTTGTGTTTCCCTACAGGGGTGTACACTTGTACAGTCTAACAAAGAGATAAGTATCTAGGGTCGCCAGATATACAATGTGTTCTTGATATAACTGAAAACCTTTTAAAGGGTCTATCGATTTAAATTGTGGAAAGATAAAATCGCCCACGAGCAGGATTCGAACCTGCGACTCCTGGCTCGGTACGCCAGTGCTTTAGCCACTAAGCTACCGTGAACACTGCTCGTGGTATCGAAATTAACCTCCACTTTTGTACGTCTTTGGATGACGTCAGTGATATTTTATACCACGAGTAGTGTTCACGGTAGCTTACGCCAGGAGTCTCAAGTTCAAATTCTGCTCGTGAGCGATTTTTACTTTCCACAATTTAAATTGCGTTGAAAATAATAAAATAACTTTTAAAGGGTCATTGTACTCATCAGTATGAACAACTTTTACTATGGGACCAACCGTTAAATCGTAAAAAAAATATCAGCTGTTCCCTACATTTGTAAGTAAGTAAGTAAACTTTATTGTTTCTGATTGAGTGGTTACAGTTGTTATACATCTTGTGTTCACATACATCGACAAAATGTAGGGAACAGCTGATATTTTTTTCAGCTGATGTTTTCAGCTATTTCAATAACTCGTTGTAGGTGAAGATTTCTCAGAAAGTTACGATACAACGGTTTGGATAGGGTCTTGTATAAATACAGTTTAACTTTGTCCGTTATGTAATGGTTATTCAAAAGATATTCCACTCGAATGCATCTATAATCTTCCACAAACATAGTAAAAAATATACATGAAGTGTTGCGAACAATCATAGTGAAGCCAACAAAACCGAGCTTCTCCGTGTACAAACCAGCGGTCACGCACACACATGCAACTGAAAGATATTTAACTTATTTTTGGTGATGCTTACTGGACGATGCCGCGACAACGACAAGTGTACTCACGATTTATGTGTGTGCGTGAGCGCTGGTTTGTACACACGGCTACACATCAAGCTGCACATTTCCAGTAAAAGTTGACCTCGCATTGTATAGGCTTTCCGTTCAATGCGAGATCAGCTTATACTGAAAATGTACAGCTTGATGTGTAGCCGAGCGTACACGGAGGAGCACGGTTTTGTTGGCTTCAATATGATTGTTCGCAGAACCTCGTCTATATTTTTTACTATGTCTATGTAATCTCCTGAGAAAACTTCATTAAGACCTGGCGACCCTGGATACTTATCTCTTTGTCAAACTGTACATACATTTGTACCAATTACCACTGCACGTTTAGAGCGGTGATGGTGCTTTTGTTTTCCAAGGCCTTGCATTTCTTTGAATAACACTTCTAGACTCCCAGCTCCCAGCCCTTCCTTCCCAGCGAGGTGCTAGGCTGTATTCATTGTCGACGTTCAATAAGCGCTAATAGCAACTAATAGGTAATCTGTGCTAATAGGCTGTGGCCAGCATTGAATAAATATTATTTAGATTTTGTCCCAATAAGCGATTGGTCCAGTCCAGATGTCATAAGACGAGGACGATCTACGAGCTCTCAGGAGAAGTGCAAATGTCTGATACAAATTAAAAGGCTTTTTTAGTACCTAATTGCATTGTGTAGGTCAGATGACAGTCGTTTCAAACCGCATTTAGTGAGATTGGAAACAGCCCCGTTGAAAAAAAGTTATACAATAGGTATGTAACAAAAACCCTATTGTTCCTGTGAGCTACGTTATCAGAATCGATATTCATATATTATAAGAACACAACTCATTTGGAAAAACTCTTCAGTGAAACTAATCAAATTAAATATTAAATCATTATTAATTGTAAATTGAAAGTGATTATATTACTCAAAACTCGCTCAGTGATTATTATCAATAAGAATAATCAAATTAAATATTAAATCATTATTAATTGTAAATTGAAAGAGATATACATAATCACATTTAATAATGATTTAATATTTAATTTGATTATTTTTATTGAAGAGTTTTTCCAAATGAGTTGTGACTTGTGTCCTTACGTATGACAATAGGTTCTGATAACGTAGCTCAAAAGAACAACAGGGTTTTTGTTACATACTGTAGACTTAGAGCATACTCCTTTTTTTCAAAAATGTGATGTAATATGATTTCTGTGTGAAATACCTAAATTAATGTATTTTTTTTCTATATCAAATGGGCTTGCGTTTGACCGCCACCTCACCTGATGTTAAGCGATGTAGATAAATCATCTTTCTTCACGAAATCCCGTAACCTCACCACATCCGTCGTCTATATAATCTGTGCCATACACATCTATCATGGAAGAACTAGTGCATCACGAGACGTGGTTCCGCTAACGGACGGGGAGGAACGCTGGATGAAGAAGATCGCGTGCATATGATGACAACACTATAAAAATGATGTTATAGGATCACTCATTATGGGTACCGTTTGTTTACTGACCATAAAGGCAAGAACGTAAACGAGGCGAGTGTGCCGTGTGGTGCCGGACATAAAGAATTGCACCACCCTATCTCTTCTCATGGGTTTCATAAAAAGCGACTGAGGGATTCACCAGAGGATGGGCAGCAGCGTTCTCTGAGTATTTAACCAACCAACTGCGATCGCCAACCCGCCTGCCTTTTTTTCGTCGGTTAAAAAACAGTCAAAATAATTTCAGTTCCCATATTTCGCAATAGGTAGTTCTGCATCCTCCCGAGACGTAGGTAATATGACTGACTACTGCAGCTGTGGACGACTGTCTTCGGTTCTTGCCTCATGGTCTCATACCATCTTAGATTAAAGTTGTCAAAAGGGCGACTGCTAGCCGGACCTGTGTCCTCTGGCAAGCCTTCTGGACTTCTTCCAGGCGGATGATAAGCCGTGATTACAGAAAGACGAATTATTATTTATAGCACATTTTTCATAGACATATAAGTATTATGTATGTATATTACTAGATGTTCCTAAACTATTTGTTTTATATTTTCTTTCTTTATTTTACTTTTTTGTAAAAAAAAATCACATACGCCATTGAAAAAGCATTAAATTCACTGGGAATAATTATCAAGCAATACCAATTATACCAATACGCATTAGAATACATTCCTATCACCAATAAACACACTACCAACACGCCACCCGGTCGCAAGCCACACATGTTTATTTTCTCTGTATCCCCCGGGTCGTCGGTCACCCGTCGTCCGATAGAATGACAGCTTGATTGATCTCCTACCCTCTGGCCAGTGTCAACGTAAATCTTCGTAATTAATCAGCTTGCAGGGCAGAGTTATTTATACGAGTTATCTATGGGCAAATGATAAGGCTGGAAGAAAAATTGCGTTGGCAGATATTATGTGGAATATTGACATTGGCTGTACGCAGTTTATTTCTTGAAGTTAGTTTGTATTTTCAGGCTCAGATTTTGACTACTTTGACTACCTATTCTCTAGGTGTGGTATAGTAATTTCCTTTCTTTGTGTTCTGCGTCACATTCTCCGTTCGTCTGTCAGTGCGTCCTTCACTTCTATCTACCCTAAGGGTGATAGCACTCAGCATAATTATATTTATTCATTAAAATTCACCATTGTGTTATACAACCTTATTCTTAGTTTATACTAAACTTCTTAAGGGGTCATCATTATGAACAACTTTTACTATGGGACCAACACTTAAATCACGAAAAATAAATTAGCTCATCCCTAAATTAGTGTTCACATCAATCGACAAAATGTAGGGATCAGCTGATATTTTTTTGGCGGTTTTAGGGTTGTTTCCATAGTTAAAGTTGTTCATAATTATCAGTACAATGACCCTTAAGAGGTTTAGTATAAACTAAGAATAAGGTTGTATAGGCTAACGGGACCCTATTACTAAGTCTACGCGCCGTCTGTCCGTCCGTTTATTTGTCTGTCTCAGGCCTGCATGTTTTTAACCGTAACAGGTAGACAGTTGAAATTTTCACAGAACACGTGTTAGGTACGCACGGCTACATAATATCAAGCTATACATTTCCAGTATATAAATTGACCTCTCATTGTATGGAGAGTTTCTACAATGCGAGGTCAGCTTATACTGGATTTGTATAGCTTGATGTGTAGCCCTAGCCCTGTGTACTATGGCCTCTAAGGACCTCTTTAATAAATACATATTATCATAGAAATATAACACAATTATGACAAATAAGTACTAAACATAATAAAATGTGGTACGGAACCATCGTCGACCGCACCATCGCTTAACATCAGGGCCCCGAGTCTGCTAATTGACAAACGCTTCAGTTGGGTGTCGGTAGAGTGTCGGTGGAATAGTTTTAGCCATTTGGTATTCTACTAGTTATTTTGAGACCAATGGCTTTCCAATGACTTTCCACTGAACTGCCATTGACTACAATTCAACTGCCATTGGACTATTTGCTATTCTGCTGTTATTTGACGTTTCCCACAATCGTCTTACGATGATTTTTTTGCCATCATATTTTTTTTTAATATTTTTTTTTTGGTGATTTCAGCTTTGGTCCCATACTAAATGTTTTTCATACATCGAATGTGTACAATGACCCCTTAAAGGGTCATTGTACATATTCGTTTTTTCTTTGCGATTTCAGGATTGGTCCTTTAGTAAAAGTTGTTGATACAGATGAGTACAATGACCCCTAAAGCCATTTTCAAGAACACGTTTTATGTCTATAGTATTACCGGGTAGTACCTACGCTAAAAACGTAAACGTAAATGTTGTTCATACGGATTAGTATAATGACCCCTTAAGAGGTTTCATTAACACGTCGTATGTCGATAGCATTACCGTGTTGCACGCTCAAAACGTAAACGTAAAAGTTGTGCATACGGATGAGTATAATGACCCCTTAAGAGATTTTCAATAACACGTGTATGTCGATAGTATTGCCTCGTAGTCCGCTAAAAACGTAAACGTAAAAGTACCAAAAGTTGCTCATACGGATGAGTATAATGACCCCTTAAGAGGTTTTCAATAACACGTCTTATGTCGATAGTATTACCGCGTAGTAAGCTAAAAACGTAAACGTAAAAGTTGTACATACGGATGAGTATAATGACCCTTTAAGAGATTTTCAATAACACGTTGTGTGTCGATAGTATTGCCGCGTAGTACCCTAAAAACGTAAACGTAAAAGTTGTTCATACGGATGAGTACAATGACCCCTTAAGAAGTTTTCAATAACACGTGTGTCGATATATAACCGCGTAGTACGCTATCGATATACGTGTTATTGAAAACCTCTTAAGGGGTCATTGTACTCATCCGTGTGAACAACTTTTACTATGGGACCAACCCTAAAATCGCCAAAAAAATATCAGCTCTTCCCTAAATATGTGTTCACATAAATCGACGAAATGTAGGAAACAGCTGAATTTTTTACATTTGATGTGTTTTAATTACTTTATAGACATGAAAATTTTGTAGGTACAATCAACAAAATCCTTAATTTAAATATTCCATTGCTAAAAACTTAAAAAAAGTTTGATAAAAAACAATACAACTACCCATGCCCATTTAAATCTACCATTAAGATTTAAATGGGCAACATCGATTTGAAAACAATTGATATCCCATTACCATTCTATTGCCATTCCGACGAGATTGACATTTAAGTTTTAGCAGAATACCCATCTTGTCACAGTTGTATAGGAGTGTCAGTAGGATGTCGGTGGAATGGCGATGGTTGGTTTTTATCAATTAAGGATTTACGTAGTTGCTTCATGTTCCAATAGTTACGTAAACGACGTAGCGAACTTCGCTTCAAGTAACTTAAGCTAAGTTGGCTATTTATTATACTCGAGGCTGGATTTCAGCCCGAGCCGAAGGCGAGGCAGGGCGTAATGGAGCCGAGAGGATAATAGTCAATGCTCACGCGTGTCATACAACGTTTTTCAACACACATGCGAGGAAAAAAACATATTAACGTATTTTAGACAAATATTGAATTTGTGAATAATGGCGAGCGGATCACTGTAATCGCACGGTGACGGTATGCGCGCGCAGTTGGTAGAATGAAACCGCCAAACAGCCTAATATTAAAAATTTAATTGTGATTAAATTTATTATTTATAACACAAATTAAATAGTTGATTTATTCACATTTTTTTTTAATTTTATTTAGAGATAAAAACATTTTGCTGCTTTAAAAAAATAAACTGTAAGTAAAGTAAAAACTAAAAAGCACCAGTGCGATAATATAAAGTAAAAACCACGCGTGCGTTATTATAAGCTATATTATGAACCTAAAAGCGGTGCAATAAGAGCCACTTAACGAGTAAGTGTGTTGAAAAATAATTGAAACATTTCAAACGTAAAAAAATCTGCTGTTCTCTACAATTCGTCGATTTATGTGAACACAAATGTAGGGCCGCGAAATCGGGAAAATGTAGGGAACAGCTGTTTTTTTTCGCGATTTCAGGGTTGGGTTCATAGTAAAAGTTGTTTATACTGACGATAATATATATGTCGATAATATTGGCAGGTACCACGCTATCGATACTATCGATAGAGTAACTGATTCTCAAGGTTAGCTATAGATACTATCGAAGCGATCGTTGCTATCGACCGTATTGATAATACTTTAGTATTATCAATACATACGCATACACTATTAGTGTCCAATACTATATAGACACTAACGTAGATAGTATTGCTATAATATGTCGATAGTCAATAGTACATTCCAATCGATTGTGTAACTGATTCTCAAGGTCGCATCTCTAGTCTAAAATTGAATATTATCGTCGAATTAAATTACTACATTACACAATTCAACTTTATTTTACAAAAAAAAAGTTCAAGTGTCACAACAATAACTGCAAAAAAGGTATGTTTGCAAAATGACCTCTCAGTTGTAGTTCGATGGCAAAAAGTCATTGAGAGACGATTGTCAGAAACGTCAAATAACGAGTAGACTACCGAAACTTAAGCTATCGAGAAGACATTGATACACTATTGGTTTACAGAATAGCAACTAGTCCAATGGCAGTTGAATGGTAAAAACGAATGGAATAAAAATGAAAATGCTATACTGTGTTCTATAGGTACTATGTAATTTGTATGCCTTTCAAGGTTAAACATAGTGTGACTTAATATTTTAATATTCCACAGTTTTTAACTTTTACCTATGTATCACAAATAAATTATTTTGATTTTGATTTTATGGTTGTCAATTATAAGTTCAGTTGAAAGTCATTGGATAGCCATTGGTCTCTAAATAACTATTATGATGATGATGATGATGATTCGGATGAGTACAATGACCCCTTAAGAGGTTTTCAATAACACGTATACCAATAGCTTACTACGCGGTAATACTATCGACACACGACGTGTTATTGAAAACCTCTTAAGGGGTCGTTGTACTCATCCTTATGAACAAATTTTACGTTTGCGTTTTTTGTGATTTCAGGATTGGTCCCATAGTAAAAGTTGTTCATACAGATGAGTACAATGACCCCTTAAGAGATTTTTTATAACACGTATGTCGATAGTATTGCCACGTAGTACGCTAAAAACGTTAACGTAAGTTGTTCATATGGATGAGTATAATGACCCCTTAAGAGGTTTTCAATAACACGTATATGTCGATCGTATTGCCGCGTAGTACGGTAAAAACGTAAACGTAAAAGTTGTTCATACGGATGAGTACAATGACTCCTTAAGAGGTTTTCAATAACACGTCGTATATCGGATAGTATTACCGCGTAGTACGCTAAAAACGTAAACGTAAAAGTTGTTCATACAGATGAGTATAATGACCCCTTAAGAGGTTTTCAATAACACGTATGTCGATAGTATTGCCGCGTAGTACGCTAAAAACGTAAATGTAAAAGTTGTTCATACGGATGAGTATAATGACCCCTTAAGAGGTAGGTAATATCAATAAAATCCTTAATTTAAATATTTCATTGATAAAAACTAAAAATAATATAATAAATAAAAAATAAAAAACAATACAACATTATTATTAAAATCTACCATTAGATTTTAATTGGCAACATCGATTTGACATTACCATTCTATTGCCAATCCGACGAGATTTAAGTTTTAGCAGAATACCCATTTTGTCACAGTTTTTTATGAGTGTCAGTAGGGTGTCGGTGGAATGGCGATGGTTGGTTTTTTAGTGTAATTAGCAGACTTGGGGCCCAGGTGAGGTGGCGGTCAAAGGCAAGCGCGTTAAGAATAAAAAAAAAAAAAAAAAAAAAAAAAACCATTAGTGACTATTTGAACTTGTTTATTATTATGGTTTTTAAGGTTCCGTGTGGTTTGGACGTAAAGAATAGCACCACCTTGTATCTTCTCATGGGTGTCGTAACAGGCGGCTAAGGGATTTACCAGAGGATAGGCAGCAGCGTTCTCTGAGTATTTAACCAACCAACTGCGATCGCCAACCCGCCTGCCAAGCGTGGCGATTATGGCATATCCCCCCAAGCTCTCGCACTTAACCTGTTCTAATCTTTATTTTGGATTATTTTTCTATTTTCCTCTCTCGTCATGTTACATAATTATTGTTATCTTACTTAATATTAATATAATAAACATATACCTAGCGACTCAACCTTCTGCGGTTATAGCTTGCGGTCATGATATAGGTACATAATTATGTATGTAATGCAGGTCTACAATAAAGTTAATAGCACCATTGAGCATGACACTAGAAATGATAACCACTACCCCTCGGAAGAATATTCGTACATGCACTATCCAAAGACATTGTGTCTTGTAATGTCTTTGCCACTACCAGTACCTTTTTTTTTTTTTTTTTTTTTTCCGATGATGTAACCTTCAAAAGGCTACCAGCCTCATGGGGAAGAGGCTGGGGTGTGTGGGATTTTTACCGCACTAAAACCTCCCCGGTGGCCATCTTCAGCACAATAGAGAGGGGACTCCGGGAATGGTTATACTACCGGTGCCCCCCCTGTGCTTTGCCTAAAAGGCACGTCTCTGGGAAGGCTTTTGTCTCCCTGAACACTTTCCCGATGAGATAAAATAACTAATAAGTGATATATGACATTTTATTTATTTATTATTCTTATCGGGCTTGCGTTTGACCGCCCCCTCACCTGATGCGGTCGACGATGGTTCACGCTTGTCCAGCATAAACCTAGTCACTCGAGCCTTGAAGATCACCAGATTATACTTCTCTAATAAGGGACAAATATGTATAACTACAACATACGAATACCAACTCTAAAACTTCATTTGTAACAGGTATTAGAGATTACAATGTGACATTACTAATATGAACCAGTCTGTGGTTTGTCTAGATTGACTTGGTCTCTCTCTTACAATGGCGTTTGCATAGCATGATTGTGTTTTGTTTATTTTAAATAAAGGTTTCTTCAATTAACACAATAAGCTTTCATTCTCATCCATCAGAGAATCGACACCAATAGTTCGATTCTCTTGTTCACGAACTAAACTTATTTTAAACTATCGCTCTCATTTACTAATAGTAGATACAAGAAAGGGATGGCAACAATTTTAGTTCTGTCAAATTTGTCTGAATTAAAATTTCTATACAAGTTTAGTCGTGATACTCGTGATTACTCGTGATCTCGGAACGTGCCAACTAAAATGAAATGCTAATTTGACAGTCCTAATATTGTTGCCATCCCTTTCTTGTATCTACTATTGGTAAAAGAGAGTGATAGTTTAAATTTAGTAGTAGTAGAGCGCCTTTGTGAAAGAACTCGTTCGGGGAAGTACTACCACCGTGCCTACTTCTCCGCCAAATAGTGATGCTTGCGTTGCTGTGTTTCGGTCTGAAGGGTACGGGTGCCGGTGAAATTACAATCACATGAGGCTCTTCATGTCTCAGTTTTGCGAACCGACTTGCGGTACCATGGAGGCAACAGCCTAGGTGGTATTGAAGTTGTTATGGGCAAAGGTAACCGCTTAACATCAGGTGGGCCTTTAGCTCGTTTCGCCATCCTAAACTATAAAAAAAAAAAAAAAGTTTAGTTCGTGAACAAGAGAATCAGCAATGAAACTAAATAAGGAAGGCGGAAAACCGAGTGCTTTCCTATTGAAATGTCAAGTTTTTATGGAATCTGTCAAACATTTAAGGCGTCAGGTTAAGTCAGGTAGACTCACAGACATAGTAAAAAATATAGACTAAGTACTGCGAACAACCATAGTGAAGCCAGCAAAAACCGTGCTCCTTCATGTACAACCAGTGCTCACGCACACACATGCACCTTAAACCGTGCTCACGCCTCTCAGTTCACATGTCAAGTCATTTTCCAGTAAGCATCGCGAAAACAAATATCCTTCAGGTGCATGGTGTGTACGTGAGCACTGGTTGTACATGAAGGAGCACGGTTTTTGTTGGATTCACTATGGTTGTTCGCAGCACTTGAGTTGAGCGAATGAACCACCTACATTTCAGGTGACCTTTAGAAGGTCACTAAAACGCTAATCCATATCAGTAACTGGCAGTATTTATTGCATTCTATTTATATCTTGATACATAGGGGGTGTTATTGTGTGCGGATGTCCCCCGGCGCGGCTAATTGCCCCCGATAATAAAGCTGGTGACAAATGGCTGTACCTACGAGTCTACGAGCTATGCGATCATTAGATGACTGTTTGCTAGTCCGATATTTGCTTTATTAAAGAGCGGGGAAATTGCGACAGGTTTATTTAGCAGTTATATTGTTCGTTATATGGCGGAAACGGTTAGATTTTTCAATAGAATAGAAATTAATTGAATTTTTTGTTTATGATAATGTTAATGTAATGTTTTTGTTTCTTTAGTCTCTGGTTTCTGTTGTTTTTCAGATGTCTAGCAGTATCGTTTTAACAGCATCGTTATATCCATATTCTCTCAATTTGATGAGCAAATTAATAATTGCAAAATCATTAATTTGCCTCTCAGTATCTACCTAATATTAATTACGATAACATTGATAACTTTCCTAATTGATAACCTAATATCTCTAATTCTCTATCCATGATTTTTCCTACTAGTAAGTAACTAGGTACTAGTCTCAGGAGGTACTAGTAATTCGAAATTTAAAACATGATACAACTTATGTCTCTATCTCTGTATAGCAAATCGTGGATTAGATACCAAGGTATTAATTTTAAGTGTTCATATAATCAGATTCAAATCCCAATAATTATGTGTCTAATTAAAATACATATAATACCTATCTTAAAACCAATCTGCAGGCACGCACTCGTCAACTCGTCGTATCTTATTAGGTACCGTAAACTGCCCTAACTTGGCCCACAAGCCCTACTTTGCCCACTGAGGAATTATAAACTAGAGCGGCCCTCTAAAAGAAATCTTATCACGCACGCTCTGAGGTCCATGGGCCACAGTGATCCCAGTCGGTCTTTACGCTCAGTGCGATGCAAACGTATATTACTCCGTGCTTAATGACGACAAAACATTGAAAAAATGCCGTCTTTTGTTCTAAAAACATGTAAAAACCATTCAAGATCGAAACACAATAATAACGGCGTAACGTTTCACCGCTAAGTAAACAAAATGCAATACATTTTGACATTTTCTAGTTTACTTGTACACGCTGCCATTTGTGCCGCCATTTTCTATGCATATCATAGACTAAGAAAAAAAATAGTTACAGAAGAGACACGATGTCAGGTACTCCGATTACTGAATAAGCATTCAGTTAATATGTATACTACGTACTAGAGACGACGCCTCAAAGAATTTTTTTGTAACACGCCTTAGAGCTCCTGCACTCTAACTCACTTGGTCTGTGCCAGGCCGCTTGCCGCAACGTGACGTGACTTTGAGTTGAGTTTCATACATACATACATATATATTATCACGCCTGTTTCCCATTGGGGTAGGCAGAGACTATGGATTTCCACCTGCTACGATCCTGACACACCTCTTTCGCTTCATCTACGTCCATTAACCTCGTCATGCATGCTCGTCGGTTTAGAGAACTCTTAACTGGTATTTTTTGAGAACATCCGCGATTTGATCGCGATACGTTCGCCGAGGTCGTCCCTTTCCAACTCTTCCATCCACACTCGCTTCGTATACTTGTTTCGTCAATCTCCTCTCGTCCATCCTCTCTATATGTCCAAACCATCTTAACATACCTTTCTCAATCTTTGTCACTACATCTTCTTTCACTCCACAACGCTCCCTTATCACGTTATTCCTTACTTTATCTCTCAAAGTTACACCACACATACTTCTCAAAGCTCTCATTTCTACTGCATTTATTCTGGGCCCCGAGTCTGCTAATTGACAAACGCTTCAGTTGGGTGTCGGTAGAGTGTCGGTGGAATAGTTTTAGCCATTTGGTATTCTACTAGTTATTTTGAGACCAATGGCTTTCCAATGACTTTCCACTGAACTGCCATTGACTACAATTCAACTGCCATTGGACTATTTGCTATTCTGCTGTTATTTGACGTTTCACACAATCGTCTTACGATGATTTTTTTGCCACCATATTTTTTTTAAATAATTTTTTTTGGTGGTTTCAACTTTGGTCCCTAATAAATGTTTTTCATACATCAAATGTGTACAATGACCCCTTAAAGGGTCATTGTACATATTCGTTTTTTTTTGCGATTTCAGGATTGGTCCCTTAGTAAAAGTTGATCATACAGATGAGTACAATGACCCCTAAAGCCATTTTCAAGAACACGTTTTATGTCTATAGTATTGGCGGGTAAAACCTACGCTAGAAACGTAAACGTAAAAGTTGTTCATACGGATGAGTATAATGACCCCTTAAGAGGTTTCATTAACACGTCGTATGTCGATAGCATTACCGCGTTGCACGCTCAAAACGTAAACGTAAAAGTTGTGCATACGGATGAGTATAATGACCCCTTAAGAGATTTTCAATAACACGTACGTCGATAGTATTGGCTCGTAGTACGCTAAAAACGTAAACGTAAAAGTACCAAAAGTTGCTCTTACGGATGAGTACAATGACCCCTTAAGAAGTTTTCAATAACACGTGTGTCGATGTATAACCGCGTAGCGTAGTACGCTATCGATATGCGTGTTATTGAAAACCTCTTAAGGGGTCATTGTACTCATCCGTGTGAACAACTTTTACTATGGGACCAACCCTAAAATCGCCAAAAAAATATCAGCTCTTCCCTACATTTGTGTTCACATAAATCGACAAAATGTAGGAAACAGCTGTTTTTTTTACGTTTGATGTGTTTTAATAATTTTATAGACATGAAAATTTTGTAGGTAATATCAATAAAATCCTTAATTTAAATATTTCATTGATAATAACTTAAAAAAAGTTTGATAAAAAACAATACAACTACTAATGGTAGATTTAAATGGGCAACATCGATTCGAAAACAATTGATATCCCATTACCATTCTATTGCCATTCCGACGAGATTGACATTTAAGTTTTAGCAGAATACCCATTTTGTCACAGTTGTATAGGAGTGTCAGTAGGATGTCGGTGGAATGGCGATGGTTGGTTTTTATCAATTAAGGATTCACGTAGTTGCTTCATGTTCCAATAGTTACGTAAACGACGCGGCGACGTAGCGAACTTCGCTTCAAGTAACCTAAGCTAAGTTGGCTATTTATTATTATTTATTATAATGCTCACGCGTGTCATACGACGTTTTTCAACACACTTGCGAGGGAAAAAACATATGAACGTATTTTAGGCAAATATTGAACTTGTGAATAATGGCGAGCGGATCACTGTAATCGCACGGTGATGTATAGGTATGCGCGCGCAGTTGGTAGAAGGAAACCGCCAAACAACCTAATATTAAAAATATAATTTATTATTTATATCACAAATTAATGTTAATTTTTTGACAAACATAAATAATTTAATGAAATTAAATGTTTATATAACACAAATTAAATAGTTGATTTGTTCACAATTTTTTTAAATTTTGTGTAGACATGCTTTTATAAAATTAAAAAATAAACTGTAAGTACCTAAAGTAAAAACTAAAAAGCACTAGTGCGATAATATAAAGTAAAAACCACGCGGGCGTTATTATAAGCTACATTATGAACCTAAAAGTGGTGCAATAAGAGCCACTTAACGAGTAAGTGTGTTGAAAAATTATTGAAACATTAAAACGTAAAAAAAACTGCTGTTCTCTACATTTCGTCGATTTATGTGAACACAAATGTAGGGCCGCGAAATCAGGAAAATGTAGGGATAAGCTGTTTTTTTTCGCGATTTCAGGGTTGTGTTCATAGTAAAAGTTGTTTATACTGACGATAATATATATGTCGATAATATTGGCAGGTACCATGCTATCGATACTATCGATAGAGTAACTGATTCTCAAGGTTAGCTTTAGATACTATCGAAGCGATCGTTGCTATCGACCGTATTGATAGCTTTTTATGCAATACTATTCATAGCACTATTAGTGTCAAATACTATATAGACACTAACGATAGTATTGCTATAATATGTCGATAGTCAATAGTACATGCCCATCGATTGTGTAACTGATTCTCAAGGTCGCATTTATAGTCTAAAATTGAATATTATCGTCGAATTAAATTACTACATTACACAATTCAACTTTATTTTACAAAAAAAAAGTTCAATTGTTACAACAATAACTGCAAAAAAGGTATGTTTGCAAAATGACCTCTCAGTTGTAGTTCGATGGCAAAAAGTCATTGAGAGACGATTGTCAGAAACGTCAAATAACGAGTAGACTACCGAAACTTAAGCTATCGAGAAGACATTGATACACTATTGGTTTACAGAATAGCAAATAGTCCAATGGCAGTTGAATGGTAGAAACGAATGGAATAAAAATGAAAATGCTATGTATGCTGTGTTCTATACTATGTAATTTGTATGCCTTTCAAGGTTAAATATAGTGTGACTTAATATTTTAATTTTCCACAAAGTTTTTAACTTTTACCTATGTTTCACAAATAAATTATTTTGATTTTAATTTTGATTTTGATTTTATTGTTTTCAATTTTATTGTAGTTCAGTGGAAAGTCATTGGATAGCCATTGGTCTCTAAATAACTATTATTCTGATGATGATGATGATTCGGATGAGTACAATGACCCCTTAAGAGGTTTTCAATAACACGTATATCAATAGCTTACTACGCGGTAATACTATCGAGATACGACGTGTTATTGAAAACCTCTTAAGGGGTCATTGTACTCATTCTTATGAACAAATTTTACGTTTGCGTTTTATGTGATTTCAGGATTGGTCCCATAGTAAAAGTTGTTCATACAGATGAGTACAATGATCCCTTAAGAGGTTTTCAATAACACGTATGTCGATAGTATTACCACGTAGTACGCTAAAAACGTAAACGTAAAAATTGTTCATACGGATGAGTATAATGACCCCTTAAGAGGTTTTCAATAACACGTATATGTCGATAGTATTGCCGCGTAGTACGGTAAAAACGTAAACGTAAAAGTTGTTCATACGGATGAGTACAATGACCCCTTAAGAGGTTTTCAATAACACGTCGTATGTCGGATAGTATTACCGCGTAGTACGCTAAAAACGTAAACGTAAAAGATGTTCATACAGATGAGTATAATGACCCCTTAAGAGGTTTTCAATAACACGTATGTCGATAGTATTGCCGCTTAGTACGCTAAAAACGTAAATGTAAAAGTTGTTCATACGGATGAGTATAATGACCCCTTAAGAGGTAGGTAATATCAATAAAATCCTTAATTTAAATATTTCATTGATAAAAACTAAAAAAAAGGTTGATAAAAAACAATACAACTAATGGTAGATTTTAATTGGCAACATCGATTTGACATTACCATTCTATTGCCATTCCGACGAGATTTAAGTTTTAGCAGACTACCCATTTTGTCACAGTTGTTTATGAGTGTCAGTAGGGTGTCGGTGGAATGGCGATGGTTGGTTTTTTAGTGTAATTAGCAGACTTGGGGCCCTGCTTTCATGTTTCTTCTGCCATACCCAACTTTCACAACTTTCATTTTGGAGAGTTTCATTTGAGTTTCAATTTGAATTTCAATTTGAATTTCATTTCAACATGAAATGAAATTGACCCTTATTGACATGTAGGGAAAAATTGTTTCCTTTGTATATTGGACTAGTAATAAATGATAGGTATCAAATTTTATGAAATTAAATATTTGTCAGTAAGGTCTAAAATCGCTTGGCTGCATTTTTTATTACATTTTTGTGTAGATCTCGTCGAGCCCTTTCATTTGAGTACCAACACGATGGGTCTAGGATATATAGTTTAGAAGATATGGTCATCAGAAGTTTTGACCATATATTTGTCTAGATTTCGTCGAGCCCTTTCATTTGAGTACCAACACGATGGGTCTAAGAGCTATAGTTTAGGAGATATGGCGATCAGAAGTTTGAACTTTATATTTGGCTAAAATTCATCGAGACCTTTAATTTGAGTACTAACACGATACGTCTAAGAGCTTTAGTTTAGAAGATATGGCACCAGAAGTTTCTTCACGCATACGTCCATTCGCGGTAAAATACATATTCAAATAAAATTTCTATGAAAAATACACCAACTATCTGTTAGTAACATGACCTTGTAAACAGCATGAAAGCTTATGAAATTATGAATTATGAATAAAATCTAAAATCATTTACGATGAAAAATCACATTATCAAAGTGTTGGTATTACCATATTAAACAGCAGAAACTGCCCAAACTTATGTTAGATAAAAAGGTAATTAAAATATTGTGTTGTAGTTTAAATAGTAATAGTAGTAGTAGTATTGTCGTTTAATAATTTGTGTTGTGGTGTGGTGATCCCTATGTACACGCAGGTATCAAGTGGGCAGAATAAACAGACTGTCGCATCTGCGCGCATGGATGGGCGTGTTTATGTTCTATGAGAACATTAACACGCCCCGCTTTCCCCGCGTTTGCCCCGCGGTGAACAAACTGCGCGATATTTTTTCATTGTTATGTCGTCTCTAGTTTATAATTCCTCAGTGACTTTGCCTAGTTATTTTTGAGTAAACTATAATAGCTATGATTTCCGTTCTTGGGGAGCTTTATAAACGATGACAAAGCTAACATTTGGTTCAGTTATAAAGTGTTAGTGCGTGTAAAAATCAAGTTAATGCCTTAGGCAAAGTAGGGCTTGTGGGCAAAGTTAGGGCATTTTACGGTACCTCTAAATGAAATGAAAAATAATTCTAATTAATGTTTTCAAATTTGTCATCCCCGGTTCGATTCATACCACTTGTTTGACAAACGTTACATTCAAAATGTGACCCGCTTATTAATTCCAGCTAAGCATTCAGTGGTGCGTTCCAGGGCTTAGTCACGTGCACGTCCCGTCAATGGACCCATTCATTCAACCACTCGTTCAGTAAGGGCAACACCCCTCGCATCTGATTTTATTACTGTTTTATGTCATGTGAGACGAGAAATTGGAAGGCATAAGTAACATTTCAAAGAAGGTTGCTCTAATATTAATTGAATTTAAACAACACCGGCAAGATTGGCAGACCTGAAACATGATTTATAAAATAATATGATCCAGATGAATATTTGTTGTTTAGTCGCGAAGTTAAATGTATATGCTACTTCTTGAAAGCAGTCATAACAAGTGTAATAAAAATTTAAATACACGCTCTTTCATTTTCTGTTTGCCTTTCAACGCAAACTGTGAAAGTTCCTTGTTGCTAAATTACCTACGTAGCAAATATTAGCTATTTTGCGATGCTGAAAAATTATTAATAGGTTATGTTCGGATGCTGTACACCTCTGCACTATAGAACATCTCGTTCTCGATCTATATTTAAAAAATAATAATTCAAACATCGAACGCAACTGGCTAGTGATGTGCACGGTATGTTTGTTTACGCAGCTGGGCGTCCGAGATCGCGTCGTTCCCGAGTAGGTATCGAGTCGAGTAACAAACCGTTTGATGTCCGATTACGACCGGCACTTAGCGTTTTATGTTGCGTTCGTGTTAAGTGACCGATTATTGAACGCTTTCTAGTGATAGTGAGTACATCGAGCGGCAAACAAATGGGTACTTAAAAAAACAACGCCCGAATTTAAACTTAAGCCTTTGTTGGTAAAGTTTAAAATTCCGATCCGTAAAAGCTCTTCATGCTATGATGTTCTAATTTACGGTTGGAACTTTATAAAGGTTCTTTTCCTAATACGGAAATTACGCTGCGGACTTTGTTTACCATTCTTTTATGTATCGCTTATGGGAACAACATCTGAAGAGATTGTATAGCTTTAAAGATCAGCATCTGAAGAGATTGTTTAGTTTTATTTTAGTAGTAGTAGTAGAGCTCTTTGTGAAGGAGCTCGTCCGGCCAAGTACTACCACCGTACCTACTTCTGCCGCCAAACAGTGATGCTTGCATTGCCGTGTTTCAATGTGAAGGGTACGGGTGCCAGTGAAATAACAATCACATGAGACTTTTCATCTTCATGTCTTAGTTTAGCGAACCGACTTGCGGTACCATTTAGGCAACAGCCCAACAACCTAGGTGGTATTGCAGTTGTTATGGGCAAAGATAACCGCTTAACATCAGATGGGCCTTTAGCTGGTTTCGCCATCCTATAATAAAAAAATGCGCAAGCCACTTAAAAATGGGTAGTACAATAATCCATCTGTGAACTAACAATAACAAATAAACACTTTTTAACAAGCTGAAAGTTTGTTCCAGATTTGTTTTAAACAAGGCATCAGTTACTGTATACGCAGCAATATTCTTTATGTATCTCTGGAAATCCATTCAACACTAACACCACATCGAGTGTTTTGAAAACAAGTTGATGAAATATCAATGATACAGAACTTTGAAATGTAGTTTATTAGGATATGACACATTGTTTGTACAGTGCGACGTCGCTGTAAACAAACAGTGTTTCAACGCTTTCCTCGAATAGTTGCATCGGGCATGCAGTTAGTCGAACAGCCTATAAAATAGATACTGTAAACAGAATATTAACTGGTAAACAATCAACGAAAGGTAGCTTACCTACGACTCCTACGACACTAAAAATGCAGGCACACGCTGCAGCCAGTATCGTGGCCTCTGTCGGGTAATGCGTAATATTCTGTTCCATATTTGTAATGTTTTCGTACATTTCCAACGACATTTCGTACGACATCATGGTTAAGCACTTCACTATCACTTCACTAGATTTAAAATTTTAATTTAGAATTTTTTCTTGACATTTTATACTTTTTAATCTTGACATGGTTTTGTCAAAAGTTTCTTCCAGCCATGTTGTTTCACAGACACCGCACCGCATCTAATCTGAAACAAAAGACAGGGATTATATTACACAGTTTTTATGAGCTGGGCACGTGTTGTTAGTCATATTACAAAATATAAAGTTCATATAAACATTAGGGACACCTACTTGGAGCTTTTTAAGGAAATGTCAAGGAGAATAGTGTCATTTAGGTTATGTAAATTGATTTAGTACTTTTTGTGGCCATATTCGGCGTAATATCTAGATAATTTCGCAAGACATGACTCACTTGGGTATATAATACATAGATATTTTAAGTATGTTTTTACGTTTAAGACCACCACAAGTATTGAAAATTTAAATTAGAGTTTTAAATAAGAGAATTGAAAAAAAACTAACCTAACGGAATAAGGCCTTTTATAAATAAATATATATAGGTACATATATATAGACTAGTTCCAGTTAAAATATACGTGATATAAGATATAACGGGAGGCTGGTTGTACGCAAGTAGATTATATTTGGAGCCAAACAAGTTGATCTCATCTCATTGCTAATGGCCCTCCCAGATTTTATTTGCTCTCATTATGAGTTCAAAAATATAAATTATTGTTATGCCAATCATTCGCTGTGGGAGGTCCGTTATTTATACTTTAGGCTACCACATTGAATCATTCGCGAAACAATTTATAGTCCTTCTTGTGCGTAAACCATAACGTTTTAAGTATCAAACTCCCCAGTTCACCGTCTAATATTAAAAATACATCATAAAGATAAAAACACTGTTGTTCTACTAGTTCTATTCTAACCACAGTAGGTATAGGTATGCCTATTTCATCAACTCAGCCTATCGCAGTCCACTGCTGGACATATGCCTCTCCCAAGTTGCGCCACAACACTCGGTCCTCTGCCTTCCGCATCCAGTCCCCCCCAGCCACGTTTTACAGGTCATCGGTCCACCTGGCGGAGGGGCGCCCTACGCTGCGTTTGCCGATTCGCGGTCTCCACTCAAGGACTCGTCTGCTCCACCGGCCATCGGTCCTTCGACAGACATTAGTTACTAATAATTAATCATATTCATTTGATTTATTGAAACATTTGATTTATTTCATCGGCAAACGCAGTGTAGGGTGCCCCCCAGCCAGGTGGACCGACGACCTGATGAAAGTAGCTGTGGGGACTGGATGCGGAAGGCACAGGACCGAGTGTTGTGGTGCAATTTGGGAAAGGCCTATGTCCAACAGTGGACTGCGATAGGCTGAGTTGATTGATTGATTTGATTCATTGAGAATTAATTTACTGAAGAAATCAAGATCCTTCTACGCTTCCGGTCCTCAGAGTTGTGTGTCACATCCGACTCCGATGCAAAGTACAGACAACGGTTTCGGGAAAATACCGAGTATAATATTTCTTTATACCGGGTATCGAAAATCCTGGTTACTAGTAAGAAGCCTAGAAAAGTCTATACAGGCAGCTTCGAACTTTTTATTGCCTTGCGGAGTTAGAACTCTGAAAGAAATATGCGCAGTGCGTACGCAACAATCACGATATTTCCCCGAATCCATTTCCACATTTCTCAAGTAGTGCCGCAAGAAAAACTAGGCGTACCAATACAGTATAGTATTATATTATCTGTGCCAATACTAAGTCACGCGGCGTCGTGTGAGCATATTAGCATGGATTTACATGACCATACGGATCGCATGGATATATGGAAAGCATGCATTCTCATAACTCGCCTCACAAACGCACGCTTGCCCAGTGACACGATCATATTATCATTTGAATGTAGTTCCGTTAGACATCAGATACCTAGATCGATACTTTTCTTATGCTGGCTTAAAAATTATTCTTTGGTACGCACGGCTACACATCAAGCTGTACATTTCCAGTATAAGCTGATCTCGCATTGTACGGAAAGCCTATGCAATGCGAGGTCAGCATAAACTGGAAATGTACAGCTTGATGTGTAGCCGTGTGTACATAATCGTTCCCCACTGATTCAATTTCTACTACGATCCAAAAGATTTTCCTTTCTTAGCACTTATTAAATCCGAAGTAGCTCTATTTTATGATTTGCAGCAGTATCTCATAGCCTCCATGAGTGACGATATTTAATCAATCGTCCGGCGCATCTTGGGCAGTCAGCCCCGCTACCAAACTGCTGACTGGCTAATCATTTCCACACGGCATGAGCTATTAGCTATTATCATTATGTAGCTCATGTCGACACGATAGAAGCTTATCGCAGTCCACTGCTGGACATAGCGATAGGCCTCTCCCAAGCGCCACAACACTCGGTCCTCCGCCTTCCGCATCCAGTTTCCCCAACTACCTTCTCCAGGTCATAAGTATCACAGTTTTACCATATTTGTTTGCTTATTTAAATCCGCACTTTTGCATTTGAAGCATGATTATGGAGTCTTGACATCGAGTTGAATAACCCCCAGGATGTTGCATTCAAGAGGTCCATGTTCAGCTGATCGTTTACCATTCCATTCTTCTTTGACAGTTGAGTCTTGCCGAATCATCATCCTCCTGCCCTTATCCCAATTTATTTATGGTCTGCGCAGCATGTATTTTTCTTCCATACATCTCTATCAGCCGTCATCGCCGTGTTCACTTTCTTTCTATTCATATCATCTATCACACAATCCATCCATGTTTTCATCCATTGAGTCTTGCCGAATAATTATTTTATATTTTTCTTCTGAATAACATAATTACACCTTAACATTTCGCAATTACAATCTGTCACACCAAGGACTGTTTTGTTTACGGTGCAGTGGTCACCCACCGGCCCTCCATATTGGCTGTGAATACAAACAGCCATTAATTGGCTGATAATGACATCTGCCTTTAAGTGGCCGGCCACTGGCTGACTTCTCATCCTTATTATAAATATGTTCTGAGAAAGAGCTGATCATAGGGGTATCGGTCATCTTGGTAACGCTAATTACTGCCTGTTTTGCCTGTTTAGGGTTATTGAGAGTAGTTAATGTTTTAATTTGAATGATATTGGCTGTAATGTGAATGTTTTAACAGTATTTTTATTAAAACACGTCTAATGTCTATAGCTATAATGTAAGATTCTTCTTACATCAAGAAAGGTTATCTATTGCCAGTTGTCACTATGTTGATACAAGAGGTCCTTTAGTAGTAGTGGTAGCTGCCTGTTTCTTGTGTAGGGTTATTAAGCTGATGATGCGTTGGATGGCCAGCGGCAGGTTAACTGCGATGTTGGAATTGACGACTAGAAAATAGGGAGGTTGGGAGTTGTGCGCAATGAAGACATTTCATGGAACATTTCAATTGCATTCCTAATGTTCTTCGAATAAACTCCGGAAGTTATGCAACCATTAAAAACTGTTTTAAATCAAAGCGCTAGACGGGCTGAATATTTTCGCGCAGACGCCAGCTTTTTAATCAGAGCTTATCTCACCGATTCTTTTGTTTAGCAGCGCTTTCATTAAACAGTTGAAAAATTATGAAAATATTCATAATTATATTGAAACAACATCGGTAAAGACAACCGAGAGCGCGGCTAGAACAGATCCAGCTGGCTAATGTTCACATTCTTATTTTAGTTTACAGGCATAATATCGTTTGAAAGTTGCAACCATTTAGATACGTGTGTTGCTGGCGCCGCCTAACCACTTGTGTGGGAAAGCATTTGGTCCATTTGGATTTCATAATAACACTAGGTTATACAGAACGACCAGTATAACTTGGTAGTCGGAGAAATGAGGAACTAAATTTAAATACACTGGATTTGACACATGATGCTTTTTGTTTTCAGAAACAGCGCTGCTATAAACTGCCAAGATATAGTGGCTAGTAACAATGTTAATTTAAAGTGTCTGCCTTTGTGCGTGTTTCTAGCTGATAGTTTTACTGCTCTTTAGAAAAGTTATTGTCTTCCGTGGTTCATAAATGTCATATTAAAGTTCTGCGACTATATTTCCGTCTCGTTGAAGTGACAAGATAATGAATTAAGATTTATTGGGTGTTAAAGGATACGTATGCTTTTTAGTAGGTACTTAGGAATTATTATATGACAACTATTTGGCAACGTAACGTCCAAAAATCTTAATTAATAGGTCATTGATTGTTCCAAATAATAAATCTATCACAGACATATCTTTGACTAAGATCAATGGCATATTTTGGCAATGAGAAGCGAAAAAAAGCTATTTTCATTTCGGAAACACGACTATAATTCTCATAAATAAAGCTTTTTCATTTTCAATTCTCCGTTTTACCGGGAAACAGTTGTTTATTGACGTACAACATGCGTGATATGCTCTGTACAATACAGCGTAAATCAAAAGCATTTAGTGACGTTATTTTAGCTATGCCGTAATTAATTTGATTCTTGTCCTATGATTTGCCGTATCATTTGCTACTATTATAAAATACATGATAATTATTTATTGTTGCTGGCGTGTCTCGTAAAACAGTTTTATGAGTTTCTTGCACATATATGGCGACGGTATGTGATTATGTTCGCAGTTTCGCACTTAATAATATCATCAATAAATTGCGCCAATTGTTCTCGCTAAAGCATGTGATTTAACGTAATTTAATGATCTTGCGAATAGACTATAATTTAATGCTTCATTAATCGGAACGATTTCTAAGATGTCTATAGCAGTATTACGTAGGCTGTTATTATTAATGTGCTATAAATCTGTTGTTAATTGAAAACAGTGCTAGGTAGATGCAGCAGCAACTATAATTGGACTTGAGTTTAATATGTAACCATGAATGGTTTGGTTAATAAACTGAAGTTTATTATCCAAACTTTTCATTAAACAAAACAGCACGCAACATATCGTATCAACAAATAATGGGAAAAAAACACAAGTTAATGACAGATGTCAATCCAATTTCATCGAGTGCTCGATGTTTGCACACATCACTAATTTACTAAGAGCTCCAATCGATATGGGGGCGTCACTGGCCGCGGTAACTGCGCGCCAAAAATGGCTGTCGGTGACGTCACTAATTTGATAAAATGTCGATTGTTTGAAGAGTTAATTAGTTAATCTTCCTGACAGTGGCGCTTCTCGGCTTATGCTGATAACATAACAGGTTGGCGCTAATAAACGCGCTTTTATTGCTTGAATTTTTTGTGAAAACCGGATGATTCTAGAAAAGTTTTTCAGCAGATACCTACCTACCTCAGTGGCCTAAGTAACATTTCAGATAGGTATCTACTTACCTAGAAAAAACCTCATAATAAACAATTCAAAAATTAATAATATAGCTGTAGTCCCAAACCAAAGATTCTAGAGTTTTAATCAACGATCGTGTAAACATATAATTCAATGGTTTTAACATAAAGGTATTATACTGACGTAATAGAGGCACTGTCACCTCATTATCACGTCACCGAAAGCAAAATGAGTATATGTGCGAAATTGACACGTGTAGGAGTGATTTTTAGTGATGTGACATGGACGTTTCCGCATTATCGATATAGTTCAACCGGCCTTACTTTTAAGGAGTGGTGGTATTTTAAAACTGCTAAGCTATTAAGTAAGTATTGTTTTAAAATTACAGATATTTGAAACATAATTTTATTTGTTTTAAAAGATTGAGTTACGCAATTAAGGGCTATATTATAATTACATTATTAATGTCACGAAGGTAAGGAATACATAAGTAAAAAATAAAAAAATCAATTAATCATCATTTCAGCCGTAAGACGTCCACTGCTGGACACAGACCTTTTTTTTTTTTTCCGTGGGGAAATCCTCATGGACGCACTCCGCCCGGGGTAGGCGAAGCCAGCGTTGGACTCTTACCGACTAAAACCACCACGGTGTTCCTTCAACTACCTTAGCCGGGGGCGTGGGAACCCGTGAGTATTCACACAACCACCCCCGACAGGTCCCGGCCCGCCACAAGCAGGCGAGCCCCTTCTCACCGTGCGGCCTAACGTTGGCCGCACCCTTCTCAGTGGCGCACACGGAACACTGCACGCCACCTCACCTCATGGGCCTTTACCAGCTGCGCCAACTACGCCGGCTGTGCCAGCTACGCCAGCTGCTGGTCGGGCAGCAGACTACCCCGAGTCTGCTGCTCACAGGCCCTACCTCCCGTAATTTTTTATAGAGGTTTTCTTCCTCGCGGTCCGGGCGGTGAAGCCAAGACCCTCGGTCCCAAGAGGCGCGAGAACACTACTCAGCAGGCACTCCTGGGATTACGAGACCGACGGGGGCAGGGAAGGACAGTCCCCCCGCTGCCTGCCCAGTGGCAGGGTGAGTGCTCACCGGGCCCGCCACTGCTCCTCCGCAGTGCCCTCTGCTTTCTCAGAGGGACACGAGGAGCAACTTCCCATTGGCCCACATCGGGCCCCTCCCGTGCCAGAATATTCGCCACAGGAAATAAGGTCCCCCGGTCTAAAGGAGACTTATTGCCCGTGCCCAGGGTGCACCGGCCCAACAACTGCCGTTCCCTCTAGACGTGTCCAGAAGGACAAGCAGCTGTCAGACACACGTGGAGGTTTCCTGGCCAGCACCCCGCTGGACACAGGCCTCCCCCAAGCATATATTGGCCATATATGCCATAATCACCACGCTTGGCAGGCGGGTTGGCGATCGCAGTTGGTTGGTTGCACTCCACTTCACTCCACCTCCACTTCCACCTCCACTTCCACTCCACTTTCATTCATCCATCTATCCATCCATCCATACTTACAAACTTTCACATTTATAATATTAGTAGGAAGTAGGATAGGATAGGATTTTTGGAACTAAAAATTTTGACTTTCTGTCTCCATAATAATTTGTCATCTTCGGTTGAACTAGTTTTTTATCTCTAACTCTTCTTGTATTATATTTATTTTTAACTTTTACTTTATACTCGTCACTTCGTAGACTTACCACTTTGAATATTTACCATTATTAAAGTAAAGATCTTTATAAGAAACAAACACCGACCCGAACAAATTCCGTAGGTATGGATCGTTGGTGATTTCACTAAAAGATACAGTTATCCTTAAAATATCTACTGCAAACCCTGTAGTTTTTTCGAGGCTTTCAGTTTTTATTTTTTTATTTTTTATTATATAGGATGGCGAAACGATCTAAAAGCCCACCATATGTTAAGCGGTTACCTTTGCCAATAACAACTGCAATACCATCTAGGCTGTTACCTAAATGGTACCGCAAGTCGGTTCGCCAAACTGTGACATAAAAATGGAAAGTCTCATGTGATTGTAATTACACCGGCACCACACAGCAATGCAAGCATCACTATTTGGCGGAGAATAGTAGATACCGTTTGCCGTGTGGTATCCGGCAAATTTGCCGTGTGGTATCCGGCAAATTTGCCGTGTGGTATCCGGCAAATAAAAAGAATAGACCACCCCCCCTCTACCCATGGGTGTCGTAAAAGGCGACTAAGGGTTAAATCAGGAGTATGGGCAGCAGCGTCCTTCTGTGCACAAACATCGTGCAACATCACCCACTGCGGTCACCAACCCGCCTGCCCAGCGTGGTGACTATGGGCATACATCCCAATGCACGCACAACAAAAAAAACGGCCCCCAGTTCCCGGTGGTCCCTCTATTCCCGACTACGGTAGCGGTCGTGGTAACGGTGGGACGGGGGGTGCGAAGAATCCCCGGGTTACGGCAGGCTACCAAAACCGACGACTCTATCTGGCAGCGTATAATGGACAAACGTTGAGACTGGACCATCACCTCGCCGAGCTTGAAGTAGAGTTAAGTCATATAAAATGGCATATACTGGGGTTATCCAAAGTCCGTAGAGAGGGGGAGGACACGATAACCCTGGAGTCAGGACACTTACTCTACTTCCGCGAAGGTGATCAGCTCTCCCAAGGTGGTGTTGGTTTTCTTGTCAATAAGGCCCTCGTGAACAACGTTGTGGAAATCGGTAGTGTGTCGACACGGGTAGCGTACCTTGTAGTAAAGCTAAATGATAGGTACAAGCTGAAAATAGTGCAGGTATATGCGCCGACCTCGACACACTCTGACGATATAGCCGAAGCGATGTACGAAGACATAGCTAAGGCTATGAATAGTACCGCTAAAGCTCACTACAACGTTGTTATGGGGGACTTCAACGCTAAAGTGGGAGTACAAGAACGCGGCGATTCGAAAATCGGACCTTACGGTTTGGGGCGCAGAAACCACAGGGGCCAAATTTTGGTCAATTTCTTGGAGTCCCAGGGGCTCTTCTTAATGAACTCCTTCTTTAAGAAGAAGCCCCAAAGAAGATGGACCTGGAAAAGCCCCGATAAGTTGACAAGGAACGAGATAGACTTTATCATGACGGATAAGAAGCACATATTTAGAGATGTCTCTGTGATCAATAGGTTCAACACCGGAAGCGATCACCGACTTATCCGAGGCACTCTAAATATCAATATTAGAGCTGAAAGAACGCGCATGATTAAGTCTACTCTGCGACCTTCGCCGCTCCAAACCAGTTTGGGCTCCGAAAGGTTCCAAGCGGAACTTCAAAACCGATTCGACTCGCTGGAAACCACCGGCAATATTGAGGAGAAAACCAACACCATAGTCAAAACATTGCAGGAACTGTCTCGAAAATTCTTTCCGCCGCAGCGTGGAAGCAAGATGCCCAAGCTTTCGACTGAGACTCTCGATCTGATGAGGAAAAGACGGGAAATGTCAGCCGCGCATTCGTTTTCATCAGATAATAGGTCCTTAAACCTACAGATTAGGAAGCTGATGCGACGTGACCTCCGCCGCTCCAACACCCGCGCCATTGAGGCTGCGATTGAGCAAAATAGGGGGTCGAAAGTTTTCGCTCAGCAGCTAGGGAGGACCCATCTGATGAAACTGAAAGCCGCGGATGGCAAAATTGTCACCTCTAAGATCGAGATGCTTGATGAGGTCGAAAACTTCTATGGGCATTTGTATTCCACGAAAACGGCGAGACCAGCGGTTCCTAGCAATGACGACAAAAGAGCCCAGCTCACGCGCCATTACACCGAGGATCTTCCGGACGTTGACCAGGGCGAGATTAGGGCGGCCCTCGAGCAGCTTAAGAACAACAAAGCTCCGGGCGATGACGGCATTACTACTGAACTCCTAAAAGCAGGCGGGGCTCCGGTCCTGAAGGAGCTACAGAGTCTGTTTAATTCCGTCATCCAACAAGGCTCTACACCGGAGGCATGGAGAGGGAGTGCGGTGGTACTGTTCTTCAAAAAAGGGGATAAAACCCTTCTGAAGAACTACAGACCCATCTCACTCCTGAGTCATGTGTACAAGCTGTTCTCGAGGGTCATCACGAATCGTCTCGCCGGAAGACTCGACGAATTCCAGCCACCAGAGCAAGCTGGGTTTCGAAAAGGCTACAGCACCGTAGACCACATCCATACTGTTCGGCAGATCATACAGAAGACTGAAGAGTACAATCAGCCGCTGTGTATGGCATTCGTGGACTACGAGAAGGCCTTCGACTCTATCGAAACTTGGGCAGTTCTGGATGCTCTTCAGCGATGTCACATTGATGAGCGGTATATAGAGATGCTGAGATGCCTGTACAACGCTGCTACCATGACTGTTCAGCTCCAGGACCAGAAGACGAAGCCAATCCAACTGCGCAGAGGGGTGAGACAAGGGGATGTAATATCCCCGAAATTGTTCACTAACGCGTTGGAGGACGTCTTCAAGACGCTGGACTGGACTGGACAGGGTATCAACGTTAACGGCGAGAACATCTCACATCTCCGTTTTGCCGATGACATCGTTGTAATGGCTGAGTCGCTGGAACAACTGGGCGAAATGCTGCACAGCTTAAACGGAGCCTCTCGACGTGTCGGTCTCGGCATGAATCTGGACAAGACTAAAGTGATGTTCAATATGCATGTCATGCCGAGGCCAATATTCGTCGAAGGGTCGGCACTCGAAGTTGTAACGGAATACGTCTACCTAGGGCAGGCAATTCAGCTTGGTAGACACAACTTCGAGAAAGAACCCAACAGAAGGATCCGTCTGGGCTGGGCAGCATTTGGCAAACTTCGCCGAGTCTTCTCGTCGCCTATACCGCAAAGTTTGAAGACAAAGGTCTTCAACCAGTGCGTCCTGCCAGTCATGACTTACGGTGCCGAGACGTGGACACTGACAGTTGGGCTAGTCCACAAATTTAAAGTCGCTCAGCGAGCTATGGAGCGAGCTATGCTTGGAGTTTCTTTGAAGGATAAAATCCGCAACGAGATTATCCGGAGAAGAACCGGAGTGACCGACATAGCTTGTAGGATCAGTAAGCTGAAGTGGCAGTGGGCTGGCCATGTCTGTCGAAGGACCGATGGCCGTTGGAGCAGACGAGTCCTTGAGTGGAGACCGCGTATCGGCAAACGCAGCGTAGGGCGCCCCCCTGCCAGGTGGACCGACGACCTAAAGAACGTGGCTGGGGGGGACTGGATGCGGAAGGCAGAGGACCGAGCGTTGTGGCGCAACTTGGGAGAGGCCTATGTCCAGCAGTGGACTGCGATAGGCTGAGTTGATTGAGTAGATACGGTGCTTATTCGTTTTAACATTTGTGCCCATCCATTTTTCTTTAATAACAGCATTTACAGGAAATCAGGAAATCAGAAAGAAGTCAACAGAAGGATCCGTCTGGGCTGGGCAGCATTTGGCAAACTTCGCCGAGTCTTCTCGTCGCCTATACCGCAAAGTTTGAAGACAAAAGTCTTCAACCAGTGCGTCCTGCCTGTCATGACTTACGGTGCCGAGACGTGGAAACTGACAGTTGGGCTAGTCCACAAGTTTAAAGTCGCTCAGCGAGCTATGGAGCGAGCTATGCTTGGAGTTTCTTTGAAGGATAAAATCCGAAACGAGATTATCCGGAGAAGAACCGGAGTGACCGACATAGCTTGTAGAATCAGTAAGCTGAAGTGGCAGTGGGCTGGCCATGTCTGTCGAAGGACCGATGGCCGCTGGAGCAGACGAGTCCTTGAGTGGAGACCGCGAATCGGCAAACGCAGCGTAGGGCGCCCCCCTGCCAGGTGGACCGACGACCTAAAGAACGTGGCTGGGGGGGACTGGATGCGGAAGGCAGAGGACCGAGCGTTGTGGCGCAACTTGGGAGAGGCCTATGTCCAGCAGTGGACTGCGATAGGCTGAGTTGATTGACAGGAAATCTGGAAGTTATGAAGTTAGCCGGTCAATATTTTACAGCATTTTTAGCCCGACCGCACATTGTCATAAAATAGCACCGTATTTACATTTTAATATGTCAAAAGCAGACATACGATCCGGAAAATTCTGTCAGTCTGCGGGGCTGGTACTAAAATTAACTGTATAAATGTAAAATAAGCATTATGAAAGTAGTATTGTCCTGCAGATACTTACCTGTGAAACGTCTCTTTGCCATAGACGTACAACATACTATTATAACATCGTAAAAGTACAACCATGGTATAGGTTCCGGCGCGTCAGATTTTTTCTCTGATCAATGAATGAATCATTATGATTTCCTTCCAATGTGCGGCCGGACTAAATCAACCTTTCAATACTTTCAACCGACTTCAAAAAAAGGAGGAGGTACTCAATTCGATTGTATTTTTTTTAAAGCAGTAACGGACACTAACTTGTGACATGTATGGTGCTAGGTAGTACAAAAAATGTATAATTGAAACTATCGACATATCGATATATTTTGAGCAATCCATATGCGAAACGGTTTCATTTTCACGTACACAATATTTTTTTATCTAACACATAATTATTTAAAATAACATATTATGTAGAAAATAGGGTATTTACTGCATGTTATTAATGTATTACTAAATAATTTTAAGAATAACTTCTATGAAAATAAGCATTATGAAAGTAGTATTGTCCTGCAGATACTTACCTGTGAAACATCTCTTTCTTTAGGTTAATAATGTAAATTACACAGCAGTATAACACAGAATACTACACGAATACGATTATTGATATTAATTGGATAAAATACAGAACGATTGTGAAATAAATCATAAAATAATACGAGATTATATTTTGATGGGACGCTATGGGAGATTACAATTGTCAAAATCGGTTCTACTGACATTTTATTATGTCTCTTTCTAGCTTATAGGTTTTTTCGTAAAGATCGGTATCTCAGTCGCACACTGTAGTGGTCTATTACGTCAGTATAGAAATGTCTTTGGGTTTTAATATATCATTAATATAATATGTATAGATATATAGATTATAAAGAGGAAAGATTAGTTTGTTTGTTTGTAATCGATAAACTCTGAAACTACTAGACTGATTTTAATAATTCTCTCACCATTAGAAAGCTACTTTATCCAGAAGTAACATAGGCTATATTTTATTACAATACGCGGGCGAAGCCGCGCATACCTATATCATTAATCTGTGAAGCCGCGGGCAAAGTCTAGTAATTTACAAAGTACCGGGTACCGGTGTCTACTCAAGAACACACATTCACTAACCTATTTCGATTTCTGATGAACTGTGGGCCTAGTACGAGTTTCACACTTACGAATACTTCCATCGTTTTCGTCGACTTTCATTCATAAATCAGTAGCGCCCCTGGCGGATACGAGGAGGAACTACAGATTTATTAATGAAAATCGACGAATGCTTTGAAAGTATTCGTAAGTGTCAAACTCGTACTAGGCCCACTGACGTGTGTTTCAAACTCAGTCATTTCTCTCACCTTACGATGACTAAATAGAAGCAGGGATTTACCGAAGTGAATTAGCAAAAAACTACAAATACGTCAAATATATGTCAACGACCTCGAGACAACAACAATAACAGACTGGTGGTTTTTTTAAGACAATGTATAGGAACATTTCCAATATACTATACCTATCTAAAATCAAAAAAGTTGGTAGTTTAGCTTACCTATAAAGTATACTTATACGTGCATTCTACCACCCCCAACAGAGGGGTAGAATTCTGCGTGTGGCCTACCGCCTAACATCGGTCGAACCGTCCTCCTGGCTGGCGCCACCGTTACGTGACCGAGTCCGCCACCCACAAGCCCCTTACTAGGGTGGTTGGATGTAGGGTGCTGGCCAGAAAACCTCCACGTGTGCCTGATGGCTGCTAGTTCTTCTGGACACGTCTGGAGGGAACGGGAGGTGTTAGGCCGGTGCATCTTGGTTACGGGCAACAATCCTTTCGAGGGACATTATTATCCTACGGGGAACCTTATGCGTGGCGAATATACAGGCGCGGGAGGGTCTCGATCTGGGCCAATGAGGCGTAAATCCGCGTGTTCCTCTGAAGTTAGCAGAAAGGAGTGGAGTAACACAGTGGAGGAACACCGTGGTGGTTTTAGTCGGTAAGAGTCCGACACTGGCTCCGCCGTCCCCGGGCGCAGTGCGTCCATGAGGATTTCCCCACGTAAAAAAAACAAAAAAAAGTGTGGTTGGATGTCGGCGTATGCCCTACGGCACCCGGTCCGTCTCCTGCGGGTTCCCACCCGCGTTGACAGAACAGAGAGGTTGTTGCCTCCCGAACCCTCTCCGCCGCCTCTTTCGCAAGCATCACCTCCTCGCAGATCATGTTAATCCCCTAGCTAATTCTTAATCTCCCACAGGTCCCTTCACACACACAGGTCGCTGCTCTCTGAAGGAACCTGTTTCAGAAACGTCGTACAGTCGACAGCATGACAGTGGTAACACTTCAATTCGAAAACCGCCCTTACTGCTTACGAAATAAAGATGCTGCTAATGTCAAAGTGTTACCACCGACGTGCGGTCGACCGTACGTATTGTAAAAGGCATTTCCGAAAACACAAACACAGTAGAACCACCACAGTAGAGCACTTACCGCATGTCGTCTTGTTGTGGCAATAAATCAAATCAATACATCAATTTTTCTTTCTTTCTTTCTAGAATTATGTCCAGCTTCAGTATTTGGTACAAGTTATGACGCAAGTTTTGCCTTCCTTCAAGGTTTGTGGGTGGAGTGTAAATCATAGTTGGTACTGAACTACTGAACTACTGTGCAAACGGCCGTATATCTCTTACTTCTTTTCGTGTATTTGAAGGACCATCAAATTGGGAGAAAATATGGCTTTATGAACCTTGGGTACTTGGGTCAATAGAACAAAGTTATGTTCTACTTTTACAAGGTTTGCTTGCAGTACGCCCAGATATCGATTGGTCTTCGATCTTCAATCAATTAAATAGACCGCCAGCTTTTCTTTCTTGTTGTTTGCTAAAGTGTTGGTTAGTTATTATTATTATTTTGAGAAAAAAGGTGATCATTGCAAGCCCCTTTGTTAATGTAACGTAAAAGACCTATTAATTGTGACGCCTCTAGAAGTAGATTACAACACCTCCCCAATCCGCAGGCCAACCATAATTCTATATGGTCAACTATTGCCTTGGGGTTTAGGTTAAAAGAAATGTATTCTCAATAAAAACACAAAGTCACTTACTTACTTGGCTATGATGATTTATTCGTCGAATTTAAAAATGTTTAAAAAAAAAAGCAGTTTGAGGATTTGATCTTATCAGCTGAGATTTTATGGCCCCCAAGATGCTGATTTCCTCTGTGGTGCACTGCATCACATTCGCATAGGATATAAATAGGTGTTTCATTCTTTTCACGACAAAATCTGCAAACTGTGGTATTATTTAATTTAATATTTGTCAAAGTGTTCAGTCAGAGTAGACACAAAATTGAGAAAGACCGACAGAAGGATACAATTGGGCTGGGCAGCATTTGGCAAACTTCGCCGAGTCTTCTCGTCGCCTATACCGCAAAGTTTGAAGATAAATGTCTTCACCCAGTGCGTCCTGCCTGTCATGGCTTACGGTGCCGAGACGTGGACATTGACAGTTGGGCTAGTCTACAAATTCAAAGTCGCTCAGCGAGCTATGGAGCGAGCTATGCTTGGAGTTTCTTTGATGGATAAAATCCTAACGAGATTATTCGGAGAAGAACCGAAGTGACCGACATACTTAGCTTGTAGGATCAGCAAGCTGAAGTGGCAATGGGCTGGCCATGTCTGTCGAAGGACCGATGGCTGCTGGAGCAGACGAGTCCTTGAGTGGAGACCGCGAATCGGCAAACGCAGCGTAGGGCCTCGCCAGGTGGACCGATGACTTGAAGAAGTTGGCTGGGGGAGACTGGATGCGGAAGACAGAGGACCGAGTGTTCTGGCGCAACTTGGGAGTGGCCCATGTCCAGCAGTGGACTGCAATAGGCTGAGTTGATAAAGTGTTCATACTCAACCAAACCAATGAGTAGTGTGTGAGTGTTGCAATAGTATGCTTGACCTTGGGTTATAATTATTTATACAACGTGTAATTGAAATAAATAAAAACCTCTTTACGGGTAATCGTACTCATCAGTATGACATATACAACTTTTACCATGGGATCAACCAAAAAATCGCGAAAAAAAAAGCAACTGTTCCCTACGTTTTGTCGATTTATGTGAACACAATAATGTACAATGGAATAGCAGATTTTTTCGCGACTTCAGGCTTGATCTTATTATTTTTTAACCCACGAAAAAAAGGAGGAGGTTCTCAATTCCACGCGTCTTTTTTTTTTTTTCTTTTCTTATGTATGACTACGCATAACTTTTTACAGAGTGGTCCTATTTTGATGATTATTTTTTTAATGGTCCCATTTAAATTTCAAAATGTTAATCCACCCCTAAGGGTAGGAAAACGTCCGTGTGGTGCCGGACGCAAAGAATTTCACCACCCTATATCTTCTCATGGGTGTCGTAAAAGGCGACTAAGGGATTCACCAGAGGATGGGCAGCAGCGTCCTCCGAGTATTTAACCAACCAACTGCGATCGCCAACCCGCCTGCCAAGCGTGGCGATTATGGCATATCCCCTCATGCAAAGCACAATAAAAAATCGGCCCCTAGTCCCCGGCGGCCCCGCTAGCCCTGGTTACGGTAGCGGCCTAGGTAACAGCGGGGCAGGGGGTGCTAAGAATCCCCGGCAGAGATCCGGCTACCATAACAAAAAAAGACTGGACCTGGCAACATACAACACACGTACACTGCGGACCGACGAGAAGCTTGTCGAACTCGAGGAAGAATTGATCAGGTTACGATGGGATATCGTAGGGTTATCTGAAGTCCGAAGAGAGGGGGAGGACACGATAATCCTCAAATCCGGTAACTTGCTCTATTTCCGGGAGGGCGATCAACTTTCCCAGGGCGGTGTCGGGTTTATCGTCCACAAGTCTCTTGTGAACAACATAGTGAAGATCGAGAGTGTTTCGACCAGGGTGGCGTACCTTATACTCAGAATAACCGAAAGGTATTCGTTGAAGGTTATACAGGTATACGCCCCGACCTCGAATCACCCCGACGATGAGGTGGAGACCATGTATGAGGATATCTCGAGAGCCATGCATGGCTCTAAAACTCACTTCACTGTTGTCATGGGAGACTTCAACGCGAAACTGGGCAATCGCTACGATGATGAGCTGCGAGTGGGGCAATTTGGATATGGATATCGGAACCACCGGGGTCATCTACTGGCCGGCTTTATGGAGAAGGAGGGACTCTATATGATGAACTCTTTCTTCAGAAAGCGTGAGCATAGGAAGTGGACCTGGTTGGGCCCTGATGGTGTAACAAAAAATGAGATTGACTTCATTATGTCGACGAAGAAGCAAATATTCAATTATGTCTCTGTGATCAACGCGGTCAAAACCGGAAGCGATCACCGTTTGGTAAGAGGCACATTGAATCTGAACATCAAGCTGGAAAGATCTCGACTGATGAAGTCTACGCTCCGTCCAGCACCTATCCAAATCCAAAACCCCGAGAGCTTTCAGCTCGAACTTCAGAATCGTTTCGAATGCCTAGGGAGCTCAGTGGACGATTACAGCGATGGGTTTGTGGAAACTGTCCATACGGTCGGGTCTAGGATCTTTAGGACCCGTCGTATAAATAGAAACAAAAAGCTCTCTGACCACACCCTTGAGCTTATGGCGGAAAGACGCGAGATGATTCTGCAGTCCTCAGATGATGCGACTAAGTACCGGCAGCTCAATAGACAGATCTCAAAGTCCTTGAAAAGTGACCTACGCCAATTTAATACGGAACGTATTAAAGACGCGATAGAGAAGAACAAGGGCTCCAAAGTCTTCGCAAGAGACCTGTCTATTGGGCAGAGCCAGCTTGCAAAACTGAGGACCGACGATGGCAGAGTCGTATCCTCCAAGCCAGAGCTATTGAAGGAGGTCGAGAAGTTCTATGGACAGTTATACACGTCCACCCGGACACCCGCTGTTAATCGGGCTCACGACCCAAGAGCTAGATTGACCCGACACTATACCGAAGATATCCCGGACGTCAGCCTGTACGAGATTAGGATGGCTCTGAAGCAGCTCAAAAACAACAAGGCACCGGGTGATGACGGAATTACGGCCGAACTCCTGAAGGCGGGTGGAAAACCGATCCTTAAGGCCCTTCAGAAGCTATTTGATTCCGTCATTCTCGAGGGAAGAACGCCACAGGCATGGAGCAGAGGTGTGGTGGTACTCTTCTTCAAAAAGGGCGATAATGCTCTACTGAAGAATTATAGGCCCATCTCACTTCTGAGCCATGTCTACAAGCTGTTTTCGAGAGTCATTACGAACCGTCTTTCGCGCAGGTTTGACGACTTCCAGCCTCCCGAACAAGCCGGTTTCCGAAAAGGCTTTAGCACCGTAGACCACATACATACGCTGCGGCAGGTTATACAGAAGACCGAAGAGTATAACTTGCCTCTTTGTTTAGCGTTTGTGGACTACGAGAAAGCCTTCGATTCGATCGAGACTTGGGCGGTACTACAGTCTCTTCAACGGTGCCAGATTGACTATCGGTACATCGAAGTGTTAAAGTCTTTGTATGAAAACGCCACTATGTCAGTCCGATTACAGGACCAAGCCTCGAAACCTATCCTTCTGCAGCGAGGTGTGAGACAGGGAGATGTGATCTCTCCGAAACTGTTCACTGCTGCATTGGAGGATGTCTTCAAGGTTCTGGACTGGAAGGGGCTAGGCATTAACATAAACGGCGAGTACATCACTCACCTTCGGTTTGCCGACGACATAGTAGTCATGGCTGAGACCATGGAGGACCTCGGTACAATGCTCGATGACCTCAGTAGAGCTTCTGATAGAGTGGGTCTTAAAATGAATATGGACAAGACAAAGGATATGTTGAATTCCCATATAGCACCCATTCCCGTAAACATCGGAGAATCTACACTCGAAGTTGTTGACGATTATGTATAACAACATAACAACATAACATAACATCACGCCTGTATTTCCCCGAAGGGGTAGGCAGAGGTATATAGTACACCCACATTTCGCCAGTTATGTTGTAAGTCCCATGTAATAGGGGGCGAGCCTATTGCCATCAACCGGGCACAAATCCAGACTCCGGGCTGCTACTGAGAATTTCCTAATGAAAAAACCCAATAACACTTTGCCCGACCCGGGAATCGAACCCAGGACCTCACGCTCAGCAGTCGCGCTTGCAACCACTAGACCAACGAGGCAGTACGATTATGTATACCTAGGACAAACTGTCCAGCTAGGTAAGTCCAACTTCGAGAAAGAGGTCAATCGTCGAATCCGACTCGGTTGGGCAGCGTTCGGGAAGCTACGCAATATCTTCTCGTCCAAAATACCGCAGTGTCTCAAGACGAAAGTCTTTGACTAGTGTGTGTTGCCAGTAATTACTTACGGTACTGAAACGTGGTCGCTCACAATGGGCCTGATAAGAAGGCTCAAAGTCACTCAAAGGGCAATGGAGAGGGCTATGCTCGGAGTGTCCCTGCGTGATCGAATCAGAAATGAGGAGATTCGCAGGAGAACGAAAGTAACCGACATAGCCCGAAGAATTGCCAAACTTAAGTGGCAGTGGGCGGGGCACATTGCTCGCAGAACGCATGGCCGATGGGGCAGTAAAGTTCTGGAGTGGCGACCACGTACTGGAAGGCGCAGCGTGGGTAGGCCCCCCACAAGGTGGACCGACGACCTGGTGAAGGTCGCGGGAATCCGCTGGATGCGGAAGGCACAGGACCGGTCGTTGTGGCGATGTTTGGGGGAGGCCTATTGTTGGAATACAACAAAAATAATATACGGCCCACTTCAGTAGTTTGGGAGTCATTCCCATGCATTCAATATTTACAGTCTTCCGCCTGGATTGAGCGCGAACGCACACCTCTCCTAATTCAATTATTATAAAATAAATTAATTATATTGAAATCATAACACTGCGTCTTTCATTGGTTTTCTTATAACCCAACAGGTTATGGGCCCAGTGATTTAGACTTCATAAATAAAGTATTTTAAATATAAAGGGAATGCTACAGGATGTTCTTTTCTGTTCCGAAATTCCTTAAAACTTGCTCTCGGTAAAGAAAAAGCAACAAGCTGGAATAACCATCGTTTTCGGTAATAGTGGTGTGCAAATATACTACAAGGGTAGGTTGGTAACAAAGGGTGAGTCTTTGAACAATTTAATTGGTGTAAATGTTATAATCGAAAAATGAGTTTTAAGTGCTAGAAGCTCATCAAATAGAGGCGTAAAGAATAATTATGAATTATGGCATCAAAGACTTGGTCACATTGGAAAATCTAAGTTTGTGGAAATAAAAAGCAAACAGCTGTTCTCTGATAATGAACAAATAAATCATGTTACACCAAATGATAAATTATGTGAAGCTTGTATAAGTGGAAAACAAGCATGTTTGCCATTTAATAAATCAAAGTCAAAAATTATAAAACGACCTCTATTTAATGTGCATACTGATATGTGTGGTCCCATCACCCCTTCAACACTTGACGGCAAAAACTACTATGTGATTTTTGTCGACGAATACACACACTACTGTGCGACATACTTAGTAGCTCATAAATCAGACGTTTTTGCTACGTTTCGAGATTATGTTGCAAAGTGTGAAGCTCATTTCGATTAGAGAATTGTCAATTTGTATAGCGATAATGGTGGCGAATATTTGTATATTGAAATGAGAAAGTACTGTGTGCAAAAAGGTATAAGTTACCACTTAACAGTGCCGCATACCCCTGCTTTGAATGGGATTGCTGAAACAATAACAGAACAAAGTCGTGCCATGGTGTTTGGTGCTAAATTAGACAAAAAGTTCTGGGGCGAGGCTGTGTTGACAGCTCGACGAAAGCACTGAAAATATGTAACACACCATTTGAATTGTGGCATGGTGTAAAGCCGCAACTGAAGTATTTAAAGGTTTTCGGTTCAACTGTTTATTTTGTAAATAAACTGGGAAAACCAAGTTCGATGTAAAAATCCTTAAAAGGTTTATTAATTGGTTATGAACCGAATGGTTAATAAGGTGTGAGATGTGGTAGACGAAAAGTTTGTAAAAGTCAGAGATGTGATAGTAGATGAGATTAATTTCTCGTCGAGCAGGCCGTTGAAGCCTGTGAGAGTTTGGCTGAAAATTGCAATAACTCTGATAACTGACAGACTCAATGTAGAGCAAATGTGTAAACAAACAGTAAAATACCTGTAGGGCAACCACCTAATAAATCTGTAAGTGAAACAGATGTATGCCCTGTATCATTAGGTCCACCACCTAATAAATCTGTGAGTGAAACAGATATGCATTCAAACAGTTCTCCATTTCTAAATAAGTTGACTTTATCTCGAAATGAATTGACTTCAAATGAGCAAAGAAAAAGTGAGAGAATTAAAAACTGCCTAGCGTATCTTACAACGAAAATGAAGACGATAATTCTATGAACTATTTGCTATACGCTACATCTTTAGTATGCAAAATACCTACATCTTTTAGAGAAATCGAAACCAGGGACGATAAATTATTATGGGAAAATGCTATCAGTGAGGAAATTAAATCAATAACTGATAATGAGACCTGGACACTCGTACCAAAACCCGAAAATAGAAATGTTATCGATTGTAAATGGGTATTTACAATAAAAAATGATGAGTTTGGAAAACCACTAAGGCAGCGGTACTCTAAGTGTGTTCCGCGGTACCCCTGTAGGGGTTCCGCAAGAATTTAGAAAAAAAAAACAAAACACCTCTCTCTGGTCACTGGTCGAACGTTTTGAATCCGCCCGCCGCGCGTATACTTTTGAGCGCGCAGTCCCTTTGATAAAAGCCGCCTCTGAATTAGACGCTATAGTTGTGAACAAGCGACTTTCGGCTCTATCTTCAAAAGCATAAAGTCGAGATTGTTTACAACGCATTTTTTTGTATTTATATTTTTATTTCCGCTTTTTGTTTATCAAAGGCGCCGACTCGAGTATTTTTGAGAATGTTCGAGTTCGAGTCTAGGACTAAGTATAAAAGCGCTATTATATAAAAAAAGTCGCGCCTCGTCAGTCAGTTGACGATTAGCGTTCGGAGCGATAAGTTCGTACCTACCTACTTACAAGCTGGCTAGCCTGCTGCCTTCTTGTAAGTTCTACTGCCCGCTGTATTCTGATTGTATCAGTTTTGTACATTTCTTCTTTGGACTAAACTTTGTCTCATAAACGCAGTAACGATTGTGCATTATTTTGACCCTACCATCCTGACGTGTAACATTATTAATAAAGAAGAATGGAACGTTGGCTTAAAGGTGTTAAACGTGTTGCAACGACATCTTCTAATGACGCTGAATGTTCATCAGCAGTACGCGCGGAGAATACAGCAATTACCGATCCAGACGATGATGCCACGACGTCAAGCTCCACGGTTTCAAAGACGAAAAAAAGGAAGTATGATGAATCATATATCAGTTTCGGATTTGTTGATTCCAACGGCTCACCTCTCTGCATGTTATGTAGTAAACTGCTTCCTAATAGTTCCATGGCACCTGCCAAATTACGCAGACATTTAGAAACTGTACACCCCGAGTCTAAAGACAAGAATAAAGAATTTTTTGTTCGTAAAAAAGAACAGTTATTGGAAAGTCAAAAAAATATGATGCATGTAACACAAACTATCAATGAAAAGGCCACGGAGGCATCATATTTAGTTAGCTATCGCATTGCACAAGCAGGTGAAGCGCACACTATCGCTGAGAATTTAATAAAGCCATGTGTGTTAGACATAACAAAATGTATGCTCGATGAAAAATCTGCAAAGCATCTTTCTACTGTACCGCTATCAAACGATACTGTTTCACGGCGAATCCATGATCTGGCAAGCTACGTCAAACAAGAACTAGTTGCACGTCTACAAAAAACACGATTCGCCTTGCAAATGGATGAGTCAACTGATGTCACTGGTCTGGCTATCTTGCTGGTTATCGTGAGATATCCATATGAACGTTCTTTTGAAGAAGACATGCTTATGTGTTCACCGCTGCCCACAAACACTACCGGGGAAGAAATTTTTAATAAAATAAACATATTTTTTAAAGAAAATAATCTTAGTTGGAACGATTGCATTGACATTTGTACAGATGGGGCCAAGGCGATGACAGGTAAAACAGCAGGAGCAGTATCACGAATAAAAAGTAAAGCGCCTAATTGTAGTTCCAGCCATTGTATTCTGCATAGACAAGCACTTGCGACGAAGCAAATGCCGTCAAATCTAAAATTAGTTATGGATGAAGCGGTAAAAATAATTAATTTTATCAAATCACGACCACTACAATCCCGATTGTTCTCATTATTGTGTGAAGATTATGGCAGCAAACATAAAACACTGCTGCTCCATACAGAAGTGCGATGGCTGTCTCGGGGTAAAACTTTAACAAGGCTATTTGAACTTAGAGCCGAGTTACAAATGTTTCTTTCAGCAGATACAGTTTCTTTTAATTTGAAAGACCGTTTGTATGATAAAACTTGGTTGTTCCGATTGTCTTTTATGGCGGATATCTTTCAAAAACTGAACGAATTGAATTTATCATTGCAAGGTAAACAGACAACAGTGTTCCAGGCCTATAACAAAATAACTGCCTTCAAAAGAAAATTAGATTTTTGGATTATTTGCGTTGGTAAGAGAGAAATAGAAAGCTTTACGTCACTCAGTGAGTTTGTTAGCGATAACGACTCGGAAATGTTTCAAGATGATGTGTTTGAAGAATTGGTCCAATATCTCACTTCGATGCGCGCATCTTTTGTAAAGTATTTTCCCGAAGAACATAATACAAAAATGAAGCTGAATTCATGGATTCATAATCCTTTTTTACCCAACTTGCAAAAGCCCGAAAGTATGTCAAACGAGATATATGAATCTCTTTTAGAAATGTCATCAGACACAAGTATGGAGTCACTGTTCAAAACGACGCTTCTCAACGATTTTTGGTGCAGAATCCGTGATGAATATCCAATGCTTGGCAGAATGGCTCTGAATATTCTTCTCCCGTTCCCAACAACATATTTGTGCGAAACAGGATTCTCAACCTATGCAGCCACGAAAACAAAATATCGCAATAGACTGGACGCCGAACCTGATATGAGACTTCAAATGTCTTCTATCAAACCTGATATCAACCAATTGATGAAAAATAAAAAACAGTTTCATACCTCCCATTAGTTAAGATTTTTTCATTTTTAATATCTTCTATTATTGTACTTGGCATGTGGTTAAAGTAAGTAATAATTAGTAACTGTTACATTGTACTTTTATTATGCTTATATAATAAAGAATACACTTTTAAAAACTATTGTTTTATTGTAGGGTTCCGTCAAGTATTTTGCTTGTCAAAAGGGTTCCGTGACCAAAAAAGTTTGAGAACCGCTGCACTAAGGTATAAAGCTCGTTTAGTAGCGCGCAGTTTTAGTCAGGAATATTTAATTGATTATTACGAAACTTTTGCACCAGTTGCAAGAATCTCAAGTTTCCGATTTTTATTAGCTTTTGCAAATCAATTTAATTTATTAGTCCACCACATGGACGTAAAAACTGCATTTTTAAATGGGACACTAAAAGAAGAAATATATATGAAAATTCCTGAAGGAATCCCAAATGCAGGTGACAGTATGCAAACTAAACAAAGCGTTATATGGATTAAAACAGTCTACACGCTTGTTATATATTAGCACTAGCCTTATTTGTTTGTATTAGTCATAAGTCTATTTTATTGTTCCTATCTCTGTTTAACATCTTCCATCTCTTTCACACTAACATATCCCTTCCCCAAACATCCTTTCTAACCGCTCGATCCCTTCCTACTCGACTCACTTCGTTCCCGACCACGATCTAGAGACATCGTTCTCGTTCTCAATCTCTGTAACATTAACATAGTACATAATCATAAGTTCATTTTGTTATTTATTATTAAAAGATTATTATAAAACAAGAAACTGTCCTTCATTGCGTAACAACTGGCGCAGTCGGTAGGATACTTCAGCGTGAAACGCGACGCGAAAAGACGAAGCAAACGTGCGATTCTTCGTGGACAACATCGCCTACAAGAAGACGTGCGGTAGCTGCAGGCTTTCGATCGCTTCGCCGGACTATGCTGATAACATTGCTGTTACTGTGGTGAGTGGCTAAGACTTGTTTGCTCTAACTCCTTTCCTATCCCATACAATACATTTTATATATCTATTTCTAAATCTTATGTACTATTTTGTATTATTATAAATTACTCCATGTCCATATTATTATATATATATTTATAATTCCTTCATGTCCGAAAATAGTAATTGTACATTCAAAAACGAACCATCAGACTCAACAGAGTCACACCAAGATACATCGTTCGTTTTTGCTCAAAAATCAAATCTAAAAATCATGTCGTTGGATATGACAACCCTTTTAAAACTTATCCCCACATTTGATACTCATGCAGCCGATCAAGTTTATAGGTTTATCCGATCTTGCGACTCAGCCTTCAAATTAGGATCTGCTGATCAGAAACCAGTTTTATTAGTGTACGCTTTAAACAATATAACCGGTGCAGGCGCATCCGACGTCCACGCCAAACAATATACATCCTGGAATGAACTTAGACAATTCCTCATAGACAGATTTTCAAATGTTAAAACTATTTCTCATCTTAACTTAGAATTACAATCTATGTTCCAAAAGCCGCATGAAACGGTGACAGAATATTTTCACCGTGTAGACTTATGCAGAAGCAAAATAATTGAAAAAATTAACGCAGAAATAACTAACGATACTCTTATTGGTCGTTTAGCTAGTACTGAGGAGACTTCAATGAGCGTTTTTGTAAATGGGCTTAGTTCCGATATCGGTATAATGCTGAGAACAAAAGGTTTCACAAACCTTTCAGAAGCAGGACGCTTTGCCCTTCAGGAAGATAAGATTCGAGCCATGAATAATGCTCGACAATCATTATTTAGACTTACAATGCCGCGACCTAATAGTAATATTAATAGTAGACCAAATCAAAGATATGTTAATTTACAAAAACCACCTGTGTCATATCAACCTCGTCCGATACTACCGATAATCAACAACCGAAATAATGCTAATCATCAAGATACAAAAATATGCAACTACTGTAAAAAAATTGGTCATGTAATATCCGAATGTCGAAAACGCGCTTATAATAATAACCTTAAGAACATTCAAAATCAACACGCTCGTCCCGCCTCTTCAGCCCCCATTAATAATTTAAACTACTGGGCGACCAACGAGATGGGCAACTCGCTGGAAATCGCTCCAACATCTTGCCCACAAACGGAAACATCAATCGAAGACATAACTCATTTTCAAATGTAAAAGCATATGAGTTAGGTCTTAATAACCAAAGACAAAATCCGCTTAATCCAGTCCATCGGGGACAAAACACTAAATCTCTATTAAACAAAAGCGCATCTACCCAAACATGTCAGAAACAATATAAAGATGTTTCTATACAAACGGATGAACAAACTCCTTACGGACAGGGTAACCAGCCCCAAACCCTTAGTTCCATCGAATGTATCAAACTTACTAACTCTAATGAATCTTGTAAATATAATGACTCCACTGAATCTTCTAAATCTACTAATTCCTTAAAGTCTCACAAATCCACTAAATCCTATAACCCTACTAAATCATGTACAAAATCAAAGACCAAATCTAACTCCAAATCTAAACTGAAATCCAATAAATCTAAACCTAAAATACAATCTTTTACCATTTCACCAGTAAACGATGTACCTCCTGAAAATCTATTACATTGTAATTTTCACGTCGAAGGCAGTCCAGTTACTCTTCTAATCGATACCGGAGCAGGAATATCAGTAATAAAAAATGATAAAATAGGCACATCTAATGTAAATAAATCTGACATCGCATCCATTGTAGGAATTTCTAGTACTCAATCGCCCACTCTAACTTCAGGCACAACTGAAATATCCCTTGATAACTTGCCAAAATTCAAATTTCATGTAGCAAACCTCAATATCAAGGCAGATGGCATAATAGGTAACGATTTTATGAACAAATTCAATTGTAACATCTATGTTCAATCGAAAACTATGAGAATACGTGACAGAACGTACAAACTTCATTTTATGAACGAAAGCCCTAAACCTAATATTGACCCTCATAAACTTTTTATTAGTGGTCGTTCCGAAACAGTTATTACCTGCACAACAAATAGTGTTCAAACCGGTACAGCCATTGTTGAAAAACAAATGTTGGAAGACGGCGTCGTTATTCCCCACGCTTTAGTTAACGTGCAAAACAACTCCTTTGTTATCACTTGTGTAAATACGAATAAAAATGACCATGTAATTAATATTCCAAATATCAAAGTATCTCCTTACGAAATCGGTAAAGAAACCTTAGATTTAAACTCACATCAGATAAATAATGTAAATCATACATCGGAAACAGATAGACAAAAGAAAGTATTGTCAGTAATTAGACGCGAACATTTGAATAATGAAGAGTCAATATCATTAGATAAGATAGTTACCGAGTTCTCAGATATATTTTTTATCGAGGGTGACTCGTTGACTTTTAGTAACCACACTAAACATCGAATTCCAACAACAACTGACATCTCAATTCATACTAAAACATATCGATTTCCACAAGTTCATGAAGGCGAAGTCAAGACACAAATTCAAAACCTATTAGATCAAGACATAATAAGACCTAGTTCATCACCATGGAGTAGCCCTATTTGGGTCGTTCCAAAGAAACTTGATGCATCAGGGAAACAAAAATGGCGTCTTGTTATTGACTATCGTAAATTGAATGAAGTCACTATCGGAGATAGTTACCCTCTACCGAACATTACCGACATACTAGATAAATTAGGTCATTCTCAATATTTCACCACTCTAGATCTAGCATCTGGCTTCCACCAACTTGAGGTAGAACCCAAAGATATCCCTAAAACTGCATTCAATACTCCCTACGGTCATTATGAATATAAAAGAATGCCTTTTGGCCTAAAAAATGCACCAGCGACCTTTCAACGGGTCATGGACTCTGTTTTATGTAGTCTACAAGGAGAACGATGCTTCGTATATCTTGATGATATAGTTGTATTTGCCTCCAGCCTCCAGGAACACGAAGATAAACTTCGAGAAGTTTTCTCCCGACTACGTAAATATGAATTAAAAATCCAGCCTGATAAATGCGAATTTCTTAGGCGAGAAGTTGCTTATCTCGGTCACATTATTTCAAACGATGGTGTCAAACCTAACCCTGACAAAGTAAAAGCTGTTAAAGACTTCCCTGTACCTAAGTCATGTAAAGACATAAAAGCATTTTTAGGTCTCACCGGCTACTACCGTCGCTTCATTTCCAATTTTAGCAAAATCACGAAACCACTAACCAGTCTTTTAAAAAAGGATATCCCTTTCGTTTGGGGTGAAACTCAACAACAAGCTTTCGACGATTGTAAAAATTTACTCATAAATCCTCCCATATTACAATACCCCGATTTTACTAAGGAATTTATTTTAACCACAGATGCTTCGATACATGCTATAGGCGCCGTGTTATCTCAAGGTGAAATAAGTAAAGATTTGCCTATAGCATATGCATCTCGTACTCTTAACAAAGCCGAATGTAATTATTCCACAATAGAACGGGAATTGTTAGCAATTGTCTGGGCCACAAAGCATTTTAGACCTTATTTATACGGGCGTAAGTTCAAAATAGTTACCGATCATAAGCCCCTTACATGGCTCTTTTCTATCAAAGATCCTGGGAGTCGTTTACTTCGTTGGCGCTTGAAACTTGAAGAATATGAGTATGAAGTTATTTATAAAGCAGGTAAAAATAATACGAACGCCGACGCACTATCACGACCTCCAATACTCAACACCAATACATTATTATGTACGAACACTCCTGAAGATTACCTGCAAATCAATTATCAACATTTTTCTGAGAATTCTTCAAATTACAGCTTTGACACCCAAAATCTCCTAACTTCTCCAGATCGCCTACTTGATGAAAGACATAAAAATATTTTTATCCCTATTTCTTGCGAACTCTCGGACAAAAACGACCTTTTCAACGAAGCTATATCCATTTGTACTCAAGTGGAACCATTTTTAGAGAAACAGAAGACACTCTATGACTCTGATTCATTGATTTCAGACAAAAACCAAAACATAATATTTGGATACTCGAGACCCACACACTTTGACCCTTGGAATCATGAGAGTTATTTTAAAACACTCCTAAGTTGTTTACAAAATCACGACTTAAAATCACTTTACATTCCCGATCTGAAAAATGACCCCACTTCTAAACTCAAAGGTAACGAACAACTACATATCACGGCTTATCTTGCCGATACTTATGATTGTAAAATCACCATATGTCAAAATAGAGTTAAAAAACCAACTTCAGACGAGATTCCTAAAATTCTTAGAACTTTTCACAATGATCCATTATCCGGCCACCGAGGTGTTGTAGAGACGATTCGCAAAATCAGATGTGAATATTTCTGGGAAGGAATGTCTGACACTATAAAAGATTACATAGAAACTTGCCAAATCTGTCAACGTAATAAAATTCAAAGAAAAACCTACAAAGCACCCATGGTTATTACATCTTTTTCCAGTGAACCATTTGAACGGGTGACAATTGACTTAGTTTCATATTCCGACATAACTAGCGAATCAAATAAATACATATTAACATTACAAGATGACTTAACTCGATTAGTTCAAGCTTACCCAATACAAGACAAACAAGCAACTACGGTAGCTAAAGCTTTGGTGACTTTTTGTCAACATTACGGTATTCCTAAACGTTTCCAATCTGATCAAGGCACAGAATTTGTAAATATTGTAATTAAACAACTCCTAAAACTATTAGGCTCTAGTCACACTGTAAGTACTGCTTATCATCCTCAAACAAATGGCGCTCTCGAAAGGTTTCATGCCACGCTTCGTGATCACATTCGAATGTACCATAAGAGGAATCAATCGAACTGGGATCAAATCGTACCATTTGCTGTTATGTGCCACAATACATCAGTAAATCAATCTACGGCATTTACACCTCACGAACTACTCTTCGGCTATAAACCCCGTTCATTATATTCGTTCAAAGAAAACAACGACTATACTACACACGATTATTTGCGTGACTTAAACGAACGTCTTAAAGTCTCACGTGATATAGCTCGTCGCAACTTAGAATCTATGAAAGAAAAAGCTAAAGATAGGTATGATGCTCAGATCAAAAATTTCGCAAACTTTTCTACAGGTGATAAAGTGATGTTGAGAAATCCTACCCCGAATAACTTGGACCCTAAATGGGATGGTCCCTACGAAATCATCCGAGTAGGATTCAATGAAAATTACATCATTCGAAAATCAGGAAAAAATCAATTAGTCCACGCAAATCGCCTGAGACCGGTAAAGTCAAGCAATATTTAATTGTGTATTTCCGTGTGGTACCGGGATAGAATTGTACCTCCCCATTTCTCCTAGTGGGTGTCGTAAGAAGCGACTAAAGAGAAATCTATTAGGGTTAATTAGGTAGGTTAGATAATAGGCTATTCATAATTTTATTATTTCCAAGATAGTATAATATAAGAACCTTTTACTACTTTTGTAGAAAGCCTATACTTTTTGTAGGATCGTAAAATAACAATTAGGTAATTATGTGAGGGGTACATTTCTAATATACCGACTAAATAGAAGATAAGAAACTTAAATCTTAGAATAACATTGTAAAACAATTTTGTCGGAAGAATGCTTGCCAGATGTCATGATTTTAGAACGTGTTTTAGGAAATAGTATAATCTTTAATGACTTTGTAGATGCATTGTTCTATAGAAATATCATGAATAGTTTTCAAGTTTTAAGAAACGGTCAAAATACCCACCAGATGTGCATTTTAGTTTTATGATGATTGTGCCGAAAGAACTCGGCCTGCAAACAATAGCTTTTGTCTATGCACCTGTTGCATTTTTGTTTTATTATTCCGTCTCTAATGGGCACCATCTATTGTACATTTTTCTATGCTAATATATCCTTAGTTTACTTCTCTTTAATATAACAATAAGCTTAAAACTTAGTTATTAATTACAATAATTCATCCATTCTAGGTATTCCACCACTGTTGTTCATCGGAATACTCAGTTTATCTTAGGAAATATTATTTGGGGAAATCCTTATATCTGAATATTCGTGTAAACTAATCGTATATAGAAACTTAGAACCATCGTTACTTCTCCGTGACTGTATCGAAAGGCTTGTACATAATTATCAATCACATACTATTTCGTAATTCGTATTTTTAATTATACCTAGCGTAATCACTACTAACTCTTATGTTAAGATTCACTTAGATATTCTAAGCTCTATGAACTTCATTATTATACCGATAGCTCAGTTTCAAAACGGCTCATTAGTATCCCAGATACAATCCCAGGTATCCAGGTTTCATCCACGATAGCAAATTTTAATGAAGCTACAAAATATTTATTATAATGAATATGTCATCAACGACAACCTTGTAAATATTAATTCATTTTTAATTCTACAATTAAACTTTTATTTAACTTAACTATCTCTGAGTAAATGTCTATTGTCTCCATCCAGATTACTGAAGCTATAAACTCATGAAAAAAAAAAAGTTGACGATATCATTACAAGCGTGCTATTTGCAAAATCAAGTGTAATTCATCCATAAATCATATCGACTTTTCGGTTATACAATCATCAAGATCAAACAGAAATCCAGTAGCCTCCATCACATTAGATAAAATATATATTATATTAGAATCAGCTCATTTAAGTTCCTATATATATCTCAATACATTAGTATATATTTTAGAATTCCCACTAGTCAGGAATGATACATTTATATATATATATCATATTATACCCTATTCCTATTCCACAATCCGACTCTTCCCTATATCTTCCCTATACCTTAATATCCTTTCCGAGCAAACATTCTTGGCTACGAATACCAACAGGCAACAGTATCGCCGTGAAACAACAAACTCCATTGAAGAAGGCAAAAAGCTCTCATCCGAAACCAGTTCCTGCAAACCACCAGTCTACAACTTCAACGTCAGACCAACATACAAAGTCGCAGTAGTACTATTCGTCTGCATTAAGTGCTACAAATACAACCCATGGAATATTGTATCCAGACGAAGATCAACATTACACCATCCAAATTGGCAATTGGCATTGGCTGTATCCAAATTACAACTCTTTTGCCCGTTCCGTCGGCAACAGCACATTGCGATGCAAATGGCAGCCTTCGATACTACAACATCATGCATGAAGACGAAGATGATGACGACATCGCGAGCAGTCCTACAAATATCTAAAAATTGGGCACGGCCCAATCTTTATTCTAAGGGGGGAGGTGTTATATATTAGCACTAGCCTTATTTGTTTGTATTAGTCATAAGTCTATTTTATTGTTCCTATCTCTGTTTAACATCTTCCATCTCTTTCACACTAACATATCCCTTCCCCAAACATCCTTTCTAACCGCTCGATCCCTTCCTACTCGACTCACTTCGTTCCCGACCACGATCTAGAGACATCGTTCTCGTTCTCAATCTCTGTAACATTAACATAGTACATAATCATAAGTTCATTTTGTTATTTATTATTAAAAGATTATTATAAAACAAGAAACTGTCCTTCATTGCGTAACACGCTGTTGGTTCCAAACGTTCGAACAAGCTTTAATTGAGAAAGGTTTTTGATACTCATCAGCTGATCGTTGTATTTACATTCTAGATGCGGGTGACATTCTTAAAAACATTTATGTTGTACTTTATGTCGATGATCTTGTAATTTCAACAGCTAATATAAATACCATGAATAGTTTCAAAAACTACTTAATGAAAAAGTTTAAAATGGTAGACTTAAAAGAAATACGTTGTTTCTTGGGAATCAGAGTCCAAAGGTATAATAATAAAGTTACATTAGACCAGAAAATGTACATAAAAACAGTTTTAGAAAAGTTCAAAATGGGTGATTGTAAAACTGTCAATACACCCTTGGAAAACAAAGTTGATTATACTGCATTGAATTCAAGTGAACAAACAAAGGCCCCTTGTAAAAACCTTATCGGGTGCCTGATGTATATAATGGTATGTACCCGTCCCGACTTGAGCTTTAGTGTAAACATCTTGAGTAGATTTGGTAACAAAAACAATAATACACTATGGTTATATTTAAAAAGGGTATTACGTTACTTGAAAGGGTCATTGGATCTAAAGTTGACTTATGTGCGAAGTGACACTAAAAATAATATATTAAGTGGCTTTGTTGACTCTGATTGGGGAAGTGACGAAATAGGGCGCAAAAGTACAACAGGTTACTTGTTTAAACTATTTGAACAATGCACAATATGCTGGAACACAAAGAGGCAACTCACAGTGGCGGCGTCATCCACTGAAGCAGAGTATATGGCTTTATTTGAAGCAGTTAGAGAAGCTCTGTGGTTAAAAGCCTTAGTGACCAGTATTAACATTGAAATACCCAATGCAATTCCTATTTATGAGGACAATAATGGGTGTATAAGCATTGCAAGTAATCTTACGAGTCACAAAAGATCAAAACACATCGACATAAAGTATCACTTTTCTAGGGAACAGGTGGAGAAAAATGTTATTAAAATAATTTATGTTTCCACAGGTAATCAGTTAGCAGACATCCTGACGAAATCATTACCGTCAGTTAGTTTTTCTGAAATGACAGAGAAACTCGGTATGATGTAAATACATATGTAACAGTTAAAGGAAATAAGATTAACTGATAATGTAAATACGTAAATAAGATCTGCTTGTTAACTATAATGAATTAAATTATAGATAAGGATGATTTGGTCTGATTAGGTTTTCCTGGGTTTTCCCTAATCCTGTGCATCAAATGGTGGACCAATATAATTGTACTCCCAGATAAGGAAGGTGTGCGATATTATTATTGTAAATATTATTTGATCATTTATTTTGATAAAGAGGATTTATTTTTGAGGGGGCGTGTTGGAATACAACAAAAATAATATACGGCCCACTTCAGTAGTTTGGGAGTCATTCCCATGCATTCAATATTTACAGTCTTCCGCCTGGATTGAGCGCGAACGCACACCTCTCCTAATTCAATTATTATAAAATAAATTAATTATATTGAAATCATAACACTGCGTCTTTCATTGGTTTTCTCATAACCCAACACCTATGTCCAGCAGTGGACGTCTTTCGGCTGAAATGATGATGATGATGATGATGAAGGGTAGGAAAACAGGGGATGAGTGCTTGTTCACCCACTGAATTCTTACCTGTTAACCGATTCTGTTGAAACTTGGCCACAGATAATATAATACTATACTAGTAACTTGGCACACATAAATGTAGTTCTAGACACTTCAACATAATGGAGACCTGTGGCCTGATTCACAAACGTTCGAAAAGTTTCCGTTTCCGAAGTGAAATTTGACCGGCAAATAAAACAAAACGACCACTTCCTGCGACCGTGAACAAACAAAGCATTTGAAACGTCTGGAAAACCAATTTTAATAATAATACACGATGTAATTCGGTTAAACTTGTTTTATTAAGAAACAAAACGATTTGAGAACCGAACGGATTCGGAAACGCAACGCGAAATTCATGGAAACTCTCCCGTGAGCCATTTGTTGTCGGAAAGCACTCGATGTAAAATTAAAGAACTATGAATAGCGTTTCCGAATGCGTTCGATTCTCAAATCGTTTTTTTTTTCGTCATAAAACAAGTTAGACCGGATTACATTGCGTATTATTATTAACATTGCTTTTCCTGATGTTTCGAATGCTTTGCATCATTCGTAGTCGCAGGATGTGGTCGTTTTGTTTCGTTTGCCGGTCAAATTTCACTTCGGAAACGGAAACTTTTCGAACGTTTGTGAATCAGGCCACTGGAGTTAGATTCAAGCCACAAAAAAATTAAAAATTAAACTTTTTAACAAAAAAATTAACCGACGAAAACAGAAACTGAAAAGCGAAAAATAAAATGAAGCTTTTAGTCCTTTCCTAACTAAACAAATGTAAAAAACTAATTATGAGTCGGCGCCAAACAAACAATCAACGAAGATCGTTAAATTACTTTAAATAAATAATAAAAACAAACATAACATCAAATACAACGTGAAATTTTCAACGATAAACAATAACTTTCCAAAAATGCGTTCTCCGCTCGGCCACTTGCAACTTGCACGCACTTTGCTTGTTAAAAGTAGCGTTTGACTTTTTCGTTGAGATATGTCATTCCCATACATTTTGATTGTTTTCTATTAGCGTTGACGATTGTAGATTGTCAACTTGGCTAGGGGGGCAGGTCTATGTATCACAAAAAAAAAAGAGTAATGTTTGGACGAGATACCCTCACAAGAAAGTACTCAGTGCATATTTTTAAAGCATCGAATTCAAAGATTCAAACAAGTCAGCAACACTTATCCTACGTGAATCAACTTATGAAGTTATGAGCAACAGTTTCTCCATACTTATAAAATTATGAGGCAATCGATTATTATCGATATTATTCATCGATAAAACTAAGTGACGAATATATTTTCATTCATTGTTCGATTTTGTTTTCCCGGATGTTGTGCTTTTGGAGTAGGCGGTACTCGTGGGCGCTGAAGCGCTTGATATCAGCCTAGAAACTCTGTTTCTATGAAAAGGTCACACACAACTTGTGATGATATCAATATCACCGCTTGATGTGGATATTATTATTAATCCGCGCTGATGGAACAGCGGATCCTTACAAAGGCCGGATTTGGGAATACGGTTTGAAGCTACAAAGGTAGACACTAGCATCAGCAGTTTTGTTTTATTTAAATAAGATAAAGGAGCACAATTTTAAGATAGGTACTAATTACAAATACAATTAAGGATTAGAAATAATGATAAATAATTATAATGTTAAAAATGAATGATTAGATTTTAAAATGTATGAAACGTATGTATAGTGCTGTGTTCAACGACCATTGTTGGGCTGAATGGTCGTTGGCTGTGTTATACACTATCTATACATATATCCAACAATGTTTGCATACCCTTATTTTTGGCGGAATATTATGTATGAATATAATTTTTTTACCATCTACCTATGTATCAATATTCACGCAAATACAGAATTGAATTGGATTAAAAGAAGGTGAAAAGATGAAAAACAAAAATAAAACAGAAAATGATAAAAACGAATCTTGCTAGGTACACACGGCTACACATCAAGCTGTACATTTCCAGTAAAAGTTGACCTATTGACCTCGCATTGTATGGGCTTTCCGTTCAATGCGAGACAGCTTATACTGGAATGTACAGCTTGATGTGTAGCCGTGCGTACCTACTCATATTTCCGTAAAGTGATGATGTCAAATACTAATAATTAATTATTAATAGGTTTATCATTAATATTAATCGTTGCAAGTAACAATTTTTTTTTTGTTTTTTTTTTATTATATAGGATGGAAAAACAAGCTAAAGGCCCACCTGATGTTAAGCGGTTACCTTTGCCCATGACAACTTCAATACCACCTAGGCTGTTGCCTAAATGGTCTCGCAAGTCGGTTCGCCAAACTGAGACATGAAGATGGAAAGTCTCATGTGATTGTAATTTCACCATCAATTTAACTAACTTGCACAAACCACATAATGCAAACATATGCATTCAAAAATAATTCTAGACTTTCAAAACTACACACTGACTCATTTCTTGACTGAATCATTATAAGTGCAACTCTACAGTTGACTCATTTCGGAAGGTTGGGCCAACTGCGGTTTTTGAAAAAAAGAAGAAAACAATTATCCATGAGTCAATTATTGTAATGTCTAGACTTTGGGATTTTTGGGTTAGGATAATTTGTTCTTGCTGTTGTCATGTGGTATTTGCATATGTTTAAAATAATTTTTGTATGCGCTTTGTAATGATTAGTCACTGAGCCTCGTTAACTCCTTCATTGGCTATTGTAAGCGATGATTCGAATACGAATACGAATTTATCTGAAATATTTTTGTTAGGTACTTAGATCGTTTCTTGGACTAGACTTCAAATGAAATTAGTATTTAGATCATAGAACTACTACACATTGTGATAATAATCTAAGATTTAGATCTACTTATACAAATTTTGATCTGTAACCGTGCGTGCCATATTTCTAGAGCAAATGATAAATAATGTGCTTAGTCATCTAAAAATAATATAAAAAATCTACAATTATTTAATACCCAAATTTTCACTTAGCGAGGGTTTGAAAATAAATCCCGAACGACTCTGAAAATAAATCATCGGTGGCATTGTCAAAGGGTGGAAATACCTGAAAATGTTTTTGTTGGTTTCGCGCGCATCGTTTATGTGTCGCACGCGACACACAGAGGGAATTTGTTGGTTTACAAGAAGATAAATATTACATATCAACATACATACAGATCAACACGTTTTATAATTGAAATACTTATATAACAACATAACATCACGCCTGTATTTCCCCGAAGATTTTACTACTATACATAGTACTATACATAGTACTCCCACATTTCGCCAGTTATATTATAGTCCCATGTAATAGGGGGCGAGCCTATTGCCATTAACCGGGCACAAATCCATACTCCGGGCTGCTACTGAGAATTTCCTATTGAAAAAACCCAATAACATTTTGCCCGACCCGGGAATCGAACCCAGGACCCCACGCTCAGCAGTCGCGCTTGCGACCACTACACCAACGAGGCAGTCTTATATAAAACCAGTAAAATTAAGGTATTACGACGGTAAGGTGTCACGACCTCTGTGGTCTAGTGGTTCGAGTGTCCGACTGCTGATCACGAGGTCGTGGGTTCGATTCCCACAGGACACAAATATTTATGTGTGATGAACATGAGTGTTTGTGTTGGTCTGGTTTTTGTTTCTTATGTATTATAAGTATGTATTTACAAAAAAAAGTATATAAGTATTATATCCATTGTCTAGTACCCATAGCACAGGTTCTGTTTAGTTTGGGACTAGATGGTGATGTGTAAAAGGTCCCAAAAATATTTATTTATTTATTGCTAATCATGGGATCATGATCAGAACTATCATGGATGTGACATCTCATAAGTCAATTGAAGTTTTAATTAGTTTAAAGTTGCCGATGATTGGAAACTTGGTGCATGTTATCGAGATGGGTGATTGACATGAGAATTATCACAGGGATTTACAATATCATCATCATCAACATCATCAACTCAGCCTATCGCAGTCCACTGCTGGACATAGGTCTCTCCCAAGTTGCGCCACAACATCCTCTGCCTTCCGCATCCAGTCCCCCAACCACGTTTTTTAGGTCGTCGGTCCACCTGGCGGAGGGGCGCCCTACGCTGGGTTTGCCGATTCGCGATCTCCACTCATCAAGGACTCGTCTGCTCCAGCGGCTATCGGTCCATCGACAGACATGGCCAGCCCACTGCCACTTCAGCTTACTGATCCTACAAGTTATGTTATGTTTGTTTATTAAGTATATCAGTACTTGCAAATGAGAAATCTGTAAATACACCAAAAACAGCACTTTTTATTTACATGACTGTAATATTGGATATAGCTGAAGGAGGAAAATTGAAAGGATTCACAAGAATCTTACAAAACAAACAATCAGAGATTCCGACAACGGTGGCAAACAATATCTTTTATATTAATAATACAGTAGCAACATTTTGGTTCTGTGAATATTATTTAAAGCTTGATTGTGAAACGGAATGACGTAAAGACGTAGACAGCTGGACGCTCATGGTTCTTGAACAAGTGGAAGGTATTTTGGGCACCAAACATCGATTGATTATTGATACGTCGGTACGTGTTCGTACAGTTACATTAAGACGGATTTAGAATGCTGTATGATTTGAAGAAATCATGTAAGCCTATACAAATTTAAGAGGCCTCCTTCATAGATTTGTACAATGTACGATTGCGGGGATATTTGGCAAGCAGATTGATTTTGGCAGGGGGATCACTGATGCGGCCTATAATACAATGTTAAATGGTCGTAATTCAATAACACATTTCGTTACAGTCTTCTCGCCATAAAACAAACAATATAAAGACTTATAGCTGGATTTAATTAAAGGCAATTAATTCACAAGTCTTTCCCTTTATTTGTCTTCACTAAAAAGTTCCAACTCGTCTCCAGATTTAGATCAATAATATAATTAGGTCGTTCCTTTCTCACTATTTTTGAAACAGTAATTATTTGCATGGTACCTACCTAGACAACTCAATAGATTCAAGCTAGCTTATTGAGAAGTATATGGGGAAAAGTTAAAACAGTACTTGCGTTCATTGACTAAAGTGCGGTTCTATTTGTAAACTACTTTACGGCTACATTTTAATGTGCAAGACTTCTGGTACAATCCACTATACAAGATGTTGTTCTGTAACCGTGCTATATTTCTAAAGCAAATGATAAATAATGTGCTTCGGCGTCTAAAAATACTTAACCAATTAACCAAATTTTCACATAGAAACATACCGATGTTTTGAGAATAACTCCCAAACGACTTTGAAAATAAGTTACCGGTGGCATTGTCAAAGGGCGGAAAATTTGCATGCATCACGGGGGGATTTGTTTGTTTAAAAAAAATAGGTATTTCAATAAGAAAAACAGTATTGACTTTTTAATGATTCGTGTTCAGAATCAGTAGTATAGTCACCTCCTTAAATATGGCGCGGATAAAGATCAACATGTTGTATAGAGCTATATATTTAGGATGACACCGAAATACGCAGACTCATGAATTTTCGTGGATAACAAAAGCAAGTGATTCGAATGATGGACGCGGCTTACAAACCCACAGGATTGTTTATCTTCTAACTTATGGCTAGCTGAGATGAATGTAACGAGGAAGTAGTAATGGATTGCTTGAAACATTTCTAAAATATTGTTTACCCATCGCATATGAAATACGACGATAACGTCATAAATCGACATCAAAATGTACTGTTTGTTTCAGTCCCAAGAAAAATCGATACCACAATAACAGAAGAAGTTTAAAAAAATACACAACATGTAACAGAATGAACATAAGACCTGAAAGTAGTTTGGTTAGAACCACTGCGAGAATCGATTCCGTTTTTATACCAAGTAAAATTTAATACCAAAAAAAATAATTCTTAATTCAGTTTGGATACTAAGGATAAATAGGTGTATCAGCGGATCTAAATAGGTGTTTCAGCGGATCTAAATAGGTGTATCAGCGGATCTAAATAGGTGTATCAGCGAATCTAAGTAGGTGTATTAGCGGATTCCGTGTTTGTCCTTGAGATTGATTGTCTTGAGATCCAGGAAGATCAGAGAAATGGGTTTCGGTGTGTCAGATTACCCCTAAACGGCTTCCTGCAATGATGCCTAAAAACCATGAAATTTTGTTGTTGTTTTTTTTTACCAAATAGTAGGTATTTATATATTCTAATTGGGGTGTCTGAGGTCTTGCGTTCATTCTGTTACATGTTGTATATTAGATTTAACCAACGACTACAGATTTAACAAATGAGTTAAGGCTATAAGGGGTCATTGTACTCATCAGTATGAACATCTTTTACTGTGGGTCCAACCCTGATTCCAACCGGCTATTATCTACAAGAAAATGTAGGGAACAACTGGTTTTTTTCGGCATTTCAGGTTCGGTCCCATAGTAAAATTTGTTCATACTGATGAGTACAATGAGGACCCCTTAAGAGGTTTTCATCATCATCATTTCAGCCGAAAGACGTCCACTACTGGCATAGGCCTCCCCCAATTAATGGGGGGATATGCCATAATCAACACGCTTGGCAGGTGGGTTCGCGATTGCAGTTGGTTGGTTAAATACTCAGAGAACGCTGCTGCCCATCCTCTGGTGAATCCCTTAGTCGCCTTTTACGACACCCATGAGAAGAGATAAGGGTGGTGCTATTCTTTAAGTCCGGCACCACACGGACTAAGAGGACGAAGAGGTTTTCATAACATAACATAATATCACGCCTGTATTTCCCCGAAGGGGTAGGCAGAGGTGTAATAGTACACCCACTTTTCGCCAAATTAAGAGGTTTTCAGTTATTTCAATAACACGTTTATGTTGGACTGTACAAAATAAGAGCAGAAGCACGGATAGTTGTAGCGAATACCTACGTAAGAAATATTTGAAAGTAAATAAACTACATTTAGAATTTACGTAGAATAATGTTTGCAGTTATAAAATAGGCGTCCGATGTGCGCTGTGTGCTCGAACACTGCTTGTGGTACGAAACGTGTGTTTTACTTTATAAATAAAGAATTCTTTGTTCCGGATTCCTTTCTTGTATACTAGAACACGGCAAATATAAAGAGAGAAATGGGTTCCGGATTTAGGAAATCATAACAACGTCACTCCTCACAAACTAAACTTATACTCTCTTTTACTAATAGTAGATACAAGAAAGGAATGGCAATAATTTTAGAGCTGTCAAATTAGTCGGAATTTATATTTCCATACAAGTTTAGTCGTGATCTCGGAACGTGCCCACTAAAATACAAAGAAATGTAACACGTAAACTAAATTGACACCACCAAAATTGTTGCCATCAGTCAAATTAGTTTGTTACATTTCTTTGTATTTTAGTGGGCACGTTCCGAGAACACGTCACGACTAAAATAGTATGGAAATTTTAATTCCAACTAATTTGACAGCTCTAAAATTGTGCCATCCCTTTCTTGAATCTAATATTAATAAAAGAGAGCGATAGTTTAAAATATGTTTAGTTTGTGAACAAGTGAATCGACACCAATATGTAGCCGAAGCAAACATTCCAATTGAAATAAAGATTACGAATCATAAAACTATGTAAAATCATTCAAAGCTCAAACAAGAAAATCATTCTGAAACAATTTTTACAACTAAGGTAGTACTTACAGGCATTTTTTTTCTTGAAATGCTTGTCTTAAGTGATTATGATAGTATTCATAAGTTTGCATGACTAACTAACATTTGTTTATCTGGTGAATGACAGTAACGACAGCTCATAAAGAGTAACAACAATAATTACTTAGAGAAAGTTAGTATAAGGAAATGCGTTGCCGGAGTCATTACTAGGCGAATTGACAGCTAACTGACGTACATTTACTATATTGGTAGAAGGTATGAAGAATAAAATAAAATAAAATAAATGAATATTTTTGGGACATTTTTACACAGCACCATCTAGTCCCAAACTAAGCAGAGCTTGTAATATGGGTACTAGACAATGGATATAATAATAATAATAAATAATTAAATCTTTATTTCAGATCACAAGTAGATCCATATTGTGTTAGTAAAAACAAAAGAAAACCGAAAAACCTAATGTTAGATGATAATACTTGTATGTATACTTTTCTTGTTGTAAATTCATACTTATAATACATAAGAAATAAATAATTATAAAGTCGCAGCTGGTTAGACTGAAGTCTGAAGGTGCATTGAAGAAAGCTAAATGCAATAGAGTAGATTGCTATAAAAAATATTTCAGAAAACTCGAATATATTTTAAATACGTGAGCAACCGTGAAGGAATCAATAAAAAAAAACATAAACATGCAAATGCTTGCAGACAGTTGCAGGACATTCCAACACACCTGCGCTACGTACGTGTAGCTTGCAGTAAGTAGGTCCTGAAGACGTTACTTTCAGAAGTTATTATACCTAGTTATTCTGCAAATACAAGGTGTAAGCCGGCTACGGAAGTCAACTAGCTCAATTTTAATTGGACCGCTTTAGTTATTACTGCTTTAAGTATTCTAAAACGTAGTTCTCGCAATCAAATCGCGGACGTTCTCGAAAAACGCAGGTTAAGAGTATTCTAACCCGACGAGCATGCATGACGAGATTAATGAACGTAGATGAAGCGAAAGAGGTGTGTCAGGATCGTAGCAGTTGGAAATCCATAGTCTCTGCCTACCCCAATGGGAAACAGGCGTGACAATATGTATGTATGTAAAACTTAGTTATAATATGACAGGTCACTTCAAACTTCAAATAGTACCAAAATTCCAGCAAGTAAATAGAAGTACAACTTACAAAATCGGAAGCCCTAATAGAATTTCCAAATACGTCCGCAACATTGTGTATTTCTTAAATTAACACATAGGTAGGTATCCTAATCATCGCCAGTCATACACACTTCCTTCTGCCGACAACGTCATAATCATCACGTCACATAATCCTATTAACACTGACTAGGGCTGCCATATCGGGAAACCATTGAAGTTTGACAGCTTGTAGGATCACTCAGGATCAGTAAGCTGAAGTGGCAGTGGGCTGGCCATGTTTGTTGAAGGACCGATGGCTGTTGGAGCAGACGAGTCCTTAAGTGGAGATCGCGAATCGGTGGACTGGATTCGGAAGGCGGATGACCGAGTGTTGTGGCGCAGCTTGGGAGAGGCCTATGTCCCGCAGTGGACTGTGATAGGCTGAGTTTATGATTTAATTTATTCAAAAAAGTCGCCAGTTCAGTAAGTTAGTTAAAGTCGCCATCCTATACTATATAAAAAAAATAAGTCCGGGATTTTCTAAATGATTAATTTCACAGTTAGCATCCCTAACAATGAGTAACACTTGCACAAGTAACTGGCAATTAGGAAGACGCCGCGAGCCGGCTGCACTAATTATAACGTTCGGATAAGTGGCCTACATATCTAGCACACAATGGAGCCCGCTATATTTGCCGTGTGACTGAGCGACACAGAAGTGTAGCTTCAAGCATAGACGAATAAACTATAGAAAGTGATAACTGATATCTTGAATATATCAAGCAAACACAATATATAAATTGTGGAAAGAAAAAATCGCTCACGAGCAGGATTCGAACCTGCGACTCCTGCTCCTGCTCGTGAGCGATTTTTTCTTTCCACAATTTATATCTTTAGAATTCGCTTCGCATGCGTAAAATGCGTTAAAATAATAAAATCAAACACAATATGTTGATCTGTATTCGTGCCATATTTAAGGAGGCGACTATACCACTGATACTGAACACGAATCAATATAAAAGTCAATATCAATTTTTATTTATTTATTTAAATACCTATTTGTAAACAAACAAATTCCCCCCGTGTGTCGCGTGCGACACAATAACGATACCTGCGAAACCACCAAAAAAAAAATGCACGTATGCCCAGATGGCTTATTTTCAGAGTCGGTCGGGATTTATTATCAAGCCCTCGCTATGTTTCTAAGTGAAAATTATGGTATCAAATAATCGTAGAATTTGTTAAGTATTTTTAGATAACTAAGCAAATTATTTGTAATTTGCTCTAGAAATATGCCACGGTTACAGATTAACATCTTGTATAGTTTATCTTATGTTAATGTTTTAACATAGTTACAATTATTAGCAAAAAATGCCAGAAATTTTGAAATTCGTGGGCTGTTGCGTAGCAATCACCTTACTCTTGCCACCCATGCAGGAGGTTCTGAAACTTGTTTGAACTTCACCCGCACCTCTGACTTTTCGATGCGTGAGGAAACCTGGACACCCGAGTGAGAGTGCTCCATACAGTTCTCGATGGTGTATGTAGCCTGCCAACCCGCACTAGGCCTGTGTGGTGGATCAAGGCTTAGCCCTTCTCATACTGAGAAGGGCCCGTGCCCAGTAGTGGAGCTAATCTATTACTATGGGCTGATTATGTTATTTCGTGTAGGTAACAAGGTGCGAGTGAGTGATGTATGAGATACGAGTACGAATGGTATTTACTGAGTACCTAGTGTAAAGTAACAGTAACCTATTTTGTTTTATTGACTTTTGTCATTTGAGTTTGGATTTGTGATAAGCTGCTGGTATCATAATTCGTATTATTGAGTCGAAATAAAATGTAGAGGTATTCACTGCAATGTGTTCTGTTCTGTCTTCTGTGCTTTTATTTCCCCTTTTATATTGGAGTGAAATTGAAAAAGTTTTATTTTTTTGCAGGTTTGGTCAATCACTATCTAAAGATACTTGAAAAATTACAAATTAGCCAAGAGTTTAATGATAAATAAATAGATTGCCAGACATAGATTCAATTTTTTATAGGCTTATACAACTTTAGCGGCAATTTGAGCAACAACCTATCAGGAATTTTATAAAAGCTGTACTTCTGATTCTAACGTATCGTGTTTTAATTACTGATATATTAACAATATAGTATTAGGTGCATCGTTTAATTTATATCAATAACTATAAGCGGCTCCTATCGCGCGGTCAAGTCTGATGACCTGTATGCTCTTAGAAACGAGTTCGCAAATAAATTGGACTTTCCAAACAATTGCAACTAGACCTCGCAAAACTAGCTATGTGGAATGATGAAACCAATCCTAGCTCTAGCGCATTTCGATAGGTATGAAGAGTACAATGGCATTGCTTATTTCGCGCACTGGTGTCCCAAAAGACACCTGTATCCTTACTCTGTGCCTGTACGCGGCGACAAGTTCACGTGCCTTTGCCACTTCTGTTACCTTTATTTAGAGTTATATGCTGCCTACACTTATGTATGGTAGTGAAAGTTGGGTATGGCAGAAGAAACATGAAAGCAGAATAAATGCAGTAGAAATGAGAGCTTTGAGAAGTATGTGTGGTGTAACTTTGAGAGATAAAGTAAGGAATAACATGATAAGGGAGCGTTGTGGAGTGAAAGAAGATGTAGTGACAAAGATTGAGAAAGGTATGTTAAGATGGTTTGTACATATAGAGAGGATGGACGAGAGGAGATTGACGAAACAAGTATACGAAGCGAGTGTGGATGGAAGAGTTGGAAGGGGACGACCTCGGCGAACGTATCGCGATCAAATCGCGGATGTTCTCAAAAAATGCCAGGTTAAGAGTTCTCTAAACCGACGAGCATGCATGACGAGGTTAATGGACGTAGATGAAGCGAAAGAGATGTGTCAGGATCGTAGCAGGTGGAAATCCATAGTCTCTGCCTACCCCAATGGGAAACAGGCGTGATAATATGTATGTATGTATGTATGTATATGCTTCCAGCAGACCTGCGAGAGGCAATTTTGAAAAAAATAAATGTAGACAAAGTGTGTAAAGTAATAATGATGATGCTTTTGTTTAAATTAAATTGTGTGCAGTGGCACTAAGTTAGGCCTAAGTAAATGAAAAGGTATATAATAGATCATTGAGGTAATATGTACTACGTACTGGAGCAGACTTCAGGAACGAAAAATTTTGCACAACTTGCTGGCCGCGGAGCACGCGCGGCGCGAGCGTGGCTAAGCGAGTGAGAGTGCAGGAGCTCTAAAACGTGCTACAAAATTTTTGTTTGAGGTGTCTTCTCTAGTACGTAGTACATATTACCTCAGTGATAATAGATATTGCTCTAATTCTTGTACCTACCTACCTACTTAGTGCAGAAATCTCGCTCTGAATTGCCTCAAACTCATACTGTCTTACTGAGAGGAGCACTTTACTCGTGTTGAAAGGAAGTAATAAAAAAATATTAGTAGTATAGTATCATACTTTAATACATTGCTGCTCCGGTATAAAAAAGATATTTTTTTATTTACAAAGATTGAGTCACCTAGTTTAGATATGAAGTGCTTCACCCACACGGAAGTAAGATCGCGTGCCTATTAATTTACTAACCAAAACAGCAATGTGTGTATCAGTTATAGGTATGTCGTTCTAGTTTTTGCACCTCGAAGTCAAATTATACCAATTATGAAGATACGACTTAAGATAAGTCCATAAATCAGGGACGAAATAATTAATCGATAGCCTTATAAATAACGAGCTTTATTATGACACATACTGGGTGTAAGGGGAACGCTTCCGAAAACGAAGATAGGTGCAGGGGGTCTACTCGCGTTTGACGATATTCGATTTATCGTACGATTCATCGCAGAATTTGCTACTCCGGTCAACCATCGTTTCGATATCGCATGCGATGAACGTGTTTTGACGTTTGGTTCTCTGGTCTCTGGTCAATTTCATACGACTATGAATAGTAGTCTGTCCTTATTGTGCGTTTTTTTATAAGCCTATCTTTATTGTGTAATTTGTGTAGGCATCAGTCGGAACGAAAGTTCGCACTTCGTTTGTCGTTCGTGCAACGCGATTAGACCCCCTGGTGATTACTGATACGAAACCATGAAAAAAAGATGCGATTCTTTTTTTAGATTTTTTCATATATATTTTTTGCATTTTTCATACATAACCAGCATTGGGCAGTTAAATAAAACTCATATAAAATGAAAAATGCAAAAAAATATGAAAAAATCTATAAAAAGAATCGCATTTTTTTTCGTGGTTTCGTATCAGTAATCACCAGCACTATCACCTATCTTCGTTTTCGGAAGCGTTTCCCTGACACCCTGTATATTAGCTTCTTTAAGAAACTCTTCAAAAAAATTGTTTATTCTCAGAAATAACAATTTTGCAAACAATACTAGGTAACTTCAGCCAAACTGTAAAGCAGTTAGTTGGCAGATGTAGCTCCCTTATTTCTTACATTTTAATATTCTTACACTTTTTCACCTATAAACTAACAAAAATTAAACTTAAACCATTTTACCATGCACGAAGACTGCAACATGCAACATTTGTGTACCTACCTACTGAACATAAGAAATTAAAGAAACTTTCTTCCGAAATCAAATTCTAATAGGGTAAACTACCCAAATGTCGGCCCCTTAACGTAAAACGCAACTTTCAGGACTCACCACACCTACACCTTAAACATAACCACAGATTGTTTTGCCATTTTGGATTATTTAATAATTTAATTTTACGATATTGATGTTTTAGACTGTCCTAGATAACGAAAAAAAAAAATTTGCGTTTTAAGTTTCGAAGTGTCAATTTCCCTAATGAAGACCACCTTCTTCCTAAATTCGACTATCTTTTGTCCTAATCTCGGCCATTATAAAACGTGTTTACCATTAGCACCAGAGAAAAAAAAAAAAATTCAACTATGACTATACCTACATGATTTTCTTAGCCTCGCTTCTCAGTCATCAATGTCGATTCGTTTAGCTATACATACAGGGTTATTTATTTATTTTATTTATTTATTTATTAAATTTTTCTCATCATCACAATACAATACAGAGTCAAAAATCCACATAGCATAGAGACTGGTGTCTGATTTAGGTAAGACCTGTATCACAGATCACCAGGCTTTCCCACTTTGAGACATTAAAATAAAGACCCTAACTGTGTTTTAAACATCTATATAGAAACGCGAACATAATAATATTTAAATTACACAAAATTTCATCAAAATAATACCTAGTAGACAATTTTTTTTTAGTTTTTTTCTTTTAATACAATTAATGTTTAAACAAGTACGAAAAACAAGTAATCAAAAACAACGATTGTGACAACAGGGGGTCTACTCCCGTTCGACGATATTCGATAAATCGTACGATTCATCGCACAATTTGCTACTCCGGTCAACCATCGTTCCCTTATCGCATACGATGATCGTGTTTTGACGTTTGTTTTTCTCATCTCCGGTAAATTGTATACGACTATGAACCGTAGTCTATCTTAATTGTGCCTTTTTTATGTGCCTATCTTTATTATGTAAGTATCAGTCGGAACGAAAGTTCGTACTTCGTTTGTCGTTCGTAAAACGCGAGTAGACCTACAGCAGTGAAATACGTTGGTTGAGTTCGTAGACGGAGAGTTTCTCCGTCTACGTTTGAGTTAGATATTATGTGATTGGGTGTAATGTATAGGTAGGGTGTGTGTATCTGTGTGTAAGTAAGGTGTGTGAAGAGTGCCCGTGTGATGTTGGATATGAATACTATGTAAGATTTATTTAGCTAAATAAGGGGTTTTAATAAACATTCGGTGTCACTGTAATCAAGTCCCTGAAGCCACGCATGAACCTTTTTCCTACAATTAGCCCTAGAAACCGAGTAGATTAATAGTTTTTTGTTAACGTTATTATACAAATAGGGGCCCAAAAAAGCATAGAAGTTCTGGGATAGACTATATCTAAGTCTAGTATTCGTGCACACGTCGGTGGTTCTTCTTTTGCCTAAGGCTGCTTCAGGTTCGAACGGAAGTTCTGAGTGTTTCTTAAAAACTGTCATTAAAATAAAGAGTTGACGAACAGTCAGTACCTTACAGCGCTGGTATAGATCATATGTGGGCTGACGTATGGGAAGGAAAGAACTTACTTTTAGAATAGCTCTTTGAGCTCTCTCTAATTTCAGTAAGTGTGAGTAGTTTTCACTAATTATGAGTCGGCGCCAAACAAACAATCAACGAAGATCATTAAATTACTTTAAATAAATAATAAAAACAACATAACAAATACAACGTGAAATTTTCAAAGATAAACAATAACTTTCCAAAAATGCGTTCTCTGCTTGACCACTTGCAACTTGCACGCACTTTTTGGCGGACTTTGGCGCCGACTCATAATTAGTTATTTACATTAGTTTAATTAGGAAAAGACAGGAAGCTTCATTTTATTTTTCGCTTTTCAGTTTCTGTTTTCGTCGGTTCAATTTTTTGTTAAAAAGTTTTATTTTTAATAAAACAAAGTTTAACCGGATTAAATCGCGTATATTATTTAAATTGGTTTCCCTGACGTTTCGAAAGCTTTGCAGCATTTCGTGGTCGCAGGTAGACTAAGATGACAAGCGTCTTTCCAAATATTTCTAAAAAATTACAAAAAAAAAAAAAAACAATAATTAATTTAAAAAAAATATTTTAAAATTCTTTGTTTTATTATAATGTGTAGTGATCGCGAAAACCTAAGAAGTTTTATTTTTCACAATTTCAAAGTTGGTCCCATTGTTCCATGGTAAACGTTTGAATATCCTCAATCTATTTTTAACATCCTTTTAATAAAGATTACATACACATTTCTTCATGCAATAAGACTACTAAAATGAATGCATCATTCATAGCATGAATGAATGTAATTTCGACATTTTGGAATAAATTTCGAATAAATACACGGAAGTCACTTAGTCTCTATACTTCCATATTTCATAACAGCATGTTCCAAGATTGTAATCGGCTGGCTTATTTAGAGATGGGCAGGGAAAGAAAAAAAAACGGGTGGAAAAGAAAAATATGGGAAAAAACGGGAAAAAATGGAAAATATCGGGTTTATTCCCAAAAGGCGGGAAAATACTATTCTATACAAGTGAAGTAATATGATGCTAACATTTGCCTCCGAAACGTGTGTTTAGTGGTCCAATATGATCCTAATCTAATTAATTCGTTTTTTTCTAACCTGTATATCTAACACAATTGATTAAATTCACACACTTATGTTAAATTCTTAATACTTTATCATCAACTCAACCTATCGCAGTCCACTGCTGGACATAGGCCTCTCCCAAATTGCGCCACAATACTCGGTCCTCTGCCTTCTGCATCCCCCCCCCCAACTACTTTCATCAGGTCGTCGGTCCACCTGGCTGGGGGGCGCCCTACACTGCGTTTGCCGATTCGCGGTCTCCACTCAAGGACTCATTATTTATTTATTTATTTATTGTATTCTTTATTGTACATTACACCAAAAGAAAACAAACACAATAGTTTACAGAAAGATTAAAATAAGTACAATTACGATAAGTCTTATCGCACAAGGCAATCTCTTCCAGACAACCTTCATCTGCTCCAGCGGCCATCGGTCCTTCGACAGACATGGCCAGCCTACTGCCACTTCAGTTTACTGATCCTACAAGCTATGTCGGTCACTCCGGTTCTTCTTCGGATAGTCTCGTTACGGATTTTATCCTTCAAAGAAAATCCAAGCATAGCTCGTTCCATAGCTCGCTGAGCGACTTGAATCTGTGGACTAGCCCAACTGTCAGTGTCCAAGTCTCGGCACCGTAAGTCATGACAGGCAGGACGCACTGGTTGAAGACTTTTGTGTTCAAACATTGCGGTATAGTTGACGAGAAGACTCGGCGAAGTTTACCAAATGCTGCCCAGGCCAAACGGATCCTTCTGTCAGCTTCTTTCTCGAAGTTGTGTATATCAAGCTGAATTACCTGCCCTAAGTAGACAGACGTATGTCGTTACAACATCAAATACCGACCCTTCGACGAATATTGGTCTCGGCATGACATGCATATTGAACATGACTTTTGTCCAGATTCATGCCGAGACCGACACGCCAAGAGGCTCCGTTTAGGCTGTGCAGCATTTCGCCCAGTTGTTCCAGCGATTCAGCCATTACAACGATGTCATTTGCAAAACGGAGACGTGAGATGTTCTCGCCGTTAACGTTGATACCCTGTCCAGTCCAGTCCAGCGTCTTGAAGACTTCATCCAACGCGTTGTGAACAATTTCGGCGATATTACATCCCCTTGTCTCACCCCTCTGCGCAGTTGGATTGCCTCCGTCTTTTGGTCATGGAGCTGAACAGTCATGGTAGCAGCATTGTGTAAGCATCATCAACAGCATCTCTATATACCGTTCGTCAATGTGATATCGCTGAAGGGCATCCAGAACTGCCCAAGTTTAGATGGAGTCAAAGGCCTTCTCGTAGTCTACACATGCCATACACAGAGGCTGATTATAGTCTTCAGTCTTCTGTACGATCTGCCGAACAGTATGGATGTGGTCTACGGTGCTGTAGCCTTTTCAAAACCCAGCTTGCTCTGGTGGCTGGAATTCATCGAGTCTTTTGGCGAGACGATTCGTGATGACCCTCGAGAACAGCTTGTACACATGACTCAGGAGTGAGATGGGTCTGTAGTTCTTCAGTAGGGTTTTATTCCCTTTTTTGAAGGACAGTACCACCGCACTCCCGCTCCATTCCACCGGTGTAAAGAGCCTTGTTGGATGACGGAACTATACAGACTCTGTAGCTCCTTCAGGACCGGAGTCCCGCCTGCTTTTAGGAGTTCAGTGGTAATTCCGTCATCGCCCGGAGCTTTGTTGTTCTTAAGCTGCTCGAGAGCCGCCCTAATCTCACCCTGGTCAACGTCCGGGATATCCCCGGTGTAATGGCGCATGAGCTGGGCTCTTTTGTCGTCATTGCTAGGAACCGCTGGTCTCGCCGTTTTCGTGGAATACAGATGCCGATAAAAGTATTCAACCTCTTCGAACATCTCGAACTTAGAGGTGACAATTTTGCCATCCGCGGTTTTCAGTTTCTTCAGATGGGTTCTCCCTATGTGTAATCCTATCCTAATCTTTATAAAGCAATATTAATTTGGTATTTCTGGAAAAAGTAGTTTTTTTATGGACTGCTAGAGCTTGCGATGATGCTTTTGGCTTTTGCATGCCATCTAATGATGTGCATTGCTTCTCCATCTTGTATTCCAAGGCAATTTCAACTGTTGGCTATTTTTTTCTTGTATACATTTTTTTAATATAAAGCAGACAAAACTTGATTTCCTTTAATGATTTCTTTTATAATTTTAGTAACTATAACTATAAGATTTTTAGAGAGTGGCACTAATAATCGTGGCATAAGAGGTTCAGCCCAAGTGCTAGGCATCAATGTGTACAGCTAAATGCATGGAAATAACAACAAACAAATCGTGCCGCTCGTAACTATTATTTAAAATAATCTAAACATCGAAATCACGTCATAAATCATATACGTAATTTGATTTTTTTATAAAAAAATATATTTTACATGAATTAAACATCTTAATGGTTACACATACAATGGAAATTATGTATTATTTTGATTACTTTAATCAAATATTGTCAATTAACAGGTCATTGTCAACAAAATAGGTATTAGTTCGGTCGGATATCCGACTAGCCTTCAGCCAGCGACAATGTCATTTTTTTCTGTCTTCTTCTATCGTGTCGACATGTGCTACATAATGATAACAACTCATGCCCTGGGGAAGAGATTAGCCAGTCAGCAGGTTGGTAGCGGGGCTGACTGCCCAGAGTGCGCCGGACGATCAATTAAATAGCGTCACTCGAGGCTCTTTTAATGCACCCCATTTTTTTTAAATTATATGTATCGCCTGCCTGTATGTATAATGTAAAAATTGTGTGGCTATGTACATATGTCAGAATAAACAAGAGAAGTTAGTCTAGTAATAAACTGACGAGTTCTAGCTAGCCATAGCGAGCTCTACTACGGCCAAATCTATCCACAATTTGCCCTACTAGAGATAGAAATATGAAATAATCTCCTAAATTGTGTCAAACTATCTCTAGTAGGGTAAATCGTGGATATTAATTTTGGCCGCTAAAATACAGCATACTACTGCTTAAGTGCGATAGGTACAGTCTAAAAAAGAGATAAGTATCCAGGGTCTAGTGGCGTAACAATAGGGTAGCACGGGAAAAATGCCAGGGGCCCCCGGCCCACGGAATACCTAATAGTACTATCGTACAGAACGGCCACTCACCGCCCCCCGCCAATTTAAGATTCCTCACCCGCACCCCGCACCCACCCGCGGTTTACCGGCCATTGGACTGCAAGATTGCAATGGATTTCAATCGCCAGTCGCGTACATGTACGTGGGACACTCAGAAAGTTTTGCGAAACTAAAAAAAATTGTTCTATACGTACATATATTTTTATCAAATCTTTTCAAAGTACTTTCCACCAGCCTCTATACAAAGATTCATGCGCCTAAACCAGTTTTCAAAACACTTTTTCCAGTCCGCCGCAGACACCTCGTTTACAGCCTGCTCGAACGCAGCCAGCGCATCTTCCGGCGACGAAAATTGTATCCCTTTGAGCTGATTTTTTATTTTTGGGAATAAAAAGAAGTCACACGGTGCTAGATCAGGGCTGTAAGGAGGGTGACCCAGGAGTTTGACTGGCGTGCTGTCCAGGAAGTCCCTCGTTTTGAGTGCGGTGTGCGCAGGTGCATTGTCGTGGTGGAGCAGTAGCCCGCGGAGCCCTGTGTTTGGTCGCTTGTTGCTTATAACAGAGAAAACTTCTGGCAAACATTTGGTAGTATACCATTCGGCATTAATGCTTCTTTGATCCCGTAAGGGAATTGATACCAAGTGGCCAGTCAAATTAAAAAAGCTAGCGATCAAAATCTTACCCCCGCTTCTAGATCGCTTCACTTTGGTAGGCGTTGGCTCATTTTGAAACACCCAAACAGTCGACTGGCGCTTGGTTTCTGGGTCGTATTGATAAATCCAGGACTCATCACCTGTAACGATGTCGTAAACACGCCGAGACGAGCCTGCTTCAAATTTTTTAAGCATATCACGGCACCATTCCACCCGGGCCTGCTTCTGAGCATCGGTGAGGTTGTGCGGCACCCAGCGTGATACTATCCTCCTCACGCGAAGATGGCTGTGTAGAATCTCGCGAACGCTTCCCGATCCAATCTTCAATATGTGTTGAATCTCCTGATATGTAATTCGCCTATTGTCTTGGATTAAATTTTTCACTGCTAGCACGTTTTCTTCGGTAACAGCCGTCAAAGGGCGACCGCTTCTTTCGTCATCCCCCAAAGTTGGTCGACCGCGCTTGAATTCGTTATACCAACGATACACGGTTGCCTTGGAAGGGCCTTCATCCATGAATGCCATTTGAAGTCTATCGTACGATTCATCCGGTTTCAGGCGACACTTGAAATCGTATAAAATCATAGCTCTAAAATGTTCCCGGCGCAGATCCATATTTCAGTGAGACACAATACTTTGAATTAACTCGCAAAAAATGTGGAGGGAAATTTTGAAATTGGAACTTACTTATTTTTACTTATAAATAATCATATTTTCGAAAAACATTATAACTGGCCAGTCTCCCATATATAAAAACTTTTTTTCGCAATACTTTCTGAGGGGCCTGGTATACATGTACGCCATATCTGAAAACCACTGAGAAGCGCATGTAACCCAGTCGGCATTACGAGCGGCGAGCATCCCTAACTTACACGTGTGTGCGCGTTCGTATACAGACGTAATCTTGTGTATGTAGGTGGTGCTAGCATTTATAATGTATTGAGTGGCCGAGGTGTGCCCGGCCGGTGAGGGCAGCAAGCACAGGAGAATCCTAACTTTTATTATTACAAAATTTTGTAAAATTTATTAGATATCCGATGAATTTGCCACGGGCCTGGAATGGTATAGTTACGCCACTGCCAGGGTCGCCAGATATACATGAAGATTTCTCAGGAAATTATTATAGAACAGTTTGAATAGGGTTTTATGTATAAATACAGTCTAACTTTTTACGTTACTGAATTTAATTTTTTCATTTTTCATGAATTTTACATAGCGTTCACCTACAGTAGGTAAATTGCCAAACTGCACAGCGTACTTAACATAACATAACATCACGCCTGTATTTCCCCGAAGGGGTAGGCAGAGGTGTAATAGTACACCCACATTTCACCAGTTATGTTATAGTCCCATCCCATGTAATAGGGAACGAGCCTATTGCCACTAACCGGGCACAAATCCATACTCCGGGCTGCTAATGAGAATTTGACACACACACAGCGTACTTGTTTTTTCTTAAACCTACAGATGACATTCCACTCGAAAACATCCAAAGTCTCCTGAGATTTCATTTATATCTGGCAACTCTGGATACTTATCTCTTTGTTAGACTGTACATGACTACCAAAATGGTTTCGGAATTTCAAACTTTCTTTTAACAAAATTTTCTTCTTAGTCTCATTCAGTTTTTATAATTACTTCGTGCATTCATTAGTAGTTCAAATTCCTTCTACAAAAAGAGAATGAATCTACCAGACCTTCGATTGCATTACAAATATTATGAAATAGGTACCTAAGTACCTATAAATAATTTGTTTAGGTAATTTTTTAAAGTTTACTTGCTACTTCATTTCAACTAGTAAAGTTTCTATTCCTAGACCGAATCTAGTATCGTTGTGACCCGGTTGACGCGTAGGTTCGGTCTGTGCGCAATAACAAGAGAGATATAACTTCAATAATTCAACACAAATCTCACGATAAAACCGTCCTAGTGTCTCGATCTCGATGACTTAACTTTGCATAACCAATGTTTAGGGACAAATCACACACTATATTCTTAAGAGTGAATCACACACAAGGCGGGTGCGGTCGGGCGCGTGTCGGGTCGGGAGTACGGCGGGTATATTAACCTGTTTTTATATACACCACTACAGCCTACCTTAAAAACTGGGGAACTGACCACAAAGTATTAGCCTTTGGGAAAAATCCCCAGGCCAAGAATACTCGAAAGCGCTATTTGTGGGCTTCAAAAAAAGGTTTACGAAAGAAGCGCTTTCGTTGAACAAGAATCAGATAAGAATCCTGACAAGATCCCTCACTGGGCACTGCAAGCTGAACAAACACCTTCACAGGATGGGCCTCAGTGATACCACAGTTTGCAGGTTTTGTCGCGAAAAGGATGAGACGCCCATCCATATCCTATGCGAATGTGATGCAGTGCACCATATCAGAAGCCAGCATCTTGGAGGCCACGTCATCTCAATGCAGGAGATCAAATCCTCCTCGCCAAAGGGAATAGTCGACTTTATGGTTGACTTGCAGCTTGGGGAAGTGCTGTAATGCTGCAAGAGGCGTCACAATAGATCTTTTAGGTCGCAGTGGCTTAGGGGCATTCAAGACCCTCTTTCCTCAAATAATAATAAATATTAACCTGTTTTTATATGGACGACATCACACGAAACGCGGGCGCGGGTCGGGCCCACGGCGGCGGCGGTTGGTTCCTCTGTGGTTAGAGCGCGGGAGCCGCGCGTGTCCTTCCACCACTACAGACAGAGCGCGGGCCACGCGGGTCGGGAGCCACGTGCGACTCCCACGCTCCACCCGACGCGGACCCGACCCGCGCCCAACCCGCACCCGCTCTGTGTGTGGTTTGCGCTTTTGCCAGCAAGTTTGCGGCTGCATCCATGCTGATTGCTGCCTCGCGTTGTGGCGAATTCAAATTAACTTTATCAGAATAGTTCGTTTTAGCGATTCTATCGATGCTGCATCTAACTTCCGAAACTACCGATGAATTGTGCGGAAGAGTTTTATCGCAGCATCGAGCTTCGGAAAAGCGATCAAATCACCGTTTGCCGATGCAAAAGTATTGTGTGTGTTTTGGCCCTTACGTGGTTTTCAAGTAGTCTGTGACGTCATTACTGTCAACTAGGTTGTCTATACGGTCCAGGCGACTATAAATAGAAATTGATTGTTATTATTGGACGTTGTTTACTTCCTTCTAAACATATTGATAAGGATCGACGCATGCCCTGTGTTCTTTGTAAGAGGAAAGCCTGTCCCTGGACTTTTCCATGAGTGCATCTTCTACAGCTGCAAAAGCAATATAGTAGTCTACTTATACTTTTTGTCAGCGCAATTTGAGAAACTAGTTTATTCAGAAGGGTCTATCTGCTCAAAGTTCTGAAACACACTCTAGGCACAGATTACCTATTAGTTCATAGTTGTAACTCTAGGCAGCTCTAGGCAGCTCTAGGCCTGAAATGTTTGCACAACCCGTTCGTGCTTTTGCATAAAGCTTTATGTTGATTCACATTCGACACTTTAGATTAGTAGATTAGTTACTTATCTGTGCAAGAGGCTCAGATAATAATTTTATTATTCACGACATTTTTGATAAAAGTGTCAAAATATGTGCGCAATAGCATATAAATGAAACAATTTAGTGTGTAAAAGTTTATGCCATAACTACACACAAAATTGTTTCTTTATAAGTTCAATAAATACCACAGAAATAAATACATGGATATTATTATTCCAATTTTATTCGTTCGGTCACAAATATTCCATGGGACATAAGAATATTTAAAGGTTGTTTGACGTCGTGCGGGAAAATACTGTAAAAGATGAGCAATTCGCATTTTGTTATCTACCTACGTCACTAAACTACGTCCTGAATTTATTTATTTGGCTAACCACGGTAACCTAGGTTTTAATTTAGTAGTGCAAGTTAAACGCCAAAAACCCACGAGCTGTAGCGTCATCTGCTTCCAGTCATTAATTTCCTATGACTTTTATATCGTTTTTTTTTTTTTTTAAACGGTTTATGCTTCTAAAACCTTTTTTTTTACACGCAGTGTTGTGCCCAAATTCGTCGACAGGTGGACACAGCACGTGCAAGACACGCGCTACGCATCCACGACTACCATAGGCTCGCACGCGCATCCACACTTCCTCACCATGCGCAGGAGTCCGTAACGACCTTCAAACAACACGATAACTTTACACTGGAAAAATGTAGACGTAAATAACACATTAATTTAAATGATCGAGACTTAGTAGAGCTTGCAATGCTTGGAAATAGAATAAATAGTTTGTTTAGCCGAGTGCCTAGTGTTTAGGCATGTGTAATGTTAGGTTGGTTTTTAGTTCCATACGCTTTTAAACGTTGTCCGTAACTCTTTGGCTAAATGCTGAGCATTTATTTTGGCACTTGGGTTAGCAACTCCGAAACTGCGAATTTTGCTACTTGTACTTTGTGCTATTATTTATTCTGTGGTCTTGTTAACCGTTTGATAGATTTTGAACATGAATCAGGTACCTACCAAGGCAAATGTTTGGAGCTGCGAATTCTAGACCAATTCTATGCATACAACTAAAAATCTTTATTTACTTAGCCTTATCCAAACTTCCTTCAATTACTCACAAATTCACAATCATGAAGTGGTTCAATGTGTAATATTACAAATATTACCTGGGTACTTAGAAATGGGAATGTCTGCTAGCCCTACCTCAAATACGTCATAAAACTAATTCAAACATTTTTACAGGATTCAATGTAATGTTTTGCAGTTTTATTGACTTTATAAGTTCTACCGATTTTGTGCGTTTTAAGTGCAGGCATTGATAAAAATAGGGTCCATTTGATTCAAAATACTGTCATTTGTAGATGAGATGTGGATCTAATGGTTGTATAATACCTATGATTTTTGATGATGCGTTGGAGCTCTCAGCTCAAATGAAAAAAGGCCAATTCTTTCGATTAGGGACCCTACTTAAATAGGTACCTACCTACCTAGTTAATCTATGGCCCTACACTTTAAAGGACGTTACACTTATTATTATACATTTGGGTATACATTCAAATAAAGAGATATTGCAGAGTCACCAGATAGATGATTATATTTTCTCATTGATTTTTTTTGACAAAGTTGAACTGTAAAGTCTAACACAAAACCATAATATTTACATTTAAACGTTGGCATAGCACATAACGTAGGTACCTATATCTGGTGACCGTGCATACTTATCTGTTTGTTCGACTGTACACTACAATGCGTATTATTAAAATGTACAAGCTACTGTATTTTGTCTCGGTAGTGTTTATATAAAATCTCTATGCATTTCTAATTTCTTCTATCGTCAGAAATGAGAAATAAATTGCAACATAAGTGTCACACTTTTTGTGTACACACAATGTGTCCTACCTACCTGACTAGTCTGAACAAAACTATAGGCTTCCTTAAAAAGGGCAAAAAGGGCGGAAATAGTTGACTACTGCGACCTACTCTATTTATTTTTATTTAGGTAACTACCTAGTAATTTAAAAAAAAAAGAATACGAAATAACTTAATAAAGCTTACAGTTTTTTTTTTCAAATCTACCCTCTCGTGCATTATAATCAATGCGCATCTTTGATTACTTTTTTTTTGTGCCAGACAAAAAAGGATTCTCGCCAGAATGGTAAAGCAATCTCGTTGAATAATTAAAATGATTGTTTAATGGGAGCAAAATAATCAACTAAAAGAATCATCTAGGTAATCAAGATTTTTTATTTTACAGATTCCATGTTTTAGCGAAATCGCACTAATTATTAACTACCTAGCAGTGATAGCTTAACGGTTGAACGCTTGCCTTCCATGCAGGAGGGTGTGAGTTCGATCCCGGCCCGCACCTCTGACTTTTCGAATTCATGTGCGGATTTATATTCGATTATCCCTTGCTTTAACGGTGAAGGAAAACATCGTGAGGAAACCTGCACACCTGAGAGTGCTCCATACAGTTCTCGATGGTGTGTGTAGTCCGCCAACCCGCACTAGGCCAGCGTGGTGGACTAAGGCCTTAGCCTTTTCATACTGAGAAGAGGCCCGTGCCCAGCAGTGGGACAGTAATGGGCTGGTTTATGTGTGTGCACTAATTATTCTTCTAGTCACAAATCCTTCCTAAGTCCTAATGACCTAATCCTAATTCATGACGTACCTAAGCATTTAGCAAATAGGTACAAAATATATTTTAAATTCATTATTATAGGTAAATAAATATTATTAAATGGGTATATCCTGGATAAATATTAGTTCCGCACTTAACTCACTAAATATTTATTTTGTAAATAGTTATTCGGACAAGTTTGGTGAAGTTGTGAACTTTTCTAAAGTCTTGTTCACACGGAATGAAAAAAATCACGAAATAACGAGTACCTATAAAGTAACTTACCTATTAGATTTTTAAAAAGCTATATTTCCACAAAAGTTCACAAACACGATAAAGTTTCACAGTATTTGTACACACAAAGCACACGCAGCTGTCACAAGTACCCGCCACGACTGCCGCGCGCGCGCTTCTTCCACGACTGAGCAAAAACGCGTGTTGCACGACCGGAGAAAGGTGAACTTTTGATCGCTTCGCTACACCAAACTTCGAAAGGGGTTTCTTCAATAAAATTCATAAAACTATTTAAATAAATGTAAATTAATCTCCAAACAAAAGAGCCACTAAAGTTAAACGAGAGACTGTTAATTCTTCAATAACGGTACAAGCTTTTTTGTTCGCAATAATTTTACATTCATATTCATACACCGTAACTATGATCTAATCAGCAAATTAAACCGGCAATAAAATGCAAAATTAACGTGATTATCTTCGTATGTAGTGGTCAATGTACGTACAGTAGGTAATTACATATGCATGTAAAAATAAATGACCGCGTAAGATGCAACCTCTTTAATTAATTACCGTTGATTTATGCTCAAAACTAAATTAAAAAGTAATTTGTGAAAAGGTAAAAGTAGGCAGTAAAAAAGTTGTAAAAACAGCTTTTATTACAGTGGCTTTTTATTTATTTAGATCTTGGACGAATGAAAAGTAGGTTTTCGTCCAAGATTTAGATTTTATAAATTCATTCCATATGCGGTTATGATATTAGTTTGTGCTACTAACTTTGAATAAAATGTGGTGCACTGCTGCTGCAGGACTGCTGCATGACAAATGGCGCCAAAACTTGCGTTACCGCCATTACGACGACAGCTGCGGCTTCTACGACCCATTGTCACTATTGTAATGCTTACTACTGATTATTACAACTGATACTAACCTGTATTCGAATGAGATAAGAGCTAATATCGCTTATAACGACACTATTTAATGTTAACATGGCTTTATTAATGTGCTATTATTAATCGGAAGTGTAGATTTTTATTGGGGTTTCATTGAAATTAGATTTCTATAAGATCGCAATAAGTACCTCGACACCTATTTTTGGTGAGTTATATAAGTTTAATACGATATAAACATCAATTATAAGCAATGATTAATGAAGTATTATTGTTTAAAACGTGTCTTTATTACTTTTGTGTTCACACACTATGGTTAAGTTAAAAGCAAACATAATTAAGTAATTAAAATGATCATAACAAGTTTTTGCTGTACCTAAGTACCTACGTAGGTAGGTACTGGTGTCGAATTCGATTCTTTTGTTCAATAAACTATCGCTCTCTTTTACTACAAGTCGATACAAGAAAAGGATGGCAACAGTTTTAAGCTGTCAAATTAGATTGAATTAAAATGTCTATACAATTAGTTAGTCGTGATCTCGGAACGTGCGTAAAATACAAAGAAATGTAACACGTAAACTAATTTGATACTTAGCTTCTAAAATTGTTCCCATCCCTTTCTTGTATCTACTAGGTAGGTATTAGCATAGACTAAATAATAGTGTATTAATAAAAGAGAGCGATACTTTAAAATAAGTTTAGTTCGTGAACAAGATAATCGCACTAGCAGGTTAGCGTTTCTTTGTTCTCATCTTAGACCAACAGAACCTTTTTTCTGTTGGTCTAAGGTTCTCATCTAGGATTTGTTAAGTAGTAGGTACTAATACCTACCTATTTACTTAATAATTGATAAGTATTACATAATCAGCCCATAACTGCTCCCACTGCTAGGCACGGGCTTCTTCTCTGTAGGTACGAGAAGGGTCAGGCAGGCCTTAGTCATTAGTCCACCTCGCTGGCCTACTGCGGGTTGGCGGACTACATATAGAGGTATACAATACACCATCGAAAACTGTAGGTATCTGGTCACTCTCAGGTACCTAGGCAGATTTGCTCAAGATGTTTCCCTTCACCGTCACAGCAAGTGATAATCAAGACATACAACACATGAATTCGAAAAGTCGTTTAGTAATTATTGACCATCATCATTTCAGCCAAAAGACAACAACAAGCAATGTGCCCCGCCCACTGCCACTTGAATTTAGCAATTCTTCGGGCTATGTCGGTTACTTTCGTTCTCCTGCGAAGTAATTATTGATAACGATGCCTTATTAGTGAACATCTCAGATTAATATCAGAGAACATATTTGAAATTCAATAAAATCAATAGTTAAGACATTAGCCTGTAGGTAGGTAATTCACTTTCCTTCTGTGCTGTCCACTACCAAGTACAAAGTACATATTATTATTACAACAGTACGAAGCAGCGGTAAGTAGCCTTCAGGCGCATTTATTAGCAATAAGTTTTAAATCTGCAATTTCATTGAATTAAACTTGTTTGATTCAATTTAACGCTTGGCGGGGCGGCGATGAAAAGATTAATCAGTTCCAATAAATCCGCTGCTATGTCCAGTCCCGAGGGAGTCCTTCAAGGCCTTATTCATTGCTATTTTAATATGTTTTGTTTGCCTCTTGTAAGTACATACATCACTAATCTGCACTGGTACCTACTATGTACTACGTAGTACATAGTACCTCAATGCTAATTTGTGGTTTGCCTGATTGGGCTGACCAGAGACATGGCTTCTACCGGCGCGGCGGTAAATGTCATGTCTCTGGGGCTGACCTTAGAATCCTTAGAATAAGAGGCTGGCAGACTGAGAGCCACAGATGCGCTAGAGATGCTGACGCATCTGAGAGCTATCTGCGCTTCTTGTTGCTGTCCGATAATCTGTAAATAGCAATAAGTATCATCATCATCACCATTTCCGCCGAAAGACGTCCTGGACATAGGCCTCCCCCAAGCATCGCCACAACGACCGGTCCTGCGCGTAACGAGTCAATAACTTTCTAGAGTACCGCAACTACGCACCAATTTTTATAGCGGCTCTGAATCTCTGAAAACGATTCGTACCTGCGCAAAATATTTGGTGCGACTTGCTGACGCTAACTTCACAGCCGCCATTTAAAGATTGGTGCGGTGCGAACTGGCTAACGGCCAAAATTAATATCCAATCTATCCACGATTTGCCCTTCTAGAGATAGGAATTTGACATAAGCTCCATACAAAATATGTCAAATTTCTATCTCTAGTAGGGTAAATCGTAAATAGATTGGATATTAATTTTTGCCGTAAGCCCGTACAGTGATTTTAAATCACGCGATTTTTTATCGCAAAATCTGTAACACATGGAATCATCAGCTGTATGTAAAATAAATAAATATATATATAGGTGCCCGCAATGGCGATTTAAAAAATCGCGGTGGAAAAAACATCTCAGTGCGCGAATAACAACAGCACGAGTAAAAATCGCTGTGTGGGCTTGACCCTTGTACAGTCGACTGCATGACAGTACCTAGTAACACTTCAATTAGAAAACCAATCTTACTGATTACGAAATAAATACGCTGTCAATGTCAAAATGTTACCACTGACGTGTGGTCGACGGTACAGTCAACAAATCGGAATCATGACCCACTCAGCTGATAATTCGTTTGAAATCGTCAAAACGGTAAGGTTTTCTTCTATGCTGCACTTAGGACATTTTGATTATTACAGAAACTGCATTAATACGGGTCAGAGGTCTTTGCCATTTTGAGCTTTGTTATCAATGCAATAGATTTACAATCGGATTGGAAATTATGTTTATGATAAAGCAGGAATTATGTTTTGAATTTCGAATTAGCTGTCGTTTCACGTGGTTTTCCTACAAACATCTATATTTTTTAAGAAACCTATACTAACTTTTTCGATTACAGAACATTAATAAAATAAAAATAAAAATGACAAATACTAAAACGTCAAGTACTTATGAAATGGTGTCAAACAATATTTGGAGTTAAACATCAAGAATAAAATTTAGAAAAAACAAGTATAAATTCTGCGGAAGACCACGTAGTAACTAATCAATTATCTGGCCGAATTTCAGCTAACATGTGAGTCTGGATGAGTGCCGGAAATGTAGGCGAACTCGTCCAGATTTCTTCTCATGCAAATTCAATTAACTATGTTGACTTATTAGAAGAAAATAAGTTACCGATGGTGCGAACGGTTTACCCGCGAGAAGAAGTTCCGAACTTCTTCTACGTTCACGATAGCTGTCCAGTGCATACAGCAAGAGTTGTCATTAGTTGATTTCACCATCATTTTCATAGCCGTCCCCGGATCCCAATCCAAATAAAAATTTTGTGGGCTTGATGGTCCAAATGTGGGATAATAGAAACGAGAGGACAAGGCAAGCACTTGAACAACGTTGTAACAAAATTTGGGATTATATGAGAGATGAGAGGAACGGACATATGCAGTCGCCTAATCGGATCGATGTGTTGCAGACTAATGGACGTTATTGAAAACTATTTTGCTTACTCTCGTTTTTAGGATAAATTAATTGTCATTCATTAATGTTATTGTGAATATTTTATTAAATAAATAAATACAGTATTTTATTGTGTATTTCCCTTATCTCTTAGTTAGTGATGTTTTATGCAGTGGGTGGGTAAGGTGACTAAATAATAAAGAAGTGCATAATATTGTGACATTTCACAAAACTATAGTCGCATTAATCGATGTCTTTGATCGATGCCATTCGGGTGGATGTGTTTATACGCAGTTACGTCTAGTTACGTAGTAATACCCTTGCAATATGGCATCGAATTTTCATAATAAGTCAGTCCATCATGAGGTATCGAAACTCAATGTCTATTGTCCGCCATCATGCGTGTTAGCATTTGAAATTTATAGCTTCACATGTTATGGTTAGTGCCAAACGTGTCAAAGAAAGTTCACGTTCTATGCACGAAAGCACGAAAGGAGATGGCATAGGGAGACGACAATTTTATTGGTAAACTAACTGTCACTTTCAAAAGCTAACAAAATTGATAACAAGTCTGTTGCCAGGGAAATATCAGTTTAAGCGAAATTCAACCTAATTGTATTAGAATGTCTGTAGGATATTAAGCTTATCGTGGGTCATGATTCCGATTTGTTGACTGTACATTCAGGCATTAGCACTTAGCAGACTGGGCGTAAGATGTTAAATTTTCTGTCTCGAAACTTAACTTATCATCAACTCAGCCTATCGCAGTCCACTACTGGACATAGGCTTCTCCCAAGTTGCGCCAGAACGCTCGGCTCTCTGCCTTCCGCATCCAATTCCCCCCAGCCACGTTCTTTAGGTCGTCGGTCCACATGGCGGGGGGGCACCCTACGCTGCGTTTGCTGATTCGCGGTCTCCACTCAAGGACTCGTCTGCTCCAGCGGCCATCGGTCCTTCGACAGACATGGCCAGCCCACTGCCACTTCAGCATACTGATCCTACAAGCTATGTCGGTCACTCCGGTTCTTCTCCGGATAATCTCGTTACGAACTAACTTAACGTAAGACGAAACGCAAATGTAAATGTAACTAATGTAACTTATTTTTAAGGGGAACAAACTGGCTCCTGGGCTACGTTCACTTACTACGCACTAAGTGTGAAAGTCACCCGGTGCGAATATCGCTCGATCATTGACGTTTTTCTCAGAGTTACTGAACGACTTCGGGCGACCTCATGAAACTGACACTAGAACAATGAAGCACTGACAATTATGACAACCGAAACCTCAAATTATCTGTCATTTCATACTATTATCTGTCAACATGACAGCAGGGCGTCTTTTACCCTACTATTTCACGGGGTGACCGGTGCGATCGCCCGACGACGCCCGCTCACAATACTGAACGGTTTGTCGTGAACGCCCGGACGATCACTCCGAGTAACTGAACGACCTAAGAACGCTCCGGGCGTCGTCCGCCGTCGTCCGACGATAATACTGAACGTACCCCTGTAATACAGTAATTATACTAGCGCAGGAGTCAGGGAATTCATAAAATGTACAAAGTAATATGTCAATGTCAATAAAAAATAAATTAAAAAAAACTGCCAAATTCCATCGTGATAATTGCTTATTACATCTGTGCACTCAGGAATCCTAATCTGGGCCGCGTTCAGTATTATCGTCCGAAGACGCCTGGAGCGTACTTTGGACGTTCAGTTACTCAGAGCGATCATACAAACGAACGCCCAAGGAACGCTCCGAGCGTCGTCCGACGACGTCGGGTGATATAAATGAACGCGGCCTAGGATAAAGGAAAGTAAAACGGGAAAGAAGGAAAGTGTAATGGGAGTTAGGTTGGTGCTAGGAGGAGTCTTATTGTTTGGGTTAGGGTTGGTGTAATGAGGTTCCTTCCCAAAATCTTAATTAGAATTTCTGAATTCAGTGTAGTGTAAAAGCGCTTTAGATTTATTATGTCTATGGCCAAATTCAAATAAAATGACAGCAAACGTCAAATAATTGTCATTGTCAATGTCAAAACAAAACGCAAAAATCCAAAATGCCAGGTGTTTGTGATGAAATTATAGACGATATTGAAGATTTGATATCTTCCCAAGACATTACACCTAAAGAAAGATATGCTAGCAGGAAGAATGTGAGTGTCCGGTCAAGAAAACGTGACAACAAGAATGATTCCGAACCCGCTGAAAAGGTTATTTTGGAGAGTGTCGTGCCTGGTAACCTCAAATTTTGTTTATATTCAATTATTTCTTTTATTAACATGATAATGTGAAATCAAACGATGAATACTGTGTGTTGAAGCATTTATCGCAAGTTCATCAAGTCGTTAATGCACCCTTCGTGTCCTGTTTACAATCTCTTTATCGCTGAATTTCAAGTCTTGTGATGTGATGTGATGGGACCTGATAGGAACTGGTACACTTGCACGAAAGATACTTGTGCAAATCCACTTGCACGAACGGCCATATTCGCAAAAAGACTTAAGTGAAAAACATACGAAAGACACTTGAATATAATGTTTATTTATGGGATATGAAATTCCTTAGTCTCTTGCTTGAATTAAAAATGCGTCAATAGTTACTTCCATTATACGGGTACAGTGGTGTCGATTCTCTTCTTCACAAACTAAACTTATTTTAAACTATTTATTAATTTATTGTTGCACAAACAGGTTACAGGCATGATAATTACAAATTTATATACATAAATTAACAAATATTGTACTGCTGGTACTTAAAAAAGGAAACCTTGAGCTATAAGTACCAGCAATCTTAAGGCAAACCTACACCAACGAGAGCTATCTCTAACCCAGAGTCAAATTTGTTTTAGATTTTCACACAAATTTAACATTACTATCACTCTCTTTTACTAATAGTAGATACAAGAATGGTATGGCAACAATTTTAGAACTGTCAAATTAGTTTATGTGTTACATTTCTTTGTATTTTAGTGGGCACATTCTGAGATCACAACTAAACTTGCATGGAAATCTAAATTCTGACTAATTTGACAGTTCTGACTACTTATCAGTAGTTAGAGTGAAATTATAGGAAATATATTCTGGCTGTGTGATTCTGGCAAAGAATGACTGCTATCTTCTCTTGCAAAAATTGTAAAAGACAACTACTGGACTATATTTGTCTGGGTATGAATATTGACAAAAGACTGACCAGGAGAAAACACATATTTACCAAAAGAAAACAGCTTGGCTTAAGACAGTTATATCCATTGCTGGGTTACAAATCAAAACTAAACCTAGAGAACAAGATATTAATCTACAAATGTATAATGTATGATATTATACTCCAAACTGTGTGGACATATGGTATACAGCTCTGGGCTCTGGCTGCAAAGATTTCAGTCCAAAGTCATCACAAAAGCTCCTTGGTATGTCACCAATAACCTACTGCATAGAGATCTTAAAGTGATAACAGTTGAAGAAGAGGCAATTAAGCAAACAAAAAGATACCAACAAAGGCTACTCAAACACCCTAACAATCTAGCAAAATCACTGATGTCAAGAAAACCTCCTATTAGGAGACTGAAGCAAAAAAAAAACCTCAGGACATAATAACGATGAGTGAAACCTAATGAGGGGTGCATCAGTGGATGCATACCCAGCAAGCCTGAGAACTGTGAGAAGTGACCAAAGTACAGCTTATTGTCCTTTTGGGACATATTGCAGTCAAAAAGGGGAAAAAAAAAAAAAAATTCAACAGTTCAAAATATGAGACTCTTAACTGTTTAAGATAAACTAATCTAATTCAATTCAATTCTTTATTTGCCATAATAAATTTTATTTTTTATTTTTCTTTAATTACCATCAATTTCTGGCAATAATTCTATACAACCTGTTTATTGTATTTGTCTATTACGAGGACTATGCTTGTGATAAAACGAATTACAGGCATGCAAAGCAGTTTTATGATAAAACATAGTTACACAACATTTTCAACACATGATTCTGGATGTCTTTTATGTATCATATAATTATAATTAGGTATTTTATCATACATAACATAATTCACACTCTGTTTTTTCTTGTCTTATTTAGTAAACAATCTTGGCATGTCTTTTTTATGCAGCTAGACTAACTATAATTGTTATTAAAAAGCATTATGTTAACAATTAGACATACTAAATAACGTATTTCAACCTAATTACACAACTTGTAATTATATTTTATCAGTAGTTATTTGAATAAAGAGACACACCAAGATTGTTTACAAAATAAGACAAGAGAGAAAAAACAGATTTTAATCATAAATATCTACTAAATACTCATCAGGCACTCAAACAATCTATGTAAAGACATGGGGGTGTGCACACAACAACTCGGACTCGGAGTACATGGCCGGTCTACTGGCAGCCAATGGCTACCGGCTGACAGAGGACAAGTTTGATGCACAACTGTGGCTGCTCAACTCCTGTACGGTCAAGAGCCCTTCAGAAGACCATTTCAAGTCAGTCTTTAAAATTCTATTTTTATTTATTTTCTGGTAAACTAATTTATGTATAATTAATAAAATTTCAACATGTGAAATAACTGAAAACCTAGATCCCTACATTTTGTCGATTCGTGTGAACAAAAATGTATGGGACTGCTGATTTTTTTTTCGCGATTTTAGGGTTGGTCCCATTGTAAAAGTTGTTCATACTGATGAGTACAAAGACCCCTTAAGAGGTTTTCAGTTATTTCAATAACACTATGTATTTGCTAAAATGAATGAATGAATGTATGATGAATGATTTTTTTAAATATGATTTATGATTACGGTATTTATTTCTTCTTGGGTTGGACTTATCAACAAGTCACACAGGATTTAAGAGTTAAATACATTTTTGGGATGATTTCGATGACCTCATATATTTCCAGCCTACCACAGTTTACTGACTGTAATCTATTCCCAAAACACTTAGTCTGTTTTTTCTCTCTTGTGTTATTTAGTAAAATCTTGGCATGTCTCTTTATTCAAATTGCTGATAAAATATAATTACTAAAGATTTTAAATTGTGAAAGAAAAAATCGCTCACGAGCAGGATTCGAACCTGCGACTCCTGGCTCAGTACGCCAGTGCTTTAGCCACTAAGCTACTGTGAACACTGCTCGTGGTATCGAAATTATCCTCCACTATGGTTCTATGGTACGTCTTTGGGTGACGTCAGCGATATCTTATTAAGAAACAGTGTTTCTTAACCGACTCGCATGCGTAAATGCGTTAAAAATAGTAAAATAATTACTAGTTCTTTAAATATTATAAGTTAAAAAATGCTATTTAGTGTGTGAAGTTGTTAACATAATGTCTTTTAATAATTATTAATGACGAATTACATTAAAAAGACATGCCAAGATTGTTTACTAAATAAGACAAGTGAGAAAAAACAGAGTGTAGTGAAATTCCATATCTTTAATTTAATATTTCAGAAATGAGATAGAGCTGGGTCAAAGTCGAGGTATCCATGTCGTAGTAGCAGGCTGCGTCCCTCAGGGTGCCCCTCGTGCCAACTACCTGACCGGACTCAGTGTGGTCGGAGTGCAGCAGATTGACAGGATTGTAGAGATTGTTGAAGAAACACTCAAAGGTATGTGAATATCCATTATACTATATACAATCCTCATGCTGGCACTTCCCAGTATTTGTCGAAAAAATTGGGTAACTTGGCTAATAGAGAGCTTAGCTAATAAAGAGTACATTTTATACAAGATGTTAATCTGTATTCATGCCATATTTAAGGAGATGACTATACTGATACTGAACACGAATCAATAAAAAAAAACCGGCCAAGTGCGAGTCGGACTCGCGCAGTAAGGGTTCCGTACCTCTCAACGACCTGATATCCCATAAAAACCGATTTAATTTACGACAGTTTATCAAAAGACATCAACGCACAGTGCGCGAAATATGAATTTTTGCATGTCTTTCTTACGCAGGTACCACCACATATGTTTATGTTTGTCTTATTTTTAGTATTTGTTGCTAAACTACATAATATGCACTATAATCTGACAAAGTTTGACGCTGGCATATATTACCGTATTGAAGATAGAGCAGGAACAAAAACGTTGAAAAAATGCATGTTTTTTGAGGTTTCTTGTATGGGGACCCCCTTTGGTTTTAGACTTTTTTTTTGTTTTTAGTATTTGTTGTGATACACCTCATAGCAACACATTTTCTGAGAAAATTTCAACCGGTTACCTATTACCGTTCAAAAGCCCTGTGACAGACAGACGGACGGATGGACGGACGGACAGCGTAGCGAGAGTAATAGGGTCCCGTTTGGCACCCTTCGGGTACGGAACCCTAAAAACAGTACCAATTTTTTAAAATTTTTATATACTTATTTGTAAACAAACAAATTCCCTCCATGCGACACAAAAACGAGGCGTGCGAAACCACCAAATATTTTTTACAGGTATTTCCACCCTTTGACAATACCGCCGATAACTTATTTTCAGAGCCGTTCGGGATTTATTCTCTAACTCTCGCTAAGTTTCTAAGTGAAAATTTGGGTATTAAATAACCGTAGAATTATTTAAGTATTTTTAGATGACCTAAGCACATTATTCATCATTTGTTCTAGAAATATGGCAAAGGGACAGATCAACATCTTGTATAAAATGTACTCTATTACTGTTTGGAGAAAGTTCATTTTATTAGCGAAATAACACTAATATTTCTTCAAAGCAAGCTTCAAGCTTCAAACTGGTAGGCAGAGGTTTATTGAGTGTTACTCATCAACTCAGCCTATCGCAGTCCACTGCTGGACGTAGACCTCTCCCAAGTTGCGCCACAACGCTAGGTCCTCTGCCTTCCGCATCCAGTCCCTCCCAGCCACGTTCTTTAGGTCATCGGTCCACCTGGCATGGGGGCGCCCGACGTTGCGTTTGCCGATTCGCGGTCTCCACACAAAGACTCGTCTGCTCCAACGGCCATTGGTCCTTCGACAGACATGGCCAGCCCACTGCCACTTCAGCTTACTGATCCTACAAGCTATGTCGGTCACTCCGGTTCTTCTCCGGATAATCTCGTTACGGATTTTATCCTTCAAAGAAACTCCAAGCGTAGCTCGCTCAGCTCGCTGAGCGACTTTGAATTTGTGGACTAGCCCAACTGTCAGTGTCCACGTCTCGGCACCGTAAGTCATGACTGGCAGGACGCACTGGTTGAAGACCTTTGTCTTCAAACTTTGCGGTATAGGCGAGTGAGTGTTACTGGTGGTGGTGGTGAGTGTTACTCAAACGCTTATTACACTACGCGGTATTCAGCGCGCGGTGCTAAGACTGTCTTTGAGACCGTGTAGTGTAATAACACTTAGTCTCGCCGAGTCTAAATACCGCGCGACCGAACGCGCGCGGCGAGACTTGCAGACTTGCAGACTAACTATCGCATGGTGTAATAAGAGTTAGTCTGCAAGACCGCTCAGTCGGCGCGCGGCAACCGCAGCGGACGGACGTCTTAAGAAGGGTGTGTAGTGCGGTATGCTCGCTATTAAAATGGTATGCTATATAGAAAATGATGTACTTCTAAACGTGATCGACTTATATCGTGACTTACTTATTTAAAGCAGAAAAACCATCAAGATTTTAACAGATTGATGACTTCTGTGCATTCATAAATGTATGTCGTATAATATTTCGTATTAGTAAAGTAGGACCTTATAAATAATACATCCTTATTTTTTATATAGCAAAAAAACTTCAAGACCACATAAAGAACTTCGGTTAGAAGGCCTCCGAGTACTTCTAGAAGTTTATAAGTACTTATAGATTTTTTGGTGCTTAAATATCGCGTAACGTAAGTTCCGTGCCAAGCGTCTGCGTCGTGCGACGTACGCCTTGAAATGAGTTAGCGTGCGATAGTTAGTCTGGTGTAATAGCGAGCTGTCAAAATAAGATTCCTAGACAGTCTTAGCACCGCGCGCTGAATACCGCGTAGTGTAATAAGCGTTTCACTGGTTATTAATAATTTCAACAGGTATTTGAAAGTGAAAGTCCATCAGTATTATTGAAAAGATATCTTACCCTCAACTGCAATCCCTGTATACCACCTCCTTACCTGCTGCCGGAATCTCTCACTGGACCTATCATCATCATCATCATCATCATCATCATAATCATCATCATCATCATTATTATTTCAGCCGAAAGACATCCACTGCTGGACATAGGCGCACACCTCGTACACTTCATACAATATAAACGCTAGCACCACCTACATACACAAAATTACGTCTGTATACGAACGCACACACACGTGTAGGTTAGGGATGCTCGCCGCTCGTAATGCCGACTCGCTTCTCAGTAGTTCTCAGAGATGGCGTGCTTGTATAGCGACTGACGATTCACATCCATTGCAATCTTGCAGTCCAATTGCCGTCAAACTGCGGGTGTGTGCGGGGTGCGGGCGAGGAATCATAAATTGGCGGGGGACGGTGAGTGGCCGTTCTATACGATAGTACGATTAGATATTCTGTGACATAGGCCTCCCCCAAGCATCGCCACAACGACCGGTCCTGCGTTTTCCGCATCCAGCGTATTCCCGCGACCTTCACCAGGTCGTCGGTTCACCTTGTGGGTGGCCTACCCCACGCTGCGCCTTCCAGCACGCGGTCGCCACTCCAGAATTTTACAGCCCCATTCTATCGGCTATCCGTTCTGCAAGCAATGTGCCCCGCCCACCACCACCTACGCCACGTCCACGTAGCCATTAGGTATTCGAATGTACCCTTTTCAAGTAGTCCTGAGGCACTTTGCTGATACATGACGCTTTCACGAGCTTTCGTCACTTTCCCGTACCGTTGTTTAGTTTAAAAATACTATAAAATCTATTACAGGTCACACAGTTCGTCTCTTCGGTCAAAAGAAGACTGCTGAAGGTCGCAAAGCGGGTGGAGCTTCTCTTCTCCTTCCTAAAGTCCGCAAGAATCCCCTCATAGAGATCATCTCCATCAACACGGGGTGTCTGAACCAGTGTACGTACTGTAAGACGAAGCATGCACGAGGGGAGTTGGGCAGCTACCCCCCCGAGGAGATTGTGGAGAGAGCGAGGCAGTCCTTCACTGAAGGTGTCTGTGAGATTTGGCTGACCAGTGAGGATACTGGTGAGTTTATTATTTATACAGAATGGAATCAAATACAGTCGACAGGAGTAAGCTGTAGGTGGCCTGGCTTGGAGCGGCTTTATAGTCTTTAAATATGACTTCTAAACTAGACTAGACTATAAGGTGGGCACTGACGATGCATCTATTCGGACGCGGCTTTAATGACTACATCCAAAAATGTACGGCTTGTTCTAAAAATAACATACGTTTTCAAGATTCACGGACAGTTTTGGAAAGCGGTCACGCCATTCGGACTGTTGGTTGCATCATCATCATCATCATCATCACCCTTAAGAGGCTGACAGAACCTAAAAATTCGAGCCTCACCCGTCTCTGTCGTTATGCACAGAACTGAGAGAGGTAACGAAAGGTGGGACGTCGGGTGTGCTTCGCAGCTTATTTTTATGAAAATTTACAATATATTTCATAAAGAAAAAATTAACAGCTTATTTAAAAAACCGAAACAACCATATTTTTTATTATCTTTCTTATTATGTCTTCTTAATTTCAATTTTTTTTTGGTTTTTTCTCTAAAGCTTTGGTTTTTGTTTTAAAAGTTTAGTTTAAAAAAATATGGTATCGAGAAAACTTTTGGAAAACGTGTTTTGAACACAATAGTGTTTTTGTAACTACGATCAAGATTAACATATATATTTTCACTGCCACAAACTCAAATAGATTCAGCTAAAAATGATTTTAAGAGAAGCATATTTGGGCTATTTGCCTATTGTCAGCGTCTTAAAAATTATACATTTGTAGGCACGTACGGTCGCGACATCGGCACATCTCTTCCGGAACTGCTATGGCAGCTGGTGGAGGTGATCCCCGAGGGCTGCCGGCTGCGGCTCGGCATGACCAACCCGCCCTACATACTGGAGCATCTCGCTGAAGTCGCCAAAATCATGCACCATCCTAGGGTTTACAAGTAAGAGTTATTCTTTGTTATAATAGCTGTTCCATGGTTTTCAACTTGGCTCTGTTGGTTGTCTCATTTAAATCCTTCAGGGTACGATTGATTGTGTATAAAGAATAGGAAATTCAGTATTTATGTGTTATGTGTATAGGGGATTTGCTCAGCATTTTATTTGGGATGAATCAGTTAGACTATATTTGAGCAAATATAAATAAAAATGAATAAATATACATATATCGTATTTATAGCAAATATAAATATATATAAATAATCTGATGTATATAGTACTTATAAAAGGCCTAAAACGGGTCGATATAGACCTAAGTTGTGGAATTTATTTTTATAGATATAATTTGCTAGACGCTAGTACAATTATGTCGTCAAATTTATTTGAGATGTCAAAAAGCGAATAACCTGGTGGACAGAGTATACATGATTTGCTTGGGTTTTAAGCCAATTTTTCATGAATATCAACACTAAACTTATTGATATTTATAAAAATTAGGCTTAGGCAGGCAAAATGCTAAGTTGTTGATGAAGCGCTTAAATAAACTGTAATTTGTTTGTTCTGCTGCAGGTTCCTGCATGTGCCGGTGCAATCAGGCAGTGACCAAGTACTCTCCGATATGAAGAGAGAGTATACGAGGGCTGACTTCGAGAGAGTGGTCGACTTCCTCAGAGAAAAGTGAGTCTATATTAAATACCGTGTTCCGTGTGGTGCTGGACGTAAATAAATAAATTTTATCTCTTCTCACGGGTGTCGTAAAAGGCAACTAAAGGATTAACCAGAGCATGGGCGGCAGGAGTATTTAACCAACCAACTGCGATAGCCAACCCGCCTGCCAATCGTGGCGATTATGGCATATCCTCCCTCTTTTGGGGGAGGCCTGGGTCCGGCAGTGGACGTCTTTTGGCTGAAATGATGATGATGACAATATTAAATACCAAACAGTCCACTCAATTTATTCATGACTGCCTACCCAAGGGGATTGTAATATGTGATGAATCGATGATATCTACACTAAAAAATTAAGGAAGTTTCGCTTCTGTTCCGTGTAATAAGCTGATACGATTTTTTTATTGATGAAGAGCTTTCACGAGTGACGCTGACTGCTAACTAGCCATTTTTTTAACATGGCATAAACTATCATATTTTATCGGCATATATAGAATAGAATAGAATCGATTTTTATTGTTATCGTTATCGTACAACGTAACGACGACTATATCAATAATGGAAACGATTGGTAGTGACAATAACATTATTTTATTTCCGGAAATTAGAATTATTACCATTTATTTATTTAAATCGAAGAAATTTTCACTCAAATAAAATTTTAATATAAAACAATCAAAACGCGCAACAAACAATCAAACTCAGCGTCCATATTATATTGTATATCGTGAGCCGTGTGTTATAAACATGGGTAGTTCGCGAATGAAAGACAAAAATGAACTAGTTCACTGGCTATGAATCTATCTATCTATCTCTCGTTCACCCGCTCCCAAAACGTATCAGTGTTTCCGAATGTATCTTCGTATCACGAGTCACAATGGTGACGACTCACCGTCGTCCTCATCGACCTCACCTCATGTGTGCATTAAAAACTTTCGAAATAATGTAGGTACTCTACTAATTTAATAGGAAACATAATAAATTAAGCTTTTATCATTTTAATTGATGCTGTCTAACTGAACTACGGATAAGAAGATAAGTGAACTATGAACACTGAGTTAACAGCAGCAGAGTGAGAACTACCTCCGACCTACTGAACGAAATGAACTACTGATACAAATGAGTGATACGTATCTCTCTTTTCAGTTCAGTGATACATTTATCGCATATCCAGTGTGTAACTCATCCCAATATACATGCTGAAATTTTAATCGCTTAATTCCCGAAAAGGGGTCATTGTACTCATCATTAGTTAGGAACAACTTTTACTATGGGCACAGAATAAATAAATATTTTTGGGACATTTTTACACATCACCATCTAGTCCCAAACTAAGCAGAGCTTGTACTATGGGTACTAGACAATGGATATAATACTTACATACTTTTTTTTTGTAAATACATACTTATAATACATACGAAACAACCAGACCAACACACTCATGTTCATCACACAAATATTTGTGTCCTGTGGGAATCGAACCCACGACCTCGTGATCATCAGTCCGACACTTGAACCACTAGACCACAGAGGTCGTCGAATATCTAATAGAACTATTGTACAGAACGGCCACTCACCGCCCCCCGCCAATTTAAGATTCCTCACCGCACCCCGCACCCATCCGCGGTTTGCTGGCAATTGGACTGCAAGATTGCAATGGATGTCAATTGCCAGTCGCTATACAAGCACGCCATCTCTGAATACAACTGAGAAGCGCTTGGAACACAGTCAGCATTACGAGCGGCGAGCATTCCTAACATACACGTGTGCGCGCGTTCGTATACAGACGTAATCTTGTGTCTGTAGGTGGTGCTAGCATTTATATTGTATTGAGTGGCCGAGGTGTGCTATGGGACCAACCCCGAAATCGCGGAATAAAAAAAATCAGTTGGTCCCTACATTGTGTTCACTTAAATCGATGAAATGTAGGGACCACCTGATTTTTTTTCGCGATTTCAGGGTTGGTCCCATAGTAAAAGTTGTTCATAATGATGAGTACAATGACCTCTTTTCGGGAATTAAGCGATTACAATTTCAGCATGTATAAGATGTTGCTAGAAATCCGTCATCCTCAGGGTACCCGGCATGACGATAGCCACAGACATAATCTGCGGGTTCCCGGGCGAGACGGAGGCGGACTTCGACGACACCATGACACTGTGCGACAAGTACCGTTTCCCCTCGCTCTTCATCAACCAGTTCTTCGCCAGGCCCGGCACTCCGGCCGCGAAGATGATCAAGGTAGGAATACTGTAGCTGTTCATTATGGTAGGGGAAATCCTAAAATGCTTGTGACCTCTGCCGATAGTTATTGACCTTGACGAAAATAATTTACGAGGCATCCTTGAAGAAACTTCTGTCTTCATCTTCAATCTATGTATTTTTTTTTGCCCAAGGTTTTGGTTTTTTTTTTTTTTTTTTATAAGATGGCGAAACGAGCTAAAGGCCCACCTGATGTTAAGCGGTTACCTTTGCCCATGACAACTTCTATACCACCTAGGCTGTTGCCTAAATGGTACCGGTTCGCCAAACTGAGACATGAAGATGGAAAGTCTCATGTGATTGTAATTTCACCGGCACCCGTATCCTTCAGACCGAAACACAGTAATGCAAGCATCACTATTTGGCGGAGAAGTAGGCACGGTGGTAGTACTTCCCCGGACGAGCTCTTACACGAAGGAGCTCTACTACTACTAAAACGGTTTCGGTTTTGGAACCGTGCAACTAGAGCCAGACGTTTCAAAAGTGCCTCTAGTATGTTTATTTTGAATAAAAACATGTTAATTTGAATTTGGTAGATGAAGGTACGAGCGTTTAATAAAAAAAAATTGGGGTGACTAAGGACCAAAACACATACGCACGATACGATGTCGCATCGCGGCACCACGTTACAGCGTCCTGTCATTCGTATCGTTGTGTGGAAATATACGACGTGCAACGTAAAAAATTGCGACACGACGTCGCATCATGGTACGATGCACGGCACGACATTTACGATTCGATGTCGTTGAAGTTTGAAGACTAATTGCCATAGTTTATCCGGAGATATATACCGCACTAGAAGTGTTCTCCTCTTTCTGTTGTTAAGAAGACGCTTAAAGAAGATACATGAACTGAAAATACAGGGTCTATCTATTTCTTTCAAATTCAAATTCAAAATTATTTATTTGTAACATACAAGACATGGTGTTAATTTTTTAATAATCCAGTATCACTATGATTTGCCTTGATAGGCGTACAAATTTGGTAACATAAAGATAAAGATAATACTTATTACAGATTTGTGGAAATTAATTGTTTAATAATGATAACTGTTTTTATTAATATACCAGGCCCCTCAGAAAGTATTGCGAAAAAAAGTTTTTATATATGGGAGACTGGCCAGTTATAATGTTTTTCGAAAATATGATTATTTATAAGTAAAAATAAGTAAGTTCCAATTTCAAAATTTCCCTCCACATTTTTTGCGAGTTAATTCAAAGTATTGTGTCTCACTGAAATATGGATCTGCGCCGGGAACATTTTAGAGCTATGATTTTATACGATTTCAAGTGTCGCCTGAAACCGGATGAATCGTACGATAGACTTCAAATGGCATTCATGGATGAAGGCCCTTCCAAGGCAACCGTGTATCGTTGGTATAACGAATTCAAGCGCGGTCGACCAACTTTGGGGGATGACGAAAGAAGCGGTCGCCCTTTGACGGCTGTTACTGAAGAAAACGTGCTAGCAGTGAAAATTTTAATCCAAGACAATAGGCGAATTACATATCAGGAGATTCAACACATATTGAAGATTGGATCGGGAAGCGTTCACGAGATTCTACACAGCCATCTTCGCGTGAGGAGGATAGTATCACGCTGGGTGCCGCACAACCTCACCGATGCTCAGAAGCAGGCCCGGGTGGAATGGTGCCGTGATATGCTTAACAAATTTGAAGCAGGCTCGTCTCGGCGTGTTTACGACATCGTTACAGGTGATGAGTCCTGGATTTATCAATACGACCCAGAAACCAAGCGCCAGTCGACTGTTTGGGTGTTTCAAAATGAGCCAACGCCTACCAAAGTGAAGCGATCTAGAAGCGGGGATAAGATTTTGATCGCTAGCTTTTTTAATTTGACTGGCCACTTGGTATCAATTCCCTTACGGGATCAAAGAAGCATTAATGCCGAATGGTATACTACCAAATGTTTGCCAGAAGTTTTCTCTGTTATAAGCAACAAGCGACCAAACACAGGGCTCCGCGGGCTACTGCTCCACCACGACAATGCACCTGCGCACACCGCACTCAAAACGAGGGACTTCCTGGACAGCACGCCAGTCAAACTCCTGGGTCACCCTCCTTACAGCCCTGATCTAGCACCGTGTGACTTCTTTTTATTCCCAAAAATAAAAAATCAGCTCAAAGGGATACAATTTTCGTCGCCGGAAGATGCGCTGGCTGCGTTCGAGCAGGCTGTAAACGAGGTGTCTGCGGCGGACTGGAAAAAGTGTTTTGAAAACTGGTTTAGGCGCATGAATCTTTGTATAGAGGCTGGTGGAAAGTAGTTTGAAAAGATTTGATAAAAATATATGTACGTATAGAACAATTTTTTTTAGTTTCGCAAAACTTTCTGAGTGTCCCACGTATATTAAATAGTTTAACAAAGAAATCGGACTCTCTTGTCTTTACCTAAAGTTTGTTGTATCTGTCAGAAAATCATTTACTGAATAGTAAGCTTTCAGAACAAGAAAATCTTTGAGCTTCTTTTTAAATGTACGTATGTCATCAGTCGATTTAATGTTTTTAGGCAATTTATTAAATATTTTTGGAGCCATACCTAAAAAGCTATTTGAATAAAGTGCTGTCTTATGAGGTTTCACACGAATAATATTTTGAAGGCGTACATTATTTAGAGTTTCGAAAAAGTTAAAATGTTGAATAACAAATAATGCTACCTCAAAAATATATAAGCATTTCCATCATGAATGATGGAAATTACTTTAAGAATAGTATTGCATCGTCAGTTTTACGACATGACGTCGTGCCGCGTATCGTACCGTGAATTTTTACGAAGCACGTCGTAGATTTCTACGACCAGACATCACATCGTTACACCACATGACGACATCACACAACGTGCTACGATGCGACTCCGTATAGTGTGTATGTGGCATTTTAATCTATTTTTTCCATAACGCACCTTACTCTATTACGGTATACGCGCGAAAGATAAAATTTCACTTCTCTCATCGCTTACTTGAATTAGGAATTGTATGGACCGCGTGAATTTCAACATTTTGTAACTTTCATGTTTTTTAACAGGTCCCAACACAAGAAGTGAAAAAACGCACAAAAAAGCTGTCCGAACTATTCCGCTCATACGAGCCGTACGGCCACAAAGTTGGCGAGGTACAAGAGGTCCTTGTCACGGACATATCACACGACAAAAACTACTTCGTGGCCCACAACGAATATTACGAGCAAGTTCTAGTTCCCAAAGAAGAAAAATATATGGGAAAAATGTTGACTGTCAAAATAACTAGTGCTACGAAATTCTCTATGATGGGGGTGCCCATAGACAAACCAAAGATGGCGGGTCTAACCGCGCCGTTGAAGAAGGGAGAAGTTTCTGGTGTTTATAGTGTTAAAAATGGTACTAAAGTACCGCTACCAATAATTATGCTGTTTGCAGCCGTGATTTTCAGATTGATCTGGATATTTTTATAATACTTGTATTAAGAAATATAGGATTAAGGAAACAAGGATGTTTTTATTTTGGCTCCTTTAATTTCAATCAACTTTTGCTTAAAAGTACGTGTAAATATTACCTATTTTCAAGACTACCTATTTAATTTCTTAAAATTTACTGAACTAAAAACGTCGCAGGTTCGACTTCTGTCCGCAGTCTAACTTTTTAACCGACGAATAAAAGGAGAAGGTTTTTTTATGTATGACCACGCATAACTTTTTACAGAGTTGTTTGATTTTGATGATTCTTTTTTTATTAGGTAGCATATATCTCGAAAAATCAAAATCCACCCCTAAGGGTAGGAAAACAGGAGATGAGTGCCAAACAAACAATCAACGAAGATCATTAAATTACTTAAAAGAAATAATAAAAACGAAATAACATCAAATACAACGTGAAATTTTCAACGATAAACAATAACTTTCCAAAAATGCGTTCTCCGTTCGACCACTTGCAACTTGCACGCACTTTGTTTGTTTGGCGCCGACTCATAATTAGTTATTTACATTAGTTTAGTTAGGAAAATAGTAATTAAGACTAAAAGCTTCATTTTATTTTTCGCTTTTCGATTTCTGTTTTCGTCGGTTCAATTTTTTGTTTCCATAAAAATGCCTACTATTAAACTATAAATCATTCTTATACAGGGTTATTTGTAAAACACCGTTAACCTCTCAGGACTATCATAAACAACAACTTTTGTTCAATGACTTTTTACAAAACATAATACATTTACCTAAAACAAACCTTCAAGATTTTGTTGTCCTATCTAACACATTCAACTCTGTATAAATAAGTCAAGTTCAAGCACCCCGCCGCCCTAACCCCGCTCCCCTCGCTATTTAACTATCGCGCTTTCTTTTGCTTCGCATGGACTTCGTAACATTTAGAGCGTTCAATTTAAATATTTTTATTTTTGTATGAAAATCTGATGAACTAAAATAGGATGAATTTTAAAAAGTCATAGAACAAAAGTTGTTGATTATAATGTTAGTAACATAGTCCTGAGAGGTTAACGGTGTTTTACAAATAACCCTGTATACTGGATGTTGTATTAACGCTTGCGACGTCCAATATTCGTCGCAGGTTCGATTTCTGCTCGGAGTTAAATGTTTTTCTCCCACTTGCTCGGAAATTGGTTCATTGTTCGAAAAAAAGAATACATCAATCGGCTCTTTTCCGCACGCAATGAAATAACAGGCCAGTAATATCCAACACGACAATAATATAAATTGCTGGACAGTTTTATTTGTTTAAATTATGCTACCGAGCTTTTTAAGTACACACTTACACAGATTAGGTGTTTTGTTTTTAGGTACAAAATATTTATCATTATAAAGGCTGAAGGCGATTTTTTTTTTCAAAACTTTGAAAATAGAACAAGAACTGCGCGCGGAGGAATTGGCGCGAATGAAAATTAGATGATGAATTAATTTGTGTAATTGTGTAGTTCCCTCGCAAATAAGAGAAAAGTACTTTACAAGTCTAGGCTGAAATAGCAATTTAACGGCCTTTTAAAATTACTTCGGATGTTCCAATATTACTCGGCCGCCAATTGCTTCATTTCAGACCTCGACAGTAATATACTATTCTTTCCATATTTTGGTATCTCAATTAAAGGCCAAAATTAATATCCAATCTATCGACGATTTGCCCTACTAGAGATGGGAATTTGACATAAGCTCCATACAATTATATCAAATTTCTGTCTCTAGTAGGGTAAATCGTGGATAGATTGAATATTAATTTTGGCCGTTAATGGTTATTCCATCTGATGAAGATATAACATTACATAAACGCCTACTTTTAGTAATAGCGAACAAAAGCGCTTTCATCCAGTTCGCCAGACAAAAGGCCGGTGCTACGTAGGTATACGGCCGGCTGCGCCCATTCACGGCACGTTATATAAGCGATGCTAACAGCGTAGCATATCTGTCTGTCCGGCTGCAGGGAACAGGACACTTTGTTATTAGCTATCTGAAGGGGTAAGTAGAGACAGTTTGTTGTTATTTTTAGAAAGATGTTAAATGGTTAAGGAAATGAGTACTGTACACATATAGGTATGTGTGTGAAAACCTCTTAAGGGGTACTCATCAGTATAAACAACTTTTACTATGGGACCAACCCTGAAATCGCGAAAAAAAACCGGTCGTTACCTACATTGTGTTCACATGAATCGACAAAATGTAGGGATCAGCTGATTTATTTTCGCGGTTTCTGGGCTGGTCCCATAGTAAAAGTTGTTCATACTGATGAGTACAATGACCCCTTGAGATGTTTTCAGTTATTTCAATAACACGTAGAGATCACATCGGATTTGTTTGAAATTTCGACTAACATAACTAACAGCTACAATGCTCTTATTGTCTCGGGCAATGCAACACGCGGGCGTGGTATTGCGCGAGCTAATAGGAAGGTGCAAAAGCGCGCTCCTATTGGCTTTCATCATATTTATCTATGCAAATCAATAGAATATTTTCGTAACTGGACAGCCCGTAATTCATCTCTATAGGTTTTAATGCTCGGTGACTGTACACTAACGGCCAAAATTAATATCCAATCTATCCACGATTTGCCCTACTAGAGATGGGAATTTGACATAAGCTCCACACAAAATATGTCAAATTTCTATCTCAAGTAGGGTAAAGCGTGGATAGATTGGATATTAATTTTGGCCGTTAGTAATACATAGGCGATCGTTAAATTTTTTGTTTTTTTTTTTCTGTAAGTTAGTTGTTTTATTAAGTGTTTCAAGACATTATGCTAGATGACTTCAGTTTCCTAGCTGACCAATTGAGAAGGGACGCCGCAATAAACTAAGGGCATGTCCTTCCATTTGATATCAACTTTCCAATGGCATGTTGCATGTTCAGTGTCACACAACACGGTCTAACATACAACAACACAAATAAACATTCTGCAGTCGCGATCCAGAATTCATACAACAAGACAGAACATTAACTTGTGTCCATTTTTGATTATGTTTATTTTTGTGTTCCGCAGTGCAAGGGGTACCTAAATGGCGACATACAACCAGCCGACCGCTAAGAGGCAGAAAGTGCGAGAGCCAAGAACCGACAATGTTGACTATTTTCAAGGCATGTTTCCATTTAGAACTTAAAATTGCTCTAAAGACTCTTTCTAAGTGCATTGGAAAGTTATAGTAATAGTAGAAGTAGTTAGTTAGTTTAGTAGTAGTAGAGCTCCTTTGTGAAAGCGCTCGTCCGGGGAAGTACTACCACCGTGCCTACTTCTCCGCCAAATAGTGATGCTTGCATTGCTGTGTTCCGGTCTGAAGGGTACGGGTGCCGGTGAAATTACAATCACATGAGACTTTCCATCTTCATGTCTCAGTTTGGCGAACCGACTTGCGGTACGATTTAGACAACAGCCTAGGTGGTATTGCAGTTGTTATGGGCAAAGGTAACCGGTTAACATCAGGTGGGTCAAAGGGTGAGCTAAAGCTCGTTTCGGCATACTATAATCAGTATAAAAAAATATATAAAAAATAACATAAGCATTATCTAGGATTATTCTCATCGTTGACCTGGATTTCTCCTGGGGAACTGGTTGGTTGTTATCAGGGCTCCCATCCGTCCTGAGTTTCCCCGGATTTATCCTAGTCCGGGTCAGTGCGGGAGGGGGGAGTTCTCAAGTGTCCGGGTAAAACCTGCACGCTCGCCACGTTACTAAAAAAATAACTTTTCATTTTGTTTTGCTCTAGGGAAAAAACCTAGTTTCACCCAAATATCCGGGCTTTTGGAAGTCTTTGGCCGGTGTCGGCATTTTAGGTCATGGCAGCCCTGTATCGGGTTACGCTTCAATGAAAATAATTCCAATCTCAATCCAATACTCCAATAATAATGTCAAAAAGAAACAAAAATCAATGGGTATGTTTGTTTTAAAATATACACAATACACAATTTAAAGGTTTGATTAATTCTAAAAACACTACATTTTAAACCAATTTATTGCTAATTTTGCATTAGAAGTATAAATTGATATTAGTCCAATACCGATCGATCGGAATTATTTTCAAAACACGAATCTCAAATGCACAAAAACGGATTTTTACTGCAAATAAAGATTATTCTATTCTATTCTTCTATTCAAAAACATCCAGACCTCGAACAACCGTCTGTCTATTTGTAGACCATATAAATATTTCTTCTGTTCGGGAATGAAACCCACCTCATCAAGCGTGCCGTTTGATTTCAAGACCCGACAGAAGAGGATATTTTGATCCTAGCTACGTGTAGTTGTAGTTCAACATTAATCAGATTTTTCATCTTCCTACTTTCTAATATTATAAACTTGAAAGTTTGTGAGGATGTATGGATGTATCATCATTTCAGCCGAAAAAAACGTCCACTGCTGGACAAAGGCTTTCCCCAAAGGGGGGGGGGGGGATATGCCATAATCGCAACGTTTGGCAGGCGGGTTGGCGATCGCAGTTGGTTGTTTAAATGCTCAGAGAACGCTGCTGCCCATCCTCTGGTGAATCCCTTAGTCGCCTTTTACGACACCCATGAGAAGAGAGAGGGTGTATGGATGTTTGTTACTCTTTCACGCAAAAACTACTTGATATGTATGGGGAACGTAGGGACAAGTGAAACGAACAATAGCTAGTAGCACACTGACTTTAATTGGTAAGCGACACCTTATATATATATTAACGGCCAAAATTAATATCCAATCTATCCACGTTTTGCCCTACTAGAGATAAGAATTTGACATAAGCTCCATACAAAATATGTCAAATTTCTATCTCTAGTAGGGTAAATCGTGGATAGATTGAATAGTAATTTTGGCCAAATCGCGGATGTTCTCAAAAAATGCCAGGTTAAGAGTTCTCTAAACCGACGAGCATGCATGACTAGGTTAATGGACGTAGATGAAGCGAAAGAGGTGTGTCAGGATCGTAGCAGGTGGAAATCCATAGTCTCTGCCTACCCCAATGGGAAACAGGCGTGATAATATGTATGTATGTATGTAATTTTGGCCGTAAGAGAATGCCTAATATGTAACATTCCTTCCCCTAGCTTGACAAATAAACACAATAATATAACAAAACATTAGGTACTTATCATCTTAGTAAAAACGCTTATAATCTACCCTAGGTACACGCCTTGTTTTCTCAGTGGTCTGGCACTGAGAAAACAACCCTTTCCAGCCCTTCTGGCTGCGGCGACTGCTGTGGAGATGGCTCCTCGATGGCTTCTATTGCCTCATAGAATTCTTCATCTTCTTCTTGGCTTCCATTGCCTTCGCCAGCCTGTGTTTCCGTATCCACTATATCTTCCCTTCCCTTATCAGACGTACTTTCCTCTGTTGGGGATATTAAATTCGGCGGCGGGGAGGTTGTTTGCTGACTAACACCTTCAAGTTCAATAGGACACTCCTCTGACTCTTGGAAATTGCTTGTTGTACCTTGATATGCTATATTATTGTGTTTATTTGTCAAGTATGTTTAGGAATCCGCAATGTGTAGTTAGTCCACGAAGCCTGGCAGGCCACTGCGAGAATATTTCTTCTGGACCTTGAGTAGCAGCGTAAAAATGACACCGCTTGCCAAATCCGCATTTTTTTGGCGTAAAATGGCTGTCGAGAAGTGTGATAATATCTTCGTATGCCACCTGCGTCAATTCCTTTGGCAACGCTAAATCAGCTGCCAGTTTGTAAGTGCTGTCGGCGAGTGCGCTGAGCAATATTGCCCGTCTCTTCACCCCTGTCGAATCTTTTGTGTCGTCGATGTCATTCGCAATGAACCACTGTGCAATTCTTTGTTTATAGTTTTGCCATGAATTAACACTATGGTCAAAACTAGTCAAAATCCCAAAGTGAGACATTTTTATTTATTTTTGTTATCGCGATCGCGCGTCCTCGTCGCCACTGATATGTATGGGGAACGTAGGGACAAGTGAAACGAACAATAGCTAGTAGCACACTGACTTTAATTGGTAAGCGACACCTTATATGTATATTAAGAGAATGCCTAATATGCAACACTACTATATGGATTTTAATGAAATTTGGCATACAGATAGAAAATAACCTGGATTAAAATTTATACTACTTTTTATCCCGGGAAGGATGAACAGTTCCCGAGGGATGCGCGATAAACGAAATTCACGCGGGCGAAGTCGCGGGCATAGGCTAGTTTAAAATTAATGGCTAACCCCCAGTTTCTGGAAAGCTGATCAATTTGATCTGTTGTCAAATCTAATGTCAGCTCCTGTGATTGGCCGGCAAAAATGTTAACAACCAATCACATCGCTTGACCTGAGATTTGACAGCTGATTAGTTAATTTTTGCGTTGATCAGCCTTTCGGAAACTGGGGGTAAGAGTGGTATGCACTGGTCAAAATTTCTTTGTCCAATGTGACTTTGATCAAAGAAATTGGATGATTTTCATCAAATGTTGTATGTATTATAACACTGATCATCAAATAAATTGGATTGGACAAAGAAATTTGACCAGTGGCATACCACCCTAAACTGTAAACCATTATCCACCAGGTATAGACAAGATAGAGTACAACAATATGGCGTCTCCCTCCGAGAGTGCCAGCTACCGCTACTACAACAGTACGGAGAGGGTGCACTCCCGCGCCATGGAGGACTGGCTCAAGTACAGCGTGTCACTCACTGACTTCAGGAGTAATGGTGGGTACCTACCTGAAGGAAAACTAGTTCATTTAGACCTCTGTGACAACGTAGATATACGTAAAGAATCTTCTTACAGTTCCCAGCATATATAATTTAGAAGTCGCTAAATAGGTGAAACGCAACCCATCGCTTTTTGAAAATAATGACAACAGTAACAAACGACAAATTACTCGCTTGTTTAACAAAATGCCAATACCAAGACTGGAACTATTAAGACAAAGCTGCGTTTATAGGGCACCACTTATTTATAATTCTCTGCCAAGGCATATCGTAGACCTACCTTACAAAAAATTATGTAGTGCATTACAGAAATGGTTGGCAGAAGAGAACTATTACTCAAGTGACGAATTTTTGAAAAAACACTCATGTCGCTTCTATAATTATGGAAATGCATTGTAGGTTTATTTACATTATTTTCTCAGTTTTTGTGCTAAACATTAATATTATATCCTTTCTTTACAAATAAATAAATAAATATCTTTGGGACATTTTTACACAGCTCCATCTAGTCCCAAACTAAGCAGAGCTTGTGCTTGTGCTTGTTAGTGTGTGTGTGTGTTGTGTTTTTTGTGTAAATGCTGACATTACTTACATGAAAATTATTAATATACTGCAGGTAGAATGCAAATAATAATGTGCAATTATAGGTAATAGGTGTATTAATATGCAATTATAGGTTAATGTATATTGTAGTAGTTTAAATTAATAATATAAGTAATAATATTGTCAAATAGAATTTTTATGTTTAAATATTGCATGCTGTGTAACGGCCAAATATGTGGAAAATACATTTAATTTATAATATCCTCTGTACCATATTTCACGCAATAAATGATAAATAAATAAAGAAGAGCGTCGAAATACATAAGGAGATATACCTACCATATTAAATAAAGTAAAAAACTAGGTAAATGAACTGATTTCTGACACACAGGCTAGATTATAGCTTAGTATAGAAATGAGTCCGTGTGGTGCCGGACTTAAAGAATAGCACCACCCTTATCTCTTCTCATGGGTGTTGTAAAAGGCGACTAAGGGATTCAACAGAGGATGGGCAGCAGCGTTATCTGAGTATTTAACCAACCAACTGCGATCGCCAACCCGCCTGCCAAGCGTGGCGATTATGGCATATCCCCCCCTTAATTGGGGGAGGCCTATGTCCAGTAGTGGACGTCTTTCGGCTGAAATGAATGATGATAGAAATGAGAGCTTTCAACAAATTGTGAACTTATTTGGTTCCTTTCGATTCAAAAGAGATAATTATAGTGTAATTGTCATCAACTCAGTCTATTGCAGTCCACTGCTGGACATAGGCAACTCTCCCAAGTTGCGCCACAACACTCGGTCCTCTGCCTTCCGCATCCACCCCCAGCCACGTTCTTTAGGTCGTCGGTCCACCTGGCAGGGGGCGTCCTACGCTGCGTTTGCCGATTCGCGGTCTCCACTCAAGGACTTGTCTGTTCTGTCCGTCTGTAGTGTAATTGTAGTTGTAGTGTAATAATTCTTTACTAATTATTTTGTTTTCTGCTTCCTTGAATATGTTTAATTAAATGTTGTTATTGGATCCTGTAGCTGCATAATGCTTTCTCTAAAATGCAATCCTTTTAGCGAATTATATTTGAACGGTGTCTGTTTGTCGCCTACGCCTTCCGCAAGACTGCAAAAGAAAAAGCGTGTGTGAAAATTACTCTTTTAATTCTGCAAAAAGTTTTGTAAACGCATCAAGAAAAGTCTTCATCATCTTCATCAAACGACCATACACCCCATAGACGCCCCATAACAGGCGACCGATATCTGCAACACATCTATGAAATCTCACTAATGTAGGTCGCCACTATTCGCCACTTGAAATCTTCAAATCAGTTCCGACCACTTACATGAGCCGTCAAAACTGCCGCTTTAGTGATTAGCCAATAGTCGCCTTGGTAGGGCAAATCGGATTGCAGTACCCCGCCTCAGCTAGTGGCAGAATTTATTGTACGCATTATATTCAACATTAGGCGTCTATTGGGCTGTATGGTCGTTGTCTTCATCATTACAGCCGGAAGTCGTCCTCTGCTGGACATAGGCCTCCCCCAAGCATCGCCACAAAATAAATAAATATTTTTGGGACATCTAACGACCGGTCCTACACTTCCCGCATCCAGTGGCTTTCCGCGAACTTCACCAGGTCATCGGTCCACCTTTTGGGGGGCCTACTCACGCTGCACCTTTCAGTACGCGCTCACCTAAGTCTTTATCGACACCTAAAAAATTGTATTTGCATATTTACAGGTTCAGATCCATGCGGCCGTCCCACATACTCTCGATCCTGGGATGATAACACGGACTCTCTGGACAATCACAAGCGTCATATCAAGGCGCTGTTCGACCTTTGCGCTAAACTGGGCGTCAAGTACTGGACGGCCTTCGACTCAGACCTGGTTCCCTGGACCGACGGCTGGGAGGAGAGCAAGACCCACTGGGATGATGTTACAGAGTACATACAGGAGTTGGCGCAGAGATATCATGTCAAGTTGCTGTGGATTGCGCCTGATTTGCATTCACATCCTAGGTAAGTGTACAATAATTACTTTGAATTTTGAAATCAAACAGAATATAACGTGTTACTGAAATAACTGAAAACCTCTTAAAGGGTCATTGCACTCATCAGTATGAGTAACTTTTACTTTTTATTTTTTGTTGGTCCCAACCAACCCTGAAGTCGCGAATAAATATCAACTGTTCCGAAATCGACAAAATTTAGGGAACAGCTTATATGTTTTTCGCAATTTCAGGGTTGATCCCATAGTAAAAGTTGTTCATACTGATGAGTAGGTACAATGACCCCTTGGAAGGTTTTGAGTTATTTCAATAATGGAGGAATGCGCTATTATGTTCCTCAAACACAAAAGGAGGATCCTTTGCCTGGTGGGGCGCGGCCCAACGGTTGATTTAATTTAATTTAATTCAAATTAGAAAACCAACAGCGATACAAATAAAATATTACAGAATATGTGTATTACAGATACAGTATTGTATGGCTGGCTAATAATAATAGGTTTCCCTGTATAACTAGGATTATTATAAAATATGCGAGTGGTCGCTCACAATGGGCCTGATAAGAAGGCTCAAAGTCACTCAAAGGGCAATGGAGAGGGCTATGCTCGGAGTGTCCCTGCGTGATCGAATCAGAAATGAGATTCGCAGGAGAACGAAAGTAACCGACATAGCTCGAAGAATTGCCAAACTTAAGTGGCAGTGGGCGGGGCACATTGCTCGCAGAACGGATGGCCGATGGGGCAGTAAAGTTCTGGAGTGGCGACCGCGTAATGGAAGGCGCAGCGTGGGTAGGCCCCCCACAAGGTGGACCGACGACCTGGTGAAGGTCGCGGGAATCTGCTGGATGCGGAAGGCACAGGACCGGTCGTTGTGGCGATGCTTGGGGGATGCCTATGTCCAGCAGTGGACGTCTTTCGGCTGAAATGATGATGATGATGATGCGAATGGACTACAAAGAGAAAATTAAAGTTGATGTCGGGCGCTTGTATAATATATTCTAACTCTGCGTCAAATTTTGATAGTGCGATTCAGGCTTTGTGACGTCATCCACTACGTTGGTGGTAGTTCATATGTAGCGCGATAGATGTCGCTACATACCCAACCAACACCACTATGAATTTTACTCAGGCTATCACAGACAGTTACTAGTCCAGTACGCGTAAAATAACTGTGCCGCTGTTAAGTGAGAAACAGGTGGCTGCGCAGTAGTCAATTTTCCAACCAAATCAGTAGCGCGCATGCGCGGTAATGGCGGCAAGACTGATAGGTTGTTCATCTGAGCGGCAAGATGGCGGGGACCGCATGTTCTCGCTGTCTCAGTCGTTCGTTAATGTTCGGTGCATCCTTATGTCCTGGTCACACTTATTACGCTACTGTACCTGCGTGGCCCTACGCAAAGCCTGGTATCAGAGCGTCAATTATATTACGCGTATTGTACTGTTGCGAGTCCCTTCCCTTTTTTGCGAGATATTCCACCCGTGACTTATAACCATAATTAACACTATAAGCTAACATGTTGGTTGTTCTTGCCGCACACCTCTCGACCGGTGATGCTTATTCCATCTTCTGGCACGTCAAGGGATACCCAGTTGTGAAAAGTAGAAGAGAAAAAAAAAACTAAAAAAAAAGTAAAAGTAGTAGTAAGTAAGTAAGTAGTAGTATGTTTGATGCAAATAAATACTATTCCATTCTATTCTATTCTTCTAAAAACAGACTTCAGAAATAATAAAATAATTTGTGTGAAACAGTTTAGGAAGTCGGCGCCTTTGATTCCGTTTGATTTAAGAAATAATTGGCACCGACTTCTTAAACTGATTCACCATTTTCCATTGAAGAGTTCCCTTCTTTATCTCCGAAGATCTTTATCAGATCTTCACCAAATGATACTTTCTGAATGCAAATGCTTGACTTGTTGATGACAATACCAAAATCGCTATATGTATGCCTATTATATTTGAGAAGTTCCCTCAATTCACATGGAACCCATCATCAAAACTGGATTTTGATAAAAATGGGACCAATCTGAAAGTATGTCCTATCAAATAAAAAAATAATTTCAAAATCGGTTTATAAATGACAGAGTAATGACGTAACAAACATAAAAAAAATACAGTCGAATTGAGTACCTCCTCCTTTTTTTGAAGTCTGTTAAAAAGTACGAAACATTAATGTTTCAGATATCTATCAGGCGCCTTCACAAGCAACGACGCAAACACATTCATACAAGCCGCCACACAAATAAAGAAGTGTCTAGAAGTGTCACAGCGATTGAACGCTGAGTGTTTCCTTATATGGCCATACCGAGAGGGTTACCATACTCTCTTCCAAACCGACGTCGCTAGAGAAATAAAACTATTCGCCAAGTTATTAAAACTCACTGCAGAATATAAAGACAAACTGAATTATAGATGCCAGCTACTAATCATGCCATATAATAATTTCTACCATAATAGAAGATTTCATAGAGGCTGGCAACACCATCATTGGCGGGAAAGGGATTTGGTTCACACGTATATGTGGGATGTTACCAGCTGTTTGTATTTGCTGAAGAATTATAATTTGGATCGATATTACAAGGTTTCTGTGGCGCCTGGACATCACATGTATATGGCTAACATGTAAGTGGTAATTAAGGGACAAAAAACAGACAACTTACACCACAAACTACAGCACAAGCCATAGGTTCCATCATCTAATTCCGTCACAGAAGATTTTTCCGAACGAAATGCGAATACTTATATTCTGTTTTTTGGGTTCCGTACCTTACCTCTTCTTGCTGATAATGGATGCTTTGACATCAGAAATCCAGGAAGAGGCACCCTGGTGCATGCTTTTTGCTGACGACATTGTCCTTGTTGGTGAAGATGGACTTGAGGTCCAGAGTAGATTGGCAACATGGCAACAAAATCTGGAGAACGTTGGCTTGAAAATCAGCAGAACTAAAACGAAATACATGTTCTGCGATTTCGGCGGTCTTTCCGGTTTTGTTGCTATTGCGCTAGATGGCGTGCCCTTGCCAGTCTGCTCCGACTTTCGGTACCTCGGTTCACTTGTGCAAAGCGATGGCGAAATTGACCGGACAGTCAAGCACCGAATTAACACAGGATGGTTGAAATGGCGGCAGGTCACGGGAACTACATGTGACTCCCGAATTCCTCTTAAACTGAAGGGGAAAATCTATAAGACCATGATAAGACCTGCTGTCCTGTATGGATCGGAATGTTGGGCTACGAAAGGAATTAATGAAAGGCAAGTGCATGCAGCTGAGATGAGAATGTTAAGAGGAATGTGTGGTGTAACGAGAATGGATAGGATAAGGAATGAATATGTAAGAGGGAGTCTGAAAGTAGCGCCAGTGACAGAGAAGTTAAGTAGCAACAGACTATCATGGTATGGACATGTGATGAGGAGGAATGGGGAGCATGTTACGAGGAAAGTTTTAAGTATGAATGTTGATGGCTATAAGAAAAGAGGGAGACCGAAGAAAATATGGATGGATTGTGTGAAAGATGATATGAGTAGAAAGAAAGTAAACACAGAGATGACGGCTGATAGAGATTTATGGAAGAAAAAAACATGCTGCGCCGACCCCAAATAAATTGGGATAAGGGCAGGAGGATGATGATAGGGTTCCGTACCCGAAGGGTGCCAAGCGGGACCCTATTACTCTCGCTACGCTGTCCGTTCGTCTGTATGTCACAGGGCTGTATCTTTGCAACGGTAATAGATAACCAGTTGAAATTTTCACAGAATATGTGTTGCTATGAGGAGTATCACGACAAATACTAAAAACAAAAAAAAAGTCTTAAACCAAAGGGGGTCCTCAGTCTTCATACAAGAAACCTCAAAAAACATGCATTTTTTTCAACGTTTTTGTTCCTGCTCTATATTCAAAACGGTTATACATACCAGCGTCAAACTTCGTCAGATTATAGTGCATGTTATGTAGTTTAGCAAAAATACTAAAAATAAGACAAATAAAGATATATGTGGTGGTACCTGCGTAAGACAAAGATGCAAAAATTCATATTTCGCCTGTGCGTTGCGTCTTTAGATAAACTCTCGTAAATTAAATCAGTTTATATGGGGTATCAGGTCAATGGTGGTATGGAACCCTTACTGCGCGAGTCCGACTCGCACTTAACCGGTTTTTTATTAATTTACATGATTCATTAACTACCACATACGGTGTATTGAAATGTTGATACAAGTGCATCCGTGTAACCTCTGGCTTGAGTCATACTGCACTTATTTATATTATACTGCAGGTTGTACTGCCCCGATAATACTTACGGAAACTTTCAGATACAATATGCTGGGCGGTGTAACGGTGACGAATGATTGGGATCATTACGACAGCAGAACTCTTACCCTGATGATGAAATGTATCGTAGACCAGGTATTGAATACTGCTTCTTCAAATACTAATTATAAAGTACTAAAATGTAGGCATCACTTTTTTAAACTACTTGATATTTAAAGTCTATGTCAATCTTATTTACAATTTATATGATTTCGGAATAGAAACCCTAATGAGACACAAACATCAGTTTCCTTTGCGAAGTAATTATTTTCAAGACCTGTTTTTGTCATTCGGAATTCAACTTAGTTTTCATGGAAGTAAAGTGTGAATTTTTGTTAGTGGCAATAACATTTGTTATTTAATTGGATTGACACATTGACTTTAGCTATTCTCACAGAATTCCCTAGAATCAGAATTTGATTATCACTTGCTTTAACGGTGAAGGAAAACATCGTGAGGAAATCACACCTGAGAGTGCTCCATACAGTTCTCGATGGTGTGTGTAGTCCGCCAACCCGCACTAGGCCAGCGTGGTGGACTAAGGTCTTAACTTTCTTCGGAGAAGAGGCCCGTGCCCAGCAGTGGGACAGTAATGGACTGTATATGTTATGGTATAGGATTCTCTTTACTAAATCCCTAGTGATTTACCAAAATTTGTCGCAATATGGCAACACAAATTTTAATCTATGGCTAGTAGTCTGTGGTACTGTCACTGTTGGACATACCAACCTGATAAGTTAGATGCCTGCTCTTTTACGTTCGTAATGTTTGTTCCCATGTTCATTCGTTTTTACACCAATAAAGAATTCCAATAAGAAGTACGTTGGTGCCCTTCAGAAAGAAGTAGCATTAACGAAATTCCCACCTTGGGCCATGGACGAATAATAATTTATTTATAGTATAGTATAATAGAAAAAGCCGGACGGAATCTCGCTAAACAATAAGTGAAGAATAGTAAGTCGGCCTTGAAAGTACCGGCTGGCACGCACGTACCTATAGTAAGTCTAACAGCCGCCATTACACAACAAATCTCGTGTGACGGAAGTCGTTGTCGTAGTGTCACAAATAAAATAAAAATATGCAGTCTGGTGTGTTTTAAATGCTTGAATCTTTTTTTTAGCTAGATTCCGTGCGCCTTTTTTGTTCATCCATACCTTGGGCTTGGATAATAGTATTAATTATATTAAAACATCTTGTCTTGTCTTTTTCTTGTTTTTGCCCAGCAGTGGGACAGTAATGGGCTGGTTATGTATCTTGTCTTTTCACAGGGTACATCGCCACCTGGCGGTATAAACCTAAAGCTATCCCCCCGTCGGGATAGCGACCTGCGCGAGCTAACTACAATATACGTCAAATACATTGACGCGCTGGCCAAGGCATTGCGATTGGCTTGCACGGTCATCGCCGAACAGATCCTTTCTAAACATTTGCAGGTAACTATGTTCTTTACAAGCAATCTTGAATCAGGCTTAAATGTTATAAAGCAAAGCTTATAGCCTTATACAACGTGTATCAGAAATGCGTGGTCATATTTGAAGAGCTAATTCAGGGGATGCTATCGAACAACTTTTACTATCAACTCAGCCTATCGCAGTCCACTGCTGGACATAGGCCTCTCCCAAGTTGCGCCACAACGCTCGGTCCTCTGCCTTCCGCATCCAGTCCCCCCCAGCCACGTTCTTTAGGTCGTCGGTCCACCTGGCAGGGGGGCGCCCTACGCTGCGTTTGCCGATTCGCGGTCTCCACTCAAGGACTCGTCTGCTCCAGCGGCCATCGGTCCTTCGACAGACATGGCCAGCCCACTGCCACTTCAGCTTACTGATTCTACAAGCTATGTCACTCCGGTTCTTCTCCGGATAATCTCGTTTCGGATTTTATCCTTCAAAGAAACTCCAAGCATAGCTCGCTCCATAGCTCGCTGAGCGACTTTAAACTTGTGGACTAGCCCAACTGTCAGTGTCCACGTCTCGGCACCGTAAGTCATGACAGGCAGGACGCACTGGTTGAAGACTTTTGTCTTCAAACTTTGCGGTACAGGCGACGAGAAGACTCGGCCTTTACGGCGGACTTTTACTATGGGACCAACACAGAAATCGCAAAAAAATCAGCTGATCCTTACATTTTGTCGAGCGACATCGATGATTTAGTAGGGAACAGCTGATATTTTTTTCGCGATTTCAAGTTTGGACCCATAGTAAAAGTTGTTCTATGCAATGCCCTGAGTGAGCTCTTAAAATATGACCACGCATTTCTGATACACGTTGTATAGCGTCGTTGCAGGCGCGGTTCCAGCTCAAGATTTGGGGGAGGGGGTCAACTTAGCTTACACACAGTTTCAACGTCCAAATTTACCAGCAAAACTTGCTTTAATTTTTTATTTATTTGTGCAAGGTCAACGTAAATTTTTGGAGTTAGTACCTATATATGGGCGCGCTAGTGTTGCCATGAATTTGTTTACACTTTTTTGACAGGACTTAATATATTATTCTTTATTACTGGTCAGTATTGAATGTTTCTTCCTGGCGTTGGTTGAACATTGCGCCCTCTAGTGTAATTTGAGAGTAATATAGCTTTCCATAGCTTATAACAATAAAATGTTAATTTATACTCGGACTCAGACCAATTCATGTCTATGCTATATCGAATATCGATGCTTACAACGCAATCTATTGCCATTTTGAGGTAACTAGTTTATACAATGAATTAGGTACTTTTAAATTATGAAATCTTTTGAAATAAATATCCTTTATTTCTAGAATTTGCTATGTAATTTATTAATCATGAAATTCAGTAAATCATACTGATTTCTGTTGTATTTGTTGTACTTTGCAAAGATCATCAAAGATCAAAGAAGATAACTTTTTGTTTAGCATAGTGTAATATTTGATGATCTGTATTAATTAAATGAATGTTGTAAATAATGTTAATATTATGATAATTATAATTCGAATATTCTAATTAGATTAATGAAATGATTAATTTAAATGTTGTTAATTTAATATTGTGTTTTTGATAATTCCGCTTTATATTGTTTCATATTTTAATATCTGGCATGATTTGTTGGTTTATATAATGTTTAGAGATTATCTAAATTAATATTAGTTTTATCACGACGACTGGTTAATTATTTTAGTGTTCATTTATAAATTAAATGTATTTAGTGACTCCGTTGGGTCTATTTGTGTTGTAGTAATATAAAGATGGAGACACTGTGCTTTGCGCGGGCTGTCATTCTTGTTGTAAAACTTCTTCTTCTGGTCAGTTCATGTAATAATCGGTAAATACATAATTTGGAGTAATGAGAAATTTATTTCGTGATGAATCCTGATGAATCCTTGAGCTACGCGCTGACATATACTATGTAACAGAATAGTTACATGACAGCTGCGACCCCTCCCCCTCGGACCGCGCCTGCGTCGTTGTGCGCTCGACTAAAAAACCGAGAAAAAACAAAAAAAAAGCCGTCACCGTTAACTTCCACCTCTATTAACCACCCCATCTATTGTAACCGCTCACAGATAAAGAGTTTCCCAATTTTTCAATGATCATAGTCTCGTGCAATATTTTTACGAAAAATCTGTTGTGTTAATAACAAGTTTATCGAATGGTCTGCATGTGTCAATTAAAACCATATCTTGTTTCGCAGCAACGCTATTCAACGTACTACAGCGGGTTCGGTTCCCGACTCGTTAGCAGCGACATCTCGATGGAAGAATGTGAAGAATATTATAAGTAAGAAATTATCTTTAACTAACAATAACCTAAGGGACCTTCGATAAACCAACCAACAAAATTTGATTATTATGTGGCTATTTTGACTAACCTACAGAGGAGGGACGACGGCGACGCAGGATTTGCAGAATGTTACGTGACGATCCTTTATTTAATCCTTTTCCCAATGAAAGGGTTAGAGTAAAAAGGGTTCAAGTGACAATTTCACCAAAAATAAGATGCGCAATTTTTTATAATTTTATAGTATATATAGGATGGCGAAACGAGCTAAAGGCCCACCTGATGTTAAGCGGTTACCTTTGCCCATAACAACTGCAATAGGCAGTTGCCTAAATGGTACCGCAAGTCGGTTCGCCAAACCGAGATGGAAAGTCTCATGTGATTGTAATTTCACCGGCACCCGTACCCTTCAGACCGAAACACAGCAATGCAAGCATCACTATTTGGCGGAGAAATAGGCACGGTGGTGGTAATATTTCTCAAAATAACCTTCATGTCAGTTAAACCCTTTTAAATCTAACTTACCCCTTCAATTATATGGGGTCGGCTTCCAGTCTAACCAGCTCCCCGATCCAGAATCACGCGATAACCAGTTGTCGACTCGGTTAGTTATCTCTTTTTCTCGTTGCGTAAATCTTCAGACAAAACGAGATAACAAACCGAACCGATCAACCATTGGTTATTATGTGGTTCGGAATCGGGGAGCAGATGCGGCTGAACATCAAAATTTTACACGAAGTGACTGTCATCAGACCCCCGCAACCCAGTTACTGGGTACTCGCTCATCCAAGAACTGACCGCGGCAGCTGAACCTCGCAATCTTAAAATCCACGTCGTTGTGGAGAAACGTGTTATAATGTTCCTCCGACCAGGCTGGTTCTTATCGCCTGGCGGGTCGCGGGCCGACTGTTGATATTGTGCGGTTGTTATGCTAACTGCGCAACAAACTGATAGCGCGATTCAGGATTCGTGACGTCATCCAATACGTCAGTGATAGTTCGCATGTAGCGCGTTAGATGTCACCAGCTTTACCTATGGTGCAGGGTGTGCGGTGTGAGTCTTAGGGGGCGCTGAACGCCGCGACTCGATTCGGGACTTCTCCAAAGGGCCTACGTCACTCGCGGCGCTCTTAAAGACCATGCGCTCGTGTTAAGGTGCTACATTGAATTTGCAACCGTCCCTTTCTAACATACGGCAAATTGCGCGTGTGAGAACAGAGCGGAATCGCGCTGTTTTGATGTTTTTTTTCATTTTTGCTAATATCTCAGCGAATAAACATTTAAATAAAAATCTGTTACACCAGTATTTAGATATGTACAAGATATATCTTATTCACAAAAAACAATAGTAAAAACTATTGGAATTTCTAAATGCAATGCGAAATAGTGCAAAAACAGAACTTAGTTTGAAAAATAAACCTATCCAGCAAATTTCATTAAATCGTGTTTTCCCTACACCAAAATCTAGTAAATATAATGAAAAATCTTAAACATGAAAATTAGATCAACGTCGTATCCATAAATGAAAATTTTTTCATTCTAAAATCCCTATTTTTCCTTAAGGCCGACGCCGGCGACAGTTGAGTTAGTATTGGCATTTGCACCCAAATTTCCGATCAATGGGGAAAATATAACTGTAAATATGTATTCCATTTTGATCGTCCGTCTACTAAAGGGCGCCAGGGTATTGATTGCACCCGGGCGCTACATGGGCTAGAGCCGGCTCTGGATGGGGTGCTGATCAGAAAGGGGTGCTGGTCAGAAAAGGGGTGCTGGTCAGAAAACCTCCACGTTTGCCTGACGGCTGCTTGTCCTTCTGGACACGTCTGGAGGGATCGGCAGTTGTTTGGCCGGTGCATCCTGGGCACGGGCAATAAAATCCTGCCGAGGGATTAACCTTCGGGGGATTTTATTGCCTGTGGCGAATATTCTGGCGCGGGAGGGGCCCGTTCTGGGCCAGTAGGGAGTTGCTCCACGTGTCCCTCTGATATCAGCAGAGGGCACATTGGAGGAGCAGGGGCGGGCCCGGTGTGCACTCACCCTGCCACTGGGCAGGCAGCGCTTTCCCTGCCCCCGTCGATCTCGTAACCCCAGGAGTGCCCGCTGAGTAGTGTTCTCGCGCCTCTTGGGACCGAGGGTCTTGGCTTCACCGCCCGGACCGCGAGGAAGAAAACCTCTATAAAAAATTACGTGAGGTAGGGCCTCCGAGCAGCAGACTCGGGGTAGTCTGCTGCCCGACCAGCAGCTGGCGTAGCTGGCACAGCCGGCGTAGTTGGCGCAGCTGGTAAAGGCCCATGAGGTGAGGTGGCGTGCAGTGTTCCGTGTGCGCCACCTAGGAGGGTGCGGCCGACGTTAGGCCGCACGGGGAAAAGGGGCTCGCCTATACTCACGGGTTCCCACGCCCCCGGCTAAGGTAGTTGAAGGAACACCGTGGTGGTTTTAGTCTGTAAGAGTCCGACACTGGCTCCGCCTACCCCGGGCGGAGTGCGTCCATGAGGATTTCCCCACGGCAAAAAAAAAAAAAAAAAAAGAGCCGGCACTGGATGTCACTGCACGGTTTTTACTTAGCCTCGTTGGTCTTGTCGTCGCAAGCGCGGGCAAAAAGTGTTATTGGGATTTGTAACGTAAAAAATATGGAAGAAAACACTTTTCACATCACAAACACGTTTAATTTAAGGTAAAAAATAACGGGTCGAAATATTTTTTTAAAATGTACAAAAGGGTAAAAAAAAGATACTTCAAAAAAAAAAAAGGGCACTGCAGAGTCGAGATTTTACATATAGATTGACCGGGATGTTAATCGAGCTAAACACAAACTGTCTCGAAAAAAATAAAAGATTGCATGCAACGTTTCGTTTTTTCGTCCCCTTACATAAAATAAAATATCATATACCGCGGATGGCAAGAAATGTAAAACTAAACAGGAAAAAAATACGCTGCTATATACCACTACTATAAAAGAAAATAAAAGTGAGGTCTTGAAATAAACTGCTGTCCTTGTGAAGATGGTAGGGATTTCGCACTCCCGGAAGGCAATTTGGGTGGAGTACAGCGACGAAGATTTGGCTCTTTCTTCCTCAAATCTTCCGTCCTGGACCCTCAGCAACACTGCTTTGGTGCCGGATCAAAACCAGGCCCCATGCAGCTGGTCCCACGGGGTGAAGCCGAAACCCGGCTTGTGTACTAATATGAACGTCTAAGGACAAACAAATAGGACGTTCAGACAAAGGACACAAGCAGAATCTTTTGAATTATTGGGAGAATGAATAATTAGTAAATGGGATTAAATAACAGAAAAAAAATATGAAATACATACCAAAATAACAGGAGAGAACAAACTGACATCGACACCTTTTTACAAGTACAAAATGTAGCCGACTGGATAAACAAACAACGGTGTAAAACCGGACAATTATGATCACATCAGCAAAATTTTGGTGTAAATGAACGAACACAAGAAGAAAACCAGTTCTGATGGCTACCAAATCTGCAATGACGCGCTTTGAAAATAAAAAATTGACGATAGAAATTTACGAAATCGAAGTTCAAAAATGACACGCCAAGTGAATTTTTATAAAGAATTTACAAAAAAAGGTAGTAATAAAAAAATGCAAAAAGTTTTTATCCGTAGCGGGTTAACGCTACAGTACCCCTTTTCCAACAAAAAAAAAAAACTGTGGCAACCCTGAAAGGATGTGACAACCCTAAAAGGATGTGACAACCCTAAAAGGATGTGACAACCCTAAAAGGATGTGACAACCCTAAAAGGATGTGACAACCCTAAGGATGTGACAACCCTAAAAGGATGTGACAACCCTAAAAGGATGTGACAACCCTGAGTTAATGTATTATTTATTAAAGGAGTGAGCCAACACAAAGTGAAAGACCAAACAAAAGAAAAGTGGCATCTCCAAAAGGAGTGATAACACGAAAAAAAAAAAAAAAACCTAAGACCTTACTGAAATTAAATAAACCTTGTTAAATAAACTAACTTAAATTAAACTAACTTAGTACAAATATACTTTAATATATAAACTAAATTACTCTAATTAACAACAACGAAGTGCAGCAGAAACTGAATAAAAATGAAAGTTGACCTTCACCTAAACGTTATCAGTGCGAGCTTCAGATGCGTCGCGAATAACGGAAAACATTAAAGCTAGGAAATGATAAATCACATTAGACCAAACTGACCAAATTATAGTTTGGAGATCCCTAAATAATAAGAAAAAAATAAAAATAAACGAAACTTCAAACAAAAAATTCCGTCTAAGGAAAATACTAGCGGCTTCAGTCAAAAAATATACGACCTCAGTCAAAGATACGACTCCAGTCAAACAAAACAACACGGAGTCAACGAATAAGTATTAAAACAAGAGAGGAAATAAATAAATTCCAGATGTGAAATTAAATAGTAAACGAATGTCCTACAGGGTGTGGTGTAACTTTCACCAGATAAAAGGATGACATATCGAAAAATAATTTATAGTGAATTATTCAAAAGAATTAGAATATATCACATAACAGAAGGTTCGAAAGTGAGAGGACAACTTGTAATAGGATAAATATACAAAGGGAGGGAATTCTTAAGTTATTAACCAAGAGGAAATCCTGTAACATTGGATAGATTACTAAATGAAACTCAAAATTCAAGTGAAATGAGTGTCTAAACAATAGAAAAAATTATACCGACTCTAAACAGAACGATTGATAGCGCCACCTAGCGGCGTAAGATTAAACAATTAAATAACCGGTCATGAAAATAGTTCAAGACACAACCGCTAGATGTCGCTATTTAGTTGATTATAATAATCGAAATATTTATTTCAAAAATTAATTTATAATTTTAAGAAGTTAGAGTTAAAGTAATTCTTATGGTATAAATTAATTTTAAAAATATGGAAGAAAACACTTTTCACATCACAAACACGTTTAATTTAAGGTAAAAAATAACGGGTCGAAATATTTTTTTAAAATGTACAAAAGGGTAAAAAAAAGATACTTCAAAAAAAAAAAAGGGCACTGCAGAGTCGAGATTTTACATATAGATTGACCGGGATGTTAATCGAGCTAAACACAAACTGTCTCGAAAAAAATAAAAGATTGCATGCAACGTTTCGTTTTTTCGTCCCCTTACATAAAATAAAATATCATATACCGCGGATGGCAAGAAATGTAAAACTAAACAGGAAAAAAATACGCTGCTATATACCACTACTATAAAAGAAAATAAAAGTGAGGTCTTGAAATAAACTGCTGTCCTTGTGAAGATGGTAGGGATTTCGCACTCCCGGAAGGCAATTTGGGTGGAGTACAGCGACGAAGATTTGGCTCTTTCTTCCTCAAATCTTCCGTCCTGGACCCTCAGCAACACTGCTTTGGTGCCGGATCAAAACCAGGCCCCATGCAGCTGGTCCCACGGGGTGAAGCCGAAACCCGGCTTGTGTACTAATATGAACGTCTAAGGACAAACAAATAGGACGTTCAGACAAAGGACACAAGCAGAATCTTTTGAATTATTGGGAGAATGAATAATTAGTAAATGGGATTAAATAACAGAAAAAAAATATGAAATACATACCAAAATAACAGGAGAGAACAAACTGACATCGACACCTTTTTACAAGTACAAAATGTAGCCGACTGGATAAACAAACAACGGTGTAAAACCGGACAATTATGATCACATCAGCAAAATTTTGGTGTAAATGAACGAACACAAGAAGAAAACCAGTTCTGATGGCTACCAAATCTGCAATGACGCGCTTTGAAAATAAAAAATTGACGATAGAAATTTACGAAATCGAAGTTCAAAAATGACACGCCAAGTGAATTTTTATAAAGAATTTACAAAAAAAGGTAGTAATAAAAAAATGCAAAAAGTTTTTATCCGTAGCGGGTTAACGCTACAGATTGTTCTGTCAAGAAATTTTCTCAGTAGCAGCCCGGAGTCAGAAAGTTGCCTCGGAGAGCACGTAAAGCCGTCGGTCCTGCGCCTGATCTCTCTCCGGTCGTGTCGAATTGCCATTGCATTGCACTATAATATGTCCCGCGCAGTCTCCGTTGAGATGGGCCGCCGTAACCGAAATTAGGCCAGGAGGACATTATTATTATTACCTAGCTTCTTAGCCACGAACCCCTCAGGATGTAACGTGATGATATCATGTTTATTTTGCAGAAAGAACCAACCCCACGGTGAAGTGCCATCATCGAAGTATGAACACTTAGATGTGGTGTTCCAACGACACTTGGACGCTTGTGATCATATATGATGAGTGATATAGTGCAAGCATGTTAATGAATAACCTGTTATGAGAAAACAGCTCTAACAGGGTCTTACCATTGATACCATTTCCTCGGGAATTTACACTCTCTTCCATGCAAATAAAGTTGAAAACGCAATGTACAGTTTTCTGTCATTATTTATCAATGAAAATCTCATATCTTCGGTGATTGTGCAATACCGCGTAACTTCATTTTGCTATACGACCTAACTGGTGACTTCATTTTGTTATACGGCCTAACTCGTTACTTCATTTAGCTATACGGCCTAATTGGTAACTTCATTTTGCTATATGGCCTAACTCGTAAATTCATTTTGCTTTACGGCCTAACTCGTAACTTCATTTTGCTATATGGCCTAACTCGTAAATTCATTTTGCTTTACGGCCTAACTCGTAACTTCATTTTGCTATACGACCTGACTTGTAACGTCATTTTGCTATCTGGCCATCTGGTAACTTCATTTTGCTACACGGCTTAACTCGTTACTTCATTTTTATATACGGCCTAACTTGGAATTGCATAAATAACATTGAAAATTAGGCTTTAAAGAAAAAATAAATTACGCGGTATTGCAATACCACCGACGATATGAAGTTGCAAATTGCCATGTAGTTTAACGGCCAAAATTAATATCTAATTTCCACGATTTGCCCTACTAGAGATAGGATTTTGACAATTTAATTTTGGCCGTAAGTCGGTAAGCTACCGATTTAAACTACATGGTAATAAACTGTTAATTTGCACCTGTACTTAATAGGAAGCATTAAAAAATGTGATAAAAACCAACTAGTCTAAAAGAAGTACAATAAAACAATTAATACATATTTCAATCTTTTATTTTGTTATTTGCATCATATTTTCAGATTACTTTCTTGTATTTTTTTTTTGTATTTTTTCATGTAACTGTCACAGCGACTTACATCTATACATTAGCTAAATACAAATTATGTATATTATACACGATTGTGCAATGTTGTATATTGTGTAAATAATTTTATTGAGATATAAATTGTTTAACTATCTGAACGCCAACAACGTTTAGAAAGTAAAGAGAAAACTTTAAACAGTTTCTAAATGCATAGTTATTTGTGAGAAATGAATGAGAATATGTCATCATAAAATATGGTTTTTAGATTTGTAAGAGTTCCATTTGGAGTTGTTAGGCGTTCAAACAGCTCCTAAGCTTGGAAGCATGTCATTACGTAAGGTTAAATTAAATTAGCTGGAGAAACTTTCCAATCACATTTGTTATCTGTTACTAAGTACATCTGTGTGATAATATCTAATTAGGTTATTTATTATTTTCAATTAACTACAATAGAATGTACACTCGACCAAACGGACCACCATAAGCTACAATTAGGTCAAGTTTCGCTTAAAGATATTTCCCTGGCAACAAACTTGTTATCAATTTTATTGTACAGTTAGTTTATTTTAATTTGATTGATATTCTTCTGGAGTTGAAAGAGTTCGTATAGGTTTTTGAAAATAAATAATTTGTATACTTCTTTTTTTATAAGTAAATTTTGCGGAACGACAGTTAATTCGAAATTCAAAACATAATTCTAGCTTTATCAAAAACGCAACTTTTTATCTAATTATCAATCTATAGCATTTAATAATAAAGCTCAAAATTGCATAGACTTCTGACCCGTATTAACGCAGTTTCCTTAACATTCAAAATGTCCTAAGTGTAGCACGATGCTAATAAGAAGAAAATTTTAGTGTTTTGACCATTTTATACGAACTATCGGCTGAGTGGGTCATGATTGCGATTTGTTGACTGTACGTGCGCCCGCCGCGCCTTTGATTATATTTTATTTCCAATATCAATTAAAAACAGCAATAACGCATTTTATTATCACTAACAATTATCCTGGTAAAGTTTCGCCAACAAATTTTATTTAACCATATACAACGTGTTATTGAAATAACTGAAAATCTGTTAAGGGGTCATTGTACTCCTTAATATGAATAACTTTTACTATGGGACCTACAGTGAAATTGCGAAAAAAATACTGTTATTCCCAGTGGCGTGCATTGCATATAGGCAATTGGGCAGTACGCAGTGCCTTCCTCATTGAAATTCAATAGTGGTGTAAGTTATTATCTTTTTCTTAAAGTACGATGATTATTTATCTTTTAATAGTCCTATTAATGCTTAATTAATCTTCCTACATGAAAAAAATCAATAACTTGCAACACAATTAAATTCAAATGAAGTAGGCCAATGCGTGCATTGCGTGTGGCGTGCCACTGGTTATTCCCTACATTTGTGTTCACATAAATCGACAAAAAATAGGGAACATTGCTTTTTTTCGCGATTTCAGGGTTGGTACTACAGTAAAAGTTGTTCATACTGATGAGTACAATGACCCCTTAAGAGGTTTTCAGTTATTTCAATAACACGTAGGTATATTTCATTTTGTATATAAGTTGTCACCTGTAAGCGTTTAAATTCGAGTCAAATATTTATTTAACAGAAGCCAGCAGCGACTGCATTTGTCCAAGTACTATTACTTGACGGCACAGACCAGTAAGCCTCTAGACGCCTATTAGCCGGTTACCCCCGGTCACAAAGCATATGCAGTAGGACTGCATATCTTACGCCCAGCCACCAATTGGGACGTCACTCCGTCAGCGAGCGGCACCAATCATATCACCGAACATTTGAGCCGACCAATCAAAACGCGTCGTCCGCCCCCCGGTCCCCGCCAACATTTTACGACTGTATTCTCATGCAAAACTTTGTTTATGTGGCGTCTTGAGGCTTACTGGTCTGTGCTCGACGGTTTATTTTCTATAACTATAAAATTAAATTATAATATACGAGCTTCTCGCCCGATACTTGAGAGGCAAAACAACCAATAAATTACGTAATAAAAGAAACTAGAAATATTGTGTCGCCAACAATAAAAAAAATTAAGCACATTCATTAAGTGTCTTTACTAACTAAAACTTACGACGACATACAGTACACTAATACTGTCAAATTAAATTAAAATTACGCTAATTAATATCATGATTGTTTCCATTTCACAAAGCGATGTCTATTATTTTTAAATAAAATTCCAATCCTCTAATATATACATATAAAATAGTTTTTCATAAATAGTTCATAGAAAAACAGCAAAATATCCTAATACTGAAGGAAGAAAATGGCAGCACAATAACAATATAAGTTAGGAATGAAACTTTTTTTTATATTTGAGACAGAAAGCCTCCTGCTATAAATTAGGGCGTTTCTGCACTCACTCGTATTCAATTCGCATTAATATTTTCGGCCTTATAAATAAATAAATATCTTTGGGACATTATACATATTTATATATATTTATGGCACTAGGCTCGCCACCTATTACATGGGACTATAACATAACTGGTGAAATGTGGGTGTACTATTTACACCTCTGCCTTTCGGGGAAATACAGGCGTGATGTTATGTTATATGTATTTATTCTGCCCATCCTCTGGTGAATCCCTTAGTCGCCTCTTACGACACCCATGAGAAGAGAGAGGGATGCGCAGCAGCGTTCTCTGAGTGTTTAAACAACCAACTGCGATCGCCAACCCGCCTGCCAAGCGTGGCGATTATGGCATCCCCCCCCCCTTTGGGGGAGGCCTTTGGCCAGCAGTGGACGTCTTTCGGCTGAAATGATGATGATGTATTTATTTCGACTGTACTTTGGAGTGTGCGCAAGAGCTCCATGAGCTTATTCCGCCATCTCCTTTATTTCATCGGACTACACGACGCACTGCAGGATATCATCCACATTTGGTAGAAGTCCCTACTATCAGGACCAAGCGCTTTGAGAACTCTTTCATAATGCGCACAGCCAAGTTGTGGAATTCACTGCCGGAATCTGTATTTCCGGGCACTACAACCCTAACGGCTTAAAAGCTGGAGTGAATCAGCACCTAATAGGGTTTCTCGCTCCATCGTCGACTACATCTTGACAAAGCTGTCTAGCTTACGGTAAAGAGCAGATCTATATCTCGAAAAAAAAAACCGTTTATAAGATGTTCGTAAAAATTCACGAATAAAAATTGAATACAAGTGAGTGTATAAACGCCCTTATTATATTTAGACACTATTTGTGTGTTTACGTGAGGTTTATTCAAAGTATCTGATCTACTAACAATATTTCTCTTTTGTTTAGTTACCTTAAAAAATCTAATGACAACCTCACGCTGGTGAGAGAAAAATATTTAAAAAGCACTATTATTTAGAGAAATGAATATTTAGCTCATCTATTAAATTATTATACGTAACTATTTCAAAATATAGTAAAATGTTGATTGTTAGTGAGAATATTATGCTACGGTTTGAAGGACAAAAAATTACAATGACTATGTTACAATAACCGACTAACACTTTGATTACAATCAGTGGCGTGCATTGCATACAGGGTTGCCAGATGAGTACAAGTGGATTATCGTACTGATGTTCTAAAATTATCGTATATCAAGGAATTTAGTGAAATATTATCGTAAACAGTGCTGAGCTATGAACAAAAACAACGATTTTCAGCATCAAAATTATCCTATTTCTGCGTATTTCAATCAATTTTGTATCGTACCAGAGCCAAAATTATCGTATATTTACGATAATTATCGTACGTCTGGCAACGCTGATTGCATATAGCAAGTAAGCAGTGCCTACCTCATTCGAATTCATGTCTGCCTCATTCGAATTCATGCCTATCCCATTCGAATTCATGCCTACCTCATTCGAATTCATGCCTACCTCATTCGAATTCATGATTATTTCACTCGAATTCATGCCTACCTCGTTCGGATTCATGCCTACCTCATTAAAATTCATGCCTGCCTCATTAAAATTCATGCCTACCTCATTCGAATACAATTGATTTTTTTGAATACTTTATTCAGTAACTATTACAATATGCAATGCACGCTACTGTTTTCAATATATACTATTAAATAAATAATTTGAGAAGAGTCAACGTGTGCGGCATTTTGTGTTTGTATTACAATTTTTTATATGTAAATAAATAGAAAGCAGAGAAAATCTATACATAAACACGAACAATAATTACATCAATGTATTTATTATAATGTCAATGATACATAAGCAACCACAATTTAAATTAAAAGCAACGATTTATATGACTTTACATAAAATATGACAGTTTTTATTAGAAAGGAGTACATAGTTAATTTCTTTTTTTACCAAGTAGAACAAACGAATAAGAGTTTGACGAAATTGTTTATTGTTCTCCAAAAAAAAGTTAATTATTATTATGTAGTGTGGGCCAAACCAAAGGGTCACTTATTTCGTCATTATGCCCAGAACAGGACTGTGAACTTATTTTAAACTATAGCTCTCTTTTACTAGTAGTAGATACAAGAAAGAGATGGCAACACTTTTAGAACTGACAAAGTAGTTTACGTGTTACATTTCTTTGTATTTTAGTGGGCACGTTCTGAGATCACGACTAAACTTGTATGGAAATATAAATTCCAACTAATTTGACAGTTCTGAAATTGTTGCCATCCCTTTCTTGTATCTACTATTAGTAAAAGAGAGCGATAGTTTAAAATAAGTTTAGTTCGTGAACAAGAGAATCGACACCAATGTCCGATTACATTTAATCTCTCAAAGAAACAGGCAGTTCCTTTGCAGTCTTTATTCCTATGTTTAGTTAATTATAGAATTTCCGAGAGTAGCCCCCAGTTTCTGGAAGGCTGATCAATTTGATCTATGGTCAAATCTAATGTCAGCTTCTGCGATTGGCCGGCAAAAATGTTAACAACCAATCACACCGCTAGACCTGAGATTTGACAACTGATTAGTTAATTTTTGCGTTGATCAGCCTTTCGGAAACTGGGGGTAAATAAAGAAAATTAATTTTTAAATTAATATTATTCCTTTCTAATAAACACTGTAATTGTGTATAATTCGATTAAGTATACCAGTCTAGATATCAGCCGATTGGGAAAATTACTATGGAAGTATGTTTTAGATAAAATATATTACGCCTTTTGGGTGCACCTGATTTGAGGACATAAAAAAGAACTTTGTATAATACGAATTAAAACATGTCAAGATAAGTATTTAGCTATAAAGACGTTACCATTTATTTAGCGTATACTTACCGCTTACGAAGAAAATAGAGTTAAAACCGAGAGATTTATCAATCTATGGCTTTAAGTAAGTCAGTCGTGTGCCCAAAAGGCATAATAACAGCCATTAGATTGCTCTTTACATATATTTCAGTTCGTTATAAGAACTACTCTTTGGCTACGCGATAGTTTGTGACTTAAGCTTGCGCTTGTAGGCACATGATTTTAATAAATATTAAACATTACGTTTTATAATGTTGGACATGGGTCGTGCTTTGTTCGTCAGTGGACAAAAGAACAAGAAGAAGTGTACAGAAGGCCTTCTATAGTGTTAAGGAATATTTAGACGAGATAATTTGACCATACGATAATTTAATATACCTACATGTGTGTACGGTGCACGTACATGAGTGCTAGGTGTAGGTATTTGTAGAAATAAGTAACTAGTAGGCTCGCGTATCTGCACTCTCATCGTGACCTACATTTGAAACTGCAGTGACACATGGCGGAGCATAGATGCTACATTTATGTTAAATATTTTATTAGTGTTCAATTAGACGTGGTTTGGGTCGGACAACTTGCATTGGCCGTGGTCACGAGCAGACTGAAGTATGTGGGTGTCATCGTCTATAGCGGCGGGTGTTTTCTCGAACTACCCGCGGTTGGTTTTTCGTAACGTCGCTGTCCGTAACAAGATATGCTGAATCACGACACACAATGCTGACAGTTTCGGCGGACATACATGTAGACATACCACGACGCAAACACTTCTCGATTACCGGATTCCACGAGGAGGACAACCTATATCCATCTTCCCGATTGAAATTTTTATATTTCTTTATCTCAATCGCTTCTCGTACAATTCTGGGATAGTAATGACGATCAGTGGAGAGGATTTTCGGGTCGTGTAGCTCAATCCAATGGTTTGGTCCTGAATCGAGCAAATGTTCGGCTATGGCAGATTTGTCCACTTGACGGCGCCTTACCGCTGTGATGTGCTCCTTCACTCTCTCTGCGATAGTACGCTTTGTCTTTTTTTTTTTTTTTTTTTTTTTTCTTTGTCTTTGCTTTGTTTTTTTGCTTTGTGCGCGACAAGTCCCGTAAACTTAGTTCAATATGAGTGAAATTCGCGAAAGTTTAAAAACTTCAACTGTTTCATAGTAATGTATACACGACGTACAAACAGACGTAGTTTAGCAAATATGATTCAAGCAGTTACACCTTATTGAATTCAATACATGCCCATGTATGTTATTGACGACCTCTGTGGTCTAGTGGTTCGAGTGTCGGACTTCTGATCACGAGGTCGTGGGTTCGATTCCCACAGGACACAAATATTTGTGTGATGAACATAAGTGTTTGTGTTGGTCTGGGTGTTTCTTATGTATTATAAGTATGTATTTACAAAAAAAAAAGTATATAAGTATTATATCCATTGTCTAGTACCCATATCACAAGCTCTGCTTAGTTTGGGACTAGATGGTGCTGTGTAAAAATGTCCCGAAGATATTTATTTATTTATATTTATGTCTCCGCGTCCTTAGTGGATTGACATAAGTACACTTTTCATTATGTTAGAAATTGATCTTTTTTGAGGCCGAAATAAAAAAACATCTTCCTTTCCTTTATTTTGAATTCTAAGAAATAGGTAAGTACTTTGCAGTATTTTCTTACGGTATTACTCGTCATTTAGAACATTCTAAATCATCGCTGTCGAATCAACTTATTCGTAAAGTAATCATCTTTTATTGTTAAAACAGAAAAAAAATAGAAACTTCTTCTATACATGACCCATGTCCACAATATTTCATCCATTTTTTTACTTGTTACGTTATTAATCATAGAATGGAGATCTACGCGACTTGTACGTTAGTGTAGACTAGAAAATGATGCAACCGTCAACATTAAATTGCTTTTAGCGCCTCAGTATATAATGCTACTACTTTGTTAAATACGAATGAAGGTTGTGTATGTTAGTATAGTTGTCAAGACGGGCTAACGAAATTACTAGGGATTTCGCTAAATCCCGGCTTCAGATATCCTACTGCGACATGTTTACTAGGCGACAAATATTGGGCATAGTTGTCCATATTAAGGAAAATATTTACCTAACAGCGCAGGAGACAAGGTAGCACAGTTTTAACAAGCATTTATTGAATTTGTAAAGTTTGTGAGTTGGTTTAGATTCTTTAGATCAAATATTGCAAGCCACAATTAAACCATGTCCCGTTATCAGAATTGACTGAAATTTGGTACACACATGTAAACTCGATGACAATGCAATTTTATGGTGTTTAGCAGTTGATTCGTTGATGGAGCCGGAAGGTGACAAGCTGTGCTATTCTGAAAAATCTCACTAGCCAACTCACTTCTGAATCCGGAGTGAAAAGTAGTAAATTCAATACAATAAAAAAAACCATTTCACTGCGGATTCAGAAGTGAGTTTAAAAGTGAGATCTTTCAAAATAGCCTACAAGATCTCTGCTGTAGTTACCGTTGACACACCAAGTTTGGGTTACAGTACCAAATCTGTGTCTCATAAAAGCTTGTCTTGAAAAAATAATTTTTCAACTAAAAACTTATTGAAGTTCATCTTTATTTGTAGTTGTTGAAATTTTTTGCAGTGACGAATGTGTAACATAACATAATGTTGCCGACAGACCCACACCCTGTCTAATGAGTCATATGTAGTATACGGCGATTTATTAACTACACCAGTTCCGAATCGCATTGAATGTAAAAGTAAGCTAATGTGTTTATACTACCTGGTAATAAAAGCACCTGTGTTTTTTATAGTATAGGATGGCGAAACGAGCTAAAGGCCCACCTGATGTTAAGTGGTTACCTTTGCCCATGACAACTGCAATACCACCTAGGCTGTTGCCTAAATGGTACCGCAAGTCGGTTCGCCAAACTGAGACATGAAGATGGAAAGTTTCATGTGATTGTAAATTCACCGGCACCCGTATCCTTCAGACCGAAACAGCAATGCAAGCATCACTATTTGGGGGAGAAGTAGGTACGGTGGTCGTACTTCTCCGTACGAGCTCATTCACAAAGGAGCTCTACTACTACTAAATGTACTACTACTAACTGTTGCCCAGCATTTGTCACCAGTAACAACGTTTTAGGGATACATGTGTACATAGAGTACATGTGTGTTTACGTAAGCACGTGAATTTGCGCATACGTGTGTGTAAGTCTCATTGAGTACGAAGATGTGCGTGTTTTACGTACGCGTGAGTGTGTATGGACGCGATTTTTGTGAATTTTACGTATTATTAAAGGCAGTGTTTGTTATATTCTCCTACCTATTGGACGGGAATACACTAGAGCAGTGTTTTTCAATCTTTGCCATAGCGCGACCTTCTTTAGTAAAAACAAATGCCCACGACCCCCTCGGCCTTTGCGGCAGTGACGGCAGCGGCAGTTAGGCTTTTTAATAAACACAATATCGCTGCTTTGCATGAATAACGACATAACTCAAAAAATATCTTTATTTATATGTACACTTACGGCCAAAATTAATATCCAATCTATCCACGATTTGCCCTACTAGAGATAGGAATTTGACATAAGCTCCATACAAAATATGTCAAATTTCCATCTCCAGTAGGGTAAATCGTGGCCAAAATTAATATGCAATCTGCATATTAATTTTGGCCGTTATTGAACAGAATCCAGTGATCGTTCGTTTTGTGTACCTACATTTTGAAATTTTAGTCATATTAAGAACAATAAAACTTTTAATAAACTGTGACATTAAACTATTTTTCTTTCTTTCTTTCTTTCTAATTTCTAAGTGACGGCGACCCCCCTGTAGTGTGTTAGCAACCCCCCAGGGGGTCGCGACCTACAGGTTGAAAAGCACTGCACTAGAGGTACTAAAAACTCCACAACTACTTCCATAGCAAGATGCCGAACTTATACAATTATGTAAACATACATTACGATTATTAAATAAATACATAGGGCCAGTCCACGACAAGATTTACTATTGATAGTAACCACAGAGTAGATAACACATGGAGTGATTAAATGCGGGTGCGTTAGACTTTTGCACAAATCTTCCTCTGAGCCTTTTTCCCAATTATGTTGGGGTCGGCTTCCAGTCTAACCAGATGCGGCTGAACATCAGTATTTTACACGGAGCGACTGCCATCAGACCCCCGCAACCCAATTTCTTGCTAATACCGACTTTTAAGTTTAGAGCAGTTGTCAGACTTTCGGGCTTCTTTCTGACTTCCCGTAAATCCAATCAATAAATTATTTTTATTCGCCACAAGAAATCGTGTACAAAGATATTACAATTAATTAGGTTTAAATACCTCCGTCCGTCTTCCGTCAGTCCGTCATATCTTCCCGTAAACGAGACACTTGCAATTTTACTGTCCAATGACATAAATTTATTTCTTCTACAGAAAGTTAACTGAGAGAATTAAGATATTATGCATTTTAGAACTCCATGTGTTCACTCCTCCGTGGTATAAACATATGCATTGCATATTATTTTTGCCGATTTTTTATAATTTTTATACAAATGTCTACGTGTCATTTGTACACGAATTCTGCTAAAAAGCCCCTTATACCAAAGATATTAATCGTCATTAGCGTTACTTATCGGCCGAGATAAAGAAACATTACATAACACGTGCTTTGGCTAAGATATGTTTCCTTCTCAGTCTTGCACTTGTAGTTTGACAGTTGTGCGAAAGGGACAGATGTACTGCTTAGTCAAAGCACGTCGAGTTAAGTAGCGTCCGTATATCTCGGCTTTTAAACTCTTAACAGAACTATAAATAGTATTAATTCTCCACTCAAGTGGATGCTTTTCATATGTGGGGCAAATATGAGTCTTTAGTGCTGCCTACCAGTCAAATGAACTTAAAATTAGGTCAGTGTTAATGAAAAAACATCTAAACAGAAACAAATATCTATAAGAATAAAAATATTTGTCATCAAAAGACCACACTGACACAGTAAACAGAATAGAGTACGAAAACTGCGTACAAATGATCGAAACGACGTACTAACACATACGCACGCGTCAACAAGGTCCCTAAGTAGGTGGCTTGTACTGACAGCACTGCGATGTCCGCTTAGGTTCTTGTTGAGGCGTGCATCTGTATGAGTGATTTAATCCGGAGCGTTAGGACGTAGTTTCCGTACTGAAAGTTATGTTTACTGTGACACTGATGTGAACTTTTATATCGTGACCAAATTTTTCTCGAAACTACATACAAAAAATATGAGGTCGAAACTCAAATATACTGCATCAGCAAAATAATTCAATAAACGCCGATCGGCCGCTCAAACAATATTTCTTGACAACTAAAAGGGGTGTCAACACTGGTACCACTAACGGAACATTCATATACAAGTACAAATACCTTTCTTTTCTGTGACGATTAACTCCCTGTTCAAATACAAGGGTACTTCCCGACCTCACTCTTCGTCCGCCGGCTCGGTGCCGAAGTACCGGTCACCGAAGTTACCGATACCGGGTAGCACGTAGAACTTCTCGTTAATTTCCGGGTCTAACGCTGATGTTACTATTTTTACCTGTGGATAAAGGAAATTATGAAAGTTCAGTCAGTTAAGTAGACGCCTATTAATAATTTCTTAGGTTTTCGCGAACACTACACATTATAATAAAACAAGTTTAACTGGATTACATCGAGTATAATATTTAAATTGGTTTTCCTGACGTTTCGAAAGCTTTGCAACGTTCGTGGTCGCAGGAAGACTAATGTGGCAAGCGTCTTTACAGATATTTCTAAAAATTATTTAAAAAACATGTGATGATTACATCAACTTAAACCGGATTACCGGTCGATAAGTACACCAGTACTTTCTAGTGTACTTTTTTTATAGTATAGTATGGCGAAACGAGCAAAAGTCCCACCTGATGTTAAGCGGTTACCTTTGCCCATGACAACTTCAATACCACCTAAGCTGTTGCCTAAATGGTACCGCAAGTCGGTTCGCTAAACTGAGACATGAAGATGGAAAGTCTCATGTGATTGTAATTTCACCGACACCCGTACTCTTCAGACCGAAACACAGATGGTAGTACTTCCCGGACGAGCTCTTTCACAAAGGAGCTCAACTACTACTGAACCAGAAGTCGTAGGTTCGAATCCTACTCGCGAGCAAAATAGAATAGTATAAATATTCGCGTTGTGTTGCTAACATAAAATAAACTTTATTCTGATAGAGACAGGGTGTATTTTATATTGGCTAAGGGAAGAGACAAACATGTTTTTTCATCACATACCTGAGGAAAAGCATACGCGATAGAATGCACTCCGATCTCCGCCATCAGTAGCGACACGAGACTGATGTTCTCTTCTGGAACGTCGTGGTCTAATAGCACACGGATGGCCATGATGGCCGCGGCACCCGTTGCCACAGTGGCGTCCATCAAGATCACACGGTAGTCCTTTATGTCTTTTGGGAGCCTGAGGTAGTATAGCTGGAAATAAATGATTGATTTAAGCTTGTGAAGATTTGTTTGTGGTACTTTAAAGCAGATACCATATCATGATGGCCAAAGCAAACTTTTGACTTCTGCGATCTGCGATTTTGCGGCAGCATCAATGCTGTATCGAGTTTTGGCGTCTTACGGCCAAAATTAATATTCAATCTATCCACGATTTTCCCCATTAGAGATAGAAATTTGACATAAGTTCCTTACTAACGGCAACAATTAATATCTATCTAACAAAAGTTCCATACAAATGATGTCAGTCAATCACGGGACTGCTTTATAGGTATAGATTATTTATTTCAATGTGCAATAAACACTCTTCTGGAGATTCGAGCCAGTGTAGCGTGGTTGGCGAGATACTGCCAAAGATCGCGGCAAGTGGCGTTCCCTCGTTTCGGAGGCCAAGACACATTTTGGGTCGCTGCGCCAGCGGAGTAAGTAAGTAAACAAAACAACAACATAACATAACATCACGCCTGTATTTCCCCGAAGGGGTAGGCAGAGGTGTAATAGTACACCCACATTTCGCCAGTTATGTTATAGTCCCATGTAATAGGGAAGTAAGTAATGTGTATAAAACCTTAAAAAAATTATATCGGTATTTTTTGGAAGTTGATATCATATGTACAGTCGACCAATCGGAATCATGACCCACTCAGCCGATAATTCGTATGAAATTATCAAAACAGTAAAATGTTCTTATTACCGTCGCTCTACACTTAGGACGTTTTGAATATTAAGGAAACTGCTTTAATACGGGTCAGAGGTCTATGCAATTTTGAGCTTTGTTATGAATGCAATAGTAATTGGATAAAAAAATAAAGTTTTTGATAAAACTGGAATTAAGTTTTGTATTTCGAATTAAATGTCGTTCCGCATTTCGAAATTCAACCGAATTGTATTAGAACACTGCCTCGTTGGTCTAGTGGTTGCAAGCGCGACTGCTGAGCGTGGGGTCCTGGGTTCGATTCCCGGGTCGGGCAAAGTGTTATTGGATTTTTTCATTAGGAAATTCTCAGTAGCAGCTCGGAGTCTGGATTTGTGCCCGGTCAAGGGCAATAGGCTCGCCCCCTATAACATGGGACTATAACATAACTGGCGAAATGTGGGTGTACTATCACACCTCTGCCTACCCCTTCGGGGAAATACAGGCGTGATGTTATGTTGTTGTATTAGAATGTTTGTAGAATATTAAGCTTATGGTGGGTCATGATTCAGTTTGGTCGGGTGTACATACGATCGACTACATTTTTATAACGTATATTTGACAAGTCATGATTATGATGCAGTATCAGCCATTATTGGCGATTTCTCTTCTATACAAACGTCACACATTCCGATTCATTTTTATCACAGGCTTAAAAGGATATAATATAGATTGTAATGATTGATGATGCTTTAAAATTAGGTCAAAATGGAAGCATCATTACTGTAAATTATAGGTGGTTGCGATTGGTGGCGAGTCTTTACACATTTATTATTTTTAAAATACTTGTTCTAATTTTGTCACTTTTCATTAAAGTAAGATAACAATAAAGAAATACTCCGAAAGTTTCTCTGGCTCTGCTGGTTGGTCTGTATGAGTATCTTGCCAATGCGGATGTCCTTGCAGATGTCACACATCGCATTAACGACCTTATTTTAACAGCAATAAGGGCTAGTTCCTTCTGGCTCGTCAGTCTGCTGGTTGGTCTGTATGAGTATCTTGCCGATGCGGATGTCCTTGCAGATGTCACACACGGCTTGCTTCATCGATTAACGATCTTATGTCAACAGCAATAAGAGCTAGTTACCTCTGGCTCGTCAGTCTGCTGGTTGGTCTGTATGAGTATCTTGCCGATGCGGATGTCCTTGCAGATGTCACACACGGCTTGCTTCATCGATTAAAGACAGCAATAAGAGCTAGTTACCTCTGCCTCGTCAGTCTGCTGGTTGGTCTGTATGAGTATCTTGACGATGCGGATGTCCTTGCAGCTGTCACATATCGCATTAATGACCTTATGTGAACAGCTATACGGGCTAGTTACCTCTGGCTCGTCAGTCTGCTGGTTGGTCTGTATGAGTACCTTGCCGATGCGGATGTCCTTGCAGATGTCACACATCGCATTAATGACCTTATGTGAACAGCAATACGGGATAGTTACCTCTGGCTCGTCAGTCTGCTGGTTGGTCTATATGAGTATCTTGCCGATGCGGATGTCCTTGCAGATGTCACACACGGCTTGCTTCATCGATTAACGATCTTATGTCAACAGCAATAAGAGCTAGTTACCTCTGGCTCGTCAGTCTGCTGGTTGGTCTGTATGAGTATCTTGCCGATGCGGATGTCCTTGCAGATGTCACACACGGCTTGCTTCATCGATTAAAGACAGCAATAAGAGCTAGTTACCTCTGCCTCGTCAGTCTGCTGGTTGGTCTGTATGAGTATCTTGACGATGCGGATGTCCTTGCAGCTGTCACATATCGCATTAATGACCTTATGTGAACAGCTATACGGGCTAGTTACCTCTGGCTCGTCAGTCTGCTGGTTGGTCTGTATGAGTACCTTGCCGATGCGGATGTCCTTGCAGATGTCACACATCGCATTAATGACCTTATGTGAACAGCAATACGGGATAGTTACCTCTGGCTCGTCAGTCTGCTGGTTGGTCTATATGAGTATCTTGCCGATGCGGATGTCCTTGCAGATGTCACACACGGCTTGCATCATCGTTTAACGATCTTATGTCAGCAGCAATAAGAGCTAGTTACCTCTGGCTCGTCAGTCTGCTGGTTGGTCTGTATGAGTATCTTGCCGATGCGGATGTCCTTGCAGATGTCACACACGGCTTGCTTCATCGATTAAAGACAGCAATAAGAGCTAGTTACCTCTGCCTCGTCAGTCTGCTGGTTGGTCTGTATGAGTATCTTGACGATGCGGATGTCCTTGCAGCTGTCACATATCGCATTAATGACCTTATGTGAACAGCTATACGGGCTAGTTACCTCTGGCTCGTCAGTCTGCTGGTTGGTCTGTATGAGTACCTTGCCGATGCAGATGTCCTTGCAGATGTCACACATCGCATTAATGACCTTATGTGAACAGCTATACGGGATAGTTACCTCTGGCTCGTCAGTCTGCTGGTTGGTATGTATGAGTATCTTGACGATGCGGATGTCCTTGCAGATGTCACACATCGCATTAATGACCTTACGTGAACAGCTATACGGGATAGTTACCTCTGGCTCGTCAGTCTGCTGGTTGGTCTGTATGAGTATCTTGCCGATGCGGATGTCCTTGCAGATGTCACACACGGCTTGTTCCATTGTCTCGCCGGCTCGTAGGATCGACACGCCGCAGATTTTTTCCACGTCGCACTTACGGCCTTAACATAAGAAATATAAGGTTAGTTTTTGACACATCGTTGACAAGACAAAGTGGATTTTCCGTCGAAGAATAGTATATTATACGGGAAATGAACAATAAAACAAACGGCATTTTCAATAGGGCGTAAGCTACTTTTGCGTAAATTAATAAAATAGATAAATAAATACTTTTGGGACATTTTTTTACACAGCAACATCTAGTCCCAAACTGAGCAGAGCTTGTACTATGGTTTGACAATGGATATAATACTTACATACTTCATCATCATCATCATCATTTCAGCCGAAAGACGTCCACTGCTGGGCATAGGCCTCCCCCAAGCATCGTCACAACGACCGGTCCTGTGCCTTCCGCATCCAGCGGATTCCCGCGACCTTCACCAGGTCGTCGGTCCACCTTGTGGGGGGCCTACCCACGCTGCGCCTTCCAGTACGCGGTCGCCACTCCAGAACTTTACTGCCCCATCGGCCATCCGTTCTGCGAGCAATGTGCCCCGCCCAATGCCACTTAAGTTTGGCAATTCTTCGGGCTATGTCGGTTACTTTCGTTCTCCTGCGAATCTCCTCATTTCTGATTCGATCACGCAGGGACACTCCGAGCATAGCCCTCTCCATTGCCCTTTGAGTGACTTTGAGCCTTCTTATGAGGCCCATTGTGAGCGACCACGTTTCAGTACCGTAAGTAATTACTGGCAACACACACTGGTCAGACTTTCGTCTTGAGACACTGCGGTATTTTGGACGAGAAGATATTGATATTATATACTTACATACTTATTTTTTTGTAAATACATACTTATAATACATAACCAACACCTAGACCAACACAAATACTCATGTTCATCACACAAATATTTGTGTCCTGTGGGAATCGAACCCACAGCCTCGTGATCAGCAGTCCGACACTCGAACCACTAGACCACAGACGTCGTCATATTCAAAGTATTCAGAAAGCTGCTCAAATCACTGTGATATCGTAAGAGATGACAAACCAAGCTGTAGCCATACCGTTAATAAAGGCCTCTCTATGGTCATCAAATCTAGTTTTGTCGTTGTGAGGTCATATCTGGCCGTGATCTATATCCTGATAACTTAAAAAGTGTTAGGGAGGCATAACATACCCCTATAACAGAATCCCTGCGGTGTATCCACAGTATGGTCGGAGTAGGGTAGCAGAGACAACGCAAACTCTATGACCAGGCGCATCAGTCTCTTGGAGTAGAATATGAACTCATCGCGTGGAGTGTCCTTATTTCGGATGAATGTGTGAAGACCTTGGACCTGCAAGAAACTTTAAATTTAGGATTCTCATTAAACAACTATCAGTTTATTTCAAAGTTTTAGGCTTCAAAATAATGACCTAATATTATCATTGGCATGATTCCTTTGCTAAAGAAACGACTTAAATTAAAATTCATTTATTTGCCAGAATGTAGGTGTACAAAGTACAGTTAACCGCACGTCGGTGGTAACACTTTGACATTAGCACCATCTTTATTTCGTAAGCAGTAAGGGCGATTTTCGTACTGAAGTGTTACCACTGTCATGCTGTCGACTGTACCTATGATATTAAATTTTAATGGCCCATTTAAATTCTACCATCACAGAATATCTAATAGTATTATCGTAAAGAACGGCCACTCACCGCCCCCCGCCAATTTAAGATTCCTCACCGCACCCCGCACCCACCCGCGGTTTGCCGGCAATTGGACTGCAAGATTGCAATGGATGTCAATCGCCAGTCGCTATACAAGCACGCCATCTCTGAGAACTACTGAGAAGCGCTTGGAACCCAGTCGGCATTACGAGCGGCGAGCATCCCTAACCTACACATATGTGTGCGTTCGTATACAGACGTAATCTTGTGTATGTAGGTGGTGCTAGCATTTATATTGTATCGAGTGACCGAGGTGTGCTAACATTACAAATGGTGTGCAAATATATGTTAGAAATACCAATACTGGTTCTAATACTTGATTTTCAAAAACTACTCATACAATACATACAAAGGGTATATGACGTACCTGTGGAGTTTCTTTTAGTACAAAGAGTGAGTCTGGCACAGGTTGTCCGATGTGGGCGATCGCTAGCTTTTCACGCACTTTGAAGCCACGCTAAAAAAATACAGTATGAGACAAAAGATAAGGCGCGTCGACAATCTTCGTTCGCGCAGACACGAAAAGACGATCGACGAAAACACCAAAAACATAAAAAATATATAATCAACCTTATGCAATGCGTATAAAGTATTAAAATTGATTGCCGTGCCGTCTTTTTCAATTTCGCTCACATGTTTCCGTAAACTGCAAGTAATTGTAGCGGCAGCGGCTGAGACTTGGTGCGCAGCGATGGTGCTTTCTGATTGGTTAACCAATTTCCCGCATATTTAAATTGTTCATCTGCGCAGGTACATCGGTGGGTCATGTAATGTGCAGGTATTTTTGTGAGATAAGGACATTAGAGCAAATATATATTTGATAAAGGTTGCATGACATGAGCAAGTGTTTATGAGGTCGTCCCAGTTGCACAGCCATCTCACTCTAATTTTAGAATTTTATTAATACTTCCATACATGACTTATATAGAAAGTAAAACAAAGAAATAATAAAATATTTCTTTCTCCCTCCTCCTCCTTCTAAGCAACAAATCAAGACGAAAATATGCTGCAAAGCTTTCGAAACGTTAGGAAAACCAATTTTAATAATATACGCGATCTAATCCGGTTAACCCGCCTGCCAAGCGTGGCAATTATGGCATATCCCCCCAAAAACTGATTGGGGGAGGCCTATGTCCAGCAGTGGACGTCTTTCGGCTGAAATGATGATGATGAATGATGAATCCGGTTAAACTTGTTTTATTATAATGTGTTGTGATCGCGAAAACCTAAGAAATTATTTAAATAATTATATTTTTACGACGTCTGTGGTCTAGGAAATCGAAAGGAGTCTATTACGAAAATATGTTTCCAATATTTGTAATGTCACCCTAAAGCATGTGTATTAATTAAAATTTTCAATATCGCCTAAAATCTCTTTAAATATTTAATTAGAGCGAGACGGCGTGGAACGGGGACTCTTTGATTTTTCAGTTATATAGAACATTGGATAGGTCGAAGCAACAATAATATGCTTTTTGGGTAGGCTACGGAAACTCCAGGTCCTAAGTGTTTCAGGGAGAAAGGTTTCTAGATTTTAAGGTTTCTTGCAAGGTCTTGACAAACAAAACATAACATAACATAACATCACGCCTGTATTTCCCCGAAGGGGAAGGCAGAGGTGTAATAGTACACCCACATTTCGCCAGTTATGTTATAGTCCCATGTAATAGGGGGCGAGCCTATTGCCACTTGCCAGGTCTTGAATTAAGCATAAAACACATTGAAAGTTGAAAAAAAAAAAAAAATATGTTTATTTCAGTAACTTATAAATATTTTGCTTTACAATATTAGGAGTCTTCCTTTAAGCAACACTATGCTTGTTTTGGAAGAAACCACTCTTCCGTAGATTTATCTTCTAATATAATATAAGGCACTGAAGTTTTAATTAGATACAGTTCTGTACAGCCTTAGAAAAAGGCTGTCTACTGGCATGATAAAATAAAACTTGAGAGAAAAGAAAATTATTAAGATTGCGCGAAGTATGTGTTTGTATGTGTGTAATTTTTGTATGTGTTTTTCTGTATGTGTGTAGTGAGTGGGATGTGAGTTGTTGTGAGTTGAAGGACTATAAAAAATCGATTTTCAGAAGGTAGAACCTTCATTCAGGCGTATTTCAGAAGGTTCTAGTTCAACAGCGTTACAGCTGCTGTTACTGTGTCATGTTGCAGTAACTTACCAGTTGCAGTTGCTTGTGGACGTGTTGTACTATGAGGTGTATGGCCACCTTGTTCTCTCCACCGCGGGGCACTATGATGTCTGCGTGTGCCATGCAGGGTGCTATGTAGCTCTGGTAGGCAGGTTTCACGTGGGTTATGTACTGTTTCAACACGCCTTCCAAGTCGCGGCCGCGTTGGACTATGTCTCTGTGAATGAGGGATGAAAGCGTTATTGAAATAATCCAGATTTAGGTAAAGGGTCGTCTGTCACTCATCGTCATTTCAGCCGAAAGACATCCACTGCTGGATATGTCCAGCAGAAGCTGGCTGGGCCTCCCCCAAAAGGAAAGGACGTTCCCTGTGTTGCCGGACACAAAGAATAGCACCACCCCATCTCTTCTCATGGGTTTCGTAAGAGGCGAATAAGGGGTTCACCAGAAGTGGTTGTCACTGTTGGAGGTCAAATGGAATTCGTCCTGTGTGAACTCAAAATCTTTACACATTGGCATAAAAGGTAGTTATAAAGATTTAAAATAGTGTTAAACCGAGTGTTAAAACAAACTTATACCTCTTTGGCGACGTTCAGTTATGTCGCCGGACGACGGCGGACGACGCACGGAGCATACTTTGGTCGTTCAGTTACTCAATTGTTTAGACTCTTGCTTAAACTGGGTCTAACGTCAAACTCCATACATAAAAAGGTGTTAAATTAAAGCCCAGTTCAGGCTAAAACTATTGCTACACCCGATTTTGTTATAAAGTGGATAATATCCACGGATGCAGCAAAATGTAAGTATTAAAAAAAACCGTTTAAAAAATACAATAACTAGTAATCTCAATTGAAAACTTCAATGAAGCCTTGATATCATAATAATGTTTGGCAACACATGCTTCCATAAAGTATGCGGTTAATGTTTACTAACCTGGCAAATAGCCAATAATGGCCCACGTTAGTTATAGGAGAAATTATGACAGTGATAATAAAACTCTATGGTAATTAAATGTTGGTTACCAAGCGGAAATTAGTTTTTTTTTTATTAGAATTATTTTGGGCTATTGTACTGTAGAACACAAATATTACACGTCTGATTTCAATTTTTTTTTCTTAATGACTCTATGGAAATCTACATACTTACCGCATTTTCAAATCTTGTGAAGTGTTAACAATGCACGTATAACTAATTAGCGCGGCATTGTAATAAGTCACATATTTCTTCGAAATACTTGGACAAGGTATTTCGAAATACATGTGACTTACCCGTTTTAATTTATTTAAAGAAAGCTTACAGTTCACTTAATTTATTAAATGAAGCGCCAAATTCAGCAAGCCGCGTCTTCAAATTGTCGTAACATAATAAATCAACAAAAGGTGTACCGCAGTGCAAGTCAAAGTCAAAAGTTTTATTTCTAATAAGTTCATTTACATGCACTTTCAAAACGTTAACTATGAATCTAGTTGCACGGTTCCAAAAAGTTGGTTCTATGAAGAGCCGTCAAAAAACTCCATGGATATACGCATATACTTGCTTCAGCCAAGTTCTCATCTCCTCAGTCTCCTGGGGAGTCGTATATCCGCATTTGTGTCGCCAACACCTACATATCCTACACACTGCATAAACAGGTGCCTGGCAGTGCATCAGCCAAAATATCACCACCTTAGTCTCCTGGGGAGTCATATATCCGCATTTGTCGCCAACACCTACATATCCTACACACTACATAAACAGGTGTCTGACAGTGAATCAGCCAAGTTCTCACCTCCTCAGTCTCCTGGGGAGTCGTATATCCACATTTGTGTTAAAAAACACCTATATATCCTACACACTAGATAAACAGGTGGCTGACTGTGAATCAGCCAAGTTCTCACCTCCTGAGTCTCCTGGGGAGTCGTATATCCACATTTGTGATGACAAACACCTACATATCCTACACACTACATAAACAGGTGTCTGACAGTGAATCAGCCAAGTTCTCACCTCCTCAGTCTCCTGGGGAGTCGTATATCCACATTTGTGTTGACAAACACCTACATATCCTACACACTACATAAACAGGTGTCTGACAGTGAATCAGCCAAGTTCTCACCTCCTCAGTCTCCTGGGGAGTCGTATATCCACATTTGTGTTAACAAACACCTACATATCCTACACACTACATAAACAGGTGTCTGACAGTGAATCAGCCAAGTTCTCACCTCCTCAGTCTCCTGGGGAGTCGTATATCCACATTTGTGTTGACAAACACCTACATATCCTACACATTACATAAACAGGTGTCTGACAGTGAATCAGCCAAGTTCTCACCTCCTCAGTCTCCTGGCGAGTCGTATATCCGCGTCAGTGTCAACAAACACCTTCATATCCAGCAACTTGGTCACCTCTGCGTTGTAGAATGCCAGGATGCCCTCGAAGATGATCACGTTCGCACCGTACATTGTTTTCTGTGGACAATGCGGACTGTGAAACCATATGTCTGTTATTATGCGAAGAAATTAATTTAGTACTTCTCAAGGGCTTCATAATAAATTATGACTATATGACAAGACGTTGATTTTTTTTTTGTTACCAATTGCTTACGTATACTCGCTACATTTGGACTCGGTTGGGCAGCGTTCGGGAAGCAACGCAATATCTTCTCGTCCAACATACCGCAGTGTCTCGTAAGTTTTTGACCAGTGTGTGTTGCCAGCAATTACTTACGGCACTGAAACGTGGTCGCTCACAATGGGACTGATAAGAAGGCTCAAAGTCACTCAAAGGGCAATGGAGAAGGCTATGCTCGCAGTATCCCTGCGTGATCGAATCAGAAACGAGATTCGCAGGAGAACGAAAGTAACCGACATAGCCCGAAGAATTGCCAAACTTAAGTGGCATTGGGCGGGGCACATTGCTCGCAGAACGGATGGCCGATGGGGTAGTAAAGTTCTGGAGTGGCGACCGTGTACTGGAAGGCGCCGCGTGGGTAGGCCCCCCACAAGTTGGACCGACAACCTGGTGAAGGTCGCGGGAATCCACGATTACGAGAATTGGCCTTCAGATCTACACATACTTATACTCACAGTTCTGTTCTCCCTAGAGTGCGTGACGTAGTTGTAGATGGGTACTTCCACTTTCTTCCCCTCCCTGAGCCTCTGCAGCACCGCGATCAACAACTCTATGTCGAAGGCGTCGGGGTGATCGAAGTTGTACTCGTTGCGAGTGGCCGCTTGGTGCTGCTTCTCATTTAGTACCTGGTGATTTATATTAGAAATAGTGAAGCTAAAGGGTGTTTTCGTGTCTTGAAAAGCATATAAGCAGTCCGTTTCGGTCTTCATTATCAACGCCTGTGACCGACCGTCGGAGCGTTACGGAGAGTCAGGAGCCCAGAAACTGGTTTAACCTTAGTTGCTTTGTATAAAAAGTAATATCCAGCTAATATACATCTTGTTGGACTAGAAGCGGGTCCTAACCATCGATCATACATCCCATAGACGCCTTATAACATGCGACCGGTTTCTATCAACACATTTGACTAACAGATTTAATATAAGTCGCCATTCGAAAATTTTGAATCAGTTTCGATTACTTCATCATCATCATCATTTCAGCCGAAAGACGTCCACTGCTGGACATAGGCTTACCCCAAAAAGGGGGGTTATGCTATAATCGCCACGCTTGGCAGGCGGGTTTGCGATCGCAGTTGGTTGTTAAATACACAGAGAAAGCTGCTGCCCATCCTTTGGTGAATCCCTTAGTCGCCTTTTACGACACCCGTGAGAAGATATAGGGTGGCGCTATTCTTTACGTCCGGCACCACACGGAACACGACTACTTCAATGAGCCGTAAATACTTCCACGTTAGTGAATAGCCGCCTGACAATTGGCCTGATAAGAAGGCTCAAAGTCACTCAAAGGTCAATGGAGAGGGCTATGCTCGGAGTGTCCCTGCGTGATCGAATCAGAAATGGGAGATTCACAGGAGAACGAAGGTAACTGACATAGCCCGGCAATTGCCAAACATAAGTGGCAGTGGGCGGGGCACATTGCTCGCAGAACGGATGGCCGATGGGGCAGTAAAGTTCTGGAGTGGCGACCGCGTACTGGAAGATGCAGCGTGGGTAGGCCCCCTACAAGGTGGACCGATGACCTGGAGAAGGTCGCGGGAATCCGCTGGATGCGGAAAGCGCAGGACCGGTCGTTGTGGCGATGCTTGGGGGAGGCCTATGTCCAGCAGTGGACGTCTTTAGGCTGAAATGATGATGATGAATAGCCGCCTTGGTAGGGCCCATCAGATTGCAGTACCCCACTTCCTCGTACCTCGGCTAGTTGACAGAATTAATTGTACGCATTATATTCAACAATAGGCGTCTATTGGGCTGTATGCTCAATGCCCCCAACATATTTGGGAAAAGTATAAGCCGATAAATATTATAGCTTTTTAGTGTTAGCATTCTTGTTTCAAAAGTTATTATGATCGTCATAAAACAAAAGCATAAAGGCTTGACTTAACCGTAGGTTCTTAAAAATAATACTTTATTCGTTTACCTATAGGCTGGAAAAAGAAAACCTATGAAGAAAAGGTTACAAGTTTTTTCAGCGTGAATAATTTCCATCTTTGTAACTGACTACACGTGTGTAATGGCGTTATCGCATTTCATACCATAATGAAATTAATTAACAACTTCGATATTCTCGGTATTGCTTGTTACGTAAAGTTGTATAACAACAATAATTTTTTAAATGGCAGTTCTAAAATTCTAAAATGTAACTTATTCTAAAATTCTAAAACGTAAATTCTGCAAAAAATTCTAATATGTAAGTTCTTCTAAATTTCTTAAATGTAAGTGCTTTTAAAATACAGGATGGCGAAACGAACCAAAAGCCCACCTGGTGTTAAGCGGTTACCTTTGCCCATAACAACTTCAATACCACCTAGGCTGTTGCCTAAATGGAACCGCAAGTCGGTTTGCCAAACTGAGACATGAAGATAGAAAGTCTCATGTGATTGTAATTTCACCGGCACCCGTACACTTCAGACCGAAACACAGCAATGCAAGCATCACTATTTGGCGGAGAAGTAGGTACGGTGGTAGTACTTCCCCCGACGAGCTCTTTCACAAAGGAGCTCTACTACTACTAAACTAAAATGTAACTTCTTCTAAAATTCTAAAATGTTACTTCTTTTAATATTCTAAAATGTATCTTCCTTTAAAATTGTAAAATGTATGCTCTTTTAAAATTGTAAAATGTAAGCTCTTTTAAAATTCTAACATTCTAAAACGTAAAGAAGAACTTCTAAAATTTTAAAATGTAAGTTCTTATTAAAGACGACTAAAGGATTTTGTCACAAGGATGGGCATACATCCTTTTGAGGTTATAACAACACACTGTAATCACCAATCCGTGTGCTATGCATATGCATATGGGTCGCGATATGGTAATCTCGTGGTAAATTGTAGCTTTACTCGGCAAAACCCGGAGCCCTATGTTCAGAAATGGACGTTTAAGATCTAATAGAACGAATTCAAACTACAATAACAACAAACTCACTTTATAGAATGAGTCCATACTGACAATGGTGACCCATGGTATGTTGAGAGATTCTATGATTTTTGCGGCGACGGTTGTCTTTCCCGACGCGCTGGCACCGCATATACCTTCGAATAAAATCACATTGTAACTAGAGATGAAACGGACGTCCGGCAAATACAGGTTGTATAATCCCTGTCATACAGGTTGTCCTAGTTCAGGGTCCAGGACCACACTGATGTTATGTTCTTTTGAAGTCGCATTATTATTATATTAAATATCCGGTATCCGGCCTAATTTAAGTATCCGGCGGGATTTTGAAGAAATTACGAAAGTTTTATAAAGTACACTTTATTTAATTCATTATAAGATATTTTCTCTAAACACAAAACCAGAATATCTTCAAATTGAAACGACTTTGTTATAAATTTTAACAAAAAAAGTTCTCGTATTGGACTAGGGGCAAATCATGGTGAATGAACACTAATTTAATAAAACTAAGCGTGCCTCACCTTCGCGGGCTAGCTCAGATCTATACTCAAGCTCAATGGCAATGTTTGGCCGGATATTTGTTTGCTTTGCTTATACATAGGATAGCCGAATATATGAACTTTGTAAAGAGTTCTCATTTGACCCATTTACTTCAAAAAGCTCTACGGTACGCAATATGCTAAACCTTGACTTCTTTAGAATGACTGAATAATTAATATTCAAGGATTTTATGTAATATTTTTCAACTCTAATCAATTGTAGTTTTGTGCTTGCTAGTGATCGTTAAAATCAGTGTTAATTTATCCTACACGGTACGGTTACATTAATGTAACCTATGCTAGCTGTTTATTAATTTTTATATAGCTGTTGGTTTTCCTAAATATAAATAAATATCCGGTATCCGGCCAAAGAGCTATCCGTTTCGTCTTTTTGTAACCACTACTACTAACTAAAAAATAATGGTAAACTGGATACACTTTCGAGCACATCGTTTTAATTTCACCTTTAAAATAAATGAGGAAAGAATTTTTATGATTGTAATTTTTTTTTCTTCATCATAATGGGTAATTAAAATATATTAATAGAAAAAAAGTGTTATTATTATACTTACATACTTGACTGGATTTAAGAGCACGTTTATCAGTGCAAGAGTCGTGGTTTATTGGTTTTTTTCTTTTACAAATGACGTATGTCCAATTGTTCAGTAGTGTACTGCGATATGCTGAGTGCATACATTCATACATAGAATCACCAATAAAGAAGAGCTCGACCCTGTGACCCCCCGGTACAATTGTTTTTACCAGGTCTGCTAGCTGTGTATATGGTTTATTAATATTGATATGACTCACCAATAAGGAAGGGCTCGATCACTTGCCCCTCGGTACAATTGTACAAATGGGGTCTGCTGGCTGTGTATTTGGTACGTCTGTTTGATGCAGTATGCTCTCTGATGATATTGATATGACTCACCAATAAGGAAGGGCTCGACTTCCTGTCCCCCAGTACAATTGTACCACAGAGTAAGGATAGTTGTACAAATGGGGTCTACTGGCTGTGTATTTGGTACGTCTGTTTGATGCAGTATGCTCTCTGTTCATATTGATATGACTCACCAATAAGGAAGGGCTCGACTTCCTGTCCCCCAGTACAATTGTACCACAGAGTAAGGATAGTTGTACAAAGGGGGTCTGCAGGCTGTGTATATGGTACGTCTGTTTAATGGAGTATGCTCTCTGTTGATATTGATATGACTCACCAATAAGGAAGGGCTCGATAACCTGCCCCCCGGTACAATTGTACAAATGGGGTCTGCTCGCTGTGTATATGCTACGTCTGTTGATGCAGTATGCTCTCTGATGATATTGATATGACTCACCAATAAGGAAGGGCTCGGCTTCCTGTCCCCCAGTACAATTGTACCACAGAGTAAGGATAGTTGTACAAAGGGGTTCTGCTGGCTGTGTATATGGTACGTCTGTTAGATGCAGTGTGCTCTCTGTTGATATTGATATGACTCACCTATAAGGAAGGGCTCGACCTCCTGCCCCCCGGTACAGTTGTACCAGGGGGGCCTGCCGGCTGTGTATATGGTACGTCTGTCGGCGTGCAGTATGCTCTCGGCGGTGGTACGTTTGTTTGGTTGGGACATGGACGTGGTGCGCACACGTCGCGCTCGTGGTGACTTCAAGATGTTTGAACCTGGAGATAAAGAAATGGTGGGTATAAATTAGAAAATCACTAGCTAAGTTATGAGGTACATTTTTTATTCATAAAAGATGCTACACCAATCGATCACCATAAATAAAAGAGTTTTCGATCGCTTGTGATGGTTTGATTTCCGAAACCTTTACGTACGAGTCAGGGGCGGATGTATAAGTTTTTTTAGGCTGCAGCCCAGGACCCCGTGGATATAAAGGACCCTCAGCCCCCTTTGAAGAGAATGGACAATATTGAGATTAAAAAAAAATTAAAAAATACTTATAATACATTTGGCAACCCTGAGATCAATTAAACCAATAAATCAAGTAATAAAATTTAATATGTCACTGCAGGGATCCAGCAGAATACCAGCGTTAGGTATAATACCTGGCACATGCTGAGCTGGACACCCATTTGGTACAATATTGAGACACATATCACACTTTCTTATTGTATTTTTACTTGTATGTTCTGTGTCTTGTTTTTGTACTAAATAAACGTTTTATCTATCTATCTTGTGTGCGCCTATCGAACGGAACGAGAGATTCCCACTTTTGTTGATTAATTAGGCAGGCCCTCTAATAGTATTACCCCGGGGCCCCACAAAATCACGGTCCGCCCCTGCGTCTTGTCCAGTTTTTCACAGGGTATATTAATAAATCCTCACAATAAAAAAACTAGGTTCTTGTACCAGCTACTTGACTATTCTAACAAAACAACTGTCATATCTACACTAGTTTCAAACGTAACCAACATAAACAGATAAATTAGCCACGACAAAGCTATATAACGCGTACCACTTGGTTTAATGTACCATTGTGACGGCATTCATTAAATTACTGCGGCACGTGACTACGATGTCGACGCACTACGCTCCATTACCAAGATACGGAATTAAATTGTAGCATCTAATGCTACCATCGACCATACAGCCCAATAGACTCCTAATGCTGAGGAAGGGTATTGCAATCCGATTGGCCCTACCAAGGCGTCTATTGGCTAATAACTAATGAGGTAGTTTTGACGGCTCACTTAAGTGGTCGAAACTGGGGGTGATTCTCGCGTCGTAGACAAGGCAACAAGATGGCGAATGTCAATTGAAAAAAAAAAGTATTCTCAGAATGTCACGTTAGAGATATGTCTACGCCTAGCGCTCCAAATACAAAGAGGTTGCCGGTTGACATTACTGGCGACATTTTTCATAGAGATTTAAAATTAGAGATTATCACGAATTAGACATTTATCTCTATAACGCGAGAATTGGGGCCCTGATTTGAAGTTTTCAAGTGGCGAATACTGCCGACCTACATTAGTGAAATTTCATAGATGTGTTGACTTGACAGACATCGGTCGCCTGTTATGAAGCATCTATGGGGTATATGTTCGTATAATGATACACAAAATAAAAACATGGCTTTTTGACAAGAATTAGGCGCGAACACTGCCATACACAGACCACTAACTTATTGACAAATACCAGGCCCCTCAGAAAGTATTGCGAAAAAAAGTTTTTATATATGGGAGACTGGCCAGTTATAATGTTTTTCGAAAATATGATTATTTATAAGTAAAAATAAGTAAGTTCCAATTTCAAAATTTCCCTCCACATTTTTTGCGAGTTAATTCAAAGTATTGTGTCTCACTGAAATATGGATCTGCGCCGGGAACATTTTAGAGCTATGATTTTATACGATTTCAAGTGTCGCCTGAAACCGGATGAATCGTACGATAGACTTCAAATGGCATTCATGGATGAAGGCCCTTCCAAGGCAACCGTGTATCGTTGGTATAACGAATTCAAGCGCGGTCGACCAACTTTGGGGGATGACGAAAGAAGCGGTCGCCCTTTGACGGCTGTTACCGAAGAAAACGTGCTAGCAGTGAAAAATTTAATCCAAGACAATAGGCGAATTACATATCAGGAGATTCAACACATATTGAAGATTGGATCGGGAAGCGTTCACGAGATTCTACACAGCCATCTTCGCGTGAGGAGGATAGTATCACGCTGGGTGCCGCACAACCTCACCGATGCTCAGAAGCAGGCCCGGGTGGAATGGTGCCGTGATATGCTTAACAAATTTGAAGCAGGCTCGTCTCGGCGTGTTTACGACATCGTTACAGGTGATGAGTCCTGGATTTATCAATACGACCCAGAAACCAAGCGTCAGTCGACTGTTTGGGTGTTTCAAAATGAGCCAACGCCTACCAAAGTGAAGCGATCTAGAAGCGGGGGTAAGATTTTGATCGCTAGCTTTTTTAATTTGACTGGCCACTTGGTATCAATTCCCTTACGGGATCAAAGAAGCATTAATGCCGAATGGTATACTACCAAATGTTTGCCAGAAGTTTTCTCTGTTATAAGCAACAAGCGACCAAACACAGGGCTCCGCGGGCTACTGCTCCACCACGACAATGCACCTGCGCACACCGCACTCAAAACAAGGGACTTCCTGGACAGCACGCCAGTCAAACTCCTGGGTCACCCTCCTTACAGCCCTGATCTAGCACCGTGTGACTTCTTTTTATTCCCAAAAATAAAAAATCAGCTCAAAGGGATACAATTTTCGTCGCCGGAAGATGCGCTGGCTGCGTTCGAGCAGGCTGTAAACGAGGTGTCTGCGGCGGACTGGAAAAAGTGTTTTGAAAACTGGTTTAGGCGCATGAATCTTTGTATAGAGGCTGGTGGAAAGTACTTTGAAAAGATTTGATAAAAATATATGTACGTATAGAACAATTTTTTTTAGTTTCGCAAAACTTTCTGAGTGTCCCACGTAGGTACCTTAGAATTATGTAACAAATAAGTGCGTATAAGCTCCTTTGCGAGAGACTGGAGACACTATGCCTATAATATCCAGATCGCACAATGTCTCGATTACAGTCAAAGATTAATTATTAATTAATACAATTCTGACTGCCTTGTTGGTCTAGTGGTTGCAAGCGCGACTGCTGAGCGTGAGGTCCTGGGTTCAATTCCCGGGTCGGGCAAAGTGTTATTGGGTTTTTTCATTAGGATATTTTCAGTAACAGCCCGGAGTCTGGATTTGTGCCCGGTTAATGGCAATAGGCTCGCCCCCTATTACATGGGACTCACAACATAACTGGCGAAATGTGGGTGTACTATACACCTCTGCCTACCCCTTCGGGGAAATACAGACGCGATGTTATGTTATGTTAATACAATTTTGTCGTTCACAAGGATATCACACTCCTTACCACAGAAATAGATAGATGGAATGGAAAAGTGGGCGAGGCGCGCGTGCCAACACTTTGCACCAGAGTGCAGGGCATTTCAAAACCTTTCTCAGTACGCCATAAGACTTGTATCTGTAGATACAGTAACAAAAACCCGCAAAAATGCCTTATTGAGCTGTTTCTAACCGCAGAAACAAAAACTGTAAAGTAAATTTGATTAAAATTACTTTTTATCAGTTAATGATGTCAACGTGGGAAGCGTGGTTTGTCCGAAAGTTGCCACGCATGAATAGCAAGTAAAATTGTGATTACAACCATTCTATCTATCTATTTCTGTGCTCCTAACAGTCAATACCTGTTTCCGTGTCTCTTCTTCAGTAAAATGTCCAACCAAGTATTCTTTTCATAGGTCCTAATATTCACAAGGTTGTCACACTCTCACGAGGTTATCACAGTCTCACACACGGAATAAAAAAAACAAGGGAAGTGGCATACGGCTACCGCACGCGTGGCACAATTAAGCGCAGATGCGCAACATCGCGATTAGTTTCCCGCTGCGACGCTATGACATCTCAAATGCTTACGTGAAATACTAGATTATCTAGTACCTAGGTATCATACATTGATAAAATGATTCAAGAAATGTACCTAATTAAGTATTTTTTTATGTGCACCTACCGCATGTCGTCTTGTTGTGGCAATAAATCATTTTTCTTTCTTTCTTATTATACCTTATTGTGTAATTATAAGGTGTATAAATGTGTGAAAAGGTGTATTTTACCTCATTTATTTTCATCACCGCTATGTGTAAAATTTTGTTAATTTCAATAAAACAACTTTAGTTTTAACCACTTGTATTAAGATTTAATTTAAAAAAAAACACAATTGCTAGGCCCTATTTGAATTTTAAATATACCCGTTTTTTGCGTATTTTAATGTACTATTTCAATTGTCAATGTGTGATTTTGGCGACACTTTTTCCCCGTACTGAGTAATCGTAAGGGCACTTCCATTTGTTTTCTTTATTTCGTGGTCTCACATAATTCTAAAATTAGTCTCTTCATTGAAATCTCAGTCAAAGAACTGCATTAATTCATATTTTTCTTTTAATAATTTCACAATTTTTCTATCTTCTAATTTTTCTAGGGACGGTGTGAACTCACTTTTGTTTCTAATAAGACCACCGTGTCAGCTAGTCAAGGAACTACTAACAGTTGTTTATAATCGTCAAACAAGCGAGGTTACTTTTTATGCTCGGTCAATGTCGTCTGATAGACTGAATTACGCGTGAAGGTTGCACCGAAATTTTATTTGCTTCATACAATGTTATCACGGCAAATAAGACACAATATAAATTCTCAGAGATTTTTTTGCGGAAGCCAGCTAGTCACCAGCGACCAGAAGTTTCGAAGCGAAGCTTCTATATCATCGTTGCACGCTCTGTCGGGGGTAAACCGGGAAAAAACGTCACCGTTAAATCACGCGCGCGTTCTATCCGCGCTTGATAATGAGTAGAAGCTTCGCTTCTGCCGGGCGTACCCCGACGCCATCCGTTCTTCTTGACATAAATGTTGAGAAAACGCTATTTGTCGAGAGACGAAACAACCAGGGGGCCTAGTACGAGTTTGACACTTAAGAATACTTTCATAGTTTTCGTCTTCTTTCATTCATAAATCAGTAGTTCCTCCTGTTGTACGCCAGAGGGGCTACTGATTTATGAATGGAAGGCGACGAATTCGATGGAAGTATCAGTGTTGCGGCGAGGGTTTTCGTGAAGGATAAGATGAAAAGATGTTTGACTTGGAACTTCTTTGCCGTTTATTGAATGACGTAAATAAATTACAATTATGTAGGTAATTAGATATACGCATGCACCGCGGTCAACGATTGAGAACCTAGTGAGCACAGACTAAGAAGTGTATTCCGATGTGTGCGTGCGTTGCACACATCGATACATGGAGACATGAAGATCGCTTCGACATGCCGCCCCTCATTGAAGCGTCGCTGCTTCAATCCTCATCTTGGTTTGGTGTTGGTAGAGGGCAAATCCTGGAGAACGATCTTCTTAGGGTTCCAGATGCTGTTCTAATATCTGCTACTCTAGCCACGCCGTCAGTTCCAGGGTATATGCTTACAATTCTGCCTAAGGGCCATCTCATAGGAGGTAATTGCTCGTTTTTGATGAGAACGAGATCTCCAATGCTTAGTGATCCTTGTGAATGTTTCCATTTGGTGCGGGTTTGCAATTCCGTGATGTACTCTCTGTGCCATCTTGACCAAAACTGTTGCCGAAGTTGCTCGATACGTTGGTATCGATCGAGACGGTGGGTTGGAACATCAGCGTAGTCTGGCTCTGGTAATGACGTGAGTTGTTTGCCAACAAGGAAATGACCCGGAGTAAGTGGTAATAGGTCTTGTGGATCAGAGGACAATGGACTGAGGGGTCGTGAATTTAGTATTGCTTCAATTTGTGTCAGTGTTGTATTTAATTGTTCAAAAGTTAAATTTGAGTTACCTATTACTCGTTTTAGGTGGTGTTTTACAGATTTGACACCAGCTTCATGTAGGCCACCAAAATGTGGCGAGTGTGGAGGACAAAAGCTAAATTTGATTGACTGTTGTGCGAGAGTACTAATGATGATGTCTCCATCAGAAGATATCATTTTATTTATTTCGTTTTTAGCACCTACAAAATTAGAACCATTATCGCTATAAATGTATGAGGGTTTACCTCTACGACTGATAAAACGCTTCAAGGCCGAAATAAAATTTGCGGTAGACATGTTACTGACCAATTCAATATGGATGGCTTTTGTGGTGAAGCACACGAAGACGCATATGTAGGATTTTATAAGCCTACAGCCTCGCCCTTCTTTGTTAGCAATCATAACAGGTCCCGCATAATCTAAGGCTGTACATTGAAATGCATAGCTTGTACTAAGCCTCTCTTTTGGTAGATTTCCCATAATGGGTGCTACCGTCTTACCGCGAAAACGATTACATGTAGTACAGTTTCGAGACACATACCTCGCCAAGTCCCGTCCTCCTATAGTCCAATAATTTTCACGAGTTGAGTATAACAAATGCTGCGGTCCAGCATGCATTAAAATGTTGTGCTCATGGCTGAATAGAAGCTTGGTAAATATATGTTTTTTGTGTAACAAAATTGGGTGTTTTTTATTATATTCGTATTCCGAGTTTTGGAGACGACCGCCTACCCTAATCAATTTTAAAGTATCGTCGAAAAATGGATTAAGTAATAATAATGAATTTCCAGCTTTTAATGAATTATTTGATTCTAAAGCTTTATATTCGACAGGAAAGGTTTCCTGCTGTGAAATTCTTGCCAGTTTATAAGTTGCTGATTGAATTTCAGAAACATTTAAAGGTCCAGTATATTTATTATATTTATTTATTGTATTTTGTATAAACCGTAGCACATATGCCATTGATTTTTGCATACGCCAATAAATTGAGTATTTATTAAATGGAAACAACGACTCTGATGACTGAGATGCCATGCATGTAATTTCCTGCTTTAAATCAGGTAAGGACAGCTTATTATTTTTTAAATTAAATGTAGGCCATAATGAATTTTTATGTTTCAGGAATGGCGGACCCCTCCACCACTGCTCACAGTCTAACAACATCTCAACGTGCATGCTACGCGTCAGAAAGTCGGACGGATTCAAATTTGTAGGAACATGTTTCCATGAATTCATGTTAGTAGTGGACTGTATTTCGGCTACTCTGTTCCTTACAAAAGTTTGTAACTTGCAAGTTGGGGTGTTGAGCCAACCAAGAACAATTGTGGAGTCTGTCCAATAAAATATTTCATTAAATTGTAGTCGTAATGATTTGATAATTTTTTCATTTAGTCTGGCTCCTAACAGAGCCCCACAAAGCTCTAAACGCGGTAATGTTTGTGGTTTGAGAGGTGCTACTCTGTTTTTTGAACACAGTAAATGGACGTACACTTCGTTATTTTCCGCGACTGATCTTACGTAAGCACAAGCTCCGTAAGCCTCTTCTGAAGCGTCTGTAAATATATGAAGTTGCAACGTAATATATTTGTTACACATAGTGTGCCTAGGTATACTGAGTTTATTTAATTTTGGCAATGAGCTTACAAATTGCACCCATGCCTTTTTTGTAGCTTCTGAGACTTCATCGTCCCAGGAAAGCTTACACAACCACAACTTTTGTAGTGTAATTTTGGCTTGTAATATAGCGGGAGTGACTAAACCTAGTGGGTCATACAACTGTGCTATAGTAGATAAAATATTTCTTTTTGTTATTTTGTTACGTTTATTTAAATGTATATCAAAACGAATGCTGTCAGTTGTATGATCCCAATTAATGCCTAGCGTTTTTGAAACAGTTTTAGGACACAGGTCAAACCGATCATTAGAAGTAATGTTAAATGTTTTTATTCTGTTTAACACATCTAAATTATTTGAACACCATTTTCTTATAGGAAAACAGCCGCTATTGAGTTGTTCAGTTACAGCTGTATAAATATGCAATGCTTGATCGACATTCTGAGCACCGGTGATTAAGTCATCGACGTAGAAGTCTTTAGAAATTATTTCTTGAATAGAAGCATCAGTACACTCATTAGCTAATTGCTTCAAGCACCGTATCGCTAGGAACGGAGCCGAAGAAGTGCCGTAAGTGACCGTATTGAGTTCATAAGCTTTCAGGGGTTTATTTGGATCATCGCGCCAAAGTATTTGCTGCAAACAACGCTGCTCTTCATCAACGTTTATTTGGCGATACATTTTTGCAATGTCCGCCGTTAGTATAATATTATGCTGGCGGAACCGAAGTAATATCGAAAATAAATCATCCTGGATTGTTGGACCTACTTTCTGTAACTCATTAAATGAATAACCTGATGATGATTTAGCTGAACAGTCAAAAACAACTCTAAGCTTCGTTGTTAAACTATCTTGTCGCTCGACAGCATGATGAGGTGCAAAATAAGAAATGTGATCACTGTTGAAACTTTTTGATTCTCTCATGTGGCCTAAGCTTATATATATATTCCTGCTTATATATTCCTGTATAAAATTTATGTATTGATTTTTTAATTCTGGATTAGTATGAAATTTCTTTTCTATTTGCATAAACCTTGATTTTGCCAACCTGTACGAGTCTCCTAAAACGCTCGCGGATGTTTTTAAAGGTATATTAACATTAAATCTGCCATCAGAAAGGCGAGTAGTGGTACTTTCAAAATGTTGTTCACACTCGGTCTCTTCTGGCGACCATTCTAAATGCTTGTTTGGCGATGTAACAATACTGTCCAGTTCCCAAAACTTTGAAATTTGATTGCTTAATGTTTGAGAATCGGAACAGTTACTAATAATGGATGAGTTTGATTTAATTGAACCACCCATGATCCAACCTAATTTTGATTTATGCAACGTAATATTCTGAAACTTTAATTTTATTTGTTTAGGTTCGAGTAAGTCCCAAAAAATACCGTTACCTATCAAAATCTCAATATCGGACGGTTTATAAAATTCGGGATCCGATAATTTTATATATTTAGGTATTTTAATATCGTGTTTATCAATTGGCGAATTTGGCCATGGATTAGTGATTTGTGAAATCACAATACAGGTTAAAGTTACATTAAAATTAGAGTGGAGCGACTGTATGGTAATATCACAACATTTTTTTGCAACTGACACATTTTTATTTAAGCTGTTAATAGTCGTAATTAAATTTCTAGTAGGCAAATTCAGTTGTTTACATAAACGATCGGTAATAAAATTAGAAGTACTACCAGAATCTAACATAATTCGTACACGCCGCTGCTGATCACCACTTGAATGAACAGTCACGCATGCAGTAGATAACAATCCTTGTGGCGATACCACAGCGCATGATAATGCTACCTGATCGTTGCCAATCTCATTGCACGATAGTTCTGGACAAATCAAAGAATTATGCTTTTTATTGCATCTTTTGCACGGACTCGAAAAACATTTCTTTGTAGGATGTCCTTGTTTTAAACAATTTAAGCATAATTTTAATGTATTGGCTTTAGCTTCTCTTTCTTTGTTAGATAAAGCTAAAAAAGTTTTACAATAATAAATAACATGATCAGCCTGACATACAAGACATTTATTTTTTGTATAATTATTATTGATAGTGGCTAAACTGTGCGTTCCCAATTGTTTTGGGTATTTATTTTTACTTTGTTCTAAAGTCTCTAGTAATTCCGATCTATTTCTCGTAAATTTAAGTAAATCTTCGAAAAGTAATTCATGATTTTCATGCAATGCTTTAAATTTTTCCCATTCCATTAAAGTTTGTGGATCGAATTTACTAGAAAGCATATAAATCAATAAGGTGTCCCATTTGTCAGTGGGTTCGCCTAATGTGGTCAAAGATCTAAAGTTTTTAACAAAACTATCAACTAATCTTTTTAAATTAAATGATGTGTCCTTTTGTATTGAGTACACATTAAATAGGGATTTCACATGATTAGCCACAAGCATCCTTTTGTTGTCGAATCTATCACAGATTAATTTCCATGCAACGGTATAGTTGCCTGATGAAAATTCTACTGATTTTATCACTAATAAGGCACTGCCCTCTAATGAAGACCGTAAGTAATGAAACTTGTTAATCGGAGTCAAGTCTGGATTATCGTGGATAAGCGACACGTATGTATCTCGAAACTCAAGCCAGGAACCATAAGTTCCGTTAAACTTGGTCAGCTGAATGATCGGAAGCTTGACACTCGCCTTATTGTGCTGCGCCACACTGCTTACATCCGAAACGCAGTCCCGATCGCACGCCGTTCCTAACTTCGACTTAGCAAGTGCAACCGCCTTAAAGTACATACACTCGAACAAATCACGCTCTTTTAATTGATCGTTAGGATTCGATGCAATACATTCTATTTCCACTTGAATGTCGTTATAAGTATCCAATAATAGTTCTAATTTTGAAATCCGTAACTCAAGTTCCAACTTAAGTTCGTTACTTAGTTTTTCCGGCAAATTATGTACGTAATTGTTGAACAACGTCAAACGACCTTTCACATTGGCTCGCTTCTTAATTAAAAGTTGTTCGTCTGCCATTATTTGCTAAACAGAAAAACAAAGCAACAAAAATATGCAAGTATAGAAATAATTGTAATAACAAATGGTGCGCCTTAACTTAGCGTGCGCCAAATCGTTGGAATGCGAGCGTCGAGCGCCTTAGAACCTGGAACGGCCGGCCGGCGCGGAAGCAACGCGAATCGTGAGAGATTTATTTATGAACTACCTACTTGATTTTGATTTTATGTAGATAGTTAATTATGTTTGTGTATTATTAAATTGACTATAACACTATTATGGTAAACTAGTAATGTTATGTCTCAAATAGTTACAATGTATTGATAACTTTATATTTTTTATTATTTGTTTGTTAGGGTAGGTACCATAAATTGAATTAATTATGTGTTTAGTTTATTATTTTATTTAGGTACCTAATATGTATTATAGCTAATATTCGTCGATATAAGCGATATTTGTTATGATATTCTATTACAACAATACGTAGGTAGGTGTATAATAATTACGGTATTTTGCAAACCGTAAATTGTTAGCAATTCTAGAAAATTTGTTGTTGTAACAGTAGTATTGAAGAAATGAATTGAATAACAGTTAATTATGCAATTTATGTATTTGAATAACGCGTAATCTTCTGTTATGATATTTTTTAGTTAGCTGTAGGTAGGTAAGCAAATATTGGTTATAGATGCTTGACCTACTTCTTGTAGCAATAGGTAGCTGTTAAGAATACGATGTATCGTATTTGAAAATATGATGTAGATAGATAATTGATTCTATGAATTAATATAGACAACACTGACACAAGTGACACGGTAGAAAAATGTTAACAAGGCAAAACGAAAGGATTTGGCTTATCTTTAAACAGTCTCCCCAGTTCGCCACTCGCAAGGTTGCAATGCTGTCCAGTATGATTATTGTTCACCTCACCTCTTCACGCCAACTCCAACGTCACTGCTGGTTCGTTTTTTCTCACCTCTGCTCTGCCTGACGAATCCGGTTTTGAAGGACCAAATGTTGCGGCGAGGGTTTTCGTGAAGGATAAGATGAAAAGATGTTTGACTTGGAACTTCTTTGCCGTTTATTGAATGACGTAAATAAATTACAATTATGTAGGTAATTAGATATACGCATGCACCGCGGTCAACGATTGAGAACCTAGTGAGCACAGACTAAGAAGTGTATTCCGATGTGTGCGTGCGTTGCACACATCGATACATGGAGACATGAAGATCGCTTCGACAATCAGTAAGAGTCAAACTCGTACTAGGCCCCCAGGAAACTGTAGCAGGAAAAGTAGAAGATAATAAAAATTCATTCATGTCACTTCAAGCTCAGCCGATACACTTATTTATAGCATTGAAAGAACGAGTGTACGAATGAACTTCGAAGAACACTACAGCGAAAGACGGAACTGCTAGAAGACTTCAATGGGACTCTTCTGCGACAGGAATCATGTGCGCATAAATAAAAATGAAAAAAATTTAGACATAAATAATTATAATATTATGTACCTACTGATCAAATATTAATAATGTAAAAATGATTATAATAATATGATTAATTAAATTGAATGTTAAAATAATTTATTAATTGTGATGATGATGATGACTTTCATAGAAAAATGAGTTTAATAATGTTTAATGTAACTCTTGTTAGTAATTATGAATGATTTAGTGTTTTGTGACTTTAAATTCAGATTTATCTATCATTTGCATGCTATTTATGGTAAATGTGCCGTACTCAATAAAATTGTACCTGACATCTGTATCTACCACATTTAAGCAAATAAAGAAATTGAAATTGCGACAGGACTTATGCTCGATCCTTATGTCCGATAGTCAGATACTTTGAAAATCGTTTAAACTTTTCTCGTGTTTTTACCATTAAGGTTCTTGTTGACCCAAGTTTTCAAATTACGTTATTCTATTAAATATTTCTATGTCTTTGTTGCCCAATATTAAAATATATCGGAGATCGAATCGTCACTGTTGCACTTCAATTCCAGAGAAACTACGGATTAGTATCACATACGATAGCAAAATCTTCACAAAACATAAAAAAAATATCTCATTAACATTACTTAGAAATATCATTTTCCTTATGCAAGTAGATACCCATGCCACAGAATATCTAATAGTACTAACGTACAGAACGGCCACTCACTGCCCCCCGCCAATTTAAGTTCCTCACCCGCGCCCCGCACGTGCTCGCAGTTTGGCGGCAAGTTGGACTGCAATATTCAATGGATGTCAATCGCCAGTCGAGTACGTCACGCAATATATTTCTTGGTGTTTGTAGTTGTATTTTAATTGAAAATGGTAGTGTATTGTGCTTTACACGGATGTGTGTCTATATCTAGACAAGGAAACGGAAGATTTTTTCGATTTCCGAAGGATGAAATAAGGTAAGCCACAAAAAAACCTTTATAGGTAGAACTACAGAACAGTGAGCATTTAATTTTACAATTAAACGATTTTTTTGTACTTTGCCAGTTATGACAAAAAGAAAAAAAATAATTTGCTTGTAATGCTTGAAAGCAGATTCCTTTGAGTACCTATTTATTGTATTTTATTAAAGGTAGGTATCTACTTACCGCGAGAGTTTAATTTTACAACTATAGTGAGAGATTGTTTACTGTAAAATTACGTACTTATGATAAGAGAGGAATGAATTATTATAAATTGTAATGCTTGGAAAACAAAACTTTTTTTGAGATTCCGTATTTTCAATGTCATACGGTTCAATAACCGCTAATTTAAATCGTATAGGCGTAAATTTTTCAGTGTGTGTAATATATAATTTACTTAATAATTTATTAGGTTTTCGCGATCACTACACACTACAATAAACTAAATTTTACTGGATTACATCGTCAGATACAACCGATGCAATTTACGCGATGTAATCCGGTTAAACTTGTTTTATTATAATGTATAATTTCTATGGCAATAATAATATAATACATTTTTTGATTAATTAACTGTTTATTTTATTTTCCAATATACATATATAATGATTGATAGTATTTTAATAAGCTTCAGTAATGTGATTCAGTAGTAAGAGCTCTTTATGTAACAATTTACAATAAATAAAACTATCAATTTACTGCAGCTAATTAAAATCTTGGACGATAAAATACTAAATTATTTTCTTCGCCGCCCGTACAAACTCACTGCGTTCGTGCGCAAGAATAACTTTCGCTACACAAGCTAACGCCATCTCTGAGAACTACTGAGAAGCGTTTGGAACGCAGTCGGCATTTCGAGCGGCAAGCAACCCTATTCATTCAAGTGTGTGCGTGTTTGTATAAGACGTAAGCTTGCGTATGTAGGCGGTGCTAGCATTCATATTGTATTGAGTGGCCGGGGGGGGTGTGCCCGTGCATTGCTTGGCAAAGATCCAATTGTAAGCACAATGCTACAGACTTTAATGAGGGCACATTAAAGTAAAATTTACAGTAGTTCAATTAATATTAATGTAGTAGTAGATAAAGGCTTCGTAGCGACTACTTTTCTTGGAATTTTGAATGGGTTAAAATTGTAATTGTTATTCTGTTACAAAAGTATTAGTCTTGTAAATAGGATCCATTGATAAAAATGTCGTTATGCATCACAGACATAGTAAAAAATATAGACTAAGTGCTGCGAACAACCATAGTGAAGCCAACAAAAACCGTGCTCCTTCATGTACAACCAGTGCTCACGTACACACCATGCACCTGAAGGATATTTGTTTTCGCGATGCTTACTGGAAGATGCCGCGACATGTGAACTGAGAGGGGTGAGCACGGTTTAAGGTGCATGTGTGTGCGTGAGCACTGGTTGTACATGAAGGAGCACGGTTTTTGTTGGCTTCACTGTGGTGTTTCGCAGCACTTAGTCTATATTTTTTACTATGTCTGTGTTATGCATTTGTTGGTGTACAATAGCAAACCTTCAGAAAGAGGAAAAAATATCTGCCAGGTCTATCGTGAGATATCCTCAGATGGCAGAGTTGAAAATGCAGTTTCTCTGTATATATTTCTGATTTTCCTCATCTAGGCATACTGAAAGCAAACTCCAACAAATTTTGCGGAAGGCGTGCTCCTTACAGACGATACGTGACTTGTCCAAACGATATCAGTAGTAGGGATTCGAGAGTTCTGGACCACTGTTCCAAAGTCCCTTATTCGTCCGTCAGAGGGACAACGCAAACTAAAAAAAAAAAAAAAAAAAAAAAAAAAAAAAGTTTGGTATCAAATTAGGGGTTTTGGACCACGCCCGATCGAATGCAAGCATCCGTTTTTTTATATCTTCAATGGATGGAAAGTTAGCTTCTTGCATTCATTAGGACCTACTTCATTTGTAATCACCTAATTATAGTATCGAGCTCTACTTTCCTTTATTAATTAATCTCGTTAAGGTGAGCTCCTTAAGGTTCTTAATCATCTGATGGTTTGCTAATGGCTTACATTTACTATAACTCACCACGTTTCTAGCTCAGGTATGCTATGTATCAGTTGACACGAATCCTACAATAATCTAAATAAAACTATGTAATACTTTATTCAATCAACTTTATTCCCATTTTAATCTTACATCTTACGAATGAAAATAATTTAACAAAACTCAGCATAGAACATCCCTTGAATCTATACGCAAACTGAAGTAAAATCATTCTGAATTGTATTCATATTCCAGTCCCATCTTCAACAACAACAATTCCTTTAAAAAAAACTTTGATAAAATCTTCTAGGTGCTCGACCGTATCGCGTATGAGTGTTAATAAAAGGTACAGTACAACATAGAAAATAAGGCGCGTCGTCAATCTTCGTTCGCACAGACACGAAAATACGATCGACGAAAACACCTGAAACATTAAAAAAATATAATCAACCTTATGCAATGCCCGTAAGGTGTACGTAACGTAGGTTAACCAATTTCCTGCATGCTTAAATTGCGTCATCTGCGCAGGTACATCGGTGGGCCATATAAAATGTGTAATACTGTACTTTACTTACCATCTAAATAGCAACATTCATAAAAATAATTGCATAATTCAGTATCAAATGTTAATGTTGTTGAATCTGCTTTTGGTAATAGAATTATCTATACTAATCTATATATATACTAATATTATAAAGAGGAAAGATTTGTATTTTTGTGCAACATACAGTTTTAAAGTAAATTTAGCTTAAAAATTTCAAAATGTTAATAATACATTTGACTTCCAAAGGTTTAATTATATTATTTGTCAAGGAGATGATTTAAATATTTTATATTCATCTTTAAACGATACTGTAAAAAGTATAATTATTGCAAAATTTCCATTCGAAAAGAAAGATAGTCGTTGGAGTCTTAAAGACATTATATGTTTCGATACGAATGTTAATAAATTTAATCCGCTACGTGGTAGCTCATATATTGATCTTCCAAATGACATAAAAACTAAAACCGGCCAAGTGCGAGTCGGGCTCACAGATTGAAGGGTTCCGGACCACCCATCGACCTTTTTTATTTTAAGTATTTGTCGTGATAGGGGTCATAGCAACACATATTCTGAGAAAATTTCAACCGGCTACCATTATCGTTCAAAAGATACAGCCCTGTGATAGACAGATGGACGGATGGACAGCGTAGCGAGAGAAATAGGGTCCCGTTTGGCACCCTTTGTGTACGGAACCCTAAAAAGCTATCATAAACGTAAAAAACGTGGAAAATTTATGTTTTAAGTGGGCATTACTTTCGGGTTTATATCTTGTAAATAGAAACGCTGATAAGGTAACATCTTGTCCTATCCATGGAAATAAACATACATTTGATGGTATTTCTTTTCCAGTTAAAATCACCGACATGGCGAAAGTGGAGAAATTAAATATGATCAGTCTAAATGTTTTTGGATTAGAATTTAATAGAGAAAAAAAGTTACATTCTATTGTAGGTCCGTTATTTTTAACTAACTAAATGTCGAAAATCTTATCACATCAATTTATTATACGTTTCCAACGATTCAAATTATCATTACTGCCATATCAAAAATGTACAACGGTTAGTTAGCAAGCAAATTTCAAATCATTGTCATGCTATCTATATATGTGATTCAAGCTTACTTTACTTCCCGACAAAAAAAAAACAACAACAGCACGACACGCTCACATTTGTATCGACTTACCAAATGGTGAAACTAAAAAAAGAATTGGTATGATTAGCCAACATCAAATATAATAAAATAAAATTTGATAAATACCAAAATATGTTAAAAATATATTTTGTAGTGTATGCTGATTCTGAAGAATTTTTACTGCCAATTTTGTCATGTCCCAATGATTAATCTAAAGCTTTTACACATAATATAAAAAAATATGATGTGTATAGTTTTGGGTATTATGTAAAGTGTTCGTATGACGATATATTATCAAAATATGAGACATATAGTGTCCAAAATTATGTACAAGTATTCATGAAACGTTTAAGTAAAGACCTAAAAACAATATTTTAAAAAATTGCTTCAAGCAATATCCTTTTCTGTGGACAAAGAAAGGTAAAAAATATTATTTCAAACAATAAAATCTGTCATAGTTGTGAAACTGAATTAGCAGATAAACCTTTTTACGACTTTGATTGGCATTCTGGTAGGTATATTTAGAGGTGCTGCACATGAAATATGTAATTCTGACTTCAGGAGTCATATTCCTGTTTTTTACATAACTTGAGTCATGAGATTTTTGTTATTTTTTTTAAATTATGACGCTCATTTTATTGTTCACGGATTAAGTTTTGATGACTGTGAAGTTGAAATAATACATTAGCTTTTCTAAAAAGTTAAAAAAAAAACAACAAGTTAGCTAAAGATTCGTTGATTCCTAAATTTTTTTTTATCATGTAGTTTACATTAGTTAACTAAAAATCTTCATAACGATCGATTTGGAGAATTAAAAAGAAACTTCCCTAATAATCAAAATTTTATTCGTTAAAGAATGAAAGGTGTTTACCCATATGAATTTATGACAAGTTATAATTGTTTAAAACTAATGTCACTACGCAACCAAGATCAATTATATAGCTCACTCACAGTTTCTCATATTAGAAACGACGATTACAATCATGCAAATGATATCTGGCTACACTTTCATTGTCGTAGTACTATGTTAGATTAGTCAGACTTATATTTGAAAACACATGTTTTGCTTTTGACTGATGTATATTTTACAAGTTGATTTGGAGTACCCTGATGAACTCCATGACTTACATTCAGACTTTCCTTTATGTCCAGAAAATATTTGTGTGGGTAGTACTAAAGAAACGAAGTTAGTGCCAAACTTAAATAATAAATGTAAATATATAATTCATTACAGAAATCTAAAACAATGTATTAAAATGTGAATAAAGTTCATTAAAACCAAACATTAACTAAATCAGATTTTGAAAAAGACTTACAAGTTAATGAACAATCCTGTCTTTGGTAAGACGATGGAAAATATTGAAAAAAGGGTCAATGTAAATAGTAACACACTGGAAAAAAATCACTGTAAAATTTTAGTTCCTCAAGATTTAATTGCAAAAACAGTGTTACATAGATTATCAATATTTTCAGAAAATTTAGTTGCGGTTCAATTGCTGAAAACCAAATTAATATAAGTACCTATAACAAACCAATTTATTTAGGATTTTGTATTTTAGATATTTCATAAACTCTTATGTATGATTGTCAATATAACTACATCTGTAAAAAGTTCAACGACAAAGTTAAGTTATTATATACAGATACTGATAGTTTGATGTATCAAATTTTTACAAATGATTTTTATGATAATATAAAACTAGACCTAAAAGAATTGGTAGGTTGTTGGTTGAATTGGTAAGATCAAAAATATATGCTTTTGATGTCGAGGATAAATTCATAGCAAGTTCAATATTGTAGTATGCCTAGATTTAAATAATTATATGATAAACATGTTTTGTTAAGTTTCTGAGTAAAAATTGTATGTTTTTAATATTTGAAGTTGAAATTATTCCTCAAAGCAAAGAAAAATACATTTCCTTTTCTAAAAAGTTAAAAATAAATAATCAACAAGTTAGATTCGGATAGTCAAGCTGGAATGTAACATTTCAACTTAATTATTACTGATAAACGATTTCGTAATTTACATGCACTCCTAACTTTCTAATCTAATTAGTAGATGGGATATAAACCCATGCAAACATCATAACCATAGTTAAATTTGTTGTTTTGTCATTGTTGTTTGAGTATTGTTTTTCGTTAAGCATGGCACTAATAATTGATATAGAAGGATTCATGATTAACGGAAAATTTATCATGAAAGAAGTTGCCATGATGCATACCGAGAAAAAGAAGTTTTGGCTGCCTGACGTCAACTTCAAAGCGCTAACATTCAAAGATCAGAAGACTATCGCAAATGTATATATATGTGCAAAATAATATCCATGGTCTAAAATATGAAAACGAGCCCGAGGACCTAGCAATTGAGGAACTAAAATATCGTCTTAAACAAATTGATAAGGAAGTGCAACCTAAAACATGGCTGTATACGAGCGAGATTTGCTCAGAGAATTAGGATTCCCAGGCTGCAATACCGAAACATTAGGACGTCCTAAATTTACAAGAATCCTCGTTGAAGAGAACGAAATAAAGCATAGAATTCCGAGACAGTTACACACAAAATGCCTTAGACATGAACTCTATAAACGATCTGTAGCCGAACTACACTGCTCATTGATCGAAATTTTTATCTTCAGAGAATGGTTACAAAAACATCACAGAGGGTTTAATTGGATAAAATAAAGTGTGTGTGTGTATAATAGTTGTTTTAAATATTATGGTTTAAAGGTAATCTAAATACTAATAATGTAATTTATTACGAAAAACATGAACATTCTCCTGAACTACAACTATACAGCTGTAGGTATTTGTCATGAGTCAATAAGTGCTTTATATTATTTTTTTTGAGCCATTTTTTCTTTACACAATTTAAAATCTTTTTGCTTTATAAATGTTTTGGCACATTAGCTACCTCACTGTAATTATGTTCGCTTTAATTAATAATGTTGTTAACTCAGAATTGGATATTTTTAAATTATTGTATATGCAAAACTTTTTAATATTAGTGATACACAAGTAAATTATAATAATGATTCATATGTATATAGTTGTCAAGCTGTATGTTTTTATTATATTTTAATTTGGAAATGTTTAACTTTTTATTACTTTTGTTATAATTGTCTCTTTTCTGTTCACATTTACAATATATTCAATATTTAATTTTTTACACGTAAAGCAGTATTTTAATTTCAACAATAAAAAAACATTTTTTTTTCATATACTTATTGTACTAATACACAAACTTTTCTTTAAAAGTAAGAAAAAGAAATATAAGTTAGCTTGCATTGTTAAAAGTTTTTTTTTACTTTATCAAAACTAAAAGTAATATTTTTTTTTACTTTCTCAAAACGGTTATCAAAAAATAATTTTATAAAATCTTTTTTTTTTACTTTACTTTTTGAAGAAGAGTACCACCACACCTCTGCTCCATGCCTGTGGCGTTCTTCCCTCGAGAATGACGGAATCGAACAGCTTCTGAAGGGCCTTAAGGATCGGTTTTCCACCCGCCTTCAGGAGTTCGGCCGTAATTCCGTCATCACTCGGTGCCTTGTTGTTTTTGAGCTGCTTCAGAGCCGTCATGTCTATTGGGCAGAGCCAGCTTGCAAAACTGAGGACCGACGATGGCAGAGTCGTATCCTCCAAGCCAGAGCTATTGAAAGAGGTCGAGAAGTTCTATGGACAGTTATACACGTCCACCCGGACACCCGCTGTAAATCGGGCTCATGACCCAAGAGCTCAATTGACCCGACACTATACCGAAGATATCCCGGACGTCAGCCTGTACATTTTACTTATAGAGAGATAATTATTAAATTACAATTTTATTTTGTACTTTAATTATAACATTCAGTTATAATATAAAAACGACGTGTAATTCAAATTACCAATAAATGACTATTGACTATTGACCATTTGAAGGAAAGATTTTTCCTACAAATGGTATTTTTTGATGTTTAAAAAATTTATAAAATTCTTTTTTGATAACAGTTTTGAGAAAGTAAAGAAAAGAAGAATTTACAGTTTTGATAAAGTAAAAAAACTATTTTTATATAAAAACTTTCCTACAAATGGTAATTTTACAGTTTTGAAAAAGTAAAAAAAAACTTTCAACAATGCAAGCTAACTTACATTTCTTTTTCTTACTTTTAAAGAAAAGTTTGTGTATTAGTACAATAAGTATATGAAAAAAAAATGTTTTTTTATTGTTGAAATTAAAATACTGCTTTACGTGTAAAAAATTAAATATTGAATATATTGTAAATGTGAACAGAAAAGAGACAATTATAACAAAAGTAATAAAAAGTTAAACATTTCCAAATTAAAATATAATAAAAACATACAGCTTGACAACTATATACATATGAATCATTATTATAATTTACTTGTGTATCACTAATATTAAAAAGTTTTGCATATACAATAATTTAAAAATATCCAATTCTGAGTTAACAACATTATTAATTAAAGCGAACATAATTACAGTGAGGTAGCTAATGTGCCAAAACATTTATAAAGCAAAAAGATTTTAAATTGTGTAAAGAAAAAATGGCTCAAAAAAAATAATATAAAGCACTTATTGACTCATGACAAATACCTACAGCTGTATAGTTGTAGTTCAGGAGAATGTTCATGTTTTTCGTAATAAATTACATTATTAGTATTTAGATTACCTTTAAACCATAATATTTAAAACAACTATTATACACACACACACTTTATTTTATCCAATTAAACCCTCTGTGATGTTTTTGTAACCATTCTCTGAAGATAAAAATTTCGATCAATGAGCAGTGTAGTTCGGCTACAGATCGTTTATAGAGTTCATGTCTAAGGCATTTTGTGTGTAACTGTCTCGGAATTCTATGCTTTATTTCGTTCTCTTCAACGAGGATTCTTGTAAATTTAGGACGTCCTAATGTTTCGGTATTGCAGCCTGGGAATCCTAATTCTCTGAGCAAATCTCGCTCGTATACAGCCATGTTTTAGGTTGCACTTCCTTATCAATTTGTTTAAGACGATATTTTAGTTCCTCAATTGCTAGGTCCTCGGGCTCGTTTTCATATTTTAGACCATGGATATTATTTTGCACATATATATACATTTGCGATAGTCTTCTGATCTTTGAATGTTAGCGCTTTGAAGTTGACGTCAGGCAGCCAAAACTTCTTTTTCTCGGTATGCATCACGGCAACTTCTTTCATGATAAATTTTCCGTTAATCATGAATCCTTCTATATCAATTATTAGTGCCATGCTTAACGAAAAACAATACTCAAACAACAATGACAAAACAACAAATTTAACTATGGTTATGATGTTTGCATGGGTTTATATCCCATCTACTAATTAGATTAGAAAGTTAGGAGTGCATGTAAATTACGAAATCGTTTATCAGTAATAATTAAGTTGAAATGTTACATTCCAGCTTGACTATCCGAATCTAACTTGTTGATTATTTATTTTTAACTTTTTAGAAAAGGAAATGTATTTTTCTTTGCTTTGAGGAATAATTTCAACTTCAAATATTAAAAACATACAATTTTTACTCAGAAACTTAACAAAACATGTTTATCATATAATTATTTAAATCTAGGCATACTACAATATTGAACTTGCTATGAATTTATCCTCGACATCAAAAGCATATATTTTTGATCTTACCAATTCAACCAACAACCTACCAATTCTTTTAGGTCTAGTTTTATATTATCATAAAAATCATTTGTAAAAATTTGATACATCAAACTATCAGTATCTGTATATAATAACTTAACTTTGTCGTTGAACTTTTTACAGATGTAGTTATATTGACAATCATACATAAGAGTTTATGAAATATCTAAAATACAAAATCCTAAATAAATTGGTTTGTTATAGGTACTTATATTAATTTGGTTTTCAGCAATTGAACCGCAACTAAATTTTCTGAAAATATTGATAATCTATGTAACACTGTTTTTGCAATTAAATCTTGAGGAACTAAAATTTTACAGTGATTTTTTTCCAGTGTGTTACTATTTACATTGACCCTTTTTTCAATATTTTCCATCGTCTTACTAAAGACAGGATTGTTCATTAACTTGTAAGTCTTTTTCAAAATCTGATTTAGTTAATGTTTGGTTTTAATGAACTTTATTCACATTTTAATACATTGTTTTAGATTTCTGTAATGAATTATATATTTACATTTATTATTTAAGTTTGGCACTAACTTCGTTTCTTTAGTACTACCCACACAAATATTTTCTGGACATAAAGGAAAGTCTGAATGTAAGTCATGGAGTTCATCAGGGTACTCCAAATCAACTTGTAAAATATACATCAGTCAAAAGCAAAACATGTGTTTTCAAATATAAGTCTGACTAATCTAACATAGTACTACGACAATGAAAGTGTAGCCAGATATCATTTGCATGATTGTAATCGTCGTTTCTAATATGAGAAACTGTGAGTGAGCTATATAATTGATCTTGGTTGCGTAGTGACATTAGTTTTAAACAATTATAACTTGTCATAAATTCATATGGGTAAACACCTTTCATTCTTTAACGAATAAAATTTTGATTATTAGGGAAGTTTCTTTTTAATTCTCCAAATCGATCGTTATGAAGATTTTTAGTTAACTAATGTAAACTACATGATAAAAAAAAATTTAGGAATCAACGAATCTTTAGCTAACTTGTTGTTTTTTTTTTAACTTTTTAGAAAAGCTAATGTATTATTTCAACTTCACAGTCATCAAAACTTAATCCGTGAACAATAAAATGAGCGTCATAATTTAAAAAAAATAACAAAAATCTCATGACTCAAGTTATGTAAAAAACAGGAATATGACTCCTGAAGTCAGAATTACATATTTCATGTGCAGCACCTCTAAATATACCTACCAGAATGCCAATCAAAGTCGTAAAAAGGTTTATCTGCTAATTCAGTTTCACAACTATGACAGATTTTATTGTTTGAAATAATATTTTTTACCTTTCTTTGTCCACAGAAAAGGATATTGCTTGAAGCAATTTTTTCAAATATTGTTTTTAGGTCTTTACTTAAACGTTTCATGAATACTTGTACATAATTTTGGACACTATATGTCTCATATTTTGATAATATATCGTCATACGAACACTTTACATAATACCCAAAACTATACACATCATATTTTTTTATATTATGTGTAAAAGCTTTAGATTAATCATTGGGACATGACAAAATTGGCAGTAAAAATTCTTCAGAATCAGCATACACTACAAAATATATTTTTAACATATTTTGGTATTTATCAAATTTTATTTTATTATATTTGATGTTGGCTAATCATACCAATTCTTTTTTTAGTTTCACCATTTGGTAAGTCGATACAAATGTGAGCGTGTCGTGCTGTTGTTGTTTTTTTTTTGTCGGGAAGTAAAGTAAGCTTGAATCACATATATAGATAGCATGACAATGATTTGAAATTTGCTTGCTAACTAACCGTTGTACATTTTTGATATGGCAGTAATGATAATTTGAATCGTTGGAAACGTATAATAAATTGATGTGATAAGATTTTCGACATTTAGTTAGTTAAAAATAACGGACCTACAATAGAATGTAACTTTTTTTCTCTATTAAATTCTAATCCAAAAACATTTAGACTGATCATATTTAATTTCTCCACTTTCGCCATGTCGGTGATTTTAACTGGAAAAGAAATACCATCAAATGTATGTTTATTTCCATGGATAGGACAAGATGTTACCTTATCAGCGTTTCTATTTACAAGATATAAACCCGAAAGTAATGCCCACTTAAAACATAAATTTTCCACGTTTTTTACGTTTATGATAGCTTTTTAGGGTTCCGTACACAAAGGGTGCCAAACGGGACCCTATTTCTCTCGCTACGCTGTCCATCCGTCCATCTGTCTATCACAGGGCTGTATCTTTTGAACGATAATGGTAGCCGGTTGAAATTTTCTCAGAATATGTGTTGCTATGACCCCTATCACGACAAATACTTAAAATAAAAAAGGTCGATGGGTGGTCCGGAACCCTTCAATCTGTGAGCCCGACTCGCACTTGGCCGGTTTTAGTTTTTATGTCATTTGGAAGATCAATATATGAGCTACCACGTAGCGGATTAAATTTATTAACATTCGTATCGAAACATATAATGTCTTTAAGACTCCAACGACTATCTTTCTTTTCGAATGGAAATTTTGCAATAATTATACTTTTTACAGTATCGTTTAAAGATGAATATAAAATATTTAAATCATCTCCTTGACAAATAATATAATTAAACCTTTGGAAGTCAAATGTATTATTAACATTTTGAAATTTTTAAGCTAAATTTACTTTAAAACTGTATGTTGCACAAAAATACAAATCTTTCCTCTTTATAATATTAGTATATATATAGATTAGTATAGATAATTCTATTACCAAAAGCAGATTCAACAACATTAACATTTGATACTGAATTATGCAATTATTTTTATGAATGTTGCTATTTAGATGGTAAGTAAAGTACAGTATTACACATTTTATATGGCCCACCGATGTACCTGCGCAGATGACGCAATTTAAGCATGCAGGAAATTGGTTAACCTACGTTACGTACACCTTACGGGCATTGCATAAGGTTGATTATATTTTTTTAATGTTTCAGGTGTTTTCGTCGATCGTATTTTCGTGTCTGTGCGAACGAAGATTGACGACGCGCCTTATTTTCTATGTTGTACTGTACCTTTTATTAACACTCATACGCGATACGGTCGAGCACCTAGAAGATTTTATCAAAGTTTTTTTTAAAGGAATTGTTGTTGTTGAAGATGGGACTGGAATATGAATACAATTCAGAATGATTTTACTTCAGTTTGCGTATAGATTCAAGGGATGTTCTATGCTGAGTTTTGTTAAATTATTTTCATTCGTAAGATGTAAGATTAAAATGGGAATAAAGTTGATTGAATAAAGTATTACATAGTTTTATTTAGATTATTGTAGGATTCGTGTCAACTGATACATAGCATACCTGAGCTAGAAACGTGGTGAGTTATAGTAAATGTAAGCCATTAGCAAACCATCAGATGATTAAGAACCTTAAGGAGCTCACCTTAACGAGATTAATTAATAAAGGAAAGTAGAGCTCGATACTATAATTAGGTGATTACAAATGAAGTAGGTCCTAATGAATGCTTGCATTCGATCGGGCGTGGTCCAAAACCCCTAATTTGATACCAAACTTTTTTTTTTTTTTTTTTTTTTTTTTTTTTTTTTTTTTTAGTTTGCGTTGTCCCTCTGACGGACGAATAAGGGACTTTGGAACAGTGGTCCAGAACTCTCGAATCCCAACTACTGATATCAAACTTCCTGTTGTTTTGTAACAAACAATAACATTACATCAACCGCTTATCGTTACTTTGAAGCTATAAGATATCAATCAAAATATCGCCAAAATATTTTTTATCAACCTATTATTAAATAACAAATACTGTTATTATTATACACTAGTGGACGTTAGGGAGAAGGCTTTTACTCTTGGAGAGCAACACACTACACACACACATTGTTTTAGGCGTTGTCCGAAAAGGTACAACGCAATTACGCAAACATCGCAAGTTCTCGAGAATCTAGTTCGTGCGAACCCACGATCAAACACACAACGTGTTATTGAAATAACTGAAAACCTCTTAAGGGGTCATTGTAATCATCAGTATGAATAACTTTTACAACGGGACCAACACTGAAATCGCAAAAAAAAAAAAACTGATCCCTAAATTTTTTCGATATACAACGTGTATCAGAAATGCGTGGTTAAAGAGCTTATTCAGGGGATGCTATCGAACAACTTTTACTATGGGACCAAATCAGAAATCGCAAAAAAAATATCAGCTGTTCCCTACTAAATCATCGATGTCGCTCGACAAAATGTTAGGATCAGCTGATTTTTTTTTCTGCGATTTCAGGGTTGGTCCCATACTAAAAGTTGTTCGATAGCATCCCCTGAATAAGCTCTTTAAATATGACCACGCATTTCTGATACACGTTGTATGTGAACAGAAATGTAGGGAACATGAACATCTGATATGTTTTCGCGATTTTAGTGTTGGTCCCATAGTAAAAGATGTTCAATTATTTTGTTGTTTTTCAGTTATTTCAATAACACGTTGTACAGATGTATAATATTATGGGTGTCCTAATTGACAACGCATTATCGCGCGAATTTTCATTTGGCAAACTTCGCCGAGTCTTCGCGTCGCCTATACCGCAAAGTTTGAAGACAAAGGTCTTCAACCAGTGCGTCCTGCCAGTCATGACTTACGGTGCCGAGACGTGGACACTGACAGTTGGGCTAGTCCACAAATTTAAAGTCGCTCAGCGAGCTATGGAGCGAGCTATGCTTGGAGTTTCTTTGAAGGATAAAATCCGTAACGAAATTATCCGGAGAAGAACCGGAGTGACCGACATAGCTTGTAGGATCAGTAAGCTGAAGTGGCAGTGGGCTGGCCATGTCTGTCGAAGGACCGATGGCCGTTGGAGCAGACGAGTCCTTGAGTGGAGACCGCGTATCGGCAAACGCAGCGTAGGGCGCCCCCCTGCCAGGTGGGCCGACAACCTAAAGAACGTGGCTGGGGGGGACTGGATGCGGAAGGCAGAGGACCGAGCGTTGTGGCGCAACTTGGGAGAGGCCTATGTCCAGCAGTGGACTGCGATAGGCTGAGTTGATATCGCGCGAATGTCAATCGCGTTGTATTAGGACGACGCCTTAGACTTTGGCAGGTGTGCTTAGCGGGATACCAGCGAACGTTTGTGTTGTACACAGAAATAGATAGACAGAATGGTTGTAATCACAATTTTCCTTGCGAAACATGCGTGGCAACTTTCGGAGAAACCACGCCTAATTTTAATTTTTTTTAAATTAACTTCACAGCTTTCAAATTTACTTTACAGCTTTTATTTCTGCAGTCAGACACAGCGCAATAAGGCATTTTTGTGGGTTTTTGTTACAGTATTTACAGAAAAACGTCCAGGCGTACTGAGAAATGTTTTGAAATGCCATGCACTGTGGTGCAGTGTTGGCACGCGCGCCACGCCCGCTTTTCCATTCTATCTATTTATTTCTGTGGTGTTGTATAAGACATGATTGAAAGAAGACTGTATTGAATCGCGTGAAAAATAACGGTCGAGTTTGTGAGCAAATCATTGGCTGCATATCTCAGTTCGAAACCTATCTTGAACTCAGCTAAGTTTAAAGTCGTCATATTTGGCGTACACCGCACTTTGATCCTAAGGGCTCGTTTATGGAGAGGCGGCGCGTTGTGCGATGCGTCGCGCGTTGAATTCAAACGCCATTTAAATGAGAGCGTTCACGAAGAAGCGTTTTTTCTGCGACCGACGCGTCTTCATAAATGAACCCTAACTTCTCGTGTCAGAGATCAGGACGGTTTTAAGTATTCCAGTTATTATAGTAATTATAGCACAATGGTGGTAGGTACCTAAGTCGCTTTTGCGTTTGACTAAAAACGTTGCCTCTCAGATAATACGCTATGAATCGTTTATTATAGAAATATAGACGCAAAGGCCTTCAATTTGACCTATTTTTAGTATTAGAAACGCTTCTCCAAACCACGTTCAACGCAACACACAACGCATCACCTTACATAACAAAAAAAAAAAGAAATCGGACAGACTGCTATAAATAAATAAAATAAACAAATAAATATCTTTGGGACATTTTTACACAGCACCATCTAGTCCCAAACTAAGCAGAGCTTGTGCTATTGGTACTAAACAATGGATATAATACTAATATACTTTTTTTATGACTTGACGTCGAGCTAAAATAACCAGTTTACCCGTTTCACACATCTATAAGCTCTTCAAAGTTCACACAAGTATTATATAAACAAATTAATGTGACTTTCGCAAGTTCAGGGCCAGTTGGAAGTCACGTGTGTCCACCTGCACAGCCAATCCATGCGAGAAAACGTGAATGAAAACATTGGACTCCGCACGAGGCGATTGTTTACCAAAACGCAAAATAATATACTCCATAGGCTAGCGGAACGGATTTATAATTGTATGGAATTAGCTATGCGTTATAGTACCGTGTTGGAAATTTGGAATCAGTGTTTTTTAGGGTTCCGAAGTCCTACAAGGAACCCTTATAGTTTCGTCATGTCCGTCCGTCTGTCCTAATCCTTTAGAGCTTAATAACTTCGACAGTTATAAACATAAGTAAATGAAATTTTGTTAAAAAATGGTCTAGATATAGATCTCAATTTTAAAAGAATAAAAAAAATCTTGATTACGTATTTTAGGGGTGGCGCCCATACATGTGAAATGGGGATGGAAATTTTTTTTCGCTGCACCCCCTCGTGTGGGGTATCATTGAATAGGTCTACTAAAATGAAGGTAATGTTTCATACATAACTTTTTTATCAGGTATACCATCTGTGAAATACAGCCCACCAAAGTGGCTTGCAATGTGTACCCCCCCCTGCCATTTCTAAACTATGCAACATAGAAACTTATAATCTTCCACATTGATAGACCTTTACAAAAACTCTCTTTTAAAACTATTTTGAGTATAATATGATAATAAATTTTTGAGTTATAGTGAGAAATCTGCAAAATACTCAAGACGTCCTAGTTCAAAGGTCGTTGACCTTAGATAAAAATGCTCATAGCAAATAATGCTCCTTAAGTTACTTCCTATTTTAAAAAACCACAAAAAGTAACATTGTGTTATATTGATTTAGCTTCTTAAATTCAGCGCTAGGTGGCGCTGTTTGCAAAAACTAAAATAGCAATGATTAATATTCGATTTGATTCGTTTGTAATTAGGAACCCTATAATACTGAGCATGGCCCGACATGCTCTTGGCCAGTTTTTCTTTTTAAATTGTGTAAAAGGTCTGATAATTTAATACAAATGACGTCTATTTCAAATAGAGTGACGTTCTTAGTTTGCAGTTTCTTAATTTATTGGCTTCAAACCTAAATATATTTATCGTTTACATTGAAAAAATAAATAATAATTATTGCTAATAAATAACCATATTATGATAAAGGTTAATAAAGTTGTCCCTGTTTACCGAACATAATTAATTGTTTCGCAATAAGTTTATGTCTTGATTGGAGCCACTCGGTAACCTTCGCCTTCGCAATACATTTTAATTCAGTTGTTTTCTTGATTTTTCGCTATAATTTCTGTGTGTTTTTTTCATATACAACTTATTGATCTGTATTCGTGCTCGCGCCATATTTAAGGAGGTGACTATACCACTGATACTGAACACGAATCAATAAAAAAAAACAATACCAAAAAAAACAAAATTGTGTAGTACTTATTTGTAAACAAACAAATTCCCTAATTTTAATTTAATTTTTAATTATTTTTTTTTAATTTTCCAATTCCCGGTCGTTGTGGCGATGCTTGGGGGAGGCCTATGTCCAGCAGTGGACGTCTTTCGGCTGAAATGATGATGATGAAATTCCCTCCGTGTGTCGCGTGCGACATAAAAACGATGGGTGCGAAACCACCAAAACAATTTGCAGGTATTTCCACCCTTTGACAATGCCACCGATGACTTCTTTTCAGAGTCATTCGGGGTTTATTCTCAAACCCTCGCTATGTTTCTAAGTGAAAATTTGGGTATTAAATAATCGTAGAATTTTCCAAGTATTTTTAGATGACTAAGCACATTATTTATCATTTAATTTTGCTCTAGAAATATGGCACGGTTACAGATTAACAACTTGTATGTGTGGTATTAGGAAGTGCTAGTTTAGCAAGCGTGATTTGTTGCTTAGAGTACTTACTCTAAATGGAAAATCACTCAGGTTAGTTCCGGCTTTGGTGACAATTTTCAGAAATAACTAAACTGTATTAGTACACGGTTTTTATATGGTAAAAGATTTGATGTTTTTTCTTATATTTTAAGCGATGTTTATATGGCGTCGTGGCGCCTTTGGCCACCGGGGAGTAAACAGAGAAAAACGTGACTGAGAACTGCGCGCGTTTTCTATTTGCGCTTGCAAAAGCAGGCTTCGCTTCTGTCGGGCGTCCCCCGACGCCACCCGTTTTTTAAGAGATACAAGTCAAAATTATGACTCAACTATACAATATGTAACAAAAACCCTGTTGTTCCTGTGAGCTGTGTTATGAGAATAGATATTCATACGTTAGGATACAACTCATTTGGAAAAATATAAAAAAAATATCACTCAAAACTCACTCACTCAGTGATTATATCAATAAAAATAATCAAATTAAATATTAAATCATTATTAATTGTAATTTGAAAGTGACATGTTACACACTTTCAATTTACAGTTAATAATTAATTTGATTATTTTTATTAAGAGTTTTTTCAAAATCAGTTGTGTCCGGTATGAATATCGATTCTGATAACATAGCTCACAGGAACAACAGGGTTTTTGTTACATACTGTATAATAACACTGTATACTAATACTCAACTTCTTCTTCGTGTCGACGGTACAAAAAATTTACTGATAGTGGCACAGTAACCACACGCTGCTGGCCCAGAAATTTGCCACGTCTTGTGCGTTGTCTGTGGCACTGATAAGGTCACTCAATGTGCAAGTGCTTGGATACATGGAGCAGCATTGCAAGTGTGACATTGATTGAGGATCAATGGCACACATGCAGGCTGTAGCTGTTTGGTCTATATAGTCCCACTTGCTCATGTTAAGCCTGCATCTGCCTACCTGGGTCCGCAATCGGTTTAGGGACTTCCATGTAGGCCAGGGGAGTTTATACCCTACAGGAAGTCTCTCATTGGGTTGGATGTAGTGTGCAGGTGGAGGTAATTTTTCCAGCCACAGTTTTCTTTACAGAAACAAACCAAGTACGATATTAAACATTGTAATGTAACATTGCTCTCATTGTAGCATTAGCTGTAATTTATCGCATATGAATTCCAGTAAGTGGGGCCTTATGTAAGCTGATAAGCAACTGAATCACACCCACAACACACACACACATGAACTGGCGCACCCTGGATTGTCAGCTCTGCTACCAACCTGCTGACTGGCTAATCTTTTTCCCCACGGCATGAGTTATTATCATTATGTAGCTCATGTCGACACGATAGAAGAAGAAGAAGCAACTGAAAAACTTCATTTGTGGCTGTATTTATTCACATAAAATATCAGTCACTACGACTTACTAATATTATAAGGTCACAGACTCACACATCACAGGATTTTTTTTATATACAGACAGCTAATGTTATTAGCTTTACGAAGACAAACGAACTGAAGCTTCTTCAAATTATCTGCATAATGACAACAAAAGAAGACACAAGGATCATGTTACCGCACATGTAGAAAAAAAACACACACAGAAATGATAGCGAAAAATCTAGAAAACAATTGAATTAAAATGTATTGCGAAGGCGAAAAACTTTATTTGTGGCTGTATTTATTCACATAGAATAGCAGTCACTACGACTTACTAATATTATAAGGTAACAGGCTCACAGACCACAGGTTTTTTTTATATACTGACAACAGTAAATGTTTAATAACTTTACAAAGACTAACAAACTGAAGCTTCTTCAAATTATCTGCATAGTGACAGCAAAAGAAGACACAAGGATCATGTTACCGCACATGTAGAAGAAAACACACACAGATATTTTAGCGAAAAATTAAGAAACAACTGAATTAAAATGTATTGCGAAGGCGAAAATCTTTTATTTGTGGCTGTATTTATTCACATAAAATATCAGTCACTACGACTTACTAATATTATAAGGTCACAGACTCACAGACCACAGGATTTTTTTCTATACTGACAACAGTTAATGTTAATAACTTTACGAAGACTAACAAACTGACCCTTCTTCAAATTATCTGCACAGTGACAGCAAAAGAAGACACAAGGATCATGTTACAGCACGTGTAGGTCGTTGTAGGTCAGCATGTGTGGCCTAACACCATGTCTGCATCGACTCATCTTACTGAAAAACCCATGGATCATAATTTATAATACAACAACACGTCTACAATGGAAACAAGACTAAAATTCGTGAGTTCAATATAAGTTTATAAATGTCGGCAACAATGTTTGACCTTTACTGTTTTAAAAGTCATGGCATACATGTTATTAAAAATAAAAACCGGCCAAGAGCACGTCGGGCCATGCTCAGTATTATAGGGTTCCTTAAGTAGGTGTAATTACAAACGAATCAAATCGAATATTAATCATGGCTATTTTAGTTTTTGCAATAATCGGCAGCATTCGCGACTCAGAGCGTGTTGTTAGTAGCGCCATCTAGCGATAAATTCAAGAAGCCAAATTTAAGAAGTGTGTCATGTCAGAGTTACTTTTTGTGATTTTTTCAAATAGAAAGTAGCTAAAGGAGCATTATTTGCTATGATAATTTTTCTCTAAGGTCAATGACCTTTGAACTAGGACGTTTTAAGTATTTTTCAGTTTTCTCTCTATAACTCAAAAAATTATAATCACATTATACTCGAAATAATTTTAAAAGAGAGTTTTACAAAGGTCTATCAATGTGGAATATTATAACTTTCTGCGTTGCATAGTTTAGAAATGGCAGGGGGGGGGGACACATTGCAAGCCACTTTGGCGGGCTATATTTCGCAGATGGTACACCTGATAAAAAAGTGGTGTATGAAACATTACCTTCATTTTAGTAGACCTATTCAATGATACCCCACACGAGGCGGTGCAGCGAAAAAAAAAATTCATCCCCATTTCACATGTATGGACGCCACCCCTAAAATACGTAAAAACGATTTTTTTATTCTTTTAAAATTGAGATCTATATGTAGAATATTTTTTAACAAAATTTCATTTACTTATGCTTATAACTGTAGAAGTTATTAAGCTGTAAAGGATTAGGACAGACGGACAGACGGACAGACGGACGGACATGACGAAACTATAAGGGTTCCTTGTAGGACTTCGGAACCCTAAAAAGAAAAGAAAATGTAGGATTGGAAAAAATTAATAAGAGTTTTCAGCAACTGTTTAAATTCTCTTGCGTCGACTGCCTTTTTGGTCTAGGGTTGCAAGCGCGACTGCTGAGCGTGGGGTCCTGGGTTCGACTCCCGGGTCGAACAATGTGTTATTGGGTTTTTTCATTAGGAAATTTTCAGTAGCAGGTAGCAGCCCGGAATCTGTTATGGTTAATGGCAATAGGCTCGCCCCCTATTACATGGGTATGATAACATACCTGGCGAAGTGGGGGTGTACTATACATCCCTGCCTATCCCTTCCGAGAATACAGGGGTACATTTTATGTATGTTACAATCACATGAGACTGTCCATCTTCATGTCACAGTTCGGCGAACCGACTTGCAATACCATTTAGGCAACAGCCTAGGTGGTATTGAAGTTGTTATGGGCAAAGGTAACCGCTTAACATCAGGTGGGCCTTTAGCTCGTTTCGCCATCTTATAATATAAAAAAAAATTATGTTCAAATTCCATGTTTCCGGGTCATGACTTTCGCCCTAGCATAGGTAAATTAATCTAGAAATCTATCGGATCTATTTATACATTCTCCTTTCTACGAATTGTTCCGGCGAGTGACCCCTTCGCGCGTCATAGGTTATTGCCGCGTTCACGTTTCGATTTGAGAGAAATGTTTTATAAATAGATGAAACGAGTGAATCAGCTGCTGTTCATTTTCCGCTGTTTAGTTGCAAACGTCAACGGATGAATGGAATACTAAAATATTACTGTGTTTCGGACTTTCGGCGATGGGACAGCATTGACTCACAAGTGCACAATAACAACTAGAGAAGACTAGAGAGACTTTATAAATGAACTAGCCGTGTGCCCGATGGGATTTCCCATCGGTAACATCTTAGCACAGACCAGTAAGCCTCAAGACGCCACATAAACAAAGATTTGAACACAGTCGTAAAATGTTGGCGGGGGGACCGGGCGGACGGCGCGTTAAGATTGGTCGGCTCAAATGTTCGGTGATATGTTCGGTGATATGATTGGTGCCGCTCGGTGACGGAGTGACGTCTCAATTGGTGGCTGGGCGTAAGATATGCAGTCCTACTGCATATGCTTTGTGACCGTGGGTATCCGGCTAATAGGCGTCTAGAGGCTTACTGGTCTGTGCATCTTAGAAACCATCTGACTTTTCTCCCCCTATTTAACCCCCTTAGAGGATGAATTTTCAAAAATCCTTTCTTAGTGTTAACCTACATTATCTAAGGAACTCCTGTGCAAAATTTCATCCTCCTAGACCCACCGGTTTAGGCTGTGCGTTGTTTGTCAGTCTTAAGAATTTTATTAAGTAGATACGTAAAAGAACTATGCCCGCACTTCGGCCGCCTATGATTTTGGGCCCTAATTCACGTTTTAGTAGTAGTAGAGCTCCTTTGTGAAAGAGCTCGTCCGGGGAAGTACTACCACCGTACCTACTTCTCCGCCAAATAGTGATGCTTGTATTGCTGTGTTTCGGTCTGAAGCGTACGTGCCGGTGAAATTACAATCACATGAGACTTTCCATCATCATGCCTCGGTTTAGCGAACCGACTTGCGGTACCATTTAGGTAACAGCCTAGGTGGTATTGAAGTTGTTATTATTATTATGGGCAAAGGTAAGTAAGTAAGTAGGTAGGTAGGTAGGTAGGTAGGTAGGTAGGTAGGTAGGTAGGTAGGTAGGTAGGTAGGTAGGTAGGTGGTTGTTATGGCTTAACATCAGGGGGGCCTTTAGCTCGTTACAACATCGTACACAAAAAAAAAAAATGGGGCATTTTTACACAGCACTATCTAGTCCCAAACTAATCAGAGCTTGTGCTATGGGTACTAGAGACAATGGATATGATACTTATATACTTTTTTATTGTAAATACATACCTACTTATAATACATAAGAAACACCCAGACCAACACAAACACTTCTGTTCGTCACAATATAATATATTGTCTATATATATGTGTCCTGTGGGAATCGAACCCACGACATCGTGATCAGTAGTCCGACACTCGAACCACTAGACCACAGACGTCGTCAAAATGATTTTTGAGTTGTGACGGTGTTTTATTACGGGTGCAATTTTCTATAATTTTACTCCCCAAGACAGCCGAGCGCGCCGCGCGCGCAACGTGGCTTCTACAAGCTTCGCTTCAAAAAAAAACGTAATATCATGACGCGCCGATCAAGTTGCAGTAACGCTGCAGTTCGTATCTAACAGCAACCGCCGAAGATAAGAGAACACGAAAAGTGTTGTTTTGATCAGAACTTTCAGCAACCACACTTTTTCAGATAAGTGAATTGGCCTACTGTTCTTATCACAGAAAAACTTTATCGCGTATTCCTCGGGAACTGCTTAACTTCCCGGGATAAAAAGTACCATTTACAACTTGTACCAGAAATGCGTGGTCATATTTGCAGAGCTCATTCAGGGGGGGGATAGCATAGCAAGGACGAATGAAAAATGGCGGACGGAATCTCGCTAAGAAAAGATTGAAACACTTCGTTTTTTCCTAAACCCACTATAATTTTGACAGAATAATATTAACACACCAGATATTGTATTGTTATTTTATTTGTGACACTACCCCCCAGTTTCTGGAAGGCTGATCAAATCTAATGTCAGCTTCTGTGATTGGCTGGCAAAAATGTTAACAACCAATCACATCGCTTGACCTGAGATTTGACAGCTGATTAGTTAATTTTTGCGTTGATCAGCCTTTCGGAAACTGGGCGTTAGACAATGACTACCGTCACACGAGATTTGTTGCGTAATCGCGGCTTTTTGTCTTACTATGGGTGTGAATGTGTGCGTGCCAGCCCGTACTTTTAAGCAAGCCGTCTTACTATGGGTGCTTCACTTTTTGCTTAGCGAGATTCCGTCCGCCTTTTTTATTCGTCCAAGGGACCAACCTTGAAATCGAATTGAAATGTAATTTACAGTAGTAGCCTTTCTTTCATTTGTCGCATCTTTGACAAGCCCAGTCGAACCCATATGAAAAGGCAACAGGGCGACTGCTATATTACATTTGATATATCCTCAGGTTGAGGCTGGTGTTACCAAAATTTGGTGCCAAGCGGGAGTTTTTACGATGTCACAAGGTTTACTAGTTGTATATGAGGTCAGATCGCGTTACAATACTCAACAACGGCGCGTCCTGACTTGGTCTGTTGGTCAATTTTATTCAGTTCGTCTTGCCTCGTCTCGAGACCGCCTCAACTTGAGGTCATGCCTTGCCGTAAGTCTACCTTTAAGTGAGATAGCTGTAGTAATCAGAATCATAATCATTTATTGCTTAACTGATACATATAGTATTTTTTTTGCATAATACCTAGAAGTGAATGAAGTGAAAACATCAAAAAAATTAATTCAAAAATGATAAATGTTATCATGTTATGTTGTTGTTGTTTGTTTGTTATACTAAATAATAAAACTTTAATCAGCTTACACTCACAGGATTTTCTCGGGAAATACTCGACTATTTTTGGTCTAAATCGGAGTTTTTATTCAAAAGTTCGTCGCGAGCTGAACTGTATTCCTGAGGAAATCCCGTGAGTAACAGCTGATTAAACTATTAAATGTTCTTTTATGTTACGTTACCTGTGGAAGGTGGTCTGTAAGGCCTCACGTTGGGGACCGTGGTGGGCGAGGCGGGCGCTCTCGTCGAGTACTCATCGTCGTCCAGGAACACTTGCTCGCTCAGCTCCAGAGCCAGTTCTGTGTCGCTGCAAACGTACAACACTTTAGTTACGACTGTACTGGGATAGACAACGAATAGTGAATACATGCATCTAACACCCACGTTAAAGAGTCATACACATCATCAATCAACCAACATCTGCTCACTCGGGCAGGATTTTGGCTAGCCGCTTCTTCAGCCGACATAATGATTGGCACGTATCTACTACTGTACTTCAAGATTCTAATTTTTTTTTTTTTGTACAATACTATGTTAATTATTACGACCACGGAATAGAAAACAAGGTGGAAGAGTCCAACAGTTTTTTTTATTGTGTAGGATGGCGAAACGAGCTAAAGGCCCACCTGATGTTAAGCGGTTACCTTTGCCCATAACAACTGCAATACCACCTAGGCTGTTGCCTAAATGGTACCGCAAGTCGGTTCGCCAAACTGAGACATGAAGATGGAACGTCTCATGTGATTGTAACTTCAACGGCACCCGTACCCTTCAGACCGAAACACAGCAATGCAAGCATCACTATTTGGCGGAAAAGTAGTACGGTGGTAGTACTTCCCCGGACGAGCTCTTTCACAAACTTTCTACTACTACTAAAAAAAACAGTTACTGTGCGCGTGGCACAATTAAATGCAGATGCGCAACACTCACTTAATTTCGCGCTGCGACATGAATATGTCTCGAACGCTTACGTTTAACATAACATAACATCACGCCTGTATTTCCCCGAAGGGGTAGGCAGAGGTGTATAGTACACCCACATTTCGCCAGTTATGTTATAGTCCCATGTAATAGGGGGCGAGCCTATTGCCACTAACCGGGCACAAATCCATACTCTGGGCTGCTACTGAGAATTTCCTAATGAAAAAACCCAATAACACTTTGCCCGACCCGGGAATCAAACCCAGCACCGTTTAATACTAGATTATAGCTTATTGTGCAATTTTAACGAGTAAAAATTATTCTAATTGAGGTGTATCATATCACCGTTATGTGTTACATTTTAATATACATATTTCAATAAAACAATTTTTATTTGAACAACTTTTAAAGGGATCGATTAAAATAAAAACGTTATGTAATTTTTAGGCGCAAATTAAATTTTAAATAGAACCAATCACATAATTGTTTTTGTGTATTATAATTTTATAATGTACCATTTCAGTTGTAAATGTGTGATTTTGGCAACACTTTTCTCGTACTAAATAATCGTAAAGGCATTTCCACGTCTTCCACTTGCTTTATTTATTCCGTGATTACCTAACTGTGTAATTAATTAAAGTTTCAAACCGCCATCAAGTCAACAATATAACTGACGTAAACTTATCACAATATTTTTTTGCTTTTACTTTCCATACTAAACTATAAAATTGCACGGCATACAAATATTTGTCGTTAGTGCAAACTCATGTATCAGTCAGATAGCAGTTTATCAGTGATGGTAAAACCGCGTAAACTTTGCTATCTTTGTCGGAATTATGTGTGATAATGTTTGATAAGGGAGAGGTGTGTCTTTAGCACATCGCTAAAAACATTTACGGAAAAAAATATGTACAGATGGATGATGGTACACTTTCTAAGTAGGTAACTATTGTTTGCAGCCACCAAAGGTCTCACAGGCGGGCCTTTGCCACAGAATATCTAATAGTACTAACGTACAGAACGGCCACTCACTGCCCCCCGCCAGTTTATGATTCCTCACCCGCGCCCGCAGTTTGACGGCAATTGGACTGCTATATTGCAATGGATGTCAATCGCCAGTAGCTATACATGCACGCCATCTCTGAGAACTACTGAGAAACGCTTGGAACCCAGTCGGCATTACAAGCGGCGAGCATCCCTAACCTACACGTGTGTGTGCGTTCGTATACAGACGTAATCTTGTGTATGTAGGTGGTGCTAGCATTTATATTGTATTGAGTGGCCGAGGTGTGCCTTTTTTGCTGTATTTTTTGTTCTCAATTGTTCGAAATAATGCCCATTGTTTTCAATACATAGCCGGATTCGACCTCTTTTCTTTAAAAAAACCTTTCCTTTGGTTTCCCATGACAGTTTTTTTTTTTCAAAATCACTCAAAATATCTGAGTAATAAATATGTAATACAGATTTCGTTTTTACCAAAATCGATCCCGTAACTCCTTTGAACATTTTTCAGTATTCCCTAGCCCTTCGGATTTGGCCATCCATGCCAGTTGAAAAAAATACCCTGTCTAAAATTATATTTAAATAAATAAATAAATATCTTTGGGACATTTTTACACAGCACCATCTAGTCCCAAACTAAGCAGAGCTTGTGGTATGAGTACTAGACAATGGATATAATACTTATATACATTTTTTTTTTGTAAATACATACGTATAATACATAAGCAACACACCCAGACCAACACAAACACTTATGTTCATCACACAAATATTTGTGTCCTGTGGGAATCGAACCCACGACCTCGTTATCAGCAGTCCGACACTCGAACCACTAGACCACAGAGGTCGTCAAAATTTAATGTAGTTAAGCGCACTTTGATGGTAAAAAAAACAGCATAAGCAGAGCCTGTCTTACATAAAACTTACATACTAAGCAAGTTCTGCTTATAATGGTTCAGTTACTATTGATATGCGGTCGGACGTACCTATAAATGAGTACATATAAGAAAGTTTTGCAGATATGCATGCTCTGGTTTACAAGTGCTGTGACCTTAATAATAGTTTACCTGTAGTGTTGTGCATGATCTTAAACAAAATGGCGGATGTTTTCAAAAAAGGCCAGGTTAAAAGTACTCTAAGCCGACGAGCATGCATGACGAGGTTAATGAACGTAGATGAAACGAAAGAGGTGTGTCAGGATCTACGATCCTGGAAATCCAGTCTCTGCCTATCCCAATGGGAAACAGGCATGATAATAATTGAAGGTATGCATGATCTTGTATTGTAAATGCGAAAGAGAAGGAAGGATACTGTTGTCTCCGACACACACGTAACACGTAAGAGAAAGGGCGGGGCTGTTCCCACATGTCACGCACCACAGTCACGCACGCTGCACGCACGCTACTGTGACGTCTGACAGGAGATCGAGAAGGTGAGTGTGTGGCCTCACACACTCACCTATAATATATCGGCTCCAGACCTCACACTGTGAGGCCTGGAGCCGATACATTATCAGGTAAACAGACCTACAAACACTATTGATACATGCCCTTCTAGGCATAATTAACATATTTTATGCAAAGGTGCCTATATCTTCTCATCATCATTACAGCCGAAAGACGTCCACTACTGGACAAAGGCCTCCCCCAATTAAGGGGGGGATATGCCATAATCGCCACGCTTGGCAGGCGGGTTGGCGATCGCAGTTGGTTGGTTAAATACTCAGAGAATGCTGCTGCCCATCCTCTGGTGAATCCCTTAGTCGCCTTTTACGACACCCATGAGAAGAGATAAGGGTGATGCTATTCTTTAAGTCCGGCACCACACGGACACCATATCTTCTCATGGGTGTCGTAAAAGGCGACAAATAGCCAAAATTAATATCCAATCTATCCACGATTTGCCCTACTGGAGATAGAAATTTGACATAAGCTCCATACAAATATGTCAAATTTCTATCTCTAGTAGGCCAAACCGTGGATAGATTAATTGGATATTAATTTTGGCCGTAAGAGAATCACCAGAGGATGGGCAGCAGTGTTCTCTGAGTATACTACGATCGCCAACCCACCTGCCAAGCGTGGCGATTATGGTATATCTCCCCATTGGGGGAGGCCTATGTCCAGCAGTGGACGTCTTTCGACCGAAATGATGATGATGCAGAGATGTAGGTACCGCATAACGCCAATTTGACGTTAGTCTGATTCTGTAGTACCTGTGTAGTACCTATATGACGATATTGCAAAAGAACTAAAAAACAATCCCTTATATGGCCACGAGCCAAAAACAAAATTTGATAAGCGGAAAAACTGATTGTGGAAAAACAATTTATAAATAGATTTAAAACTTGTTTTCTCAATAACAATGACTTATCAGTAAATTCGAGGAAATGATCATTGTCAGATAAATCTATCAATAACACTTTCCCAAAACACTTGAGAACTGCTTAAGATCTTCTAAGCCTCTAATCTCACCTGTAGATATCATGGCATGTCATATAAACTGTGGGAAAAAATGGAGTTACATTTTTTATCACGGAAATGTTCCTAAGATTTAAGAGGTCTTTCATATTTCATAACCGTCTCACTATACTTTTAGCATTTTTTCAAAGATTTCAAGAGATTTTAGGCGAAATTAATTAATAATTCATATGTCGCTCAGAACAATAACAAAAGTCGCTTTACCATAATGTACTGTACTGTCTCCTAAGATACAGGGTATCCTAGCTCTGTGATCCTAGTTTAGGAGACAGGGTTTCACTAATTGCTCTTACCTTTTGACTGTTGTATCCTGGTTGTAAAAATGTTTATTGCTTGTATTGCAACTATTTTTATGTGTAATTGTGTACCATAATAACTCAGTGTACTACAAAAGGTTTTTGAATGAATGAATAAATAATTTAATTTAATTTTACTGAAAAATGTATTAAATTATTATCCGTCAGGGTAAATCCTACTTCCTACTATATAATATTATAAACGTGAAAGTTTGTGAGGATGTATGGACGTATGTATGGATAATAAAACAAAGTTGAACCGGATTAAATCGCGTATATTATTTAAATTGGTTTCCCTGACGTTTCGAAAGCTTTGCAGCATTTCGTGGTCGCAGGTAGACTAAGATGACAAGCGTCTTTACAAATATTTCTAAACATTATTTTAATCTACCGTACAATATTAATAATTAAAATCGTTTCGATGCACGCAGTAATCACTCACAATATCATTATCTTTTACAGTGTTGCGTGCTGTTTGGGACTTGATTATTTTTAGGACTGGGTTCCAAACAGGTGGTAGCTGCCAACCATCTTCTCTATTAAAATTAGGATGTTTTTTAATTTCAATAGCCTCACGGAGCATTCTAGGTACATATCGGTTTTCCTTCGCCAGAACTTGTGGTTTATCAAATCGAAAAAAACGTCAGGGAAACCAATTTAAATAATATACGCGATTTAATCCGGTTAAACTTTGTTTTATTATAATGTGTAGTGATCGCGAAAACCTAAGAAGTTATTGTATGTATGGATGTTTGTTACTCTTTCACGCAAAAACTACTGTATGGATTTTAATGAAATTTGACTACAGATAGAACATAATCCGGATTAACATATAGGCTACTTTTTATCCCGGGAAGATGAACAGTTCCCGAGGGATGCGCGATAAACGACATTCACGCGGGCGAAGCCGCGGGCATAGGCTAGTTAGGAATATTTAAAACATTTTCGTCTTGATTTGTTGCTTAGAAGTAGAAGGAAAAAGAAAAAAAAAAACTTTGGTTTTCTTTCTATATAAATCATGCATGGAAATGAGTTGTTTAAATACCAGTGGGCGAATGGTGAATATTTTCGAAGGAAAGCCGTAGGTACCTAATATCAAAATAGCTAAGATCGCACTTTAATAAAATAAAATAAAACAATTTAACAACATTTAATTTGATTTTACATTCTTTTTTTGTACTTCATCATTATCATCATCATTTCAGCCGAAAGACGTCCACTGCTGGACATAGGCCTCCCCCAAAGGGGGGAAATACCATAATCGCCACGCTTGGCAGGCGGGTTGGCGATCGCAGTTGGTTGGTTAAATACTCAGAGAATGCTGCTGCCCATGCTCTGGTGAATCCCTTAGTCGCCTTTTACGACACCCATGAGAAGATATAGGGTGGTGCAATTCTTTACGTCCGGCACCACACGGAACAATACTTTTTGTACTTTAGAACAATAAATTAGGATAGAAATGTCGTTGATCTGTATTTTTAGGCAATTCCTAAAGGGAAGCCGGCGGGAATCGTGTTATATGGACCCTTCGCCACAGTTAAATACCATTGTTTAAATATTCGTAATGAAGGATAATAATAGAATACATTTTTAAATTTCGCCTAAAATCTCTTGAAATCTTCAAAAAAGTCCTAAAATTAGAGTGAGACGGCTGTGAAACGTGAAAGGCCTCTTAAAGTATATCTATTTGTTATTCTTTCTCTAATTTACTGTATATGAGAAATGCCAGTTGTTTTATTTAATTCTCCGATCTGTTGATGATGCTGTTCAAAAATACTTACAAAATAAGAACAAGGTCTCGACAGTTTCCCATCACTAGAAGGCCAAAGTAGAATTTATTTTATAACTTCATGAACTGTATATTTGGGGAAACTAAAATTGTAAGTATACTATGAACTCAGACGAAAAGAATCATCATCATCATTTCAGCCGAAAGACGTCCGAAGCAGATTGGGGGGATATGCCATAATCACCACGCTTGGCAGGCGGGTTGGCGATCGCAGTTGGTTGGCTAAATAATCAGATAATGCTGCTGCCCATACTCTGGTGAATACCTTAATCGCCATTTACGACACCCATGAGAAGATATAAGGTGGTGCAATTCTTTACGTCCAGCACCACACGGAACAAGAAAAAAGAATACCAAATGGCAAAGGAGTACCTTCTATTTCGCCCAGTGTTCGCGAGCCGCGATCAAGAGCATGCGTCTAATCCTCAGTCCAAAATAATAAGGTTGATGCTTCCAATCGCAGCTCGCCTTTGCCATTTGGTATTCCTTTTTCTGGCTGCAGTTACTAGTTCTACTAGCTCCATATATCTTATTATTTTGGTCTGAGACTATAAAGGTGTTAGTGGTGTTAAAATTCATCTCAATGGGTTGCAGAAACCCAAGGGGCGTATAAAGAACCTATTTCTCAAAACAGATAATGATTATGAAGAACCTATTTCTCAAAACAGAAAATGCTTATATAAAGAACCTATTTCTCAAAACAGAAAATGCTTATAAAGAACCTTTTTCTCAAAACAGAAAATGCTTATAAAGAACCCATTTCTCAAAACAGAAAATGTCTAATAAGTTTACAATAGACTAACCTACGCAGCTAAAATCTAAATTGGTCCAGTAGTGTTTGCATGATGCTTGAACAAACAATGAAACAATCAAACAGACAATTACAGTTTCATAATTAGGATTAGGATTTAAGAAAGTTATTATTTCATCAGCTGTTAAAAGTATGAACATAACATAACATAACATCACGCCTGTATTTCCACGAAGGGGTAGGCAGAGGTGAATAGTACACCCACATTTCGCCAGTTATGTTATAAGTCCCATGTAATAGGGGGCGAGCCTATTGCCATTAACCGGGCACAAATCCAGACTCCAGGCTGCTCCTGAGAATTTCCTAATGAAAAAACCCAATAACATTTTGCCCGACCCGGGAATCGAACCCAGGACCCCGTGCTCAGCAGTCGCGCTTGCGACCACTAGACCAACGAGGCAGTCTAAAAGTATGAAGATATTATGAATCACGACATGAGTATTAATGTCAAGAAATTGTGAAGAACTAAACTAACAATTGAATCAATCATTATCACTATCACTTTGTCATAAAGTTTCATGCAATTATAGTTATCTTGTACAATGTTGCTAACATTTATTTATAGCAGTTTATTAATATTAAAAGCACACAGCACAGAAGAAACAGCGATGCAAGTATATTCACTTGTGAAGTTTTTTTGTGGGCTTATTTTAACCTAGTCTAGCCTGGAAGGCAAAGATGCGATTAACGATAGAGCGAGCTTGCCCAGTAGAAACCTGTTTGTTTGTGTCATAAAAAGATCTGGGTTGTTATTATTATTATTTTGGGAAAATCGGTAAGCTCACTGCAACTTAAAAGATCTTTTGAAACACCTACAATAGTATACTACAGCACCTCCGCAAGCCGCAGGCCAACCATAAAGTCGACTATTGCTTTGGGGTTTGAGGATTTGATCTCATCTGCTGAGATTGTGTGGCCTCCAAGAAGGGGACTTTTTATGTGGTGCACTGCATCACATTCGTCACACATCGCATTGGATATGAATGGGTGTTTCGTCCTTTTCATGACGAAGATTTGAGTTATATGCACTCGAAAATATAGACGCAGACAGAGAATTGCACTCCTTGACTGTACGCATGATGAAACAAAATAACACCAATTGAATGGCCTACTTTAAGCCAGAGATTACGATAAGCTGAGCTTATAATTTTAATAAGGTAATGTCAAAGTCAAGACTGGTTGTTGTGGCAATGCTTCGGGGAGGCCTATATCCAGCAGTGGATGTCTTTCGGCTGAAATGATGATGATGAATGTCAAAGTCAAAAGTTTTTATTTCAAATAAAAATTTACATGCACTTTCAAAACGTAACTATGAATCTAGTTGCACGGTTCCAAAAAGTTGGTCCTATGGAAAAGAGCCGGCAAGAAACTCCATGGATATACTCTTTTGCTTCTTCAATAATAAAATGAAGAGCTCCTATTATTAAGAGCCTTCTCAAACCCATTATGAACTATCACAATAACAAAAGATAATGCTTATCTATAATTTGATAATATTTTTAATTGAATCGAAACAGATATTATGTAATCTCTGTTTACAATCAATATTTACATGCCATAAACATAATTCTAACTATTAATAAATAACTGGAATATGTTATTCAATCATAATTCATAACTCTAGTAGAATGAAATTTTGTACTGAATTGAATATACAAGGAAGGAAATACGTAATTGTTTTACCTGGAATTTTACGAGCTTCCTTGTAATATCTAACACTAGTTGTTGAGCCAGTAAACAGTCCTCTAAAGCGAAATGTAAATATTGAAATAAATGACGTCCTTATGTAGGCTATTCACAATATTACAGGCCTTAGATTAGGAGGTGGAGTCAGGTGTGCTAAAAATGTTCACCTATTTGAAAGTACAAAATGATATATTTGGAGAGTCATCATCATCACTTTATCCGAAAGACGTCCACTGCTGGACATAGGCCTCCCCCAAGCATATGTTGGGGGGATATGCCATAATTTAGAGAGTAATTTTATTATAATATTAAGTTACACTTCATAATAAAACTTGCAACACTGTTTCTTCAAGTGTTGTGATGTTTACATCATTATCAGTAAGTTATTAATATGTTAATAACACTGAGATATTTAGTTATTTTAGCACCACAGTGTGTCATGTTTATGAATTTCTGTTTAGTTCTGTAAGTCTTATTTTTAGCACATATTTGAATAATCATGTTTTGTTATAAGGTTGTATACTACTCTGCTACAAGAATAGTGTGATGTTTAAATAAATTTGCAATTTATCTGTATTGTTTATTAATTTATATGTATGTTGCTATTGTTATTGTGGCTTTATAAAATATGTACCAAAAGCACTGGTAGGTAATTGTTAACTGAAGTCTGTATTTATCTGAGAAAATTAAATAATATCAAATATCAGTTGATTCAATATACCTAGTTTTAATTTTAGTAAAGGTCAAAAACTTTTATAGATAACAATAGCACTGTTGAATTACACAGATAATATATTAGTTCAAGGTTATTCTTATCACATGATTTGTGAAAAAATAGTATGAAAAATAATATGGACATAGTAAGACTATAAATCAAGATAGGCAAGTCTTCCAACTATATGATTTGAGTTTAATCAGTCTAAAACTCTGATAACAATAATGTAAATGTAATGTTTCGCTAAATGAGGCATGATTATCATACCAAGGTCATTTACACTATGTTTATATTTTTTGTTTAGTCAATATTAGTCAACAATGATTCTCATAACGTCACATGTGCTAAAGTGCTGTTACAATACAAAATAAACTGATGAACACAGAATGTTGACAGTTAGTACACCTGTGCAAAAGCAAGATAATATTAACACAAATCTAAGCAGAACATAACATAAAATGCGTGTTTACACTGCACAGAAGCGACATGAAGCCGGCAGCTAGTCACACAGACGGCCTAACATCCAATTGACTGAATATCTTACGGGTTTGGGAAGATCAATGAACCTGTCTCCATGTCTTGCTAGTGTCGTCGTGCGAGACGGCGTGTTTAGGCACGTTCTGTGCCGACCACGTGTTTCACACCGCGATCATTCAGCGAGAAGCGAGCTGCCAATGAACTAAATAATTTTCTAAAAATATCACAATGGTGCAGAGGTTATAATGCAACGTTGCTTCCACGAATTTTGATGTATTATGTTTAGCACAAAAACACGACACGCGAAAACACCTCGTAGACTGGACGATGACTAAGCCAACACTGAAAACGGTTCTTCAACAGCGCATTTTTTTATCACGAGCCAGCTGTTCAAATAAACATTTCAGTAGGTTAACACACTCGCTTTACCTATCGGAGCTGGCAGAGCTGGGCGTTTCGAATTTGTTCAGCTTCCCAGCCATCACTCAGGGTCGCGTGATTTGATAATTTTATTTCAAAACTGTGCTAATTTGGTAAAATTCACGACTTGTATGCACACGCAAATATGTAAATTGACATTAGTCCGTTCAGAAACTACGTCAACTTATCGACATGCGTCATGCGTCGTCTTGTCAAAATGTAATCAATAAAAACAAAATGTCGGTGGCTAATAACAAAACAATATTGAATTAATCATGATCATGTAATCATTGTAAAATTATACCTAATATATTATAGCATTCCATACTTTGATACATTAAATTTTTCTGCAAACTTTGAAGGTTTTTTTATGTTTCCGAACGTTTGGATTGCGTTCCATTCAACGTAAGATAAAAATAAAATAAAATCAATAAAGTATTTTTCATTTTGTTCTGTTATTAGTGGTTGTTGTTCAGTTTATAAATAAAATCATTTTCTACGATAAGAATTTTATTTTAGACATAAAAGAGTGTAAAATTTAGATGGCGCTACTAGTCATACATTTCGAGATTCCATGACGAGGGTTGCCTGCATGGTCCCATATAAAAAGAGAGAATCCTGGAACTAGTTTTGATCTGGGTATTGGGGTGAAATAATAATAATTACCGCACCATACCTGTTTAATCAATAATAATATAACAATAAGTGATGGATCTCCTTTCTCAGATCGTGGACTTCTGCTGGTCAATATGGATAACACGCTAGGGTTCAGCCACGAATGCCATGATACAACCACAGCGTAAAAACATACAAATTTTGAATCTAGATTAATGTCTAAGAGTAATGGTTGGTCCATACACAGAGAAAACTCAGAAAACTACTGTGTACGATACGAGTTAGTCACAGTTACAATATAATAGTAATTAAAAAATAGAACGCCTGTAGGTATAACAATATCAATTTGGAAAGTGTTGCTTTAAGATCTCCAGAGGCGCTTGTAAATTGTTTTTTTGTTCCGTGATAATAGATTCAAAGATTTATTTATTTTACAAATTATTAGTGCATCATATAAAATAGCACATTGACGCCCAAACTGAGACATGCTCGTATTTCGGGAGTCGGATAATAAGTACTCTATCAATTTTAACCCCCGACGCAAACAGAGGGGTGCTAGCTATGTGTTTAACGTGTGTATCTGTTTGTGGCATCGTAGCTCCCAAACGGATGAACCAATTTTGATTGTTTTTTTTTTTTAATTTGAAAGGTGACTTGTGATCGATAGTGTTCTTAGCTATGATTCAAGAAAATCTGTTTAGCCGTTCGAAGATTATCAGCTCTTTTCTAGTTGATGAAGGGCTGTGAGCAACTTCCACAGGTCTGATCGATTCGATTGGATTGAATTTAGTATCCTGTTACTTCAATGATATCGCACGAACATAGTTACCTTAACCTGATTCTGTAGCATTACCTGGAATCTGCAGGATACCCAACTCCTCACCAACTTACAGCAGAGATATCGTGTTTGGGCTCATTGGAATGGTTTCAATGAATATAGATAGATGGTGATCAGGGTCTGACCATGGAGCAGGAAAGAGAAATGAAGATAAATTGGTGAGAGATTCTAAGATACTTTCACTAGTTCTATCGATATTAAATTTTGGTATACGATTTATTTTCGGTTGTGGCGAATAAATGTATGAATGTGTCACTGGCGGCGTGAGGAGGGGCGGTAGGGCCGGTCCACCTCGGGGGCCAAGCACCACCAGTGACAAAGTACTTGGAAGCCGCCAGTATTTCTTCCCAAGCGGTGGTCCAATGGACTAGGTACCTAGGATCTTCTGAGATTATTCTGTAAAATGGGACTATTCTGAGTCTGTTGTCTAGTGCTGTGTCTAAGATTTGTCGTTTCGATGGCTTCATGTGAAAAAGTTTTTTATTAGCCAAATTAAAGCTAATAGAAACGTACTTTTAAGATGCTTTTAAGATAGTTAAGATCCACAATGAGCCAAGCGCGACTAACCTTGATAGTGTCATTGTCATTGTATATTTTAGCAAAATAAAGTCACGTGGGTATGCACGTTTAGTTCTTATTGTTTTATTTTGGGGGGTGCTCAATAGAAAACCACCCCGAGTGGGTGCCAACCCATGCTACACCGCCACTAGAATGTGTAAAGTGAATGAAATAATGAATTAGCGAATAGTTTGTGTCGGAGGTTTTAAAAATTTTAGTTTCCGTACCCAAAGGGTGCTAACGGGACCCTATTACTCTCGCAACCGCTGTCCGTCCGTCTGTCTATCACAGGGCTGTATCTTTGTAACGGTAATAGGTAACTAGTTGAAATTTTCACAGAATATGTGTTACAGTTGCCGGCACGAGTCGTGAGCACAGATTTCACTGCGTAAGTGGTCGAATCTCTGTTCACAGTACAACAGACCAGAAACGGGCACTTGCATTGGCTTAAATATATAATAATGCATAATTGAATATACGTAGAAAACGGAATACTAGAATACCGTGACGACAGAGACCACCACGCTGATACAATTTGTGCTCACGTCTCGTGCCGGGAACTATACTATGGTGTCCATCACGACAAATCATCATCCTCCTGCCCTTATCCCAATTTATTTGGGGTCGGCGCAGCATGTTTTTTCTTCCATACATCTCTATCAGCCGTCATCTCCGAGTTCACTTTCTTTCTATTCATATCATCTTTCACACAATCCATCCAAATACTAAACATAAAAACCGGCCAAGAGCATGTCGGGCCATGCTCAGTATTATAGGGTTCCTTAAGTAGGTGTAATTACAAACGAATCAAATCGAATATTAATCATGGCTATTTTAGTTTTTGCAATAATCGGCAGCATTCGCGACTTAGAGCGTGTTGTTAGTAGCGCCATCTAGCGATAAATTCAAGAAGCCAAATTTAAGACGTTTGTCATTTCAAAGTAACTTTTTGTGATTTTTTCAAGTAGAAAGTAGCTAAAAGAGCATTATTTGCTATGATCATTTTCTCTAAGGACCTTTGAACTAGGACGTTTTAAGTATTTTTCAGTTTTCTCTCTATAACTCAAAAAATTATAATCACATTATACTCGAAATAATTTTAAAAGAGAGTTTACACAAAGGTCTATCAATGTGGAAGATTATAAGTTTCTACATTGCATAGTTTAGAAATGGCAGGGGGGGGGACACATTGCAAGCCACTTTGGCGGGCTATATTTCGCAGATGGTACACCTGATAAAAAAGTGATGTATGAAACATTACCTTCATTTTAGTAGACCTATTCAATGATACCCCACACGATGGGGTGCAGTGAAAAAAAATATTTTTTCCCCATTTCACATGTATGGGCGCCACCCCTAAAGAACGTAAAATATTATTTTTTTATTCTTTTAAAATTGAGATCTATATGCAGACTATTTTTTAACAAAATTTCATTTACTTATGTTTATAACTGTAGAAGTTATTAAGCTGTAAAGGATTAGGACAGACGGACAGACGGACAGACGGACAGACGGACAGACGGACAGACGGACAGACGGACAGACGGACGGACGGACGGACATGACGAAACTATAAGGGTTCCTTGTAGGACTTCGGAACCCTAAAAAAGGCTAAAACCAAAGGGGGTCATACAAGAAACCTCGAAAAACATGCTTTTTTTTCAACCGTTTGTTCCTGCTCTATCTTCAGAACAGTAATACATACCAGCGTCAAACTTAGTCTGATAATAGTGCATGCTATGTAGTTTAGCAACAAATACTAAAACCATGGCAAACGTAGACATATGTGGTGGTACCTACGTAAGAAAGATATGTAAAAATTCACATTTCGCGTTCGTCGTTGATGTCTTTTGATAAACTCTCAGTTTCTATGGAGTATAGTATGAGGTTCACTGGTATATTCACGTATTTTATGTTGTTATTTATTTAATAATATTATTTGTTGTTACATTTGTATATATTTGGTATATATTTATGGATATATATTACAATTTATTCATGTAATATTTTCTATGGTAGGTAAATATTTATTTATTTATTTTATTAAATATTAGTAAACTTTATGAAAGTGCACCACATACTGCCCCCATCTATTTTTCACGTCTTCCTTGTCCATCCAAAGGTTGTCTGGAAGATATCGCTATTTGCGATAAGACCGCCAATGTACCCTTATTTTACATGTTAGTCCTAAGTTTAATAATGTTATTGGTGTACAATAAAGAATATTCTATCTATCTATCTATGAGGTCGATGGGTGGTACGGAACCCTTACTGCGTGAGTCAGACTCATACTTGGCCGGTTTTTTAATTTATACTCGTTAATTATTTTATTATTTTAACGCATTTTACGCATGCGAAGCGAATTCTAAAGATATAAATTGTGGTAAGAAAAAATCGCTCACGAGCTGGATTCGAACCTGCGACTCCTGGCTTGCGAGCCAGGAGTCGCAGGTTCGAATCCTGCTCGTGAGCGATTTTTTCTTTCCACAATTTATATCTTTATACTCGTTACTTGAGTTCTGAAGTAAATGTTAGGAAATAATAGCATTGCATTTTTTGATATTTTAATTTATAGGTGAAAATCAATAGCCTGAATTTTTCCAGACAATAAGAACGCTATCCAATTTCTCCTAAATAAAAATAGCTGTATAAAATAAATAGTAAACAAAGTAATATTTCACAGCGTATCAACAGCGCAGCGACATAGGTTGTTAATATATTATTAACTTTTACGACTTTACCAGCGTAACCTATGTACCTATGTTTTAAAGAAATAAGCAAGTTTATTTTTCCCCACTGAGCTGCGTCGAGAAAATCTTCAATTTGGCCCGGATTTGAAGTAATCCATTCTGATGGAGTAGCTCGACTCGCAACTATTCTCTGAATTATTTCTCGGAGAAATGCATGTCAAATAATGGTTTTATTTGTTTACTTATGTTATGTGAATTGGCTAATTGGCTGTAAATAAAGATTTTTAAGCCCCATGGAACATGTGGATTGTAAAGATTCATCAAAGAACGGTTAGTTAGAAACAATAGATAGGAGGGTTGTAGTGTTCTGTGCAATAGATACCTATTATATTGTTTAGAAGCTGCCGGCAGCTTTGCACCGGTTGAAGAGTGTTATTAGTAAACATAGGTACCTACCTAACATTGATTTGTTGTTGTTTAGTTAATTATTTGACCATTCTGTTAAACAAAGTAGAAAAAATTGCTTACGACTACAATTCCGGTTGATCAGTAACCAGTAACTGAATTACAATAATTTTATTAGGTACCTATGTACTCAATGCATGGTTCATCATCGTTCTAACGCATTTTTCGAATTAATTTTCACGAACAATTTCATTATTCGACAAAGTCTGCTTCACAGATTCGTTTCATTAAACGAACGCATAACATAAAATAAGTAAATCCCGTATTTTCCCCCTAAGTTCCCCGAAAACCCCTAATTGAAGAGTAATTGCCTAAAAATGTCGTTTAAACAACATTTTGCCCGCGGACTGTTGCAAAACGGTGGCAGGGATGGTCCTTACTTTTGGGTATCGATTTTTTTGCGAATGTAATATACATTTAAAAGTTATAAAACTTTGTTGATGGGATCCATGATGGGGAAATCCATTAAGTTGTATTTTGTTTTGTAATTTAATTTCATGGTTATTTACTTTTATCTGAGCGAGCTAAGCAGCATAAAATAAGAAGCGTACCTACCTAACCTAGTAATAGAATATGTTCTTAGGCTTAGAATATGTTCTTAGGTTTATGCGATCACTACATATTATAATAAAACAAGTTTAACCGGATTGCATTGCATATATTATTATTATTTAAATTGGTTTTCCTGACGTTTCGAAAGCTTTGCAGTTAGTCGCGTTCGTGGTCGCAGGATGACTGATGACAAGCGTCTTTACAGATATTTCAAACATACTGTGAGTGACTACTGCGTGCATCGAAACGATTTTAAATAATAAAAAAATGTACGGTGGTTTTTTTTTAAAATATCTTTAAAGACGTTTGTCCGTTTGTCATCTTACGGCCAAAATTAATATCCAATCTATCCACGATTTGCCCTACTACAGATAGGTATTTGACATTAACTTCATACTAAATATGTCAAATTTCTATCTATAGTAGGGTAAATCGTGAAAAGTTTTGTTTTAGTCTTCTACGACCACGAAAGCTACAAAGCTTTCGAAACATCAGAAAAATCAATACGCGATGTACCTATCTAATCCGGTTAGACTTGTTTTATTATCAGGGTAGGTACCTAGTAGTTTAGCATTGGTTATTATCTTGAATTAAGTCAGATGAATCAAAGTACAGAGTTACAAGGCTGATTAACGGCCAAAATTAATATCTAATCTATCCACAATTTGCCCTACTAGAGATAAGAATTTGACATAAGCTCCATACAGTATATGTCAAATTTATATCTATAGTAGGGTAAATCGTAGATAGATTGGATATTAATTTTGCCCGTAAGTGAACTTTAAGTAACTTACTACATACTCTGCAAGTCTACATAACTTGCCAATATAATTTGTTTTTTGTTGACTAACGGCCAAAATTAATATCCAATCTATCCACGATTTGCCCTACTAGAGATAGGAATTTGACATAAGCGCCATACAAAATATGTCAAATTTCTATCTCTAGTAGGGTAAATCGTGGATAGATTGGATATTAATTTTGGCCGTTACTTACTCAATCGGGAAGTTAGTATGTAAATCGGGATTTAAACTTAGACACACTAGTTCGCGTAGATACCTATTTATAACAAGATAAATAATAACGTAGAAAAGATTAACGAAATATCAGTTCCTAGGTATTTCCAAATCAGGTTGGTAATCAATATTTAATTAATTGTCATCTCATAGTAAAGACTGTAGGTTTAATTAACTGAATGGAGCCCGATGGCGTCTGGCGACAGTCTTGCAAGCAATTAGCCGAAACTTTCCCCATTTACATATTATGGGTAAAGTTCGCCGAGGTGGCAACCCCAGCCCTTGTAAGAATTCCAAATTTGAATTGAATTCTTTTTTAATTTCAAACAGTCTGCGTGGTTTGAGACTGAGTTTTTGAGTCTTTTCTTTTAACTTCTGGCAGAAGTAGATACCTATTTGAAGGGAAGATTTTTTAAATAATTTTAATGAAATTTTAAAATAAGTATAGGTAGGACTTCTGTTTTTGTTCAGTTATAGGTACAGTAGGTAACTAAAATAGGCATATTTATTTTAATTCTTTTGCCACGAACTTTGGGAAGCCTCTGAATAGAAAGCTGTTAAGGTACTACATTTTTCCTTCTTATTTTCAATTCACCAAGATTAAAAGGAAACTCTTATACACTTTCCTAACTAAACTAACTCGTGTGTGAATTTCTACTTACAAGTTCGCCATTCAGTTGTTCTAAACTTGGGGATGCAGGTTCGCATCCAGCCCGCGCCATAAACATGTCGAGCTGATTCCTAGTCATTGTTGAAGTTCTCCCGAGGTCGGAGCGGGATAAGTCGCTTTACACATCTCCAGAACAGTGTACGGCGTGGTTCCACTGCCTAGGATGGCCAATACAAAGTAATCTTTTTCTTTTTCAGTCACGTGACTGGTCTTATCTACATCACAATTACTGATAAACCAATAGCTTTGGTTTCTGTTTTCCAACTTTGTTGTCACAGACTTCACAGAGGAAACTTTTCAGGAAATGTTACATACATTACCGTATACAAGATGTTGATATGTTGACCATTCCATATTTCCAGGGCCAATAATAACAAATGTGCTTAGTCATCTTTTTATTTAAATAATTCTACGGTTCTTTATTAAATACATTTTTAACCGACGAAAAAAAGGAGGAGGTTCTCAATTCGACGCGTATATATATATATATATATATATATATATTTTTTTATGTATGACCACGCATAACTTTTTACAGAGTGGTCCGATTTTGATGATTCTTTTTTTAATAGATAGGGTATATCTCGAAATTGGTCCCATTTAAATTTCAAAATCAAAATCCACCCCTAAGGGTAGTAAAACAGGGTTGAAAGTTGACACACATAAATATAGTTCTAGACACTACGACATAATGGAGATCTGGAATTAGATTTTAACCACAAAAAATGAAAAATAGAACTTTTTAACAAAAAATTGAACCGACGAAAACAGAAACTGAAAAGCGAAAAATAACTAATTATGAGTCGGCGCCAAACAACCAATCAATGAAGATCATTAAATTACTTTAAATAAATAATAAAAACAACGTCACATCAAATACAACGTGAAATTTTCAACGATAAACAATAACTTTCCAAAAATGCGTTCTCCGCTCGGCCACTTGCAACTTACACGCACTTTGCTTGTTAAAAGTTCGTTTGGCGCCGACTCATAATTAGTTATTTTTCGCTTTTCAGTTTCTGTTTTCGTCGGTTCAATTTTTTGTTAAAAAGTTTTATCACTTACAAACATAGCGAGGGTTTGAGAATAAATCCCGAACGACTTTGAAAATAAGCCACCGGTGGCATTGTCAAACGGCGGAAAATTCTGCCCATTTTTTGGTGGTTTCGCACGCATCGTTTTTGAGTCGCACGCGACACACGGGGGGAATTTCTTTGTTTACAAACAGGTAATAAAAAAAAATTATATTGATTTTTTTATTGATTTGATTTGTGTTCAGTATCAATGGTATAGTCACCTCCTTAAATATGGCACGAATACAGCTCAACACGTTGTATTATATTTGTATAGGCAAGATGAAAAGATTTAATTTGGAAGTAAGTAGAACCGCAAATCACAGATGAGGCGGCAAAATTAGGGGGGCAAACGAGCACGGGTGACCTGATGGTAAGCGATCTCCGCTCTCTAGGTATGTACATCTGCAACACCAGTCACTGATGCGTTGCTGACCTTTTAAAAAGACGTATGTTTTTTAACCTGGAAACATTTCTAGATTGGCTCTTCGCCCCGAAATGCCCCGAATACTCCAATCAAAGTTAGCAGCGAAACGAATACGAGAGCTCTACTTTCTGCAACCTACTGGGTTGGAATAGTGGTTAGTGGAAACGCATCCTTAAATTAGCAACAAACAACGAGTACATGGCTTAAGTTCTCTTGTTAGAATTCTATTGTGTGTTGACTAGAATACTAGAATGTAATGCTTGTACTACATGTAAGACAATTAGTTTCAGAGAGAATTAGCGAAGGTATCGTGTTACAACACAGCGTTGATTTAGTAATTAGTTTACACATTGTTAATGGCGTGTATTGTGGCTTGTGGCGGAGTTAGTTCGTAATTCGGAGTCTAATTGATTGTAATAATTCAGAAATGTTACTGAATCGTAACAGTCGAAAACAGGAGTCTATTTTTTGTCAGATATAAGAATCCCACGTTCCACTAAAATTGTGAAGTTTGGGGACATGTTTGTTTGAATAACAAACATACACACGCAAAAAATTCTGAACGGATTTGGACGAAATTTGAAATGAGCACCACACGAATCCATACCACCATCCATCCATACTACCTTCTCATTCTGAGAAGAGGCCCGTGCCTGCAGTGAGACTGTAATTGGCTGGTGATGATGACTACACGAATCATTGAGATTCTCACATTTTCCGCGCCAAAGCATATTTAACTACATACCACAGACATTTTTTACTATAGTAAAAAATATAGACGAAGTGCTGCGAACAATCATAGTGAAGCCAAAAAAAAACCATGCTCGTTCGTGTACAACCAGCGCTCACGCACACACCATGCACCTGAAGGATATTTGCTTTCGCGATGCTTACAGAACGATGCCGCGACATGTATACTGAGAGGGCTGAGCACGGTTTGAGTTGCATGTGTGTGCGTGATCGCTGGTTTTACACGAAGGAGTATAGTTATTTTTTGCTTCACTAGATTGTTCGCAGCACTTCGTCTATATTTTTAACTAAGTATGTGCTACCTACCATATTTATTTTCAAAAAGTGCTCAGACATAAAAAAAAGCTAGCATAAACAGTTATCATAATCCGCGGAAGTCTCCCATCTCATCGTAATTCGTAACGAGTTTTCAATTCGACGTTTTTACTTTTTACAACTCGGATTGGGCGTTGGCGTCGGTTGAGTAAAACGGAACGCACCAAGAATGTTAAATAAAACCTATTTGCTTGAAACTTTTTGCGTGAAGCGCACCTTTATTGGATATTGGAGGAGCTTTTTATTGGTTTCCAATCTGCGTTTAGTGTGATTGTACGCACAGTTTTTAAACTGAAAGATAGATACCCAGTGGTGGCTTGACTTCCTATAGGAACGTCTGCGAAAGTGGTTTAGATTCTCTAATCTTGCTCACGAACTAACAAAACATAACATCACGCCTGTATTTCCCCAAAGGGGTAGGCAGAGGTGTATAGTACACCCACATTTCGCCAGTTATGTTATAGTTCCATGTAATAGGGGGCGAGCCTATTGCCATTGACCGGGCACAAAATCCAGACTCCGGGCTGCTACTGAGAATTTCCTAATGAAAAAACCCAATAACACGGCCCGACCCGGGAATCGAACCCAGGACCCCACGCTCAGCAGTCGCGCTTGCAACCACTAGACTAACGAGGCAGTCTCTAACTAAACTTAATTTAAACTATCGCTCTCTTTTACTAATAGCAGATACAAGAAAGGTATGCCAACAATTTTAGTGCTGTCAATTGGCTGTCAAATTAGTTTACCTACGTGTTACATTTCTTTGTTTCCGAGATCACGACTAAACTTGTATGAAAATTTTAATTCCGACTAATTTCACAGCACTATTAAACTTTTTAACAAAAAATTTAACCGACGAAAACAGAAACTGAAAAGCGAAAAATAACTAATTATGAGTCGGCGCCAAACGAACTTTTAACAAGCAAAGTGCGTGCAAGTTGCAAGTGGCCGAGCGGAGAACGCATTTTTGGAAAGTTATTGTTTATCGTTGAAAATTTCACGTTGTATTTTATGTGACGTTGTTTTTATTATTTATTTAAAGTAATTTAATGATCTTCGTTGATTGGTTGTTTGGCGCAGACTCATAATTAGTTATTTTTCGCTTTTCAGTGTCTGTTTTCGTCGGTTCAATTTTTTGTTAAAAAGTTTTATTTTTCATTTTTTTGTGGTTAAAATCTAACTCCAGGTCTCCATTATGTCTAGAATTATATTTATGTGTGACAAGTTTCAACAGAATCGGTAACAGGTAAGAATTCAGTGGGTGAACAAACATCACCCATCATCCCCTGTTTTACTATCCTTAGGGGTGGATTTTGATTTTGAAATTTAAATGGAACCAACTTCGAGATATACCTATCCATTAAAAAAAGAATCATCAAAATCGGACCACTCTGTAAAAAGTTATGCGTGGTCATACATAAAAAAAAAATATACGCGTCGAATTGAGAACCTCCTCCTTTTTTTCGTCGGTTAAAAATTGTTGCCATCCCTTTCTTGTATAGATCTACTATTAGTAAAAGAGAGCGACAGTTGAAAAAAGTTTAGTTCGTGAACAAGAGAATCGACACCAATGACTAATACGCATCTAGACTTGAGTTATCTAAATCCGTGTTAATTATTTCCGGGTCCGGGTATGTTTAATAACACCATGCATAAACATGCATCTATTTCTGGCAGAGTTTTAGCGATTCATCATCACTACATAGTATAAAACAAAGTCGCTTCCCGCTGTCTGTCCCTATGTAGGTATGCTTAGATCTTTAAAACTACGCAACGGATTTTGATGCGGTTTTTTAGGGTTCCGTAGTCCTACAAGAAACCCTTATAGTTTCGTCATGTCCGTCCGTCTGTCCGTCTATCTTAATCCTTTACAGCTTAATAACTTCTACAGTTATAAACATAAGTAAATGAAATTTTGTTAAAAAATAGTCTATTTATAGAACTCAATTATAAATTATAAAAAAATCGTTTTTACGTATTTTAGGGGTGGCGTCCATACATGTGAAATGGAGATGAAAAAAATTTTTTCGCTGCACCCCCTCGTGTGGGATATCAATGAATAGGTCTACTAAAATGAAGGTAATGTTTCATACACCACTTTTTTATCAGGTGTACCATCTGCGAAATATAGCGCGCCAAAGAGGCTTGCAATGTGTCCCCCCCCCTGCCATTTCTAAACTATGCAACGTAGAAAGTTATAATCTTTCACATTGATAGACCTTTGTGAAAACTCTCTTTTAAAATTATTTCGAGTATAATGTGATTATAATTTTTTGAGTTATAGAGAGAAAACTGAAAAATACTCAAAACGTCCTAGTTCAAAGGTCATTGACCTTAGAGAAAAATGATGTTAGCAAATAATGCTCCTTTAGTTACTTTCTATCTGAAAAAATCACAAAAAGTAACTTTGTGTTATGTTGAACACACTTCTTCAATTTGGCTTCTTGAATTTATCGCTAGATGGCGCTACTAACAACACGCTCTGAGTCGCGAATGCTGCCGATTATTGCAAAAACTAAAAAAGCATAGCCATGATTAATATTCGATTTGATTCGTTTGTAATTACACCTACTTAAGGAACCCTATAATACTGAGCATGGCCCGACATGCTCTTGGCCGGTTTTTTTAATAGATAGAGTGATTCAAGAGGAAGGTTTATATGTATAATACAATACATGCATAATACTACAGCAGCATTGCACCCGTGCGAAGCCAGGGTGGGTCGATAGTTGTTAATAAAAATATACCTCTGAAGAAAAAAGTACAGCCTTGTGACAGACGGATGGATGAACGGACAGAAGACGTAGGCAGAGTAGGATCCCATTGGCACCCTTTGCATACAGAACCCTAAAAATGAATCTCAGACCTTTATACAATTCTACAATCGATCGGTTCCCATTCTTCTAGTCCATCCAAAGGTTGTCTGGAAGAGATTGCCTTGTGCGATAAGACCGCCCATTGTACTTATTTTAACCTTTCTGTAAACTATTGTCTTTGTTTTCGTTTGGTGTAATGTACTAATATAAAGAATACAATAAATAAATAAATACAATATATAAAATCACCTACTATTAAAGTGACAACGTAACAGTACCTACCTAATCGCAAAGGCAGCAATCTCAGCGGGGCAAGTAAATCTAGATAAGCACCCACGTCCCCACCCTGCCTAATTGCAGAATTATTCTGAGATACGGCAGATCTTTATCTCATAAAATTGCTAATTTCGATACCCTTCGATACGATATACGTTGTGGTTACGGCCATGGTATAATAACACCAGGTAGTCTTTTCCCGTGACAGCTAGGTCACGTGATTGCCTCCGTACTACGTCATCGGCCGTGGAGCCAATAGCGGGCTGTTAGCGTGACACTTGTCAGTTTGATGTGCTGCCACTTTGTGAAAATAAATTACCCGAGCAAAATGCATTTTTTCATTTACTTTCTTCTATAAAGAATCACTTTTTAACTAGTAATTTAATATAGTTTCCTTTATTAACTAATTAGATGAATAACACGAGATAACAAATAGTTAGGCTAGTTAGGAATTTATTTTATACTAGCTGTGCCCGCGACTCCGTCCGCGTGGATGTCGGAAAATAACATCGTGTCATAATTATGAACACAATATCTTCAAATATATACATATAAGCGCCTACACCAGACGATTACACTATTTACCGATCATACTATATTTTGTTTTTACAACCAACCGGCTAAGGTGATGGAATTTCATGGAATTAGCTCTAAACTCCCTCATTCTGAGAAGACGCTCGTGCCCAGCAGTGGGAGGTAATTGGACTGATTATGTTATTCTATAACACTAACCACATCTCTTCTTATGCTGAGAAGAGGCCCGTGTCCAGCAGTGGGACTGTAATGGGCTGGTAATGTTATGTTATTCTAGAATACTAATAATATCCAGTTCATTAACCCTTCTCATTTTGAGAAGAGGGCCATACCCAGTAGTGGGTTGACTATGTTATGTTATTCTATATTTTCTAGTTTCTTAACTCTTCTCGTTCCGAGAAGAGGTCCGTGCCCAGCAGTGGGGCAGTAGGTAATGAGTTGATTATGTTATGATAATCTATTACACTAACAATATCCAGTTCCTTAACTCTTCTCATTCCAAGAAGAGGGCCATGCCCAGCAGCGGGACAGTGATGGGCTATGTTATATTATTCTATATTTTCTATAATACTAATAGAATCCAGTTGTATTTTTAGGAACCTGCAACCTGCATCCAACCAACAATCATGACCTCTACTTTGTATGCAACTTAATACAATAGAGGGGTCAAGCTGTATCGCTGGATCTACTCAACCGATTCAGATAAAACATACCCTATATTTTAAGTTAGACTAATACCAATACAAATGCTAAGTTTCATTACGATCCGTTCAGCCGTTTTCACGTGATGAGGTAACAAACAGACAGACAGACAGACAGACATAAATTTTTTAAACGATTGATTCGTGTTTTATAGCTTATTTCTAGTCCCCCTAGCCGGTTTTCGCGAAAAAAAACTCAATGTACAGACTTTTCGACCTTTACAGTTTTATTATAGTATATATAGATTCATTATGAACAAAAATCTCCTTAAGCATATTGAAGATATCAACCAATGGCAGCACTGATCGTGACGTAGCTTGGAGGCATCGCGCTGTCATTGCGGGAAGAGAATACCTGGTGAAACATCTTATTATACCATGGTTACAGCGATGCGAATAATTTGGTAATGTGATTGCGATCACAATTAGTTATTGGTCCGACGTGGTCCGACGCGACGCCGACCACGTCGGACCACCAAGTTCCTGACTCCGGGCTGCTATTGAGAAATTTTCTTGACAGAAAAATCTCAATAACACCATTCTATCTCCTGACTCTGATCTCTCTCCGGTCGTATCGGACTGCCTGTCCCGTCACTGGACACCATAATTTATTATGGCGAATCTCCGTTGAGATTGGCCGCCGTGACCGAAATTCGGCCGGAGGGACATATTATTTGTAGGTATAATTTACAACAAAATTATCGAGTAGGTACTTAGTATGGTGTTAAAGCTATTTAGGTAAAAGCACCATATAATATCATCATCATCATCCTCCTGCCCTTATCCCAATTTATGTGGGGTCAGCGCAGCATGTTTTTTTTCTTCCATACATCTCTATCAGCCGTCATCTCCGTGTTCACTTTCTTTCTATTCATATAATCTTTCACACAATCCATCCATATTTTCTTCGGTCTCCCTCTTTTCTTATAGCCATCAACATTCATACTTAAAACTTTCCTCGTAACATGCTCCTCATTCCTCCTCATATAATATTCAAGTACCATATAATATATAAGTACTTAATTGTAATTATAGGATAGGACCACAGAGAAAGGACTAACTACTTTTACTTTGTTTGTTTGACGCCGACTCAAAATTAGTTACTTACATTAGTTTAGAAGATTAATAAGGCTGAACTTTTATTTTTCGTTTTTCATTATCTTTTTTCGTCGGTATCATTTTTTGTTAAAAAGTTTTTATTATAATTTTATCATGCAACTTTTAAAAGAACCTCAGCTAATGTTACATCTTTATAACCGACTTCAAAAAAAGGAGGAGGTTATGTATTCGGCGGTTTTTTTTTTATTTTTTTATTACCTCAGCAACCACCAATCTTGCCTGTAGATCATTTATCAATAAAATGCTCATTCCATTGCGGAACATTCCGCTAATATTAGAATTCGGCATGAAAGAGGCTGACGACGAGGTCTGAGGCCAAAGGATGGTTGGCCACGTTTATTCAGACGTGACGCGAAAACCTAAACATTTAATTTACTTTCCAATGAAATAGTTTATTTAGACGTTTCTTTTGATCTTTGAATTTCGAAGTAGTTTCTACATTTACATTGAAATTACTTATTTAATATGACGAGAGGTCGCTCAAAGGTTGAAATTCGACTGTAATTCATAATTTTTTTATGATTGAAACAGCCAAAAATAAAAACATTTTCCATTCTTTAAAAAATCATAACACCAAAGCTCGTCAATAGCTACTAAACAAAAAAAATAAGGAAATCAGTTGATAAGAAGAGGAGGAAATGGTACTGAACCGTTTTTTCTTTGCCTAATATCCTACTTTAAAATCACCAGATTTTTTTTACGGTAGTTTCTGCTCTGAACAACTTTATGTATGGGAACAACCTTGGAATCACGAAAAAAATATCAGCTGATCCCTACATTTGTGTTCACATAAATCGGGTGATAAAAAATTGTGTTGTATAGATACTACGAGTACTTAAGGGTAAGCGGAAAACCCACTACCTACCTACGTACCTAGTGATGATAACTTTATTATGAGTTAATGCAACGGCAATATTAACGTGCTTACACTGCTACTGATCTCTTTTGATATCCCTGAAAAGAGAGTGGAGTCAAGCTCATCTGTAGCTTGTGCTGTGCTGTGTCAAACGTAATAAAAAATAAAAAACCGGCCAAGAGCATGTCGGGCCATGCTCAGTATTATAGGGTTCCTTAAGTAGGTATAATTACAAACGAATCAAATCGCATATTAATCATGCCTATTTTAGTTTTTGCAATAATCGGTAGCATTCGCGACTCAGAGCGTGTTGTTAGTAGCGCCATCTAGCGATAAATTCAAGAAGCCAAATTTAAGAAGTCTGTCATGTCAAAGTTACTTTTTGTGATTTTTTCAAATAGAAAGTAGCTAAAGGAGCATTATTTGCCATGATAATTTTTCTCTAAGGTCAATGGCCTTTGAACTAGGACGTTTTTAGTATTTTTCAGTTTTCTGTCTATAACTCAAAAAATTATAATCACATTATACTCGAAATAATTTTAAAAGAGAGTTTTCCACAAAGGTCTATCAATGTGGAAGATTATAAGTTTCTACGTTGCATAGTTTAGAAATGGCAGGGGGGGGGGACACATTGCAAGCCACTTTGGCGGGCTATATTTCGCAGATGGTACACCTGATAAAAAAGTGGTGTATGAAACATTACCTTCATTTTAGTAGACCTATTCAATGATACCCCACACGAGGGGGTGCAGCGAAAAAAAATTTTTCATCCCCATTTCACATGTATGGACGCCACCCCTAAAATACGTAAAAACGATTTTTTTATTCTTTTAAAATTGAGATCTATATACAGACAATTTTTTAACAAAATTGAATTTACTTATGTTTATAACTGTAGAAGTTATTAAGCTGTAAACGATTAGGACAGACGGACAGACGGACGGACATGACGAAACTATAAGGGTTCCTTGTAGGACTACGGAACCCTAAAAAAAATTCACATTTTCAACTGAATGACGGCTGTTATTGCAATTAAAACGTTGGAAACCGCCAATAGCACATTGAGGTATACATATTACCTCAATGCCACAGCATACGTATTAGAATTTTGTGCAATGCCTGGTTTCATATTAGAGATCAATAGTTTAATGGTAGCATTATTAGTTTCGATTCGATCTGTGTCAAATCAAATGTTTTCCTACAATTCCCGTATTGAAAGCTAATATAAATAAATGAAAAAATTGGGACATTTTTACACAGCACCATCTAGTCCCAAACTAAGCAGAGCTTGTAATATGAGTACTAGACTATTGATATAATACTTATATACTTTTCTTTTGTAAATACATACTTATAATACATAAGAAACACCCAGCCCAACACAAACACTTATGTTCATCACACAAATATTTGTGTTGTTCTGTGGGAATCGAACCCTCGACCTTGTAATCAACAGTCCGACACTCGAATCACTAGACCACAGACGTCATCATAAATAATTGTAACGATCTGTTGTTATTTGTAGTTGTTAAATTCTGATATAATTAGATATTTAATTTAATAAAAGATCAATGTCCTCACTACATTTAAGATGCATAAAATTTGCAATGGAAACCAGAAACTTCTACCTTTTCTAGTCAACAAAATTTGCTGTCGGAAAGCGTTCACAATTTCTACCGGCAAAACGAATACTGGCCATAAGCCATTAAACTTGAAGAAGAAAACAAAAACAGCACGATTAAGTAGACTTGCCGGAACACAGGCAGAATGTGGAGTGTCGTAGTTAGGAGTAGGAGGAACACCATGGTGGTTGGAATCGGCCTAGTAAGAGTCCGAGCTTTATCTTCTCCGAAGGTTATCTATAAATAATTCCTCACGCAAAATTAGGCATCTCACCACTAAAGTTCCACTTAAAACTAATCAATCAATCAATCAAAATGTTTATTTGTGTACACAGGTAATTTTGGTGTTAGGTACATTATAGGTAGTCTCTCTATGTGCTGCCACAGATGGCATACAAATATTAGTACTTAATTAATGAAACATATTATACAACATTATTAAGCATTATTATTAGAATGAATAACATTAATTTACTTTATTTACATAATTATTATTTAAGATTTAAATTTACACATGATTTTTTTTAATAATAAATTTTAAAGGAATTAGCTGCATTTAAAAAAAACTAAAAAGTCCCTTTATACAAACAAAGCGTACAAAAACTAGCGAGTTGAACAAAATTTATTTTCTTGTACTTACACTTAGGCTGTTTCATTGTTATTTGGTTTATAAATTCCATTAATAAATCTTATAACCTACTTACTTAAGTGGAGCCCAATTATTATGATAACATGACATACATGTAGATTACGATTAAATTACTCAGCAGTCCACCAGTATAATTTGCTATTACCAAAGTACAAATTACGTGATTTCAGCAGAAATTGCAATTGAAGAAGGTAATGTGATTCAAAGTGCCAGCAAAGCTCCTGCAGCTACATTGTATGTCAAACTAAAGTGCTTAGTGGAGAAGTAGGGACAATGTAAATCATTCAAAATTTCGCTGCCAACTTAATCAAAATCACAGATGACATGGGATTGTTAACCAGTTGAGTTCTCAAATGGAATAGTAGGTAAATAGAGAAAAACTTAAGGTGAAAGATAGATAGAATATGCTTTATTGTACACCAGCGGTACTCTAAGTGTGTTCCGCGGAACCCTAGGGTTCCGCGATACCCCTGTAGGGGTTCCGCAAGAATTTAGAAAAAAAAAACAAAACACCTCTCTCTGGTCACTGGTCGAACGTTTTGAATCCGCCCGCCGCGCGTATACTTGTGAGCGCGCAGTCCCTTTGATAAAAGCCGCCTCTGAATTAGACGCTATAGTTGTGAACAAGCGACTTTCGGCTCTATCTTCAAAAGCATAAAGTCGAGATTGTTTACAACGCATTTTTTTGTATTTATATTTTTATTTCCGCTTTTTGTTTATCAAAGGCGCCGACTCGAGTATTTTTGAGAATGTTCGAGTTCGAGTCTAGGACTAAGTATAAAAGCGCTATTATATAAAAAAAGTCGCGCCTCGTCAGTCAGTTGACGATTAGCGTTCGGAGCGATAAGTTCGTACCTACCTACTTACAAGCTGGCTAGCCTGCTGCCTTCTTGTAAGTTCTACTGCCCGCTGTATTCTGATTGTATCAGTTTTGTACATTTCTTCTTTGGACTAAACTTTGTCTCATAAACGCAGTAACGATTGTGCATTATTTTGACCCTACCATCCTGACGTGTAACATTATTAATAAAGAAGAATGGAACGTTGGCTTAAAGGTGTTAAACGTGTTGCAACGACATCTTCTAATGACGCTGAATGTTCAAAAGCAGTACGCGCGGAGAATACAGCAATTACCGATCCAGACGATGATGCCACGACGTCAAGCTCCACGGTTTCAAAGACGAAAAAAAGGAAGTATGATGAATCATATATCAGTTTCGGATTTGTTGATTCCAACGGCTCACCTCTCTGCATGTTATGTAGTAAACTGCTTCCTAATAGTTCTATGGCACCTGCCAAATTACGCAGACATTTAGAAACTGTACACCCCGAGTCTAAAGACAAGAATAAAGAATTTTTTGTTCGTAAAAAAGAACAGTTATTGGAAAGTCAAAAAAATATGATGCATGTAACACAAACTATCAATGAAAAGGCCACGGAGGCATCATATTTAGTTAGCTATCGCATTGCACAAGCAGGTGAAGCGCACACTATCGCTGAGAATTTAATAAAGCCATGTGTGTTAGACATAACAAAATGTATGCTCGATGAAAAATCTGCAAAGCATCTTTCTACTGTACCGCTATCAAACGATACTGTTTCACGGCGAATCCATGATCTGGCAAGCTACGTCAAACAAGAACTAGTTGCACGTCTACAAAAAACACGATTCGCCTTGCAAATGGATGAGTCAACTGATGTCACTGGTCTGGCTATCTTGCTGGTTATCGTGAGATATCCATATGAACGTTCTTTTGAAGAAGACATGCTTATGTGTTCACCGCTGCCCACAAACACTACCGGGGAAGAAATTTTTAATAAAATAAACATATTTTTTAAAGAAAATAATCTTAGTTGGAACGATTGCATTGACATTTGTACAGATGGGGCCAAGGCGATGACAGGTAAAACAGCAGGAGCAGTATCACGAATAAAAAGTAAAGCGCCTAATTGTAGTTCCAGCCATTGTATTCTGCATAGACAAGCACTTGCGATGAAGCAAATGCCGTCAAATCTAAAATTAGTTATGGATGAAGCGGTAAAAATAATTAATTTTATCAAATCACGACCACTACAATCCCGATTGTTCTCATTATTGTGTGAAGATTATGGCAGCAAACATAAAACACTGCTGCTCCATACAGAAGTGCGATGGCTGTCTCGGGGTAAAACTTTAACAAGGCTATTTGAACTTAGAGCCGAGTTACAAATGTTTCTTTCAGCAGATACAGTTTCTTTTAATTTGAAAGACCGTTTGTATGATAAAACTTGGTTATTCCGATTGTCTTTTATGGCGGATATCTTTCAAAAACTGAACGAATTGAATTTATCATTGCAAGGTAAACAGACAACAGTGTTCCAGGCCTATAACAAAATAACTGGCTTCAAAAGAAAATTAGATTTTTGGATTATTTGCGTTGGTAAGAGAGAAATAGAAAGCTTTACGTCACTCAGTGAGTTTGTTAGCGATAACGACTCGGAAATGTTTCAAGATGATGTGTTTGAAGAATTGGTCCAATATCTCACTTCGATGCGCGCATTTTTTGTAAAGTATTTTCCCGAAGAACATAATACAAAAATGAAGCTGAATTCATGGATTCATAATCCTTTTTTACCCAACTTGCAAAAGCCCGAAAGTATGTCAAACGAGATATATGAATCTCTTTTAGAAATGTCATCAGACACAAGTATGGAGTCACTGTTCAAAACGACGCCTCTCAACGATTTTTGGTGCAGAATCCGTGATGAATATCCAATGCTTGGCAGAATGGCTCTGAATATTCTTCTCCCGTTCCCAACAACATATTTGTGCGAAACAGGATTCTCAACCTATGCAGCCACGAAAACAAAATATCGCAATAGACTGGACGCCGAACCTGATATGAGACTTCAAATGTCTTCTATCAAACCTGATATCAACCAATTGATGAAAAATAAAAAACAGTTTCATACCTCCCATTAGTTAAGATTTTTTCATTTTTAATATCTTCTATTATTGTACTTGGCATGTGGTTAAAGTAAGTAATAATTAGTAACTGTTACATTGTACTTTTATTATGCTTATATAATAAAGAATACACTTTTAAAAACTATTGTTTTATTGTAGGGTTCCGTCAAGTATTTTGCTTGTCAAAAGGGTTCCGTGACCAAAAAAGTTTGAGAACCGCTGTTGTACACCATGAAAATAGTAGTAAACAGGATCAACGTATAAATTATAGGTACATTGGAGGTCTTATAGTTAAAAGCGATATCTTCCAGACAACCTTTGAAAGATTTGATTGAAAGACTGTTGTTGAGCACTGTTGTTGTTTCTTTGCAACATTTGTACAGATAAGTGGTTTTGTCAGCTCATGGTCAAAAAGTGACTAGCACAGGATTGAAATAAAATCATATAATCATTACTGCAGCGTTTGAAGATGACGACATTTCTTTGGTCAAAATCAACACGGTTAGAATTCAGTAAAGCATTCACAATGACAAAAGCTTTTTTTTTTTTTTTTTTTTTGACATTACAGCAATATTCATTACATAGTGCATAGTTGCCGATAAAGGTGGCTCCTGACGATGCTTCCAACCGTCCGAATAATGTGGCTGCTCTCCAAAATCTGTCCGTGGATGTTGAAAAGGTTCATCTGTCGAAAATCAAATGAAAATGAAAATGAAATGAAAATGATTTTCATTTCATTTTCATTTTCAATAATTTTCTTAATTCGATTTTGCGTGTGTGATTTTTTATTTATTTTTTATCAAAGTTCCGTTGTCATTATGTGTGACAAATAAATGTTTTTTTATTTCTTTCTTAAATTTTTTGATAAAATTAACTTGTTTAGCTTTAAATGTTAATGTTTAAGAAGTTACAATATTTTTATTTGGTTGTGGTGTTAGTTTCGAGACAGGATTGCAGACAGACGTATATCCGATCCGCGACGCGAGAAGCGGATACAAAGCTTTTGTGGCCACGAATTGCACGAATTATGATAAGCTTGCATGTTTTTTAATTGTTAATCAGTTTGTATTTCTTGTGATTGAGCAACATATAGGTAATCACACACGTACAAAAGTATTATTTTTTTGGTACAGTCGACTGCATGACAGTGGTAACACGTCAATTCGAAAACCACCCTTACTGCTTACGAAATAAAGATGCTGCTAATGTCAAAGTGTTACCACCGAAGTGCGGTCGACCGTACCTAGTTTCTTTGCAGCGTCCTGTGTGTTCTTTTTGAAAAGCAAACCGAGAAGATAATAATTTATCATGAATCTCTGTGACTTCTTTGAGTACCTGAAAATAGATAATATTTTCTTTTGAACAACTGGAACAGCTCTGAAGATCATAGATTGGTTTCTCCCCTCTGTTGATTCTTTTAATTTAAATAAAAAATGATCGCTAATGAGACCCAAAAAAATCTTTTGTTTCGCCGACGTCGACTGAGTGCCTAGTCCGAGTTTGACTTTTACCGCACACTCAATCGAATGCGTCGACTTTTATTCATAAATCCAGTAGCGCTAATGGCGGAACCGAGGAGGAACTACTGGTTCATGAATGAAAGTCTACGAGTTCGATCGAGCATTCAATCGAGTATGCGTTAAGTGTCAAACTCGCACTAGGCCCTTTGGTCTTACACCGAGCGCAGGGACTAGTATTTTATAAACTGGTGTCCATCTATATTACTTATATGACGACCTCTGTGGTCTAGTGGTTCTAGTGTCGGACTGCTGATAACGAGGTCGTGGGTTCGATTCCCACAGGACACAAACATTTGTGTGATGAACATAAGTGTTTGTGTTGGTTGGATAGAATACTTATACACTTTTTTTTGTTGTAAATACATTCTTATAATACGTAAGAAATACCCAGTTCTTACGTATTATAAGTATGTATTTACAACAAAAAAAAGTATATAAGTTTTATATCCATTGTCTAGTACGATACGACATGCGAAGCAGTTTTGAATTTTCTTAATAAAGTTGTCGAGTCGAGCTACACAGTGGAAAAACGCAATATAAAATCTGAGAAGCATGCCTCCTTTGTAATCGGCATGCCGGAAAGCGTATATATGAAGATCGCAACGCCGACCGTGTGGCCTCCGCGTGTGCGATTTACTAAATGGTTTCCAGCCGCTCCTCGCAGACAGCGGGGCAACGAAGATACCCGCGCATGATACGAATATGAAAATGTTGGCGTCTGCTTCAACGTCTACCCGACCTAATGACAATTATCAAACAACATTGATTACGATTTGTCACCAAAATATAGCCTCGTTAAGAAACAAGACGACTCGGTTGGAAGTTCTGTTAGAAAGTTATATTAAATGTGACGTGTTATGTATAACTGAGCACTGGTTAAGGGAGTACGAATTGAAATGTATCAATATTAATAATTTTGTATTATGCTCGTGTTACTGCAGGCCAGTCATCAGTCATGGTGGGTCATGTATTTATGTAAGGAATGATATCCGTACTAAGGACCTTGATTTTAACTTACTCTCGAAGGAACAGGTATGTGAAATATCTGCCGTAGAACTAATAGATTTTAATCTTATAATCGTATGCGTGTACAGATCGAACCTAACAAAAACATCAGATTTCTTTCCGGTGATGGATGTTTTGCTCGATAGGCTAAGTGCTAGCCAAAGGGACTGCGTTGTTCTGGGAGATTTTAATATAAATGTCATTTGTTCGATGAATAGTGATATTAAAAAGCTTAACGAGATTTTATATGCTAACAACTTAGTGAATATTGTCAATTTCCCGACTCGGATAACGGCCACGACTTGTACTAGTTTAGATCACGCCTATATTAGCAGTGAGTTGGTGAGCAGTGGGGACGTTTGCGCGTCGCCGGTGTCCACCCTACTGAGTGAGCACCTCGCAGTGCGAGTGCAGGTTGAGTGTGTGAGCGTCTCCATGCGTGCGCCTTCCAACTTAATTAGATCCTATTCAAGTTCAAACTGCAGTAACTTTGTTGCTGCTATTGGTGCCATTGACTGGCAAATGTTTTTTGATAAGTATAATGAGTCACCTGATTCACTAGCTACAGCTTTAATTAATATCATCATAGGAAAAATAGACGTCTGTTTCCCGTATAGGCGAGTGGCGCGCCCAGAAAGTCATGCCTCCTGGGTCACAAAGAAGATAGCAGATATTACGTGGTTACTTCGGGACGTCAGAAAAATGGTAACTAGGTTTCCAACAAACTCCGCTTTGAAACTCAAGCTTCGTGAGTTAGAAGATAAATATGATAGTGTGCTGATGTCAGAGAGAAGTCTTCACTACTGCAATTTAATAAAAATGTCATCTAACCCAACAAAAACTATGTGGGATGTCGTAAAAATGGAGACAGGGCGAAGAACTTCCAAGAATATGGACTTCATCAAAATTCTAAAGCGATCAGATGGCTCAAAGTTTACTAGCGGGTTAGAGGCCGTAGACGCTGTGAACACGCACTTTGTGAGTGCCGCGGCTAAGTGTGGCGCGCCCGTAGCTGATCTCGCTGCAGCAACAAGCTCGTTGCAGGGTGTGCGTTCCCCCTCAGATCGTTCTCTTCGGTTGCAACCCTTCACTCCACTAGAAGTGTACAAAATCATCTCAAGTGGAGTGGCACTCAAGAAGACCAAGGATATTTACGATATATCAGTTTCATTGATTCGTACAGCTGCCGTTCCAATGGCACATGTTTTGTCTCATTTGTTTAACAGATGTATAATTATGGGAACCTATCCACAAGCACTAAAAAATGTTAGAGTGGCACCTCTCTACAAAGGAAAAGGGAAAAAGGATGATTTGGCCAACTACCGACCTGTGTCTATAATTCCAGCTATTGCCAAAGTGTTTGAGCACGGGCTCGGAACACGCCTGATGGAACACTTGTCGGCAACGAAATCCTTGTCGGAAAGGCAATATGCATACCGGCCTGGGAGATCGACAACAGACGTGGGTCGAGAGGTGGTTCGCCGCGTGCTGGAGGCACGTGAATGTCACCAGCATGTTGCTGTCATCTTCTGCGACCTAACGAAAGCCTTCGATGTGACTGATCACAGTGTACTTTCAGCAAAAATGAAGCATTATGGCATTGATGGCCCAGCATTGGCCCTACTAGTTGACTTCATCACAGGCAGATCCCAAATAGTTACTGGTGGACGAGGGACGATAAAGTCCGCGCCATTGACCAGCAACATAGGTGTGGCACAGGGTTCGTCAATATCCAACATCATGTTTTCACTCCTTCTTAACGATTTACCGGACAATATTGACGAGGCCCGTGTACTAATGTATGCTGACGATGTTGCTGCAATTGTTTGTTCATCCACAATAGAGCAGTTGGAGCGAAAGATGGGTACAGTGATGGACAATCTCCACAAATGGTTTCAGCAGAATGGTCTAATGCTTAATATAAGTAAAACGCAGTTTATGCAGTTCAATATTTCAGGTCGTGCATGCAAACAGATCCAAGTAAATTTGGCCAAGGATATCATACTAGGCGTTGATCATGCTACCTTCCTCGGTTTCACTCTTGACAGAGCACTCACTTGGGAGAAACACATAGACTGCGTATGTAGAAAGATAGGTCGCGCATGTTTTGCGCTATGGCGTCTATCGGCTACGCTGCCGACTGAGATGGTCAGGAGTTGCTACTTCGCCTCAGTGCAGTCGGTGATACAATACGGTATCGAGCTGTGGGGACGAGCAGCAGACTGGATACGCGTGTTTCGGATGCAAAAGCGAGCGGTGAGGGCGATGATGCGAGTATCTCGGCTGACGTTAGCACAGCCGTATTTCCGCTCGTTAAGAATACTGACGGTTCCCAGTTTGGTTATTTTTCATTCAGCGATGTATGCTAGGAAAAACCTAAACGAATACACCAAGCTCGGCGACCGGCATAATTATAATACACGGCATGCGCACCAATTGAGTGCTGTGCCTCGGCGACTGGCGAAATCATCAAAGCTAGTACATGTGATGGCGCCAACGGTATACAATCGCTTACCAGACCACGTAAGGGACGCGCCATCAACGCAGTCGTTTAAAACCAGTCTGAAGCGCTGGCTGATTGAGCAAGGCTTTTATCACTGGGATGAATTTATAAGATATAAGGTCACTACTTAAATTGTCAGAATGCGGCTTATAACATTTTTGTTGTAAATAATTACTAATTGTATAATAGAATAATGATTAATTGAGAATATAATATGTTAAAATAAGAATATTATTATAATAAATTTTAATAATGTAATAATGATAAATGAAAATGTAATTTATTTACTTAATGTGACTTATAATAATTACTATTATCAATAAATAACTATGAACTATGAACTAGTACCCATAGTACAAGCTCTGCTCGGTATGGGACTAGATGGTGTTGTGTAAAAATGTCCCAAAAGTATTTATTTATTTATTTGTATTTGCCTCTCGCTCACACGTACGGTATTGAGTGAGTGAGCGAGCGAGAGGCACATAGAACAATAGTAGTGTACTATGGTAGTGCCGCTATTGCCAATCCCATTATTTATCCGCACGAGTAGTAAAGCTTCTAGGTGAGGTGGTTTTGTCTTGAGGCTTGACGAGAGTTAGCGTTTTGGAATTTGTTTGTAAACTTGCTATTGTAATGGCCCATCCAAACGCGGGAAATTCATTGCGATCGAAAAGTATGAATCCTTTTGATTCGTCTATGTTTCCGAACGGTTATTTCGCCGGGCGGAAATAAGGAGCTTGAGATTTAAAAAGTTTGTTTTACTTTTTAAAACAAATCTCGTAAACGAATTTATATGTTTTCAATCGGAACTTATCGGTTTTCCAATATGTTTTCAAGTGTTGCAGAAAAGATTTACAGAACGGGACTTTAAAAATGCAGTTTACTAAGGAGGAAAACTTTGAGAAAAGCCAAGAATACGAGTAAGCTACTACATTTGTGATCAAGTGTCTGATTTTATATGTTTTCTATTGTAAAATGTATTGTGTGTGTATCTACATTAAATAATTAAATGTTGGAAAATCCCTTTTTGAACGAAGAACATTTTCTTTTGGTAGCGCCAGTCGTATTCCTTATATTTCCTATCAAGGCTTGACTTTGATAGCTTCACCCCAATACGATGACTGTAAAAAACCTTACTACTCAAACCCAACTTTGCGTAAACGATCCTTCACGGGGAACTCTTTGATATATCGCATTTACATTCTGCCGTTATAAGCTTCCAATAACGCGATTTTCCGGTCGTTACCTTTTTTAAAGTTCCAAAAAGCAATGATATCGGCTATACAGCCAAGTGATCCTACAAAATTCACTCCGGCGCTCACTATTATCCGAGTCACTGAATCGTGAATTCGCATTCTTATGTAAAACGTTTTCGGAACGAGTAGAGGCGTTGCATTGAACCTGTGCGTATTCGAAGCACGCGTTCCAATCTCGCGGGTGTTGATTTGGTGCCGTTTCCGAACGTAACGATTGATCAATATGGCGGATTTGGCGGGAAGACGCGCGCCATGTCTATATGTATTCTCTTGTTGCTATTCTCGGTGTATTTGTTTAAATTATATGTCGTTTACGAGATTGATATCGGCAATTTTTATAGATGATTGCTTTTTCGTTTTCCCAATTTTGATCCTGTCATAAATCACAAATAACGGTGAATGTTTAGGGAGTTTCTCTTGCCTTGTAAGAAATCATTTATATTCAAGGAGGTCTAAGTAAATAATTTCAGCTAAGATATAATATTAAAACATTGCACATAATATTTTTACTTGTGAACGAATTTACATGAAAATGGAAAGCAGAAACTAATTTGAGACTTTTTTCTCACGGGAATTCAACGCAAACGCAATTTTCGCTCAGTTTTTTTACGAAAAACATTCTCATACAGCTGAACAAAAATCAAGAAGGTTTTTTATTTTTTTATGTGGTTCAGGTTTGTATTTTTTTTATCTTTGTCAACAAGAGTTAATGAGAGGCATGGAATACGACCAGGATTTTTCGCAGGTACAGTCAACCAAACGGAATCATGACCCACCATAAGTTTAATTTTCTACAAACATTCTAATACAATTAGGTCGAGTTTCGCTCAAAGATATTTCCATGGCATCAAACTTTATTGGGGTCTTGAAAAGAAAGCCCTTTTTCTTGTTTCTTCTTATTTATTGTATTCGGGGAACTGAGGTGACCATCTAGTACAATTTGTGGTTACTAACGTTCTAGGACTCTTAACCGTAACGAGGACCTCTATATTTTGGCAGTGTTTTTGGTTACATTTTCATTATGGGTATGACACATTTTTAATTATTATAATCAATTACAGACTGAAATACAGCAAATTATGCCATATTCTTATGCAGAACTACGTTATCTTTCTAATAAAAATTTACAGGTCAAAGAAAACTTAATTAGAAGGAAAATAAGGCAAAATATGTTACAAAAATTCTACAAAGCGTACGTTTCCTATATGGCTACTTGTTATTTACATAATGTGAGTTACAATACTGCGAGATCCCTAGACACCTATTCTAAATTAATACAAATCAATTAAATTAAAAGGAAAACAAATAAAAATAACCTATTTAGAAAATAACTTACTAACTAGATATAGAAAATTAACAAGTACATGAATCGACCTTACATACTAACTTATCTATATTATAATTAACACATTTCACATGCATAATCACTTCACTTTAGTTCACTGGCACTGAGTCTATTGTTCGTCGCCAACAAACTTGTTATCAATTTTATTGTACAGTGACAGTTAGTTTCTTCTAATTTGATTGATATTCTTCTGGAATTAAAAGAGTTCGTATAGGTTTTTGAATAATAATAAAAATTAGTTCTTTTTTATAGGTAAAGTATGCGGAACGACAGTTAATTCTAAATTCAAAACATTATTCTAGCTTTATCAAAAACGTAACTTTTTATCCAATTATTAATCTATTGCATTTAATAACAAAGCTCAAAATTGCATAGACCTCTGACCCGTATTAACGCAGTTTCCTTAATATTCAAAATGTCCTAAGTGCAGCACGATGCTAATAAGAAGAAAATTTTACTGTTTTGACAATATCATACGAATTCTCGGTTGAGTGGGTCATGATTCCGATTTGTTGACTGTACCTATAGGTTCAAGTTTTTTGTTAGACTGACTGAAAATAAATTTTCTATGATATTGTTGATTAGCATTCTGTTTTTGTATCCAAATAATTAGGTAATTATGTTTTTTCACTGACACAAAGGTGGGGTGGGGTAAACCTTTTCTTGAATAAATCTATTACATTTTTATATAGAACTAGCTGTGCCCGCGACTCCGTCCGCGTGGATGTCGGAAAATAACATCGTGTCATAATTATGAACACAATATCTTCAAATATATACATATAAGCGCCTACACAGACGATTACACTATTTACCGACCATACTATATTTTGTTTTTACAACCAACCGGCTAAGGTGATGGAATTTCATGGAATTAGCCCTAAACTCCCTCATTCTGAGAAGACGCTCGTGCCCAGCAGTGGGAAGTAATTGGGCTGATTATGTTATTCTATAACACTAACCACATCTCTTCTTATGCTGAGAAGAGGCCCGTGTCCAGCAGTGGGACTGTAATGGGCTGGTAATGTTATGTTATTCTAGAATACTAATAATATCCAGTTCATTAACTCTTCTCATTTTGAGAAGAGGGCCATACCCAGTAGTGGGACAGTAATGGGTTGACTACGTTATGTTATTCTATATTTTCTAGTTTCTTAACTCTTCTCGTTCCGAGAAGAGGTCCGTGCCCAGCAGTGGGGCAGTAGCTAATGAGCTGATTATGTTATGATAATCTATTACACTAACAATATCCAGTTCCTTAACTCTTCTCATTCCAAGAAGAGGGCCATGCCCAGCAGCGGGACAGTAATGGGCTATGTTATGTTATTCTATATTTTCTATAATGCTAATAGAATCCAGTTGTATTTTTAGGAACCTGCAACCTGCATCCAATTAACAATCATGACCTCTACTTTGTATGCAACTTAATACAATAGAGGGGTCAAGCTGTATCGCTGGATCTACTCAACCGATTCAGATAAAACATACCCTATATTTTAAGTTAGACTAATACCAATACAAATGCTAAGTTTCATTACGATCCGTTCAACCGTTTTCACGTGATGAGGTAACAAACAGACAGACAGACATAAATTTTTTAAACGATTGATTCGTGTTCTATAGCTTATTTCTAGTCCCCCTAGCCGGTTTTCGCGAAAAAAACTCAATGTACAGACTTTTCGACCTTTACAGTTTTATTATAGTAAGTATAGATATAGAAGATAGATAGAAGATATAGAAGAAGATTGGTTTTATAAAACATGTTTCAACGTGAATTTTGAAAATAATAAATTTTCACGTGAGTCCTGAAGCTAATGGCTTAATTAAACAAACAAAATTATTGAGCGAATAACACAAGAGAAGAACAAAGGTGCATCAGATGAGTTGAAATGCTGCGGTGGACAGTAGCCCGGTAGCCCGCGGGATGAGGTATAACGTACAACCCTTGTGAATATCAGTATTACATTATCTGTGATATTGAGAATAAATATGGAGAATATTGTGCGTTATTGTTTGTTTAATAACCCTTGCGTTATGATTTGCTACACATTATGTTAATCTAATTTTTATTAATCGACTGATAAATTGAAGGAGGATCTAGATTCGATGTTTATATATTTTTTGTAGGCTAGTTTTTTTATTGTCTAATATCTAGTATTAGTTTCCGCACCTTTTGATCTAGAGGGGGTTCCCTCGTCCCCTTCGGTTGTAGGATTTTTTTTCAGACCTCTTTTTATACCTTCAATTTTCTTTTTGTGATACAGACCTAAGATTCTAAGGTACAAATATGTTCCTACTTTAGGTACATAATGTGTACCGGATAACAACTTTTCCAATTTTCCTTGTTATATTTTCATTGTTTTTATATTTGCTCTATCACTCAAAGGTTTGCTGGTAGAAAACTCAATTATGAGTTAAGCTCGCCTTTGTACATGTAATTTCAAAACTATTATGTATTGTTGTGATTTTCTTGTGTGCAATAAAGAATAAGAATTGTAGTTACCTTGTCCTGAAAATTACAAATACCACAAAATAATTATTTGGCAAATCGGACGAGCCGTTCGTAAGTGATGCTCCGTCATACATGTGGCAAATTGGCAATGAATTGCCACATGTATAGGACGGAGCATCACTTCAAAATGAATTTTTATGTATACAACATAACATAACATCACGCCTGTATTTCCCCGAAGGGGTAGGCAGAGGTGTATAGTACACCCACATTTCGCCAGTTATGTATACAGATTTACATAAATCTGTTTATATAAAACTGATCACAAACACAACACTGATCACTGTTATAACATAACTGGCGAAATGTGGGTGTACTATACACCTCTCAGAGTCCGCAGAGGGTACAGAGTCAGCACTACCCGGGCATTTGACAACAACCTCTCTGAGCAATGTCAGAAAACATGAATTGTCAGAAAAAACGCAACAGTGCCCACCGTCACTCGGGCAGTGTTGAAAATACGCATTAGAAACCGGGCATAGCCCGCTAATAATAGAATACATATTTGTATTGTATTGTAATAGTTCATATTTTCAGAGAGGGCCTGTGAGGTTGAAATTTTTTTTTTTTGACTCTGCACCCTCTGGGGCTCTGCCCGTAATATATTAGCTGTCTCACCTGGGTACCTATGCAACAGTTCTGTATTAACAGGAAAAGGCAATTATTGTGACTAGACAAATACAGCCAGAGGGGTGCGAACTTGCTCAATGAGGGAATTAATCATTTACTCCTACCATTTGTAGCTATTTAACCAGTCTAGTTTGTTTCGATTTGTTTGCGATGAATTTAATGTGCTCAATTATATTAACTCATGCTGTGATAGCCTAGTGGTTGAGCGCTTGCCTTCCATGCAGGAGGGTCCGAGTTTGAACCCGGCCCGCACTACTGACTTTTCTAATCATGTGCGGATCAGTGATTATCACCAGGGCCGGATTATCCATTAGGCAGAGTAGGAAACTGCCTAGGGGCCCCGCATCAGCTAGTGGCCCCGCGCGCGCACTTAAGTAATAGAAAATGTTTCATTCAGTGAAAATTTTATAGGATAATTTGTACCCTCAATGACAATAGGTATTATTGCTTTTTTCGACGCATGCTGTCAGTTGATGAAATACTTCATACTTACAGAACAGATTTTTTGTGTGCTAATGGAGTCCTCCTAGAAATGGCCTGTCCACTGATTTTTAGCTTCTAAAATCACGCAAGGTGCTGAAACTACTGAAGTCACGAATTGACTTGCAGATTGTGATTTGATAATGGAGAAAACACATCCATTGAGGACAGGGCTGGGTTAAGTCTCACATAAATATGAATTTTATAGGCAATGTTAGTCTTAGGGTTCCTAAAAAAAATAACCAAACAACCGAACAATAAAAAAGAAAAATCTGACTTGGCATACTGCTGACCTTCTTCTCCCTCCTCTTCGTTTCTTCTCCAATTTATTTTTCACCGGACATAAAATTGATGACCCTATTTTAACTCATCCTAAGTTTATTTCTTTACTTCGGCTCTGATTGAGGACAAATAAATACACAAATCTATATTAACCCCTGTCAAATATTTAAGCATTTATTAAAACAATTCCAAACGAAAGTATGGAGAGTATCAGTAGTAGGGGACAAGTTACTTTCAGCCTCTACCACGTAGCACCACGCCAGCGTTACGTGATCAAAATTATTGCATGTCGGTATCTAATATAATATTCTTCAACATTTCGGGGTGTAAGGTAAATGCGTGTCTTACACCCAACTTACCTGAATTATGAAGTCTACACGTAGCCTGCTAAATGGTAACGTTTAAGTCAGCCTGCGTCTGTACCAGTCTGTGGTGTGAGACTTTTGTCTTATAACCAGCCAAGCGTCAGATTGCAAAAAAAAAAACAAAAATCGCGGAAGCATCCATGAACTTGACCTCCTGGCGCACATTTTGTACCTACTTGCATTATAAGATTTTTCAATCTTCTAATAAGAAACCTGTACAAAAAAGTATTTATTTCGTAATTTGGATAATATTCCTATCTATTTTAAAAACTTTAATGTATTTTTCATGGAAAAAAAAATTATAAACAAAAAAAAATGGTTAGGTTAGGATAGGTTAAGTTACCCGAGGTGGCGGCGCGTAGTGTTCCACGCGCGCCCCTCTTAGCCGTTGCGGGGGGAGTCAAACGCCTCACTCCCCCCGCTCGAGACGGGGCCCGCGCTAGCGGGCCAGCACCAGCCGGGGTTGCGGAAGAATAGCGCGTTCCCGCGACCCCGGCGCAGGTGAGTGATGGAACACCGGGGTGGTTTTTAGTCGGTAAGAGTCCGACAGACCCCCCCGCCCTCCCCGGGGCGGGGGACATCCATGAGGATTTTCCACCCCGAGATCAAAAAAAAAAAAAAAAAAAAAGGATAGGTTAAGTTACTTACCGCCAAGGATGTGATGCTCGCTAAGGAGGCGGCGGAGAGGGTTCGAGAGGCGATGACTTCTCTTCCCATCCGTAGGAGACGATCTGGGCGTCGTAGGAGGGCGTTTGCCGACTTCCAGCCACCCTAGGTATGGGCCTGCGGGCGACGGACTCGGGGTGGCCCGCCGCCCGACCAGTCAAGAGCAGGGTGCGGCCGTTGTGGTTGCCGCACGGGGTGAAGGGGCTCGCCAGCCAGTGGCGAGGGGACTTGCCGGGGATGGTTGGGCGAATACAGGAGTATTTCTCACGTCCCCGGCCAAGGGTAGAGGAACACCGTGGTGGTTTTTAGTCGGTAAGAGTCCGACACTGGCTCCGCCTTCCCCGGGCGGAGTGCGGCCATGAAGATTTTCCCCACGGAAAAAAAAGAAATAAAAAAGTTACCGCCTGGCGGCAGCTATTGCTTTTCCGATGACATTTTCTCACCGCCCCGCCCGCAGCGGTCGCTTCTGTCCATCAATCACTGATCAACCCATTACAATCAAATCAAATCAAAATGAATCAGCCAATTACTGATGCAATGTCGATAAAGAATAAGTGCAATGAGATAGATTTTAATTTCTTAATTTACTTCTGGCAGTGAATACGTAGCTTAAATCGTAAATCCTGGTTTAATAGTAGGGGCTACATGTTAGCTTCGTCACTTCGTCCCTTGTACAACGTACCTGGGCGTTACGTGAGCCAAATTACAGGATTTAGGATCACTGCGTTCACGTATGGCTATGGACGTACCTACACGTGTGCGATTTGTGCGAACAATGTTTAGGCCGATCTCTATTGGGTAGGTAAGTGATGCAGTAGTTTAAGTTGGGAAAATTTGGTAGATTTATGAGACAGTGAGTAGTGAAGTTAGGAATTAATCAAGTTTTTGCATCAGGATAAACAGATACATTGTATATGTTATTGTGTGTACATAAATTATAAATAAATAAATATACTGCGTTTCTCATGAAACTAATATCCAACCAGAAAATTTTGTCCGGTTTTCACACATTAAAAAAGAATTATAAGAGGTAAAATCCGTAATTTAAGATTTTTACGTTTACACAATTAAGAATCATGACATGACCAATTAAAACACCTCAATGGTTTATAACCATCGAAATATGTACTTATAATATACAACGTGTAATTCAAATAACTGATGAACAACTTTTACTATGGGACCAAACATGAAATCGCGAAAAAAAAATCAGCTGTTCCTTACATTTGTGTTCACATTAATTGACAAAATATAAGGATCAGCAGTTTTTTTTGTGATTTCAGGTGTGGTCCCATAGTAAAAGTTGTTCATACTGATGAGTACACTAACCCCTTAAGAGGTTTACAGTTATTTCAATTACACGTTGTAGATCGCTGTTTATAACAGTATTCATGATTACTCAATAACATGTTTTCGTCGGCACGAGTTTCCATTTTAGCTAATTTCGATCTAATAAAATAAGATTAAACAAGAATTGCTAAACTTATGTGGCAGTGGGCAGGGTATATTGCTCGCAGGACGGATGGCTGATGGGGCCGTAAAGTTTCAAGTGGCGACCGCCTACTGGAAGGCGCAGCGTGGGTAGGCCCCCCACAAGGTGGACCAACGACCTGGTGAAGGTCGCGGGAATCCGCTGGATGCGGAAAGCGCAGGACCGGTCATTGTGGAGATGCTCGGGGGAGGCGTATGTCCAGCAGTGGACGTCTTTCGGCTGAAATGATGATGATGATGATGAAAGTAAGATTATTTGGAATCACAGGGTCGTCAATAAAGTTATCTTAAAAACATGAGTTACATCATAGACCAATAACTTGCATCCATGGTTGTATGCACATCTGTAACTCAACTCTTTGTTACGATCAATTCGATAAAAAAATGGAAACTAATTAAAATTTTATTTCTGTTTCCTATCAGGCCGTGTATCTGCCACACGTCTTCAAATCGTGTTAACAATACGTGGGATGTGAAGCGATTCGAACTTCGCCACACTATCATTATTGCATTATGCCGAACTAAACCAAATAAGTAACTACCATATTTCGTTGTAACTAGGTACCTAACATTCTTATTGTTGCAATACGTCCATTTTTGTTTGACTACATAGGTAAGTATCTATTATTTTCGAGTATTTCTCCCGCCATAACCTGTGTAGTTATCATAATAATTACCGTAGTTGCTTGCAAGTGGATCAAATTGCAATGAATTGTGCCATAGTCATGGGAACAAACATAACATAATTGCGATTCTCTTTGGTATTCGAATTGCCTCTAAATTGTTGTCGTAATTTTCAAATTATCTAATATATAATTATATATATTAGATAATTTGAAAATATAATTATATATAATTATCCTATAGCTTGTGAATGCATCTTACATAGCATTTTTTGAAGAAATAAAACATATTTACGGAAATCGAAATCGGAATACGATACAATACAACCAATTCTAAAAATTATTGTTATTATTTAAAGGTAGACTTATTATGATTGAAAAAAAATCAAGTGAGGAAACTAAGGTGAGGTTTACATCAGCATTTTGCACTAAGCTGAAGTCAGCTTGGATCTTCTTCTTCTATCGTTTCGACATGAGCAATAAAATGATAATAAATAGCTCACGCCGCCCGCCGTGGGGAAAAGATTAGCCAGTCAGCAGGTTGGTAGCGGGGCTGACTGCCCAAGGACGATCAATTCAATATCGTCACACGTGGAGGCTCTTTTAATGCTTGGATGAAATCTGTAATCAAATATCTAAGACTTGGGGACAACTGTCCTATGCTTAGGTTTTATGGTATTAAGTTGTTGTTATAACTTTGTATATTTAATATTAAGCCAGACAATTCTCAATAACGCACAACTGCGGTCCGGTTCCACTTATTAATTTTATCCGTAGGTACAGACTTCTGTACAGCCAGCCCACAAGGGAAGCAAACTTGAAGATAAGCGAAAACAAACACTCTTCATTACAACCATAAGAGCAGTACAAAAGACGGGAACCTTAATAATACTGATAAATAAACAATAACAGAAAACACGAAATTAGGCTTGGTTCAGATTGTCGCGGTTTGTCGCCTAAGGACGCGCGTTTGTATTCTTTGGAGACGGAAACGATCTTGACAAGCAATCGTGTGACTGATGCGAAATTTTTATTTATTGCTCTTTATCTCCACATGTTTTGAGCTCTGATCAATACCCCTAGGTACCGATACTAACATTATGCTGAGCTGGTGGCTCTTTGGCACTTACATTTTTTTAAATGTTATTTACCTTAAACCTGTATGGAAATCTAAATTCTGACTAATTTGACAGTTCTAAAATTGTTGCCAACCTTTTCTTTTATTTGCTATTAGCAAAAGAGAGCGATAGTTTAAAATAAGTTTAGTTCGTGAACAAGAGAATTGACACCAATGTATTCGCACAATATATCGTAGGTAGTGCCATCCTTGAAGTAGATACTTTTATTTTGAATTCACTGTACTTGGTGACGCACGATATGCACGCACGCAAAAATTAAATTAATTAAATTATGAAAATCATCAATGACTGTTCACAAAATGAACCTTGATAAGCCATGTGATTTAGAAGTCTACGCTACAGACACAGCAAACGCGCGTTCTATCGCGTCTATCTGAGGAAACCTTTACCACACATTTGCGAGGGCAACAATTTCCTTTGTAACCTCGTGGTAATAAAAACACTGATGTCACTAATTGTGGACGTTAACAGCACATTGTGTGGTGGTCGGGAGCCTTGTGCTGACCCACTTGTAAAGAACAAAGGACAGGCCATAATATGGACTGTGGTGGCACCTAGTTAAGAGGCTTTAATCAAAGCAATCGGGGATGGGAAAGGAAACCTTTTGTTTCAGGCATTATTGAAGATTATTTACCTACATGGATTTGATTGTTGTATTAGCAGAGCAATCTTTTTTGTTCCTTTCCTTATCGTGTGGATGTTTTCCGTGTACCTAACTGACACCATCTTGTGGTAGTACGTCTTTATTTTGGCTACACTTAAACTAAAACAAAATTTGTTATATTGAAGATATACAGAAATAAGCTGTAGAATTTTCATATTTTTTTTATCTATCTAATGCTACCATTACTAGAATTAAAGCATTGACAATAGATTTAATGTAATTACAATAGTTTGGCAAGTTTACTTGATTAAGGGATTTCCCAAGCCTTTGAACTATACATGCTGCAATTTTAATAGCTTCTTTCCCGAATTGTGAATTCCGAAACATTTGTGTTCACTTAAATCGATAAAATGTAGGGACCACCTGATTTTTTTTTCGCGATTTCAGTATTGGTCACATAGTATAAATTTTTGATAAGGATGAGTACAAGGACCCCTTTTCAGGAAAGAAGCGATTAAAATTTCAGCATGTAGATACGTACACATAGAAAAGCGTGCACCGCTTGACTTTTCACACGACTGCTCGCATTAGGTACCTATCTCATGGTTGAGTCTTACAACTTTTGAATAAGAAGCAGTTGACATACTTTTTATACCTATTTTATAATTATGTTTTAGGTTTCATCACAGAATACTATCCGTCTTTCTTATTAAGTTATTAACAACAAAATACTTGGGATGCCGGAATATATTAAGAATTCACAATGACATGACTTCGAAGTTATGTCCAGCCAACTATTTTATTGTTAATAAAAATGTATCAAGGAGGAATTTATCGGAAATATCTCGAGCGGGCCTGTATCTTTAACAAACGTGCTCTTGGGAGCACTTGATGTGGAGTGGGGGTGAGTGGGCGATGGTGCACCACCGTACGCTGGCCCACCGTGGCCCACAGGCGCGTTCTTGTCAGAAAACATGATTTGCAAAATGTGTAGCACGATAATATTTGTTGAAGAAAGTGTTTTGCTTTACGCCTTCGAGTGTTGGTTGGTCTAGAATTATTGCATCTGCTTATTTAAGTTTCACCCTGACGGAAGGCAGAGATGCTTTTCTAAAAAGATGTTTGCTTATCATCAGAATTCTGGATTGTTTGAAAATAAATCGCCCTAAATTTAAGTAGTTTGTAGAAGTATATAAAAAAAAATGTGTTTTTGGTTTTTTAGGGGTATTAATTTTTAATTTACTTTAAGTGGTCTTGTTTAGCCAATGTTGTGTTTACCCGTAATTGGCATACGTATAAGGACAATACTGTACTGTATTATTTGGTAATAGTGTTAATATGTATGCTGTGGGCGAACCTTATGCAATAAATAAAATAAAATAAAATAAATGCAAATAAAATGTACAAAAATCGTTGCACGTACCTATCTATTATGGAGACGAAGACAACTTTCATGATTTCTTACATGATTTCGGTTTCAGCTTTCACAAACTTGTGTAAGTAAATAAAATATAAGTAGGCACAACAAAAAAAAATATAACATGGAACATGGATGAACTTCACATATTGTAACAACACTTTTACCTGTGTTTACAAATAAATAAATTCTATTCTATTCTATTTTAATCTAGGTACCTACCTACTGATATCTGCAACTTATTTGAAACTAGAAACTAGTAGGTATCTTCACTAACGTAATTCAGTCCCTAATCAAAATGATGAATGATATTACCAACCCCAGACAAAAGACAAAAATTAAAATTTAAAAGATAAAATACCACTTAGAAACGTAGAAAGTAAGATGCAGAACAAAAAGCGCGGGATCCAAGATGGCTGGTCGTTGAGCATGACAAAAGACGCGGGAAAACAATAGCGGCATGCGCCATAGAGAATGCACGGGCCACGGCTACCTCTTTGGTGAACAATATATTTACAGCATTTTGTTTTTTGGATCCCGTATTCCTGTGCATAACATAGGGAATAAATGTAAAAAAAAAATTACGTCTAATATTTTTTCCTATACTTCAAGACTTACAACACTTCGTTGGGCAGGGTAGTAACATCTTCCTAATGTGATCAGCCTAAGATCACTAATCATTGTGCGGTTTTACTAAAAAGCTGGTCACGAGTTAGGGCTGCCATATGAAGAAAAAAATTATTTTTTTCTTTCTTTCTATATAAAAAAAAAAATTATTGCCATAACAAGACATGCGGTATGTGTAACATAAAAACAATAATTCTGGACTTATAAGGTTGTAAGTCGAGCCATAAACTTCTTGTCAAATCCCCAGCTGGTCGTCCACCAAATTAGGAAAACCTAGGCGGATTGCAGGTCTACTCAGGTAGGTATAGACGGCTCGTTTATGGCACAGCAGTTTTTTTTTTGGACGAACGGGATATGGATTTTTCTTTCCAGTTTAACTCAAATTCGACCACAGTTTCGACGTAGCCTCACTAACCTAGTACTATTATCGTTTCGGGCAGCGTAGTGACAAATTGCGCTATATCGCAGCGCAGCACAGGTGGCAGCACATTAGCGCGATCAATCACCCGCCGCGTGCGACTGAGTGATACGGATTAGGAGCGCAGATAATTGGAGCCTTCTTTTGATGTATCTGCTGGTTTTTTTTCAGCTTACTTTGGGGAAAAAGTTTTGTTTTCAGTTAAAAGTTTTATAGATTTCTAGTCGCTAGTAAGTAAATAATGTAATAATGAAAAGACCGGATAGAAATACTGTGTCTTCGTTTATCCGAGCTTGATTAACGGCCAAACGATTTGCTCTACTGGAGATAGAAAGACGTATTGTGTATGAAGTTTATGTCAAATTTCTATCTCCATCTCCAGTAGGGGAAATCGTGGATAGATTGGATATTAATTTTGGCCGTAAGGCCACGTCTTTTATATTTGCTTGATTTTTTCAAGTCCATGGCTGTATTTTTGTTTATATACTATGATATCTTCTGTATCGTGGGTACATTTACAAATACAAATCTCATTCAGACCCGGAACAAATAATTCGAGGAACACACAAATATTTGTTTCGTGCCACAAGAGCCTGCGCAGAAACACCTCCTTGTCTTGAGGTAGTGCTTCACATTAATTTAAATATTATCCTAATATCAAGCCAAGCCGTCAATGAGTCCGGGCATTGACAGACCGATAGACAGAAGGCCAACAAAATGATAAAGGGTTCCTTCAGTCTTTTTATTCTGAGATATGGATATTATGAATAAAAAAAATTACACGCTGCTGATTGGCAAATGAGTAGCTTTTAAAACGTGTTATTGAAATACCTGAAAACCTCTTAAGGAGTCATTGTACTCATCAGTATGAAATACTTGTACACACGGCTACACATCAAGCTGTACATTTGCAGTATAAGCTGACCTCGCATTGTATAGGTTTTCCTTCCAACGCGAGGTCAGCCTTTACTGGTTTTGTACAGCTTGATGTGTAGCCGTGTGTACTATGGAACGTACCATGAAATCGCGAAAAAAAATCATCTGTTCCCTACATATTGTCGATTTATGTGAACACAAATTTAGGAAACTGCTGATTTCTTTTCGCGATTTCAGGGTTGGTCCCATAGTAAAAGTTGATCTCACTGATGAGTACAATGAGGTTAAGCCCTTAAGAGGTTTTCAGTTATTTCAATAACACGTTCTATTAAGCATCCGATAATAATAAGTTCACGTGAACAAAATAAGAAATCTCAGATGAAAATCAACATGAAACTCTATCTCCAGAAAATTCGCAACCGACGAATTCTGAGCGAGAATGAAACGTATTTACCAGCAAGTACTTTTTATTCCCAGTAAACATCTTAGCAATAAATATGTTATTAAATGTCTCAAAGTGGCGTAATCCTGTATTGTAAATCAGGAGACGCCATTCAAACGCTTATTTGATAAAAATCGTACCGCGACTCGCTTGTTGTACACACGGCTACACATCAAGCTGTACAAATCCAGTAAAAGCTGACCTCGCGTTGTAAGGAAAACCTATACAATGCGAGGTCAGCTTATACTGGAAATTTACAGCTTGTTGTGTAGCCGTGTGTACCTAAACCTATTATATTTGCCGCAGAACCCGCTCATGATTACATACGGGATTCTTTTTCAGACGTGTCTGCGTTGAAAGCAGTAAGTAGCAAAATAGATCACTATAGCTGCAGACGTATTTCAGATTCAGAGTACCTATGTTACGTCTTGCGGTGTCGGTGCCAGAATTGGGATTTGCCAGGTGATATGGACAGACATGACGGAATTGTAACTACCTAATTGCTAGTCTCAACGAGATACCAACAACAAGAAAATATACCTAGATGAAAGCTGGTGACGTAGAAGGTGGAAAACAACGTTTTAAAAAAATGGAAATGTACCTATAAAGTGAAATTAAAATGACGGTAGACTGCAGACTTACAAGTAGATAAATTATTTATTATTATTATTTATTATGAGCCTGTGCTGTCCCACTCCTGGGCAAAGGCCTCCGTCCATTTCTTCCACTTTTCTGAAGTGGCACTGGGCAGGACATGTCTGCCACATTCCCGACGTACTGTGGGCCCAAATGGCTCAAAACTGGAACCCCGAGGCAGTTACACGAGATAAATTAAATGAAATAAAAATGATTCCTTGGCTTTTGGCGCCTGTCCAGTGTCCACATCGCATTAGGACGAATGGTTCCATTGCTTTCAAACTTTCTTTTTACGATCGTTGGTGTTCACCATGTGTTAACAGTCAGGACCAACGAATGTTAGCGAAACGCATTCATTGGCGTTTGTTGGGCCGGTCTGTATTCAGCTATACAGCCCTGTAAGTTTCCACAGAGCATCAAAGCCCCAGAGATAAAGGGAGGGAATTATGTAAAATGTTACTGCTTGTTATTTCCGAGTCTGGCTATCTCATTATGATAATAGTGACCCTCTCGCCGGATGATTGCAACCCTTCCGCGAAGGTTAAGGGGGGTCGGGGGATGAACATTATATTTTTCCACACGGAAATGGAAATGAGATGAAGGTGTCTTCATTCCGGAGTTGTCTTGAACAGGAATGGATTTAAATTTAAATCGTATTGGAGTGATCAAATGTAAAATAACGAGGTAAATTAAATAACGAATCCATACACAACGTTGTCAAAGCCTTATAAAGTGGTTGTGGTGGTGGTGGTGGCCATTTTTCTTTCTTTCTTTCTAATTATGTGATTTAAAGATGATTAACAATTATAGCTTTAAGGATATGTTTACGTGCTGTGCTTATAACTTTCCTATAATTTTTTGGGTAGGCGGGCGCAACTTAAATGCCTTTTTCCATTTGAATTCCACTAATAAATAACAATATTATAATTAATGGATATTTATACAATACTAATTTGAAATAGAATCAGAGTGACCCCGCTGCACCAGTCTGCTCGTGACCATGACTAGTGGAACCTGGTCGAAACGTGAAATGATTTAACGCGAAAATTTCAAAGTAAATATTGGATATTCGTAAGTACTGAAAATCTGAGTAAATCGATTTAATTTTAATTGAGTAAACGCTATTTAATTCATCAAAGAACGGCTAATGAGGCATAACAGATTTGTTTAGATATTGTTGCGCGGCCGCCGGCGGCTTTGTGCTTGCTAACTCAAATAAATTTTAAATTTAAAAAATCTGACCTCTACATTCAACAAAAGTCAACGATCCTCTTTGTCCACAGAATGAAATAAGCCATCTAATCCCACGTCTTGTTTGTGCAGTGGTCACAAACAGACTGACAAATTGCGTTCGGCGTTCCCCTTACGATATTGGGCACACTGTCAATACTTTTCTGCTCTGTATTTGCTTACCCCCTGTGTGCCTTTTGTCCGTAAACATACGACGATTCAGCGAAATAAAGGTTTTCCTGTCTGTCCAGTTATTTTTAGGACTTCATAGAAATGATAGTAGTTACCTGTTTTATTAAAAAAACTTGAGATAAAACGTACCTATAGCGCTTGGCCGGATACCGGATATTCGGCTGAACATTGCCATTTAGCGTGTCGGACTGTATGGATATGAGCGGGCCCGCGAAGCTGAGGTACGAATGATCGGGCAGATTATTTTGCTTATTACCAATGCAGAGAAATTGGCGTTCATTTACCATAATTTTCCACCAGTACACTAATTTATTTAGTTAAAATGATAAGATATTGTGATTATTTTTTTTTGTTTTATTTGTGTTTTAAATATTATCTTAGTGAATTAAATAAAGTCGATTTTATCAAATTTTAGGAATTCATCATCATCCAAGACCTACTATCTGGTATCCAGCCGGATAGTTAAATGAGGCCGGATACCGGAAATGTGCCGGATACACGTTTCATCAAAAAAAAAAAATTGCGTGTACCTAAAATGTGTAATATGTTTTTTTCTACTAGCTTTTACAGCTTTGAGTGTAAGTACTCTCGTTATTTGGTCAAGATAGAATATTATTCACGAACAGAAAGTATCTTCATAACAATTTTATCTACGCAAACGTATTTTTTTACAATTAATATTTTTATTTTATTTTATTTATTGAGGGATAAAAAACAGCTACAACATAAGACATCAATTATAGGGTTAGCAAATTTGTATAAGGTAATGTTGCAGCCCACTACATTATCCACAGATAATACAATAAAACTAAGCAGTGGGTGCCACTAGGTGGCCAGTAAAATAACAATTAAACTTAATTACATTACATTCTATCAAAATATTATATTATATACTATAGAATGCTTTATACAATACATTTCAAATTAATTCTAAAATTACAATAAGATAAAGTTACATTACATAAAAAAGAAATAAAAAAGCATTGCCTATACAACGCATATCAGAAACGCGCGGTCACACTTGAAGAGCCCCTCCAGGGTATAGTACAGAACAACCTCCACCAAGGGAGCAACCCCAAAACCGCGAAAACGCACTATGTCGCTCGACAAAATGTATGGATCAGCTGACCCACCCTCGCTATTCCAAAGCCAACTCCACAGCAAAAGCTGATCGATAGCAACCCCCAAATGAGCTCCCCAAACATGACCACGCATCTCCTACACACGCTGCACAATCAAGACACCAAGCGACGGCTTGATAAAAGTTTAAATACATGTGATTTAAATTTCACTTTCGAGCAAGCAAAAATATCAATATCTATGAAATTGCTATTATAGGATTCCTACATCCGATGAATAGGGCAACGTAAGCCGGAATTTGTCCGACATGCGTATACCGCGAACAAGGTACCTGCACGAACTCTGCGCACATTAACAGAGCGAGGAACTGCATAACATAGTTTACTAGTTAGGTCTATGGCATCAAAATTACTGTGGACAATATCGTAAAGCACGTTGGCCTCCAAATATTTGCGACGGTCCTCCAAACTGATAAGCTTATACTTATTAAGTAATTGTGAGTACGACAAATAGCACCTAGATCTGTGGCACCTGTAATACATGGCACGGAGATACTTGCGCTGGACCTTCTCAATCTCGGTAATATACCTCTGATAGAATATGTTATGTAATTAACTGAAACTAGGTAATTAAATCTATGATTAAATAATTTTTCAGCCATGCCTACAAATAGTAATAACACCACCTCACATTCATGTCCAAAAAAGTGCAAGCAATGTCGCTGGCAGAGTTAAGTGCTTCAATTAAATTAAATTGTGTGTAGTTTATCTTTAGATAGTTTAACTCAGTCCCCTGGAGTTTACACTGGAGCTATGAATACACACACATATACAGCAAATACGTGGGACACTCAGAAAGTTTTGCGAAACTAAAAAAAATTGTTCTATACGTACATATATTTTTATCAAATCTTTTCAAAGTACTTTCCACCAGCCTCTATACAAAGATTCATGCGCCTAAACCAGTTTTCAAAACAATTTTTCCAGTCCGCCGCAGACACCTCGTTTACAGCCTGCTCGAACGCAGCCAGCGCATCTTCCGGCGACGAAAATTGTATCCCTTTGAGCTGATTTTTTATTTTTGGGAATAAAAAGAAGTCACACGGTGCTAGATCAGGGCTGTAAGGAGGGTGACCCAGGAGTTTGACTGGCGTGCTGTCCAGGAAGTCCCTCGTTTTGAGTGCGGTGTGCGCAGGTGCATTGTCGTGGTGGAGCAGTAGCCCGCGGAGCCCTGTGTTTGGTCGCTTGTTGCTTATAACAGAGAAAACTTCTGGCAAACATTTGGTAGTATACCATTCGGCATTAATGCTTCTTTGATCCCGTAAGGGAATTGATACCAAGTGGCCAGTCAAATTAAAAAAGCTAGCGATCAAAATCTTACCCCCGCTTCTAGATCGCTTCACTTTGGTAGGCGTTGGCTCATTTTGAAACACCCAAACAGTCGACTGGCGCTTGGTTTCTGGGTCGTATTGATAAATCCAGGACTCATCACCTGTAACGATGTCGTAAACACGCCGAGACAAGCCTGCTTCAATTTTGTTAAGCATATCACGGCACCATTCCACCCGGGCCTGCTTCTGAGCATCGGTGAGGTTGTGCGGCACCCAGCGTGATACTATCCTCCTCACGCGAAGATGGCTGTGTAGAATCTCGTGAACGCTTCCCGATCCAATCTTCAATATGTGTTGAATCTCCTGATATGTAATTCGCCTATTGTCTTGGATTAAATTTTTCACTGCTAGCACGTTTTCTTCGGTAACAGCCGTCAAAGGGCGACCGCTTCTTTCGTCATCCCCCAAAGTTGGTCGACCGCGCTTGAATTCGTTATACCAACGATACACGGTTGCCTTGGAAGGGCCTTCATCCATGAATGCCATTTGAAGTCTATCGTACGATTCATCCGGTTTCAGGCGACACTTGAAATCGTATAAAATCATAGCTCTAAAATGTTCCCGGCGCAGATCCATATTTCAGTGAGACACAATACTTTGAATTAACTCGCAAAAAATGTGGAGGGAAATTTTGAAATTGGAACTTACTTATTTTTACTTATAAATAATCATATTTTCGAAAAACATTATAACTGGCCAGTCTCCCATATATAAAAACTTTTTTTCGCAATACTTTCTGAGGGGCCTGGTATACTTGAAAGATAATGTAATTGATCGAATAAAACAAATAAATGATCTTGTATCTTGTATCGAAATCGGATTTCCGAATAGTTTGAAACAAGTCAAGCGAATATTATCGATGGTAAAAAAACCATAGAAATCAAAATAAAATGAGGTAATAGAAGTGTTAAAGGCGCGTGAACTTGTCGCCGCATAACAGGTGTCTTATAGGACACCAGTAAAAGTTTTTCTTTCTTTCTTTTCAGTGCGCGAATCGTTGCCTGAATGATCAATCAGTGCTGAGAGTCACTAAAGTTGTATTTTACAGCATATCTAACAGCGAAATTGTTTTAAGTTTTAATTTATTTTGCATTGAATGCTAGAAACATGGTGGGCGTAATTGCGTATTTATGTGTTAACAACACATAACATAACATCACGCCTGTATTTCCCCGAAAGGGTAGGCAGAGGTGTATAGTGCACCCACATTTCGCCAGTTATGTTGTGAGTCCCATGTAATAGGGGGCGAGCCTATTTATGTGTTGGTAGCGGAAAACCTGCGACAAGCGTTCCGGTAGTAAAAGACGGCATACCATTTCTATTACCTTATTCTTTAGATTTCTATGTAAAAACCATTATAAGCAAAGCCTATCTTGTATGAAACTCACATACTAAGCCAGTTCAACTTATAATAGATTTGTTATAATTTAATATGTGCTTGACTGCCCTGTTGGTCTAGTGGTCGCAAGCGCGACTGCTGAGCGTGGGGTCCTGGGTTCGATTCCCGGGTCGAGCAAAGTGTTATTGGGTTTTTCCATTAGGAAATTCTCAGTAGCAGCCCGGAGTATGGATTTGTGCCCGGTTAATGGCAATAGGCTCGCCCCCTATTTCATGGGACTATAACGTAACTGGCGAAATGTGGGTGTTACTATACACCTCTGCCTATCCCTTCGGGGAAATATAGGCGTGATGTTATGTTAATATGTGGTTGATCGTACTCCCGTCGTATTTATTTAATTTTATGTGGTTACCTAATAAATAATCATCTATTAGGTTTTTCAAGAAGATTTACTGTTCATACTCTTAACAAACCCAATAAAAACAACAAAAACTGCAATACCACCTATATAGACTGTAGCCTAAATGGTACCGCAAGTCGGTTCGCCAAACTGAGACATGAAGATGGAAAGTCTCATGTGATTGTAATTTCACCGGCACCCGTACCCTTCAGACCTATTAACTCTCTTTAGCCTTCACTTGCGATGCGACACCAAATGAAGAAATTAAGTCTTATTTTAAGCAAGAGACCACCAGGTCAAATAAATAAATAAATAAATAAATTTTTATTCACAAAAAGTTTTACATCAAATATCTGTAAAGTCCCTGACTTCTGAGCTAGGTACAAACCTGTGTTACAGAAGTCGGTGTCTTCTCCCATTAGTTTAACACAAATAGTGAGTAATACTTAGGTACAGTTTACATAATTTATTTGTGATGTGGACTATGTGTTGTGTTTGTGTGAGTGTGTGAGCGGTGTTCGTGTAGGTGTGGTGTGGGTGAGTGTGAGTATGAATGTGGAGTAAATATACATGGGCGTAGAAAGCAATAACATTTCTGTTTGTTCATAATCTAGTTCCAATAGCCAATTCTTAATCATAGTTTTGGTTTCACGACCTAAGAGAGGATGTATGTTTGTTATTTTATTTATTTTGTCATAAATACTTAATGTTGTAAGGAAATAACTGACATTTAGCTGCAATTTTCATGCTCCCAACTAAATACCAGACGTTAAATCTTCCAGGCATCTTGGCTAATATATTTATCTTTACATGATAGATGACTATATTCGCTCGGTTGCGTACGCGCAGGTAATAGCGGCCATAAATTGTAATTATAAACAATAATTGCACCGTAATATTAGTAATTACTGTGAAGCAGGATTCTTTTGCACTGGTTTGTTTCTTGTGTGAAAATTAATGTCTTTATAGGACATATTAAATTAGAAGTTGAAAATCAGCAGAACTAAAACGGAATACATGTTCTGCGATTTCGGCGGTCTTTCCGGTTTTGTTGCTATTGCGCTAGATGGCGTGCCCTTGCCACTCCGACTTTCGGTACCTCGGTTCACTTGTGCAAAGCGATGGTGAAATAGACCGGACAGTCAAGCACCGAATTAACACAGGATGGTTGAAATGGCGGCAGGTCACGGGAACTACATGTGACTCTCGAATTCCTCTTAAACTGAAGGGGAAAATCTATAAGACCATGATAAGACCTGCTGTCCTGTATGGATCGGAATGTTGGGCTACGAAAGGAATTAATGAAAGGCAAGTGCATGCAGCTGAGATGAGAATGTTAAGAGGAATGTGTGGTGTAACGAGAATGGATAGGATAAGGAATGAATATGTAAGAGGGAGTCTGAAAGTAGCACCAGTGACAGAGAAGTTAAGTAGCAATAGACTGTCATGGTATGGACATGTGATGAGGAGGAATGAGGAGCATGTTACGAGGAAAGTTTTAAGTATGAATGTTGATGGCTATAAGAAAAGAGGGAGACCGAAGAAAATATGGATGGATTGTGTGAAAGATGATATGAATAGAAAGAAAGTGAACACGGAGATGACGGCTGATAGAGATGTATGGAAGAAAATAACATCGCCGACCCCAAATAAATTGGGATAAGGGCAGGAGGATGATGATTAAATTAGAAGTTCTTAGTTCTTACTTAGAATGCAGTTAAGTGATGTCGGAAAGGTTTTTTTTTCTAATAGGATGGCGCAACGAGCTAAAGGCCCACCTGATGTTAAGCGGTTACCTTTGCCCATGACAACTTCAATACCACCTAGGCTATTGCCTTAATGTTACCACAAGTCGGTTCGCCAAACTGAGAAATGAAGGTGGAAAGTATCATGTGATTGTAATTTAATTTAGAAATTAAGTATGTGGCCTTGGGGTAAATTTTGTCGGATATCGTAACAATACTACAACCTTCACTAAACGACGGGGCATAAAATGACGTCTCCCACTTTTTCTCATTTTTAGGGTTCCGTAGTCCTACAAGGAACCCTTATAGTTTCGTCATGTCCGTCCGTCTGTCCGTCTGTCCGTCTGTCCTAATCCTTTACAGCTTAATAACTTCTACAGTTATAAACATAATGAAATGCTAATTATTATTTATTATTATTATTTAAATAAGTAAATGAAATTTTGTAAAAAAAATGTCTAGATATAGATCTCAATTTAAAAGAATAAAAAAATCTTAATTACGTATTTTAGGGGTGGCGCCCATACATGTGAAATGGGGATGAAAAATTATTTTTCACTGCACCCCCTCGTGTGGGGTATCATTGAATAGGTCTACCAAAATGAAGGTAATGTTTCATACACAACTTTTTTATCAGGTATACCATCTGCGAAATACAGTTCGCCAAAGTGGCTTGCAATGTGTCCCCCCCCTGCCATTTCTAAACTATGCGACGTAGAAACTTATAGTCTTCCACATTGATAGACCTTTATAAAAACTCTCTTTTAAAATTATTTCGAGTATAATGTGATTATAAATTTTCGAGTTATAGTGAGAAAACTGAAAAATACTTAAGACGTCCTAGTTCATAGGTCATTGACCTTAGAGAAAAATGAGTTTAGCAAATAATGCTCCTTTAGTTACTTTGTATTTAAAAAAATCACAAAAAGAAACTTTGTGTTATATTGATATGACACACTTCTTAAATTTAGCTTCTTAAATTTAACACTAGGTGGCGCTGTTTGCAAAAACTAAAATAGCAATGATTAATATTCGATTTGATTCGTTTATAATTAGACCTACTTAAGGAACCCTATAATACTGAGCATGGCCCGACATGCTCTTGGCCGGTTTTTTGGAATTGATTCTCGCATGCAGCACCGAAGTGCTATTGCTGCTTAACCGAGCTGGTGGCGGAGAATCCCGTTAGGAACTCCACCCGCCGAAAATATTGCTGCCAGTTTTTTTATTCGCCCAAGGCTGCCAGCGTTTAATTCAATTCAATTTTGTTTATTTGCTAAAAAAGTCGCCACAGTCTGCATCAATTTTATTTAAACGGAACTAGTGTACCTGGTCCATGTGTGTCCATGTCTGAATTCACCCAAAACATGGCTATGGTATGGTACCCACTACTTTTCTGTCTATGTCTTTTGTTTTTTTTTATAATATTGAAAGAACCGAGTAACTAAACGCATTCGTTTAATAAAGGATGTATTTAATTGTTACAACTAAGTTGCTTTGAAGGGACATAGGTTGCTTTGCTTATTCGCAATGAGTTTCACAATGTTCTAAAGACTGATTTTATAGTTGCTTGGAGATTACTGCTTGATCCCTAATCGATCTTTGCGATTTTATCAGGTGGTTTGCGTGAAAGGCGTGAAACCAACCGGGCGACCCCGGCTGGGTAGAAAAATTTGAAGAAAAAATTAGTAAATTGTTCAATTCAATTCAAATATTTATTTGCTTTTAAATATGGTTACAGTAGGTGTTACAAATATATTTAGTAGGTAGTTCAGCATATTTTGTCATAACATAATGACATGCAAATGTTAGTGTTCACAATAACATTATATTAGTATACATTGACTGAGTAAAAGGATACTTAAGGCTAGGCTCCCAAATTGAGGTGACTTTTGAAAACATATGCTGAGTCGAACACATGCTTGATGAATGTGAAATTTAGATACATATTTTTTTGAACCTTTGTCCATCGTTTGACTAGACATTTACATAATTAGTTGATTTTTGTTCGATACTTTTATTTTTTGAAAATCATGCGTTTTTAGAGATTTTTCTAATATTTATCCTTTATTATTTAACTTAGCTATATAAATTATATGCAAATAAGAAGATAATAAAGTTTATTAAATACTTTTTTATAGATTTTTATAGATTTTGGAAATTTGTATAGATTGTTTAGTATTCTTGTAATAAAAAGAAAACTGTTTTGAGATTTACGACATTTACTTCCGTGGTAAAACACGCGAGAATGATTTTCTCGAAAATGAGTTCTATTGCAACTAGCATAAAATTGACGAGAGCGGCCCGCAGTTGTGGTGTGTAAGGGGAGTGCGAGGGTGGGAATTACGTTTTGGGAGCGTCCTCTTAATTTTTTTTTTTTTGTTGATTAAGATAATATTCTAATAAATAAATAAATTCTATTTGGGACATTTTTTACACAACACCATCTAGTTCCAAACTAAGCCGAGCTTGTACTATGGGTACTAGACAATGGATCAGTGGCGTGCAGTGGCCTACTTCACTTGAATTTATTTTTGGTGTAAGCTATTGATTTTTTTATGTAGGAAGATTTATTCAGCATTAATAGGTTTAATAAAGGATAAAGAATCATCGTACTTTGAAAAAAATATAATAACTTACACCACTGTTGAGTTTGAATGAGGAAGGCACTGGGTATTGCCTAATTGCCTATATGCAATGCACGCCACTGCAATGGATATAATACTTGTATACTTTTTTTGTTGTTGTAAATACATGATACTTATCGGCAAACGCAGCGTAAGGCGCCCCCTAACGAGCGTGGCTGGGGGGGACTGGATGTGGAAGGCGAAGGACCGAGTGTTGTGGCGCAACTTGGGAGAGGCCTATGTCCAGCAGTGGACTGCCATAGGCTGAGTTGATGATGATGATGACATTCTTATAATACATAAAAACACCCAGACCAACACAAACACTTATGTTCATCATACAAATATTTGTGTCCTGTGGGAATCGAACCCACGACCTCGTGATCAGCAGTCCGACACTCGAACCACTTGACCACAGAGGTCGTCAATACTTTAGCAGCTCCAGCTACCATGTGGATTACAGGATCCATGAAAGGTTAAGCTGCGCTAGCTAGGGTCAGTCCTTGAATGGGTGACCATTTCGTTGTAAATCGAAACTCCTCCGTGCCTCGGCGACCACGTTAGCTGTCGGTCCCAGTTGCCATACGAATATCTATGACAGTCATGATGGGTACAGGGTACTTAGTCAGAATGCCAACCGTCTGGCAATTGGACTTAGGATGTCGGTATTAGGCAGTAACTGGTACGTGGGGGACTGATGGCAGTCGCTCTGTATAAAATACTGATGTTCAGCCGCATCTGGTTAGACTGGAAGCCGACCTAAACATAATTGGAAAAAAGCCTAGGAGAAAGACAAACCATCGACTTGTAGAAGAAGAAGAAGCTTCGTCATTGAAGGCCCGTTCAGCAGGAAATGTTAACAGAATGATGAGAAGTATGACAACACCTGTTAACTAAGAATCCAATACTTAAAGAAAGAAAGAAACTTCATTATAATCAAGTTCAAAAGCCATGTAAACGGATCAAAACGATGTTGTCAAACACAAAGTCGGGGCATATAAATGGTGAGTTCAATGCACAATAGCGAGCGCAGATTTACGATGCCTGGCTTCGCGGGCGCACCGACGACGGCTCTGTGGATTACGGACTTAAATGTAATGGAATGGGTTCCCAAAGAATAAAAGTAGAGATAAAGAGACAACACAAGAGTTTAAGAGTAGTAGAGCTCCTTTGTGAAAGAGCTCGTCCTGGGAAGTACCTACTTCTCCGCCAAATAGTGATGCTTGCATTGCTGTGTTTCGGTCTGAAGGGTACGGGTGCCGGTGAAATTACAATCACATGAGACTTTTCATCTACATGTCTCAGTTTGGCGAACCAACTTGCGGTACCATTTAGGAAACAGCCTAGGTGATATTGAAGTTGTTATGGGCAAAGGTCAGGACTCAGGTCAGGACAAAGGTCAAGGCTTAACATCAGGTGGACCTTCTGCTGGTTTCGCCATTCTACTATAAAAAAAAAACAAGACACACAACAAGAGAGAGAAGGGGAACAACAAAAGATAACACAAGACTAGAAACTACAAGAGAAAGAAGAGTTAAAGTTCTATCTTCGGATTAAGCTATTGATCTAGCTATAGATACCTATATATTATAAGGACCAGACCCAGTACAATCCATGGAAAAACCAAGTTGGAGAATGTCGGCGATTCGCTCTCTTTTAACAGGAGTGCCACTGTTGGACCAATGGCATAACGTTCTTTTATTTTTTGGCGTGACCTATTTCCAGCAGTTATCAGTGAAAGACTATGTAAACATGGATTAAGGCGTAAATTCTTAGACATATCTAGGTAGGTGAGGCGGATGTGCCTTCAATTTGCATGGCCTAAAAGAAAACAACATAAAACATGAAGTGTCTTTTACAAACATCGTAAACATTTAAATTATTATTAACTTTGAAGCCATCATTCTGGTAGCTATTCTGTTATTCTGTTAGCCACTACATTTCAGTAAGAGGCACTAAAAAGTTATTACTTTGGTCTGACCTCTTAAGAATTCTATCTCGTGGAGGTATAAATGTTAATTCTGACACTGTAGGTAGGTCTTCCGTTAACAGTCTTATACCTATTGTATTCACAGAAACATTGTTGTTATATTTACGTGGAACTTCCAATGAAACTTCTTTAGATGAAGAGTTTAGAACACAATAATTTCAAAGAAGCATCAAAGTTGTTGTCATCTCAATTGTCTTTTTAAAAGATCGTCAACGCCAGGGCCGGAATAACCATCTCGGGGCCCCTTTTAAGCCGTTTGAAGATCATCAGCTCTTTTCAAGTTGATGAAGGGGTCACTGTCGCAAATCTCACAAATTGCAATAAGTATTTCTAAACTTTTGTTTATCATACAATACGCTACGTAAAGCATCCATATTATTAGTTGTTCTAGTCGAAACTAGATGGTTCAGTACTGTAAGTTTGAAGTATTTCATCAACTGGCAGCATGCGTCGAAAAAAAGCAATATTATCTATTGTCATTGAGGATAAATGTCAGGGTCTTCCGTAGTAGACTAAACATTGCAACTCTAAGACCACTGTTTCTTGATGGCATTCAAATTGCCTATACGGACACTGCTAAAAATTTAGGAGTTATTTTTGACTGCAACCTATCGTGGAATGCTCAGGTAGCTGCCGTTAGTAGGAAGGTGCATTTCACATTTCATTCACTCAAATGCCTCCAGAGTTTTTTGCCCTTAAAAACTAAAATTTCCCTGGCCCAAACTCTCATACAGCCCATTATAGACTATGCTGACGCCTGCTATTTGGATGCCACTGAGGAGCTTTTAAATAAACTTGAGAGGTTGCAAAATTTGTGTATCCGTTTTGTCTTCAATCTCAGAAAGTACGACCACGTCTCTGATTTTCGCAAAACTCTCAAGTGGCTCCCTATTCGTCTTCGCAGGAACACTCGGATATTGTGTCTCCTTTTTAATATTCTACATAATCCGACTTCCCCATCATACCTGCGGGAACGCTTTTCATATACTCGTCCTCCTTACGCACCCTGCAGGTCGCATCTTAAAACCATCCTCAATTTTCCATCCCATAAAACTGACTTCTACTCCTACTCCTTATCTGTGCACGCGGTTAGGTTGTGGAACTCGCTTCCGCCCGTGATACGCGACTGTAAAACTGTTTCCACCTTCAAAAAACGTGTAAAAGAGCATTATCTTTCCTCATCCACATAGGTTGTACGTAATAATGTTATGTATTATGATTTCTATTTTGATATTGTGTAGGTATACATAGACTATGTTTATTATTTTTATACTATATTTATTTTACGTTATATATTAGGTTATGTATGAGTATATATATATATGTAGGTATATTTATTAGTATTACTTGACACACTGAGTCTACATCTCTTTGCTTCAAATTTTCCTCTCGCAGGTCTGCTGGAAGAAATTTCTTATAGAAATAAGCAGTGCCTTTGTACTATTGATTTCTATGTACTTTATTATTATTTCTCTGTGTGTGCATAAATTTAATAAATAAAAAAAAATTATAAAATAAAAAATTTCCAATGAAATTTTCACTGTATGAAACATTTTCAATTACTTTAGTGCACGCGCGGGGCCTACTCTGCCTAGTGGTTAATCCGGCCCTGGTCAACGCATCGACGACTCCTCTGGTGTAGCAGACATCTATGGGCGGCAGTGATTGTTTACCATCAGGTGACCCGCTTGCTCATTTGTCCCCCTCTATTATAAAAAAAAAACAGGACAAGCAAGCTGAAGTGGCAATAGGCCGACCTTATTAGAAGAGACAAGGACCGTTGAGGTAGTGTTCTTTAGTGAAGACAAACATCGTGAGGAAATCTGCACACCTGACAGTGCTTCATACAGTTCTCGATGGTGTGTGTAGTCAACCCGCACTAGGCCAGCGTGGTGTACTAAGGCCTGAATCCCTCTCATTCTAAGTACAGGCCCGTGCCCAGTAGTGCGACACTGGGCTGGTTGTATTATGTCAATCGTAGAGGCTCTTTTAATGCACACCAGGAAATAAAATATATTTGTTTTTTTTTATTTTTCTTAACGGGCTTGCGTTTGACCGCCACCCGATGATATTTTAAAAAGTACAGATACGGTTGTTGTGCGTGCAATCTGAAGACTCGAAAACGTCCTAATTGGAACGTTTTGCTACTAGTCTCCGTCAAGCAAAGCGCCGAGTTAAAAAATTTACATTTTGTAATTTAAAAAATTACAATCGTCGACGATGGTTCAAGCTTGCTCAGCAAAAACCTATTCACTCGAGCCTTGAAGACCACCAGATTATACTTCTCGGGAAACACTGACAAGGAATTCCACTCTCCGTTCACAAATGAAATGAATGAATCTAGATATCCTGATCAGAGCGCATATCTTTAAGAATGGTAAGTTCATCTCTTCCTGTATTTTTAAATCCTTGCTTAAGTATCCTTACAATACAATATTATGTAAGTCGAAAGCGGACAAAGCGTCTGCGCAGCTAATGCGACAGTTTGAACGTGGTTATACAATTAAATGTAGGCTTTAAACCTTTGATCATACTCCGACCATCGTTTGTTGATTTACTTTACAATTTAGGCGTTATTAAGATCGCTTTACTCAGTCCATCCAGCGTGATCGAATCAGAAATGAGGAGATTCGCAGGAGAACGAAAGTAACCGACATAGCTCGAAGAATTGCCAAATTTAAGTGGCAGTGGGCGGGGCACATTGCTCGCAGAACAGATGGCCAATGGGGCACAAAAGTTCTGGAGTGGCGACCGCGTACTGGAAGGTGCAGCGTGGATAGGCCTCCCACAAGGTGGATCGACTACCTGGTGAAGGTCGCGGGGATCAGCGGAAACCGCAGGACCGGTCGTTGTGGCGATGCTTGGAGGAGGCCAATTGGACGTCCTTCGGCTGAAATGATGATGATCTTCTTCTATCGTGTCGACTTGAGCTACATAATGATAATAGCTGATGCCGTGAGAAATAGATTAGCCAGTCAGCAGGTTGTAGCGGGGCTGACTGCCCAAGGTGCGCCGGACGATCAATTAAATATCGTCCCTCGTGGAGGCTCTTTTAATGCACCCCAAATGATGATGATGATGATGATGATGATGATGATGATGAATTTATCTGGCAGGTAGTACCTATCCGGACATTCAGCCCTTTTAGAGTAATTTTCGACAACACAAATTTCACGATATATCGATTACGATTTTGTGAGAAGAACTCCTGAATTGCTGACGTACAAGATATAAAAATATGAGATACAAGCAGTTGCAACATATCATACTGTATTTACAGTTCAACACTGACCCGCTGGTTTCTCTCACCGTTTCAACTAATAGCAAAAAATGTAAAGTGGTATTGTTCGCGGTCGATACATTACTGTCCGTCCACTTGACGTCAATGCACGATGGACGAGTAGCATTGGACGAGTTTGAAATGTCAGTCATGTTTTTATAGCTTTGTTCTTATAAATGATGGAGGCGTCATACAACACGCACCTACCTGAGATTTCGCTCCCGATGTTTAAGATTGTTCTATGTGAGCTAAAAAGTATATATATGGAAGGTGTACAGTCTCACATCCTTTTAATAAGCTCCTTACTACTAAGCTACGCTGGAAAGCACACGTCAAGGAGAACCGAGAAGAATTAGACCTGCGCTACAAGAAACTATTTATATTGGCTATGTATTGGCTTATAGGCAGACACTCGCCCTTGTCTATACATATATAATAAATCACTGCTATATAAGCAAGTTCTTACGCCAGTATAGACTTATGGTATCCAGCTGTGGGGCTGTACCAGACAAAGCAATAGAGGAATCATACAGCGTTTCCAAAATAAAGTACTCAGAGATATGGTTAATGCACCCTGGTACATCAGAAACATCGATCTTCATCGGGACCTCAATGTGGACGTTGTAGACCCAATTATAAAAAATACGCAGAAGCTTATGAATTTAGACTTCACCACAACGTGAATGTCGAAGTTATCCAGCTCCTCGATAACACGAACGGTTCAAAGACTAAAGCGGACAAAACCATATGAATTAGTGTAGTGACTAGTGAATATTGACAGATATAATTTAGTGATAAATGCTGCCTATAAAGAACACACAAACAAAGTGTCTTGCCCTTAATAGAAACTAAGAAAAGTTATTGGGCGCATTCTTAGATTTTAATTTACATAACAATTAAGGATAAAATTGAATTACTTATTAGCCTCAAAGCTAGATTGTAATACAGATAAAGTATCACTCTTCTTCTTCAACTGTATAAAATTAATTAGCTCAATGACCTCATCAATGGATAATTAATCTACTGTGTCGTGGTGCCTGTGGTCTAACGCCCGTGGACTATTTAAATCTACAAATTGGTGGTAGAAATGTGCAGTTTCGTCATAAATACTTAATTAAAATTGAATTAAGTTCAAATAAATTCTTTACTTCAACGCCTAGTAAAAGGTCTACGCCTAAAGGTTTAATACTGATCTGATCCACATTAAATCCTTCTTTAAAAAACAAAGCAATCGGATAACAAGACAGAATCGTAAACACTTAAATCTCATAAAGACACTTCGACAAATTTATCACTTCGAATCGAAGAAAAAGAGCAATATTTACATTTACAAAGAAGCAATCAGACTCCAATCCATTACAATTTCTTTCCGGGGATTCGCGGTTTATTCTACCATTATCTACCCGGGCGTCGAACCCGAGTCAGCGTAATCCGGGCAAGTAATCCGACGGCCCGGGCCGCCTCCGCGTGAACGTATAAATCACGGATAGAATTAGCGAAGCGATATCGTCCCGTGGGCGTTTGAGGGTTGATGCCTTCCAATGGTCAATAATAATGTTGTGTATGTTTTTTGTCATAATTGAACTTATTTGCAATTTTTTGTTACTTTTGTTTTATTTAAGTGTTGATTGGTTTTGTGTAGTCCCATAAATCTCAATTTTTTTTTCTTTCAATGTTGGGTTGCATTGTTAATTTCTGTTTGACTGTGACCGTTCTTTGGTTCAATAGTTTAAAGAGGGACAAAGTTTCTAAATAACGTGACACCTATCGCAATGCAGAATTTTGTGGTCCTCATTTAATGTTACTTTGGTTTTGTGTAGTCCAATAAATATTATTCTTTCTTTTTAGGGTTCCGAAGTCCTACAAGGAACCCTTATAGTTTCGTCATGTCCGTCCGTCTGTCCGTCTGTCCGTCTGTCCGTCTGTCCTAATCCTTTACAGCTTAATAACTTCTACAGTTATAAACATAAGTAAATGAAATTTTGTTAAAAAATGGTCTGCATATAGATCTCAATTCTAAAAGAATAAAAAAATAGTTTTTACGTTCTTTAGGGGTGGCGCCCATACTTGTGAAATGGGGAAAAAAAAATTTTTTCGCTGCACCCGCTCGTGTGGGGTATCATTGAATAGGTCTACTAAAATGAAGGTAATGTTTCATACAACACTTTTTTATCAGGTGTACCATCTGCGAAATATAGCCCGCCAAAGTGGCTTGCAATGTGTCCCCCCCCCTGCCATTTCTAAACTATGCAACGTAGAAACTTATAATCTTCCACATTGATAGACCTTTGTAAAAACTCTCTTTTAAAATTATTTCGAGTATAATGTGATTATAATTTTTTGAGTTATAGACAGAAAACTGAAAAATACTTAAAACGTCCTAGTTCAAAGGTCATTGACCTTAGAGAAAAATGATCATAGCAAATAATGCTCCTTTAGCTACTTTCTATTTTAAAAAATCACAAAAAGTAACTTTGTGTTATGTTGACGACACACTTCTTAAATTTGGCGCCATCTAGCGGCGTCGTACAACACTCTCTGGGTCGCCAATGCTGCCGTCAAGTGCCGTGTATTACATTTGGCACTGTATAGCGCCATCTAGCGGCTACTGACATAACTCTCTGAGTCGCCAATGCTGCCGTCTATTGCAAAAACTAAAATAGCCGTGATTAATATTCGATTTGATTTGTTTGTAACACCTATTTAAGGAACCCTATAATACTGAGCATGGCCCGACATGCTCTTGGCCGGTTTTATTTTCCAATGTTGGGTTGTAGTACTTGTAGTTTTAATTTCTGTCTGACAGTAATTCACTTGGACGGTTTTTTAGTTCAATAGTTTGAGAGACAACGTATATTTTTCTTTCCACAATTTAAATAGTTAGAGACATAACGTTTCTAAATAACCAGAAATGTCGGGATGCAGAATGTTGTGGTGCTCATTTAATGTTACTGTTGTTGTGTTTAAGTGTTCATTGGTTTTGTGTAGTCCAATAAATATTATTAGTTCTTTCTTTCTTCCATTCCTGAAATCATTCCCTTGTTGTCATCAAGATAATAATAAGATTGGTAGCCAGGACCAAATGACACATAATATTTTAAAAGAGTATCCATGGAGTTTTTCTTGCTTTCTCTTCTCCATATCATTCTCTTTGAAACTTTGCAACAGCATTTCATAAGAGCATGTAAATACTGTGCATATCCTACAGTGGCGTGCATTGGCTTACTTCACTTGAATTTAATTGTGGTGTAAGTTATTGATTTTTTGATGTAGGAAGATTAATTTAGCATTAATAGGTCTATTTTAAGATAAGTAATCATCGTACTGTGAAAAAAAGATAATAACTTACACCACTATTGAATTTGAATGAGGAAGGCAGTAGGTATTGCCTAATTGCCTATATGCAATGCACGCCACTGATATCCTACTTAATTCCTACTAAATATTATAAATGCGAAAGTATGGATGTCATAGGGTTAGTTTGTTTGTCTTTCAATAACGTAACGCTGAAACGGTTTTGGATGAAATTAAGAACACAAATAGACCATAACTCGGATTAACATATATGCTTCTTTTTATCCCTGAAAGACAAACAGTCCCTGAGGATTGCATGATAAGTCTTACTGTGATAAGTCAAATTATACGCGAGCGAAGGCGCGGACAAAGTCCAGTTAAAAATTAAACCTTGAACTGAAAGACACGGTGGTACAGTTGTCGGCATGACAGTGGTAACACTTGAATTAGAAAACCACCCTTATTGCTTACAAAATAAAGGTGCTGTCCATGTCAAACTGTTACCACTGACTTGCGGTCGACCATACTTAAATTAGAAAAACGTTTATAACAAACATAAACTCAGCCTATTGCAGTCCACTGCTGGACATAGGCCTCTCCTAAGTTGCGCCACAACACTCAGTCCTCTGCGGCCTTCCGCATCCAGTCCCCCCCAGCCACGTTCTTCAGGTCGTCGATCCACCTGGCGGAGGGGCGCCCTACGCTGCGTTTGCCGATTCACGGTCTCCACTCGAGTACATGTCTGCTCCAGCGGCCATCGGTACTTTGACAGACATGGCCAGCCTACTGCCACTTCAGCTTACTGATCCTATAAACTATGTCGGTCACTCCGGTTCTTCTCCGGATAATCTCGTTACGGATTTTATCCTTCAAAGAAACTCCAAGCATAGCTCGCCCCATAGCTCGCTGAGCGACTTTGAATTTGTGGACTAGCCCAACTCTCAGTGTCCACGTCTTGGTACCGTAAGTCATGACAGGCAGGACGCAAGTTTGAAGACCGTCATCTTCAAACTTTGCGGGATAAGCGACGAGAAGACTCAACAAACACGACGTACAAAATGTTTCTTTCGTTATGATTATGTAGGGGGAGAGGAGCTTGCGTGCTCAAAAAATGTGTGGAGTCACGTCCAAAATAGAAAACTTTCACACCGATGAAAGCTTTCGCGGGATAAAATTGCTGAAAAAAATTGATAATATTATGCTTCCGTGGTTCGGGAATGTTGTGAAAATATTGGCGAAGAATTTTTATTATCCATTCGAGGGAAATTGGCAAACAATGCAAGTAACCAGCCCCCCTAGCCAAGTTGACAATCTACAATCGTCAACGCTATAGAAAACAATCAAAATGTATGGGAATGACATATCTCAACGAATGACTTTTTCGTCCAGTGGCGTACTACTGCATGTTTATAAACTAAATATAAATAAATATCAGTCCCACTACGGCGTGAAAGGCGTAAAGGGTGTCATATATTGTTATTAATTAATTAAAAAGTATAAAAAATTGCCAATAACCGGTAATGTGGGTCTTTTTAAGAGCGATGGGGCTGATTGGCATGATGAATAGTCTTCTTTTCTACATGGGTCTGAGAGATTTTTAGACATAATCTGTGTATGACTCGTGGACCCACCAATTTGACCCACCAGTGGTACAAAATATTAATTTGAATACCTCGTGGCAGTGGCGAAGGGTGAATATTTTCGGGAGGGAAGCCGTAGGTACCTTAAAATCCTAAAATAGCAAAGAACGCACTTTAATAAAATAAAAAAACAATTTTGTTGATCTGTATTTAAGCAATTCCTAAAGGGAAGCCGGTGGGAATCGTGTTATATGGACCCTTCGCCACTGCCTCATGGTCGCACTGGTCGGTGAGTCTACGAGTCATAAAATGGCTGTATTGTGTAAAATATTGTATACAATAAAAATAAATCATCCTTTTCATAACAGTTTAAAAAGTGATTTCTAGTTAGTCTCGTGATTATTAAATAGTCTCACTTTATGTATTATTTAATGAAGTGCAAGTGAATAGGTCGTATTACTATAATTTATGTAATGATTGAATTTTTCAACTTCAGTCTTGCCATCCCTGAATCCACTCACAGAGTAAAAACACTCAGCAATCGTCCGCTAATGACGTATTAAGACGCACCCCTTGTGTCTGTATGTGTGTGTTGTTTTTTCGCACTCTTCTGCTCGTTAGACCGCCCCTAATCCTTACCTCACCTTAATTACTTTAGTAGATCAATGAATATGTAAGAAAACAAAAATTATGTTGTGTTTAGTTGACACCAAAGACTTTTCTATACTGACTCAGTATAATAACTTTATGGTTGACACTTGCCCGAAATAAACCAGGGCGTAATAAAAAACCGGCCAAGTGCGAGTCGGACTCGCGCAGTAAGGGTTCCGTACCTCTCAACGACCTGATACCCCATAAAAACTGATATAATTTACGAGAGTTTATCAAAAGACATCAACGTACAGTGCGCGAAATCTGAATTTTTGCATGTCTTTCTTACGCAGGTACCACCACATATGTCTATGTTTGTCTTATTTTTAGTATTTGTTGCTAAACTACATAATATGCACTATAATCTGACCAAGTTTGACGCTGGTATATATTACGCTTTTGAAGATAGAGCAAAAACAAAAACGTTGAATAAAATGCATGTTTTTTGAGGTTTCTTGTATGGGGACTCCCTTTGGTTTTAGACTTTTTTTGTTTTTAGTATTTGTCGTGATACACCTCATAGCAACACATATTCTGAGAAAATTTCAACCGGATACCTATTACCGTTCAAAAGATACAGCCCTGTGACAGACAGACGGACGGACAGCGTAGCGAGAGTAATAGGGTCCCGTTTGTCACCCTTCGCGTACGGAACCCTAAAAAAGTAAATAGTAAAAAGTATATAAGTATTATATCCATTGTCTAGTACCCATAGCACAAGCTCTGCTTAGTTTGGGACTAGATGGTGCTGTGTAAAAATTTCCCAAAAATATTTGTTATTTATTTATTAGACTAATAGCATCTGCGCACGACATTTTATAGTGCACAAGTGTGTGCGCAAACATAGGTGCACTATCTATTTTCTCACTCATAGAATCCGATGGCACGGCAATCCGTTACAGCCGGAGGGAGATAAGGCGCAGAACCGACGGTTTTACGTGCTCTCCGAGGAATGAGGGTGTAACACCGCCAACTTCCTGACACTGAGTTTTTTTTTTACAGAAAAATCCAAATAACACTTCTTTAAATAGTACGGTTTTTCAGACCCCCAGGATTTGAATAACATAATTACGTCACTAGTGAAGACTCTTTTAGTAAGCCCAAGGGCTCAGTTGGATCCTCGGGTTACCGCTCAAACGACTCATAAACAGAGTTTAACATAAACAAAATAAGAAGTTAAAAATTAACATTCTAACAATGTACAATAAACATACGTGACAAAGGTCTTTAACCCTAAGGGTGCAACATAATGAAATTGATACCTGGCGTAATCCCTGTGCGTACTCACAGTTCAGCTTTGACTAATTCAATCAAAACAAAGATCGTGAAAACCGAGGCAACGCTGCTATGCTCGTGACGTTTCTTTATGCTCAAAATAGGCATAGAGATATTTAATTATTTGACATTTGAAGACATCTGCCCCCCTAGCCAAGTTGACAATCTACAATCGTCAACGCTATAGACAACCACTGAGGTAATAGTACTGAGTACTAGAGAAGACACCTCGAACAAAAGGTTTGTAGCACGTTCCTCAAGCAGAGATTTATTGATCACAGTTCAGCTGAGTTTAGTTTTATTTTATACTGTCACCTGTTTCGGAATTTCAGCTGAGATTTGATCTGTAATCACTCTAGTGTGGTCCAGATTACGCTTGAATAGAGATTTCTATTCTATTAAGGTTAAATTCATGTGATATGTTGTTGAATTAAAGTTTATAATTACCGTTCTGGAATAAGACCGATACTCAAGTAACGATTCTGTCCTTAAGTAGTGATCAGGTGATTGGAGTTTAAACTGTACTTGAGGAAGCTTCTGTAATACGGGCCTTAGAGCTCCTGCACTCTGACTCGCTTAGCCACGCTCGCGCCGCGCGTGCTCCGCGGCCAGCAAGTTGCGCGATATTTTTTATTCGTAATGTCTACTCTAGAAATAATCAAAATGTATGGGAATGACCTATCTCAACGAATGACTTTTTAAAGAAGAAAGAAAAAGAAAGAAAGAAAAATTATTTATTGCCACAACAAGACGACATTTTTACATTTTTTTTCTTATTTTTCGTTAAGATATGTCATTCCCATACATTTTGATTGTTTTCTATTAGCGTTGACGATTGTAGATTGACAACTTGGCTAGGGGGGCTGAACTACTAGGAGACTAGGTTCTTTACAAATTAATCATGTTTTGATAACATAAGTGTGATAGGTTCTGCTGGAAGTGGTATTTACAAAACGTTACCTTCAATACTTTACGACACAAAATTTACTAATATCACTTTTCTTTAATCTGTGCTAATTTTAAATGAAAATAACGATTTGTGAGCTGCTGGACATAGTACAGTAGACTGCATGACGATGTTACCATCGTCTTTTTACTTCAATTCGAAAATCGCCCTTACTGCTTACGAAATAAAGATGCTGCTAATGTCAATGTATTACCACCTACGTGCGGTCGACCGTACAAGTATGTGTAGTTACCATCACGTTACCATGCTGGGCTTAGATTGGTTATAAAGCAAAATAAATTCTCACATAGTGAGGTTTTTTTTATGTTTTCTAGTGGAAATCGCTATAGACACCCTCCGTCTGGAGAAGATACAGGGGTATGTTAGAGTCTCTTCTACAGCACAAAATAGAGGAGCTCCGGGAACCCCAGTGGAACACGCCTGTGCCTTTAGCACGTTCTGGGGAAATAACAATGTTTCCCCAACAGCAGCATGTGAGCACCACGTGCTGGGGGTCTACTCGCGTTTGTCGATATTCGATTAATCGTGCCATTCATCGCACAATTATCACATGCGATGATCCTGCTTTGACGTCTGTTTCTTTGATCTCCGGACAGTTTCATACGGCTATGAACCGTAGTCTATCTTTAGATTCTTTAGTGCCTTTTTATGTGCCTATCTTTACTGTGTAGGTGTCAGTCGGAACGAAAGTTAGAACTTAGACACACTTACCTAACTTATTCACATTCACCCTTTAAAATTTACGTTTTTCTTTTTCTGCACATCTCCTTAGTTTCCAAGATCGGTGTATGACAACTCGCTCACGTGTGTCCTCCGCCATATTTACTTAATTAGCGCGCCGTAGGGGATGAATTACAATTCGCTGTGATGATGGTAATTGTACGTGTGGATGTGACTGAAGGGGTGAAAGACATTGGTATTATTAGAATTTGTTGGTAGACTTAAATAGGATTATTTAATTAGATTCTGATAAAATGTGTCTTCCCAGGGAGCGAAAATTACATAAGAAAATAAGCATGTTTGTTCAAGAAAATCTGAAATGTCACAAGGAAATCAGCTTACTTACGTAAAAGTTACGTGAAAAATGTCCTGAATGGGTTTGGGCTTCCTCCTAATCAAATGGAACCAAATCGTATGAAATTTTTGTGCCTTTTGACACACAAATGATGGTTATGTAAGAAAGTAAATACGAGTGTATTGCGTGTTTCACAGAAACCTAAATAAGTCAGTTATTATTGACGTCTGTGGTATAGTGGTTCGAGAGTCAGACTGCTGATCACGAGGTCGTGGGTTCGATTCCCACAGAACATAAATATTTGTGTGATGAACGTAAGTGTTTGTGTTGGTCTGGGTGTTTCTTATGTATTATTATATATGTATTTACAAAAAAAAAGTATATAAGTATTATATCCATTGTCCATCCACCTATAGCACAAGCTCTGCTTAGTTTGGGACTAGATGGTGCTGTGTAAAAATGTCGCAGAAATAATACTTATATTATTATTTAGTTTTCTCTGGTAAAATACGATACCTACCTATTAGTGGTTAAAATGAAAGATGTCATTGCTGCAACACATTTATCATCAAAGTCACCTGTAGCCTGAAATGCCCTGCTAACCTTAGCTTAAACATCTAGACATTTAGGATCTCCTCATCAACTCAGCCTATGGCAATCCACTGCTGGGCATAGCCATCTTTCAAGTTGTGCCACAACACTCGGTCCTCTGCCTTCCGCATCCAGTCTCCCCAGCTACCTTCATCTTCCGGTCGTCAGTCCACCTGACTGGGGGGTGCCCTACGCTGCGTTTGCCGATTCACAGCCTCCCCAGCCACGCCAGCTACGCCAGCAACGACAGCCACGCCAGCTACGACTATCCCGAGTCCGCCACCCGCAGGCCCTATCCTCCTGTATTTTTGTATAGAAGTTTTCTCCCTCTTCCAATGTGCCCTGTGCTAACTTTAGAGGGACACGCGTAGTCACGCCCCATTGGCCCAGATCAAGCCCCTCCTGTGCCAGAATATTCGTCACGGGCAATAATCCCCCGGTCCAAGAGTTATTATCCGTGCCCAGACAGGGTGCACCGGCTCAACTGCTGTTCCATCCAGACGTATCGAAAAGGACCAGCAGCTGTGAGGCACACGAGGAAGTTTTCTGGTCCAGCATCCCTGAAGTGTTGACCTACCGCATCTTGGACGTCCTAAACTGCGTTTTGCCGAAAATTGTCTTTATTAGATCAAGAATTGGTTATATATATGTCGTCAACTCATCATACACAGTTAAAAAGATAACAACAAAACATAAAGTCAAATTTTCATATCATAAATAAATGGATCCTACTTAATTGGAAATTTTTATGACGACTCCAACCAGTAGATTAATCAAAGACTCCTCAAATCCTCTCCTAAATGTTCTTCCTCGTTCGGTTCACGGGTGACCTATAAAGTGAAGGATAATATTTTATTTTTATTCTGCGCGAATCTCGCCCTTGCAAATTGAATCTTTAGGGAGACGGGTTAGTTGCCCTTTTGTGAGGCATTTAGAATAGACGACAGAAATTATGATTAGGTTCTCACTGACGAATCTTTAGACCAACATGTTGCGGGAGAGTCATTTAACTTTTCAAAAAAAATATTATCGGCACGGAGGCGAATGGCTTTATGGCCTACTGCTTGACGACTGTAATAACATAACTTCCATTTGGTCCTATGTGAAAGAGCAGCAGACAAGACCATATGATAACCTCAGAATAAAATAAGAAGGTTAGTGCGATCATGTCAGAGGAGTGGAGACCGCGAATTGGCAAACTATTGTGTAGGTGCCCCCCAGGCAGGTGGACCGACAACCTGATGAAAGTAGCTAGGGGAGACTGGATGCGGAAGGTAGAGGACCGAGTGTTGTGGCGCAATTTGGGAGAGGTCTATGTCCAGTAGTGGACTGCGATAGACTGAGTTGATGATGATGATCAGTTGGGACAAGTCCACGCGCGCTTTTTGTGTACGGAACATCTGGACTTTAAAAGAGGCTTTGAACCTTACATTTTTTTCGGCGGCCATCTAATTTTTAACTGACTTGTAAAAGTGATTTTAACATCCAATTTGCAGAATAATAATATCATTTCATTTAAGTCCGAGCGAGATGATAGTTATAAATTCTCATCCATTTTCAAAACCACCTCCCACATTCCCGATGCCTGCTCTATCCACGAAATTACAGCCAAGAAAAAAAGAAAGTCGTTGACTAGTCGCGTCGTAAGATGTAAAGGTACTAAAATACCCTTTTCATGTAATGTTTTTGTGAGGACAATCGTAAAACATAATAAGATACGACAGGTTTATCTCTGAAGGGGAATTTGACGGATTCCCCTACTGTTCGCCTATCCCAATATTACCTCACTGAATAGCTAATGTTTTTACGAGCTATTCTTGTAAAAGTTCTAAAGCCAATTCAATTTGTCTAAGAATACTTTAGAAAAGTTGTTTAGTTTTCCGGGGTCGTAAGTACCTATTTGTTGAAGTATAATTACAGAAATACTAAGGCCCATATTACAGAAGCTTCCTCAAGTACAGTTTAAACTCCAATCACCTGATCACTACTTAAGGATAGAATCGTTACTTGAGTATCGGTCTTATTCCAGAACGGTAATTATAAACTTTAATTCAACAACATAACACACGAATTTGACCTGAAATAGAATAGAAATCTCTACTCAAGCGTAATCTGGACCACACTAGAGTGATCGCAGATCAAATTTCAGCTGAAATTCCGAAACAGGTGACAGTATAAAATAAAACTAAACTCAGCTGAACTGTGATCAATAAATCTCTGCTTGAGTAACGTTCTAAAATCAAAGCTCAACTCAAAACTAGTTTTAAACAGAGATCAACGCTTGAGTATCGTTCTGGAATACGGGCCTTAGTATACCACACAGACAGTAAAAAATATAGACGATGTGCTGCGAACAATGATAGTAAAGCAAAAAAAAAAAAAACTATGCTCCTTCGTGTATAACCTGCGCTCACGCACACACCATGCACCTGAAGGATATTTGCTTTCGCGATGCTTACTGGACGATGCCGTGACATGTGTACTGAGAGGGGTGAGCACGGTTTCAGGTGCATGTGTGTGCGTGAGCGCTGGTTGTACACGAAGGAGCATAGTTTTTCACTAGATTGTTCGCAGGACTTCGTCTATATTTTTTACTATGTCTGTGGTATACCATAGGTCAAAAAACTCAATCTTACAAGGGGCACCAAAAGTTACAAGTTAATTTAAGAACAGTAATCACTCTGAACAATAAGACAGGAATTGACAACACATCTCACAAAATTATAAACACACACTGCGCCACAAATCTTCGAATTTCACAACAAGTTAATTAATGTTATTAATATAATATAACAAACAAGAGAACAGGTGTTCCGTAGTTATAATTTATTTACACATAACGATTGCGCACAATGGCGGCTTGCAATAAGCTTATCGCTCAGGGAGTTGCGAAATTGTGGCACTCAATTAATTTTAATGTACCAATGGGAATGTCGCGTGGAGCTGCAATATAGGTACAGCTTGTAATTAGTTAGCAAGTGGAGAAAGAAGATTTATTTGTGTGAAGGTATCAATCTGTCAATACACAATAGTGGGACTTAGTGGGTACTGGCTGAAATGATGATGATGATGGTTTAAAGGCTGTATTCGAATTTGATGAAAACACAATAATTAAAAACAATTAGAAAAGAGTTGTGAATAATATAGATATTAAAGGCTTTTAAAATTAAGCGTTTTTGTATCCAATAAAACCTTTTGCTGGATAATATCAAATTGGATTTTACCACTGTTTTAAACCCTCGCCTAAAAAAACCTCCAAACAAATTGGGGAATAGGTACCCACATAATACTAGATAGTGGGGCTGACTATTCTTATCAATGTAAACCCATCCCAATGAGTTGCACGATCAAATCAAATAACGGCGAGCCCAAGTGCGTCAATTGCGCAGAAAACAACAAAAAGAACGAGTTTGAGTAGTATGACAACAAACACAAAGCCTCATACGACAAATGCCCGAGAGTAAAGTCCTTACGACTCAAAATAAACAACAGAATTGACTATGAACAACAGAAGTACTGGAGCACACCCACTGCTGGATTTAGAGGTCTGGAGGCCTAGGGGCAACAAAGGAGTGGAGGCCCCATGGCCCCAAATTATTTTCCAAATAAAATGGTCTATTTTTTCAGTCGAGTTTTCCAATAAATAATTTGTTGTGAAACCAAGACCAATAGATTATTTTATTGATTAACAAACAAATATAATGGGAAACAAGAATTATCTGAAATTAAATTTTAGCGTTAACTAACGGAACCTTCCGAGATTTTTTCGTCGAAAAATCGTTGATGATTTCGCTGAAATCCAGTTCCCGAAGTAAATCATTTTCAATGCTCAGGAGAGAAAGCTTTGATAGACGGTTTTGTCCCATCGTGATTCGAAGCCTATTTTTTACAATTTTTATTTTTGAAAATGAGCGCTCTCCTGTGCAATTTGATACCATCAAAACCAAATACATTCTCAATGCAATTTCAAGGTTTGGGAATGCAGTTCTGAAATTTTGATCTTCGAGAATTTGGTACCTAGTAAAATAGTTCCGGAGATTGGTCTTTTTTTCCGAAGTCTCAATTTTGTGGAGGCCCTATTTAGGGGAGCTACAGCCCCGGTTGCCCTCCCCTAAATCCGGCCCTGAGCACAACCAACATCAAGACTTGCAACCAACAACAGAACATCATCACCATTAGACCGTTGAGCAACACATCAGGGGCACCGCATCAAAAAGCATACTTACTCCTTTTATTTTTGTATAAATTCGCAATCACACTCAAAGAAAATCCAAACAAATAATTTTCACCGTATTATTAGGGTCTTAGAACATCCTCATTAAATCTGATCACGTTCCTAACCTATAGATTCCGACGTTGATTGATGCCGGATAGGGATCTCATTCGCAATGGGCATAAACGCTATGGCCTTTACAAAGTTAGGCAAGGTTTGAGGCAATAGGTAAATACTAGATAATGACAAACTTATAACACAAAGTTCAACGCTGAAGAACTGAGCTATAGGTAACACTTACCAAGGAAATGGACTGTGGGAACTCTCCGAAGAAGCAGAAGAAAAAATATGTAAGGCACTAAGCAAGCAAGTAGTACAGTGGAAAGAAAATCTGAGATTTGTTGAGAAATTGAAAACGTTCAAACTAAAGTTTCATTTAGTTTGAACGTTTTCAATTTCGAGAATTTTATTGACCTTCTGAAATCAATTTACCAGTCGATTGACGCCCAAAATTAATATCCAATCTATCCACGATTTACCCTACTGGAGATAGAAATTTGACGTACTTATTTTGTATGGAGCATATGTCAAATTCCTATCTATAGTAGAGTAGGCAAATCGTGGATAGATTGGATATTAATTTTGGCCGTTAATCAACGCTGACTTCAGATTTTTGCCACTTGTCATGAAGTAATACCAACACAATAAGAAGTACTGCCAAAAGTAACTATATTCGGCCCCTTACTAAAAATAAAATGAAATGGAATTTCTCCTTATGATCAGTAAGTTAATTTCTCTAAGCAGCTTCAGTCGTATCGTACCTATCATTCACAAGCAAACCAGTTCCTCACAGGATTATAAAATGTATAAGTACCTACCTAGTACACTCAGTTGGGCAAATATTGTGGCTCACGGTTCGCTGGGGCGACCACAAAGATTGCCCGCGCAAGTTTGCCTAGTCACGCTGCTTTGCCTACAGCAACCGTGTTTGGGCACGTTCTGTACTCGTAAAATACGCCTTTAATTTATGAGCTATGGCTTGTTTTGATCTGAGAACGATGGAAAAGTGTATTACAGAGTTTAAAAATGACTTGCAGCCTTGCTTGGCACGCTTGTAGTTGTGATTTGTAATTAAAACCTTTCTTAGAAAATCTACAAATCAAATCAAAATGTTTGTGTACACAGGTATTTTTGGTGTTAGGTACATTATAGGTAGTATACAGTCTCTCTGTGTGCTGGTGGCAGCACCTGTGGAGGTGGCATACAAATAGAAAAAAAATCATACAAATCTTTTTTTTAATTATGTCGACAACGGCGATACTTATCGAGTAAATTTTATTTCTATTGGTTTTTTGTTTTTATTGGTTTCTTGGAATGGCTATTGAAATGTTATAAAATAGTATCTAACATTAGATTATAATTATTTATTGTTATAATATAACTCTCTATGAAATTGACGCAAGCGTCTAATAATATTCGGTAAAAAATCGCGTAGGTACATTGTAACACTGTAATAGTAATAAGACTAATGAAATAATATTATTGTTTATGCCATAATAAGGTTAAATAAAAAAAGAAGTGACACAGAAACAATAAGTTTATTATAAATTGTGTACGGTATTCAGGAGAGCTCGCTGGTTCTGGAGCTCATGGAACGCAAGACGGTGATGCTAACGGCAGCACTCGCTGGGATAGTGGGGGTTGCGGGGGATATTGCGGCGAAATAATAACACGACTTTACATATAGACAACAACAATAGCGAGGTGTGAGCACTACTTACACGGCTCAGTACTAGCTCGGCTGCCTAGGGCCTCGGCTGCCTAGGGCATTTAGGGCAGAACTTTTCCTTAGAGAGATTTCTTGAAGACTGTATACTGGATTACGACTGACTGACAATAGTTAGTGCATCTATCTTTATACCTGCGGGTTCGGTCCGCGGGCCAGTGACCCAAAATCACTCTTGGGCCAGCGGACATGCAAACTCGCGTCCATGCTCACCATTGGTGACGCACTATCCTATTTTTTTATCTAATTTTCTTATTGGTCATCAAGCCACGCCCACACCTCTTCTTTATTAATCAAATTAACAGTAATTCTTACATAATCAAGCTATATTCTTATTTACATACATTGTCCCATAAGATTCCAATAATATGGAACAGTCATGGTGGTTCTACGACCCTCAGAGACTCCGCTACGAGGCATTTTGTCGGACACTATAAAAACAGTGCGCACTTGACACCGAGGTCGCCATTCATTCACGCTCTGACACTCGCCCCGAGAGGTCGTGCTGCTCCTGCTCCGTCCTCTCGTGACGAATTAAGTGCTCGAATATTTTTCGCTACGGCTCACCGTAGCGCCCTCCGCAGTCGCCCCGCCGACTGCAGCCCGATAAGCACATTCGCTGTCTTTTTCAAGACAGCGGGCGCGCTTTTGTCTCTGTCTGAGGAAGTCAGTCAAAACGTTGTGTCCCTTCAGGAAAAACCCACTTATTTACTGTGGTTCTCGGTGGATACCTAACGGTGATAACAAACCGAGGGGCGTTGACCCGACACGCCAGCTGCGCTCCTTAAGGGCAAAGCAAAATTGGAAGAAGCTAGGACCAGAAGGCCTTGGGGGATCTCCTAGTCTTCCCTAGCTTACCCCCGTTTCGTCCTATCTAGCATTCTCTAGGGGTTTACACCCATTGCACACTAGAGACTTAGGGACCTGTTTGCACATTAAGACTGGCAAACAGGAGTGCAAGCTTAGGGCTCACCAGTAGGCACACAACCTCCCCGTCTATACCCGACGGGGAGGGTTTGAACACACTCCCGGGAACACCCACCCGAGGAGCAAACCCCCATGTTAGTACGCCACTAATTTTCTCCCCCTCTCATTGTTGCTAGGCTTGGCTTAGTCATCATCTATATGATGGTGTCTGATGCCGAGTTCCTCAGCATCTTAAAAAACGTCCTCTTCAAGGACCCTACCTTTATCGCCAACTATGGCGACTTGTTTGGCAGCGCTTTTGCCGCCAAACAACCTGACGTCCCCGACTCTCCAGAGTCGCCCGATACCCCCCCACCCCTAAGGAGGAATAGGCGCCCCGCCCGTTCCGACAGTGATGAGGAGAGGCCGAGGTCTCCGCGTGGTCCGCCTAGGCGTTCAGCCAGCCTGGACCATAAGGACCGTACCCCCTCACCTCTCCCCACCCCAGCCCCCACTCAATACCCTGATCGCTCCCCAATCCCATCAGACCAAGAGATGTCTTCGGACAGTGAGGTCAACTCAGACGAAGCCGGTGCCTTTACCACGGTAGTGGGCAAAGGTAAAAAACGCAGCCGGAAAACAAACAAGGCCGAGGCTCTCGCCTCAAAATCTTTAAAACTTTCCGAGGCAAACTCTGCCCCGGCCCCTACCCCCCGTCCCGCCTCTCACTCCTCCTCGCAGGATAACAGGCCCCCCTCCCCTCAGGAACATACCTCACCTTCCCAGAAGAAGGTGCCCATCCCGCCTCCCTTATTCATCCAGGATAAGGCATATTGGACCAGGATATCCGACTGGTGCAATCAAAATAAGATTAATTTCACTAGTGCCCGCCCCACACAGCAGGGCATTAAAGTAGTTGTCCCCACCCCCACTGATTACCGCAACCTTACCAGGTTGCTACGCGAGCGTGGTGTGTCTTTTCACACCTACGCACTCCCAGAGGACCGACTCCTTAGAGTTGTGATCCGAGGGATTCCGTCCGAAGTCAGCTGCACGGAAGTGCACGCCGACCTCGATCGTCAAGGGATCCCGGTTGCAATAACCCACCGTATGTTCCGTGGTAAGCACGGTGAACCCTACAACATGGTCCTTGTCATTTGTCACCCTGGCGAAAACGCCAAAAACATCTACAATATAAAGACCGTATGCAATTTATCAGGCATCACGGTCGAGCGCCCCCACAAGTCAAACCAGCCTGGTCAATGTCACCGTTGCCAGCTGTATGGTCACTCCCAGCGTAACTGCTACGCAAAGCCCAGGTGCGTTAAGTGCCTAGGCGATCACGGGACTACCGAGTGCGAGCGTCCCAAGGAGAGGGAACAGTGCACGGAGCCCCCTAGCTGTGTCCTATGCCGCAAAGCCGGGCATCCAGCAAACTATCGCGGATGCCCCAAAGCCCCCAAAATGCGCAACGCCAAAACGGCAAAACGCGCCTCCGACCGCGTTGCGAGGGAAGCCCCCTCCTACGCAGCCCCCTTCCATTACCAACCACCAAACCCTAGAGGCCCACTCGGGCCCTCCCCTAATTTCCACGGCCCACTCGGGCCCAACCCCTGGTTTAAGGGTAATCAAAAGCCCCAATACCCACCTCTTCCGACCTCTCGTCTCGCGCCCCCGGCCTCAGAGCCCCCCGCGCTGATGAACTTACCCATCCCCGCACCTTCTCTCAGGCCCAAAACTGCACCAGCAGCTAAAGCCCCCCCCCCATGAGAACCCCCCCTCCGGTAAACTACCCCGGCCTTCTGCCGAGAGAATACCTCGAACCCCAGTCAGGGGAAACCCGAATTGACGCCTACTCTAGACTTTGGGCCTTTACCCAAGGCATCCACGAGCAGCGCCTTCAGGTACTTACCAAGTACCAAGACATCTATAGAATACTTAATTCCAATTATAATGTATAATACGGCCCCACCCAAAAGATTCAAACCCCGTTCCCTAAATCTAGGCTTCTTTAATGCCCGAGGCATTAGTGGTCAACGCGATGACGTAGCTGTCTTCTTGCGTGAGCACCAACTTGACATATTACTCGTTCAAGAGTCCTTTCTCAAGCCCCACTGTCGTAATCCCAACATAGCCAATTATAGGCTGATTAGAAACGACAGAACGTACACCGCACTAGGCGGAACGCTAATCTATTACCGCAATTCTTTATATTGCATCCCCATTGATCCCCCAGAGCTAGCATGCCTGGAGGCTTCAATCTGTCGCCTAGGCATGACAGGGCACCAGCCCATCACCATAGTCTCGGCCTATAGGTCCTCAAACAAACCCGCGAGTCTGCTCGAGGACGACCTAAAATCCTTACTCGATCTTAGTAATTCTGTAATTATAGCAGGCGATCTAAACGCCAAACATTGCTCATGGAGCTGTGTCTCCAATAACACCGCTGGTGTTCAATTAGAAGCACTTAGCGACAGACTTTCCTTTGACGTCATCGCCCCGATGCGTCCCACTCACTTTCCCGACACAGTAGGGCAACGGCCCGACATCCTAGATATAGCCCTCTTAAAGCGCGTAAACCTCGGTATTCGCTCTATCGAGGTAATTCAAGAATTAGACTCAGATCACCGACCTGTGATCATTCAACTGGGTCCCCGAGGTGGTCCCTCGGATCCCGGTACTCCACCCTTAACTAAAACAATAACCGATTGGAGGAGACTTGAGGACCGCCTCAAATCTACCTCATCCCCCCAACTAGATTCAATCCCTGATTCCATCGAGACAGTCGCGGATACGGTGGCCGCGATCACCTCGCTCACCAACCATGTGCAGTCCGTAGTGGGCGAATGCTCACGGCAGGTTCCGATGCTGGATGACCAGCGTCTGAAACTGCCGGACGATGTAAATGAGTTGAGGACCGAGAGGAACGCGGCCATCCGTGCCTATGACGCTTTTCCCAACGAAGCCAACCGTGCCCATATGCGCTCTTTGCAGAATACTGTAAAAAGACGTGTAGCTCAGGTACGGGAGGATCGCTGGGACAAGGAAGTCAGCGAAATCCAACCGTCTCATTTAGCCTTCTGGGCACTTCAACGCAAACTCAAATGCGAGACCACGGCAGCTATGCCCCCCCTAAATCGACCCAATCAAAGGCCGGCCTTTGATGATGACGAAAAAGCCGAATGCTTAGCCGACAGCTTGGAGTCTCAATGCACTCTCAGTACGCTTCCCGTAAGCCAAACCCACCTTGACAAGGTTAATTCAGAAGTAGAGCGTAGGTCAGCCCCCCCCCCCCCAATAGATGACCCTGATGACCCGCTCCCACCGATCACCCCTGACGAAGTTCTCTCTATAGTCAAGGATCTTAAGCCCAAAAAAGCCCCCGGCGCAGACGGCATCACCAATAAGGTGTTGAAACGTTTCCCTGCCACCCTAATCGCTCTAATGACCGTCATCTTCAATGCGGCATTTAAAAACAACATCTTTCCCCAGGCTTGGAAACAGGCTACGGTAATCGGTATTTCAAAACCGGGCAAACCAAAAGCCGAGCCGAGTAGTTACCGGCCGATTAGTCTCCTCAATGTCTTCGGTAAAATCTACGAGAAGCTTATTTATAAGCGACTCAAAGATTTCGCCGACTCAAATAAACTCCTTCCCGACGAGCAGTTTGGCTTTCGTACAAAGCACTGCTGCGTTAATCAACTGCACCGCATTGTAGAACACATCAGTGCAGGCTTCGTACGCGGTCAAATGACCGGTACTCTCTTTTTCGACGTAGCAAAGGCTTTCGATAAAGTGTGGCACAACGGCTTATTATATAAGCTGTACACTATGAATGTGCCACATCGTCTCGTGCTCATCATCCGAGACTACTTATCGAATCGTACCTTTTGCTATCGCATAGAAGGGGCTCTCTCCTCCCCCCATCCCATTCACGCCGGTGTGCCACAAGGCTCCGTGCTCTCCCCCCTACTGTTCACGCTGTACACCAGCGATATTCCAAAATGCGGTGCAGCCCGTATTGCCCTTTTCGCCGACGACACGGCAATCTATTACTCCGGCAAGAGCCATGTCGCTATTTCTCGTACCCTCCAATCCGCGGCCAACACCCTAGGTGACTGGTTCCGGAAATGGAGAATCGAAGTCAATCCCGAAAAAAGTGCAGCGGTCCTATTCGATAAGAAACCCCTGTCACAGTACCGCAAAGAATTGAACGTACCAGTTTCAATGTTCGGTAAACAGATCCCATGGCAAAGTAAAGCCAAATACCTTGGAGTGATCCTTGACCGTAGACTGACTTTCAGACCGCATATCCGCAAGGTGAAAAACCGTGCCGCCTTCGTCCTCGGACGTCTCCACCCCCTACTCAATGCGCACAGTAAGTTGCCCACTCCTCTCAAAGTAAGGATATACACCACCTGTATCCGCCCCATTCTCGCCTATGCTAGCGTTGTGTTCGCACACGTTAAGCCGGTGAGAATTCACTTACTCCAAACCCTCCAAAACCGTTTCATTCGAAGGGCCGTAGGCGCCCCCTGGTACGTACGCAACGTCGACCTCCACCTAGACCTCAAACTGCCGACCATCAAGCAGTTTTTCAAGCGTGTCACAAAACGCTATTTCGATTCCGCTCCCAAGCACCCCAATCCCTTGGTCGTGGCGGCCACAGTCTACCAGCCATCTGCTATTAGCAAAATCCGACGTCCCAGACACACACTCATTGAGCCCGATGACGCTATTACACTCCTCCAGGAGTCAGATAAAAGTACAAGCACACTCCGACGCCGTCGTCCAAAATATCGTCCCCGCCGGCGAGGACCGACGCGACACACACACAGAATCCGAGAGTCCGACTCTCGAGAAACAGAAACACATGCCGACGCAGCACCGGCTGCTGGGGGGACCGGTGGCGGGGTCCCCCTGCTGCACCCTGAGTCGAGGTCCGAGCTCCCCCCTGGGGACGCCCTCACGGTGTAAGCAACCGGAGATAATCTCGTCACGCGAGACCGGCCCTATGCTCTAGAGTAGTTCCTAGGAGCAGGCTATTGCGTAGCCACTGGTTAGGTTTTCTAGGTAGGTCTTAGCCTCGCCGGCGAGGCTTGCCGCTTCACGGCGTTTTAACACGTCACCCGATAGGAACCGAAAGTCCGCTACTTTCGAGGAAACCAATTCGATGCAGCAACGGCTGCTAGGGGGACATAGGAATGGCGGGGTCCCCCTGCAATGCCCCAGCGAGGTTCGAGCCCCCCCCCTCGGGGGGCGCCCGCTTGCGCGCGGTATTGATACCGCGCGTATTTAGTTTATAAGTTAGGGAAATAACTTTCGGCGAATGGAGTCCCACATGGGACTCTCCGCCAACTAAGTCCGGTTAAGCAGAAATGGGACTTCGGTCCCACCTGCGAGAGCCCATTCGAAAAAAAAAAAAAAAAAAAAAGACACCGAGGTCATAAATATATGTCAATGCGTCGCAGCGGAGCGACCATTCATTTTCCGAGCGTCGTAGGCGCAACATCTATGTACCATATGACATACCATGATATACCTGTTCATACACATACACACCTATTACATAATATAGGCATGACCATAACGAAATTATACAAAAGAAACTTACAACTAAGGGTAATGAAAACAAAGTAAATAAAACAGTATAATCATTACAATTCGCACGTGGCAATCAACATACTTATAGCTACTTAAGGCTAGGACAATAAGGTCTTACGATTAAGGGGAATAAAAGACAAAAGACGAAATAATATAATTTTTACAGTTTAACTTATTCTACTCCTTAAGCCTATTATGTACACGCTATTTCGGTGTTGTCGTGCACAAATTGACTAAATTAGGTACGATCCAAAAACAAACTCCTGGAAATAGCTTTCGAACGTGCTTTTCTTCAAATTCCTGTCACTATTTTAATAGTACATAATGATACAAGTGAGCTAAGTTGACTATTATACCCGAGGCTGGATTGCAGCCCTAGCCGAAGGCGAGGGCGTAATGGAGCCGAGAGTATAATAGTCAATGCTCACGCGTGTCATACGACGTTTTTCAACATACTTGCGAGGAAATAAACATAAATTACACATTTTAGATAAATATTGAATTTGTGAAAAATGATAAAAATGGCGCGCGGATCGCACGGTGATATACAGCTATGCGCGCGCAGGTTGTCGAAGGAAACCGTCATAAAGCCTAATATAAAAATATTATAATTTGTTTTTTTTTATTTATAACACAAATTAATATTAATTTGTTGACAAAAAATAATAATTTGATGAAATGAAATGTTTATATAGCATATTTTAATTAATACAGTTGATTTATTCTCAAAAATGTTTAATTTAGTTTAGGCATAAAAACTCTTTGCTGCGATTTAAAAATAAACTGTAAAGTAAAAAGCACTAGTGCGATAATATAACGAAAAAAGCACGCGTGCGTTATAAGCCACATTATGAACCTAAAAGCGATGCAATAAGAACCACTTTACGAGCAAGTGTGTTGAAAAATAAGATTTTTATGTAAAATGTTTTAAGAGCTTTATCAAAAATTACCTTGTTTTGTGTTACTACTTTTGTTTGGTTAACATTTTACATAATATTTTATCTGTCCCAATTATTTGGCACTGCCATTATGGACACCCTTGTCTTCGTTTCTAATACTAGATTTATCTCTTTGCGATGACAAGCCAGAGTCTAAGTTTATTTAGTCGACTTTTATTATAACAAAGACCGCTTTCAAAGAACGTAATGTTTATTATATTTTCATTTCTATTGTTAATGGAAAACAGTTCAACGAAGCATCTTTAAATTAATTAAAGCAAACATGAAGCTAACTGCCCTTTCTTCTCCATAGGAATCTACATTTTTGAACGTAGAAGTGGCTTCTTTTTGACAATGCAAAAGTTCTTGTAAATAAAGAGTTAAATTGTGGAAAGAAAAATCGCTCACGAGCAGGATTAGAACTTGTGATTCCTGGCTCAGTACGCCAGTGCTTGAGCCACTAAGCTACCGTGAACTCTGCTCGTGGTATCAAAATTAACCTCCACTTCAGTACGCACTATAGTGCATACAACAAATACTAATAATCTCCTCCTTTTTTTGAAGTCGGTTAAAAATAGGACAAACATATACTTAAGTGGTGGTACCTGCGTAAGAAAGATATGCAAAAATTCATATTTCGCGTACGGTGCGTTACATACATACATACATATTATCACGCCTGTTTCCCATTGGGGTAGGCAGAGACTATGGATTTCCACCTGCTACGATCCTGACACACCTCTTTCGCTTCATCTACGTCCATTAACCTCGTCATGCATGCTCGTCGGTTTAGACGGTGCGTTGATGTCTTTTAATGAATTCTCGTAAATTCAATCAGTTTATATGGGGTATCAGGTCAATGGGTGGTACGGAACCCTTACTGCGTGAGTCTGACTCGCACTTATTTATTTATATATGCTTTATTGTACACCATAAAAAAAATTACATTGAATATGCATTTAAACTATTGTACAAATGGCGGCCTTATCGCGATCAGCGATTTCTTCCAGGCAACCTTAGGATGGACAAGAATGAACTGGACAGAAAATGGAGTTGTCAGATGTGCAAATTCGATACATAATTTAATAATAAAATAAAATACTATACTACTACTATAAAATAACGACAAAAATATATTCTATAAATCCTAATACATAAATACTATATGCATATATACATATAAATAATAAGCAACGGTAAAGTAAGCACTTGGCTGGTTTTTAAACGTTGCCCTATACTATGATTACTCCTGTATCGGGTGTGCGTTTACAAACATAAATTTGACATGCACAAACACAGACCTGGAACAACGGAACTGTATGTGGATCACACAAATATTATTTGTTATGTGCTGGAATCGAACCCGCGACCGTCATCAATCGCTCAACCATTGCGCCAATTGTGTCCTGTAATTTTTCTTTTACTTTTGTAGAACTTTTTTTCAGTAGTGTATTTCAAAGGCTGTCAGTACCTAGTACTTTAAAGTTGTTTTTCGTTAAGTCAAACAGAAAATTTCAGAGATATAAAAAACGTAAATCTATCTACGTAGTAAAACAATAAATAAGCTTAAAAACACATGTAGGCTGGCTGTACATGATCAGTTTACGTAAGTGCTCTCAAACGATTTACGACGATTCTTTCCGACATAAGAGTCGATACAACAATGGACCCGGAAAATTTCGCCTACGTCCTAACGGCATCCGAATCTATCCGTATGGTAGCTCTAACCTCGGGAACAACAATGCATGATTAAAATGTGCGTACACAGTTTATATTTCAACACAAAGAAAGTTATTACCGACTATTGTTGGATAAGAGTTCATGCTTTTATAAGGCTGGCTGTAGACTTGCGATTGAGCGGGTGATTTAAATTCTGATTGAATATTTTCTTGTTTAACGACATTACGTCTTGTAATTTTCTTTATCTTGTCTTGCCTGGAAGGAGATTACTTGGCCCAAGTAGATGTAGTCTTGGACATACTGCATTTTCTCCCCATCCACTTGGATGTTCCGTGGTGAGCTGTTGGTAATGACTTTAGTCTTTGACATATTCATCTTAAGTCCAACCTCAAGGCTTGCATTGCTCAGTTCTTGTAGCATCTGCTCTAGTCCAGTAGCTGATGATGAAAAAAGGACAATGTCATCAGCGAAACGAAGATTAGTCAACCTAGCTCCGCCGAGGACAACTCCTCTATCTTGCCATCTGGTCGCCAGCGTTTTAAAAACTTCTTCTAATGCACTGGTGAACAGTTTAGGAGATAGTGGGTCACCTTGTTCACTGAAAACGCCTGGAAGAGCTACTGGTCCATGAAAGAGCAATTCAAGGGCAATTTGCCCTTGTCACTAAAACGTAAGCTCATGGACATGTGCATTCTCCCCATCTTAACATATGGTGCACAGACATGGTCTTTGACCTACATCCAGAAGTCCAAACTCAAGGTTTGCCAAAGGGCCATGGAGCGCAGTATACTTGGTGTTAAATTAACAGACCGTGTTCGAAACACAATACTGCGCTCCAAAACGCAAATTGTTGACGTGGGTCAGAAGGTCGCCCAACTGAAGTGGGACTGGGCAGGACACGTTTGCCGTATGCCAAATGAGCTGTGGGCCCGTATAGCACAGGACTGGAGCCCTGAGACAGCGAAGCGGGGTCGCGGCAGACCACGCAGGAGATGGAGTGACGAGCTCGATGTCTTTCTTGATGACAGCTGGCAGGAGGCGGCACAGAACCGCGATAGATGGAAGGAATTGAGGGAGGCCTTTGCCCAGCAGTGGGACAGTACAGGCTAACAAAAAAAAAAAAAAAAAAAAAACGACATTACACCATGGATGAATAAGTAATATACTAAATACTTCAGCGGCATAATTTTCTAATATAGAGACAAAAAGTAATAACTCTTTTTGCATCAGTTGGTTACCCGAACGACTACCTGTTACCAAATCCAATATATAATAACTTTATAATAAAATCGTAGCGATGAAAAAACTGTACATAGATTTTATGTATTTTTTAATCATTGCTACGCATACTAGAGACGATACTGAAGCCAAAAATATAATATATAATAACTTTATTACTATGCAAAAGACACTGACATAAAAATATACTAATTTGTTTTATAGTTAATTTAGTTGTTACACTGAAAAAAAAACTAGTTCAACTCCTTAAAAAATTGACAAATTTAAATTTGTAGAAACCAAATTTTTGTTAAAATAGCTAAACTGATTTGCTGCATATCGCGAACTAGTTAGCTAGCTACTAGTAGCGTCATTTTAATAGTCGCCTTTTTATGTTACTAGCACCTAAAATTTGTGCTACTCATAACAAAACTAAATTACTGCTTAATTAATTTTCGAAAATAATCTACTTGTTTGACGTAATATTGATTCTTCATAAGTTAATTTATATTATTCTGTCGCACAGTCGCAAACGTTCAACAAGCCTTATTGAACCGCCACACAATCACGCAATTATGTATCTTGATTCGGCGTTAGCTCAGCGAAATATGCTCTATCAACGCTGCAATGCATGAGCTTGTACTGAAGTCGCCATCGTGGGCACAGGCTATCCAATCGTTTTACAATAAAATTACACAATTATCATCAAAAATAAAATAAAAAATAACAATAATAATATTACATATTTAAAATATTCTCTACTAGCACAGGCTATTATAGAAAATATTTTACACACAGGCCCGCAGCTTCACCCGTCTATAATTTAGCCCATCACAGAAAGACTTATGGCGCATTCCCCGGAATTGTTCATTTTCCCGATATAAAAAGTAGCCTATAATCCGGATTATCGTCTACCTGTGTGCCAAATTTCACCAAATCTATTTAGCCGTTTCAGCGTGGTTGAATAACACGCATGCATCTTCATACTTTCACATTTATAATAGGTACAGTTTATAATAGCTCATCATTATCCTCCTGCCCTTATCCCAATTTATTAGATGTCGGCGCAGCATGTTTTTTTCTTCCATACATCTCTATCAGCCGTCATCTCCGTGTTCACTTTCTTTCTATTCATATCATCTTTCACACAATCCATCCATGTTTTCTTCGGTCTGCCTCTTTTCTTATAGCCATCAACATTCATACTTAAAACTTTCCTCGTAACATGCTCAGTCCTCATTCCTCCTCATCATATGTCCATACCATGACAGTTTATAATAGCTATTAGGAGGATTTCATACAAATGTTGTAGAAAAATAACATAAAATTACCAAGCAACGGAACCCAATCAGCAATTAAAGCCCAAAATTAGGTGCATAGTTCAAATAGTAAAATAAAATATTCATAATTTGTGCTTCGATAACACGGACAAATAAAAAAAGGCGGACGGAATCTCGCTAAAAAGATTGAAGCGCTTAATTTTTTCTTAAACCCACTATTAATTTCGACAGCAATATACAAATATTAAACACATCAGATGGCATATTTTTATTATATTCCAGCTTCAATAGAATAGAATAGAATGTCTGTATTTGCAAGGAATAGGTACATTGTAGTTGGTACGTTTATTCATAGTCCGCTTATAGGAAATGACGCTTTAGTCAATGATAGATTACCAATAAACGCGAAGCCTAATTCGCAATAGAGTAGTCCGCGTGCAGCGTGCCTTATCCAATCGGCGCACAATCGCACAATTGTGCATCGTGATCGGGCATTAACTCAGGAAACTGTTGGCGTTGTGCTGATCTCGATGCAGCCTTACAATGTGGCCGCAGCCTGTGTATTCTCTATTCAGAATACCTACCTGTGAGAATATGGAACGCAGGATCGTAAGATAGAATTTGAGTTCTGAGAGCACAATAGAAATAATAATGCGACTATGCTGGTTTAGTAACAGAAAATAAATGTGTTGAATATCTGATTATTATCTTGAGCATGTGCTTGTGAATTTGATAAAGAAAATAGTATATAGGTTGGAAGTCATCATAAGAAAGAAAGAAAAACTTTTATTTTGCACAGGATAGTGACAGCACAATATTAACATCAATAAAATTACTAAAATAAATATTAGACATGAGTAAACATGAAGGTAATGCCGGGCATGCCCATGCCAAAAGGGTCACCAACAGGGTCACCTGGGTTACCGACAGCCCACTGTCCAGAGCCTGCATGGTGGAAGACGAAACAGCAGCACATGTGCTTCTAGACTGCCCTGAGGTCACCACATACAGGGCCAAGTACTTCGGTAACCCAGGTACCCTCAGAGAGATCACCAGCAACACCAAGGCGTTGCTGGCCTTTTTTGAGGATCTGGGGTGGATCGAGTAAGTTCCCACCCGTACAAAAAATACACGCTTGGACGTGGAGTTGCTGAAACCAGCCCTTTATACTATACTATACTAAGGGTCACCAATTCAGCATGTCCTGGCATGGAACATCATCCTCCTGTTCTTATCACAATTTATTTGGCATCGGCGCTATCTTTTTCTCCCATACCTAAATCTCTATCAGCCGGCATCTCAGTGTTCACTTTCGTTTCATCCATATCATCTTTCACACAATCTATCCGTTTTCTTTGGTCTTCCTCTTTTCTTATACCCATCCACATTCATATACAAAACTATTCTCGTAACATGCTCCTCATTCCTCGTTTGGTCGGACTGAAAGTATTTGGACTATTAATTGGCTACATAAACTACAGTGGCTAGCGTGAACCATTGTCGACCGCACCATCGCTGAGGTGGCGATCAAATGCAAGCCCGTTAAGAATAATAAAAAAAACACAAAGAGTTTATGTAATCTTTGAAAAAACATTATGCAATTTCAAAATTAATCATTTGAAAGAAAGAAAGAAAGAAAAAATATTTATTGCCACAGCAAGACGACATGCGGTGCATTTCAACTTTAAAGGTGAAAGAAAACATAGTGAGGAAACCTGCACATCTGAGAGTGCTCCATACAGCTCTCGAATTTAACCTCCACTTGGTAACGTCTTTGGGTGACGATAATAAGATATCGCTGACGTCACCCAAAGACGTTACCAAGTCGAGGTTAATTTCGATTCGAGCAGTGTTCACGGTAGCTCAGTGGCTAAAACACTGTCGTACTGAGCCAGGAGTCGCAGGTTCGAATCCTGCTCTTGAGCGTTTTTCTCTTTCCACAATTTAAATCGTTATTTATTTTTATTATTATTTATCAATGCAGAAGTATAAACAAGGCAGAACTTGCCATGTACTGTTTTTTTTATAGTTATTCATTTCTCTAGTTGAAATAGGTACAATGTGGCATAAAAGAGTACACAAAACACACACATTGAAAATTAATCGCGTTTTTGGCAGAACTTTCTCGTCTTGTTTATATAAATTCAATTTGTGTTTACAGGCACATTTTTGTATGATAAAACACAGATTTACACTATACTGACAAAGATAGAAAATTAGTTCCGATTTTAGACGTTTTTGCCAGACTGTACACACGGCTACACATCAAGCTGTAATATTCCAGTATAAGCTGACCTCGCATTGTATAGGTTTTCTTTAAAACGCGATGTCAGCCTTTACTGGTTTTGTACAGCTTGATGTGTAGCCGTGTGTACATGACAAACAACACGACTGTGTGCCAGGGGTAACATATTATTTAAAATTTATTATAAGTAATGCGAAGTGTGGGCTTTCCACATTGTATGCTTTGTAAACTAGTTATAAACAAAATGTTTTATTGCCTACACTCATACATTCTTGAACAAATTTAATAGCTCATGGAATTTTCTGTCTAGGCCTGTTAAAAGATTTTAGCTCTACTCAAAGCTCCTGCTGTTCAGTATTTTTACTTAATTTTGAAGCTTTACCTACCATTTTATTTATTTTTTATTTGTCGGGAACAAAATATTATAATACGATCCAGTTTGTAAGATGTTTTCTTTATTATAATTTCGTGATGTAGGAAGAATGCAAAGTATGCCTTATTAATGTTTGTTCTTCATTGACAATTTTTAGTTCATTGATAAATAAATCTGTAAAAATGTAAACCATAACTTCTTTTATTATATTTCTAATATTAGGCTGTTTAGCGGTATTCCTTCAACCTTCTTGCGCCCATAGTTATACGTCAAACCACAGGCACGGCGTGCGATTACAAAAATACGCGCGCCATTTTTCAGAAATGTTATACTTATTTGTCTAAACTATGTTTATGATTTTTTCCTCGCAAGTGTGTTAAAAAACGTCGTGTGAAACTTGTGAGCAATGTTCATTATACTCTCGGCTTTATTACGCTTTCGCCTTCGGCTCGGGCTGCAATCCAGCCTTGAGTATAATGAAAATTTTAGCTCACTTGTATCATAATCAGTGATCGGAGTAGGTAGATTGATTTTTGGTACTTGTATCATAAATGCACACAGAAAGAATAACATGGATAAGCCATTTTTCCAGAAGGTAATTCCGGTATTACCGGATTCAATTAAATATTGTTAATTTTGGTAGTGATATTATTACTACTCAATGCAAAATTTAAAAGAAGGTATCAAAACTAAATTAATTTATTATTTTTAGCCTTTTTAACTTGAGAGAATTTGAAGCAAAGAAGTAGATAGAGCAGTGTCATGGGTACTGTTTGTACACTAAAAAAAATATCAAAAAGTTAATAGGAGCCTCGAAACCGAAGAAAAATGCAAAATCATCAGACATACGTAATCTGCCAACCCTAATTCCATTTTGCAAAGAAAATATCTATACTGGGATTAAAATTACTAAGGCAATTAAGTTTTGAGCTTTTAATCACCTAACGATCAATCCTAAAACAAGCATCAGGATTCATAGCCCCACGAAACCTTCCTGTTATGATAAATCAAGGTATTCTCATTAAATATTGATGGTAATATCGAAAAATTCCCGTATCTTAGGGCCATCAAAGACGCGCGTTCGACGCATCCCAGGGGAAATCAGGCGAGTGTCGAGCTGCCCTTAGCCCTATATTGTCTGGCGCTGCCTTTATAACTGATTTATGGGTACGTGCGCGGAGTTAGTTTGCTTTAGGGCTTGCGCACATGGTAGATTTTTGTTGACGGATAGATTGTTGTCGCGACTGCCCCGCGGTTCAACTAAACTGCTCTACTGAGTTGAGCAGTTGAGCAGTGGGTCATATTTAAGTGAGAAGATTTTTGTTACCCACTGCTCAACTACTGAACTGCTCTACTAAGTTGAGCAGTTGAGCAGTGGGACATCATATAAAGGTTTTTGTTGCCCACGGCTCCACTGAACTGCTCAACTAATGCTTGACCACTTATAATTTATTAATAAGGTCTATTTTTGTGTCAAATAAATATTTTTCTTTCTTTTCTTTTTTTCACGGTAGCTTAGTTGATAAAGCACTGGCGTACCAAACCAGGAGTTACTGGTTTGAATCCTGCTCGTGAGCGTATTTTTCTTTCCACAATTTACATATTTCAATACCTAATTCCAAAATGTAAAACTCTTTTGATGTCAACTGTACAACGCTAATAATGTTGTATTAAAACCTGCTATGCTCTACTAACTTCATATCCTTTTATTCAAACGATCAGTGTTATGAGCAAATTATGGGTTTCAATATGTGGTTTCGTAGAATAGAGATCAAAAATTTTAGTACCTAGGTAGCTAAAATATAAACACTAAAATACACGCAATGCAATGCAATGTATTTAGGTAGCACTAAAATGTTTATATTTTAGCTAAGATCGGACACTATAGTGCTAGATCAGTTCTAGGTTGACCGTGATATTTATACTGACAATTCCAGCAACAATCTTCGTATCTGTTTTAATACCAGAAGCAGACCAATTTTTAAGTCGATAGTATAATGACTCGGACTAAAAGAATAAGATAGACGGAGGTGGTAGAACTAGTAACTGAAGCCAGAAAAGGAATACTAAATGGTTAAGGAAAAGGAATACCTACATACTATTCCGCCCACACTATTCGCGAGCGGCGATCAGGGAGTGTCTAATCCTTATACCAAACGAATATATATACGAGTATATGAAAAGAGTATATCCATGGAGTTTCTTGCCGGCTCTTCTGCATAGGACCAACTTTTTGAAACCGTGTAATTCGAATGTGCATGAAAATGCTTATCTTATCTTCTTTGTATATACTGGGTGTCAGGGAAATGCTCCCTTATACACCTAAACACAATCGAATACCAATAACCATTAGCCTTATAGGTAGGTACTCATTGTTTTAGTAATTTGGTATTTTGCAAACCCGCAATGTAAATCGTACAAAACTCGAGATCAATGCCGCGCGTACCTAACCTACCTAAAAAATCGGTTATTTTTTTGGGGTGTTTCGTATCAGTAATCACCAGCACTATCACCTATCTTCGTTTTCAGAAGCGTTTCCCTGACACCCAGTATAATTCTTCTGTACGTGTGTTTGTTACCTACCTCCTCCTAAACGGCTGGACCGATTTGAATGAAATTTTGTGTGTATATTTCAATAGGTTCCTGGATTGTTTGAAAATACAATTGGGCCCGGTAGGTGGCGCTGCTTTTCCGGGCAGGAAGAAGTCTGCTGGATCCGCTAGTTCGAAATAAAGACTTTTGACTTGTCTTTGATATGATTAACGCTCCCAATCTCGGCTCGCGCAATCACTGTGGGCTGAATAGTAGATACTTCTTTGCCATTTTGTATTCCTTTTTCTGGCTTCAGTTACTATGTTCTATGCGCTCCGTCTATATTATTCTTTTGGTCTAAGTATAATGCATTGAGTTTTGTTATTCTTTTAACTAAGTGTGTTATGAGAGTGATCAACATTGATACAATATCAATTTCACTCAAGTTATTGTTTTTCCAATTGATTTGACTAGTTTTTACAATCAGAACCTTCTTGTTTTGACTTACTTGTGAAAGTCGACCATAAAACCCGTAGACACCTAGCATAACAGGCGACTGATGTTGGTCAGTGTCAACACATCTGACTGATATTCGCCTCTCGAAAATTACGAACCATTTTTTACCACTTGTGAGCCGAAATAGCCTTTAGCCACCTTGGTAGGGCCAATCGGATCGCAGTCGATAGTACTATTAGATATTCTGTGGCAGTAGGCTTTCTTGTGCCTCGGCTAGTTGACAGAATTAATTGTATGCATTATAATTGAACAGTAGGCGTTTATTGGGCTGTATGTTCGATGCCTGTGAATCATGATGTTTATTTTATCATCATCATCATTTCAGCTGAAAGACGTCCACTGCTGGACATAGGCCTCCTCCAAACATCGCCACAGGTCCTGCGCTGGTTATAATCAACCTCATAATGTATTTGGTTGTACTATTGGATCTAGGAGTTCTTACTCAGCAATAAAACCACATGTCCGTATATTAATGTATTTTATTTTTAAATAAATATAACCAATAACATTTATTACATCACAGGAGCAGGGTATCTTGAAAACACAATTCAATTGCGCGGCAAACGGTTCATAGACCATAGACAAAAAGTCGGCCATTTTGCGTCTGTGGTCGGAATAGAAGCGTTCGCGCGCTTTCCTTAAATTCAATTGACATCCCTTAAAATATAAGTAGGTACCTATAACTAAATTAATTTTATACTATTTAGTAACAGTACATGTCGCCAAGTAAATTAATTATTTAATTTCTTATTTATGTTCACGACAGGAAGCATGATAGGCCTTATTTGTGCGTTACATAATAATTTATTTATTAAACCAATATTAATAAGTAACCGTTAAGACTAAGTTAATAAAAGTTTGCATTCAAAACTAAACAAAATAAATAGGTACATATAACAAGAAATATTTCAGTCGTTATTATAATGTTCTGCGTAAAACAGAATGGTATGTAAGTCTTATAGTTTTTTTTTGTATGATTTATCGTGATGGAATGATCGGTCAGAAATTTATCATAATGGCTCCATTAGCCGTATTGTGCTCAAAAGAAATACCACTTAACGTTATTCAGGTATTTTATTTATTGTAAGTACCTATTTCTGTTTATTAATAAATATTTCGTTCTCATATTTTTTTCAAGTTTCAATGGATATAAAATGCAACTGCATAAATGTTGCATTCTGAATAAATTAATTGGAAAATAAAACAATATTCACATAATTATATTATTACATTCAGTAAAAATACAAACTGACTATACTATAGATACAATTATGTACGTTCAGTTACTATAACATTTTTAGTTATTTTAAATTATATTTTGGCGCGCATTTATTAATTTTTAGGTAAACTTTGAAGAAAGAATAATGTTACTAAATTGACATTCGTGTTTTTTTTTATTCGAAGCAAAAATATGAGGTCTAATGGTCCAAAATATATTTTAAAATATACAAATTATGAAATCTAAGGATATGCATAACTAGAAACAGGTTAATAGTTCAATCTACAACTAAATACACTTTTTACAATCCGTAGTACGTTCAAGCGAAACTTCTAAGTCGTTTTTTAAATATTTATTTTATCTATAGATTACGTCCTTTTGTTTTTGAAAAAGTACAATTTTGCTTTTAACGCTAGGTAAATGCTACATAGCTCGCATTAAATTCTCTACAATTTTTTTAATCTGCAGAGACTAAATTGTCGTGTCAAAAACGTCAAATTGATCACAACACTTTATAATAAAGTTCATTACTGCGCGCTGAGATTGCGTGATTTGACGTTTTAAATTTTTTACATGTCATTTTAGTATCTGGAATTAAAAAAACTAACTTTTGATTTAGGTAATTTGGTTACCACTTTGCCACGCATGTTATGGCCATATTTTTTAGCTTGCATATTAAACGTTTAAAAACTAATTCTATCTCTGTACGAGTTTTTTTTTTTACTTTTAAAAACGTATCTTTTCAGCTAATTTTGCCTGAACGATTGAACCGGTAACATTGATGATTGTAAAATGTTCCGCCGTCAGGTTGATTTATACCATTGTATACTTAACCGGGCCCAGGGAGATAGCATAAATAACTCTGACAGCTCAATTGTGAATGATTACGCATACTTTAGGACTTTATTTCTCGATTGAGTTGTTTCATTTTTTTTTATTATGTATGAGTAACGTTGTTAAGTTATTGTGTGGTTTTTATTAACGTGAATGGATTATGAATTGAAGTTATGATAAATAGATTTTCTGTGAGCTTACAAGCATTAAAATTATGTTCAATAGCATTATACTTGGGTACTTACTTTTACTGTGTAAAAGTCATTTTAACCGGGTGTTGTTTTTTTTGCAATAAGATTTATTCCGTGACTGTACTTTTTCAAAAAGCAAAAGCTTCTTATTATTATGTTTCTTAGTAAAGCTAGTAATACTGTACATACCTTAGTTAGGCGACGCATTTGTTCAAGTTATGTCTTCGACAGCGAAAACATGACACAGGGGAAACTAAGTACTCTATACAAAATAAAAAAATGTTACTTTGGCAAGATCTAATATTTAAATCATTTAATTTACAGAAAAATAAACAGAGAAAATTACGAACACATAGAGAGATTGATATTATTAGCTTAATTTGTATAAAATCTAAGCGCTAACGATATAAATTAAACACTTAACCTTAGTGATAAGATTTATAATATAAATGAGGTACGTTAAACCATTGTGACTATGTGGTGATGCATCTTCGAATGTGCCCTACATCTAACGAGTACAATCGCTCACACAACTCACGTCATCTGTCAAACTGACGTGACATGTCATGTATAAATGACATGTCGATTTACATGTCATTTTACGTTACGATGATTTTTATTGCTAAATATTTTAGAGAGCGGAGTTTATTTTAGCAGTCATGGATTGAGCAGATATTTTAATTTTAATTTAAAAGCGTAATTTAAAGGCAATTGTCGTCAACTGATATAATTCTTATACTATTTAAATAGTGATATGCAAAGTTTGACAGATATCGTGACGTCATGCAGCCACAGCACATAAAAACAATATCAACATTAGCATTTTCAATATAAAATAACAATTATACAAAAAATGCAAGAAATGGAACGATACAATTATGTTTGCCTTATAAAATTAAACTATTCAAAATAAATAATAATAATAATGTACAATTTTATTTTCAACGAAATCCTAGGATGGGGAAATTTCCGAAGTAATTTTATAATAAGAAGACTGCGACACGCGAGATTTGATTCCTTCGGCTTCAGTTGGTTCAAAGAACAATCTTCGCAAAGAGTATAGAATGCTTTTATTATTAAATTCCAACAAGGTTATTACTGAGCAGTTAATTAAACATTAATAAAGCTTTACATAATAAGCAAAGGATGCCTGATTATATAAATATTAAAGGTAAAGTAAAATACCTTTATTCAAACATTTATTTTTGAACATTAGGTAGGTACCTATATTCTTATACATTACGTTACTTTGCGGGACCAACACATTTTATTAATATTTATTATTTTAACGCATTACAGCATGCGATATTTTTTATCTGTAATATTTTTCAAATCCCGCGCGCCCCAACCAGTGTCTCTTGCATTTTTGGCATAAAAACTTGTCGTATTATGTATAACAGTGAGAACTACAGATAGTTATTATTAACGTTATTCCTAAATCGGACTAGGTAAACGTTCCATGACTGCCTCAGGAATTAATGTTGAAAGAAAATGGACATTTTCTATATAATATTATAGAAAATCGGCTATATTGAGTGCCCAAATGTAACCTATGACGAATATCAATCTATTGATTACATACATCGTTCGAGAAACTGGATTAAATTGAAGTTGTATATGTATTAGGCCTTCGCAATATTAGGCTCTATTTACGATATGTTTTCTTCACAATACCTACTTATAATTTGTAATGGCAAAGGAATGACGTGTTTTTAAGTATATGTAGAATCTAACACTATGTGGCATTTATTTGTGACAATATCTGAATTTGTCTTATCTCATTATTACCTATTAATTAATAATCTTAAGTACTTCTGTCTAAGATCTATATTTAGCAAACGAAGAGTGACAACAATTAAGGGAATTTATATTAAATCTGTAGGTACTATCAGCAAACTTTACGGTGAAACACCACTAAGGCTAAAATCGCTTGTGCTCAGTGTTCGACGGCAGCCGTACGTGTAATGTACCAGGATTCGTTCAAGGGACTTTGTTGACAAAATGTATCACCGGGAAGGATCGCGACTGTACCTAACACCATTCAGATACACAAAGATGTAATGCAGGGCTATTACAATCAGTCTTACGATAATTATAACAACATTAATTCCTGTGACAATAATTGTATTATGAATTTATATAGACAGCACATATATGGCAGTAACAGTTAAAACAACTACGTTTATCAATTCACGTAAGTTTGCAACGACGGATTAAGACGAGAACGGAGTGCTCTCATTGGTTGCTTTGTCCCCACTATTCCAAGATGGCGGCCCGCTAATGGCAGTTGATCGCGCGCCGCTGAAGCCGGCGGATGCGTCGGTGCCAGTCGTCGCGCCACTCCAGCAGTAGTGTCCTCTCACCGACTGTCAGCCCCGGCAAACCGGCTGACACGCCCTCTTTTTCCACTCCTAGGATTAGGTATGACCTGGTAGAGAAAAAGTTTAGTTAAAGGAACAGTTTTACGGAACATAGAGAATATAAAAGCTGAACTCAAGTAAATATTTTTAATGTGGTCTTTACTAAGTCGTTCTATAAATTGCAAAAGCTTACAAGATTTAACCAAATAATGTCTGACAAAAAATTCAAATGTAAGATGGATTTAACAGAGTAATTTGGTTGCAAATACACTTAGAGAAACTTAGTGATGCCTCGTTGACTCCTAATGCTTTAAATTACAATGGTTTTGAATCCATTGTTGGACGTCAGGACCGCGAATCAATTTACGAATTTGTCTTTTCGAATAATTTGCAAAAGCCATTTATTTTTGTCTGTGGCGAAGTCTTAAGAAAACCAGACGATATTATTGTGCTTTAAAATATTATTGGATTAAGAAACCTCTTTAAACTCTGTTTTTAAGTTAAATGTCAGTGCTTAATGTATGGATTATGTACTTTTTCACTACCCTTTAAAGCATATGACATATACAATATCTTAGGATTTACAGAAATTCCAGTATGAATTCTAAGTACGAAGTAAGTTGCACTGTGAAAAAAAAAACTTGAGGTAACAAAAAGAATTGATGGTTTAATGTTGGCTCTAATTGCCAAGAATTTTCAGCAAGCGCTCTTAGCTCTCTGTCTGAAGCCCATCCACTCAATAAAATTCTTAAAACTGAACTGACTGACAGACAATGTACAGCCTAAACCGGTGGGTCTAGGAGGATGACATTTTGAACAGGAGTTCTTTAGATGACGTAGGTGAGTATTAACAAAATATTTTTGAAAATTAATTCCAAAGTTTCAATTCAATACAATTCAATTTATTTCCAAAATTTAACATTACAACTCATGACAAAGGAACATACAATCAAACACTACCCTCCTCTTGGGCCCCGCCGCAATTAGGTAAAAACACGAAAAATAGGGTTTAGTCATTTTTTTTTGTAGGACCACCTACAAAATATTTTGTTTCTAATGTTTATTTTTTGCAATATGCCCAACAAATTTTTCATTTTTTTTATTAGTTATTTCTCATGTAATTGAATAATTGTAGTCTTGTGAGAAATAAAGTTATCTTAAACCTCAAGTCTTTGCTTCCCAAAATAGAGCGGTGTGAAGAAAACACGGCAGTGAAGTCACGGGCGCGGGAGTCAGCTAGTATTATGATAAAGCTTTGTTTCGTTTTTTTTCCATCATTTTCTTCGAGCCTTCATTCATTCATTCATTTCAGCCGAAAGACATCCACTGCTAGACAAAGGCCTCCCCCAAAGGGGGGGGGATATGCCATAATCGCCACGCTTGGCAGGCGGGTTGGCGATCGCAGTTGGTTGTTTAAATACCCAGAGAACGCTGCTGCCCATCCTCTGGTGAATCCCTGAGTCGCCTTTTACGACACCCATGAGAAGAGAGAGGGTGGTGCAATTCTTTACGTCCGGCACCACACGGAACAAGCCTCGAGCCTTACTGTGGGTTTGCACCAAAAAACATTTAACATGTAATGTCTCGAAACTTGTCATGTGAAACTAATGTCACAACTTGTTTTGTTGTTTGTTACGTTCGCACTGCAGAAAACTGTGTAAATTCTTTGACAGATTTCAAGATTTGTTGTTGGCTGTGTTTGCACTGACTAAAAACGTATACATTGACATGTTTGTCTATAGATTTGTCACGGCTGACGTTCGCACTGATGCTTAATCATGTGTCAAAACTTGTATAAATCTCGTTTTTTGTGTTATCCAATGCGGTCGGTAAACATGTATGGCCGAAAGCAGATACTTTGAAGTGTATCGAAATTAATTGTGAAACATGTCAATAGACTATGAAATATCAAACAAGTTTCATTTCAACCATGGTATAATAAGATGTTTCACCAGGTATTCTCTACCCGCAATGACAGCGCGATGCCTCCAAGCTACGTCACGATCAGTGCTGCCATTGATTGATATCTTCAATATACTTAAGGAGATTTTTGTTCATAATGAATATAAAATAAATTCCTAACTAGCCTAACTATTTGTTATCTCGTGTTATTCATCTAATTAGTTAATAAAGGAAACTATATTAAATTACTAGTTAAAAAGTGATTATTTATAGAAGAAAGTAAATGAAAAAATGCATTTTGCTCGGGTAATTTATTTTCACAAAGTGGCAGCACATCAAACGCTAGTGTCACGCTAACAGCCCGCTATTGGCTCCACGGCCGATGACGTAGTACGGAGGCAATCACGTGACCTAGCTGTCACGGGAAGAGACTACCTGGTGTTATTATACCATGATTTCAACAAGTTGTGTGATAATGCGAACGTGATTCGATACATTGACAGAAAACTGACTTTTCAACATGTTTTTATGTGAATGTTTCGTCAGTGCAAACTCACAGTTAGTTGTCTGCAATGTGTTGTTGCGACTTACTTGTTGATCTTGATCTTAGGGCACTTGCAGGCGAGGTCCGCGGCGCGCACGAGCAGGCCGGTGTTGCCGCGGCGCAGGCGGCTGCGCGGCGCGCGCTTGTACACGGCCTGCACGCTCAGCGCCAGCCGCACCCAGCCGCCCGCCACCGCCTCGCGCCCCACCACCTTGCCCATTATGACTACACACAACAACCACCCATCAGCATCAACAAGACAGTAATGCCAGCACAGACCAGTAAACCTCAAGATGCCGCATACTACAACATACACATACTGTCGAAGCCTGAAATGAAGCAATTTACGGCCGAGTAATATTGATTTTGAAAGGACGAGGCGCAAGCTGAGTCCTTTTTAACTAAACGAGGCCGTTAATTGCTATTTCGGCCGAGACTTGTACTTTTCTCTCATTTGCGAGGAAACACAACACAAATTAATTCAACGGTATCTCATTTTCATTCACACCAATTCGACCGCGCGCGGTTCTTGTTCTATTTTGAAAGTTTTGAAAAAAAAAAATGCGCATTCAGCCTGTATAATGATAAATATTTTGTACCTAAAAACATCCAATTTATGTAAGTGTGTACCGTAAACTGCCCTAACTTGGCCCACAAGCCCTACTTTGCCTAGTAATTTTTTGAGTAAACAATAATAGCTATGATTTCAGTACTTGGGGAGCGTTAAAAACGATGACAACGCTAACATTTGGTTCAGTTATAAAGTGTCAGTGCGTGTAAACATTAAGTTAATGCCTTAGGCAAAGTAGGGCTTGTGGGTAAAGTTAGGGCATTTTACGGTACTTAAAAACCTCGGTAGCATAATTTAAAAAATAAAAAGTGTCCAGCAATTTCTATTATTGTCCTGTTGGACATTACCGGCCTATTATTTCGTTGCGTACGGAAAAGAGCCGATTGTTGTATTTTTTTTTTTGAATAATGCACCAATTTCCGAGCAAGTGGGAGAAAACAAAGTTTTGCATGAGAACATACATACATATTATCACGCCTGTTTCCCATTGGGGTAGGCAGAGACTATGGATTTCCACCTGCTACATCCTGACACACCTCTTTCGCTTCATCTACGTCCATTAACCTCGTCATGCATGCTCGTCAATCGTCGGTTTAGAGAACTCTCTTGCATGAGAACACAGTTGTAAAATGTTGGTGGGGTACAGGGGGCGGACGGCGTGTTGTGATTGGTCGGCTCAAAAGTCGGTGGTATTATTGGTGCCGCTCGCTGACGGAGTAACTTCCTGATTGACGGCGGGGCGTACGATATGCAGTTATACTGCATATGCTTTGTGATCGAGGGTATCCGACTATTTGGCGTCTAGAGGCTTACTGGTCTGTGTGCCCCACAAAAACTAGAGCACGTCGATCACGTAAAATTTCATCATCATCATCATTTCAGCCGAAAGACGTCCACTGCGGGACAGAGGCCTCCCCCTAAGGGGGGATATGCCATAATTGCCACGCTTGGCAGACGTTAAATAGGTACTCAGAGAACGCTGTTGCCCATCCTCTGGTGAATCCCTTAGTCGCCTTTTACGACACCCATGAGAAGATATAGGGTGGTGCAATTCTTTACGTCCGGCACCACATGGAACAAATGACGTAAAATATGACTCAGGGATTTCGAAGACAAGACAACACAAGCGTTGTCTTAAGGATTTCAAAGACATTAGGCGGTCTAGAATTCAAGGGTTAGTATTTAAGGGTTGCAAGAATAGACCCCTTGTGGTATTACCTGCAATAAGAAATATGGTCATTTGTTAACCTATCAGACGGTTGGTCTGCCAATGGATCTTTTTGCTCCTGTTGGAAGATACATAGTGTTACAAGATCGTGGATCAGCCGACCCAGAGAGCACTTCTTATCAGCGGAAGGAACGAATGAAGTCACTATGTCTTGTATTTAGTCAATTATTATACTTTCAATTCATCATATTTATATCAAGCCAATTAAATTATTTAATAAATCTCGTCACTAGCCAACTTGATCATATTATATAATTTTAGCCTAATTATCAATTTAATTAACGATGTATCGATTAAAAGTTTAATAACTGACATAACTTACTAATAAAGCCCTCAAATTTGCTACGCCTGTAGAAGGCCGCTAAGTTTTAAGTGCCTCATAATGTATTTTACATATAGGTATAAGAACTAAAATTGTACACTTAGTTGCAAATAAATGCTTTGAACTTTGAACTTTGAACGTTAGCAACACTGGATTCCTAGAAATTATAAAATAACGTGTAACTGTCATTTGGCGGTCAGTTAGCCGCGAAACTTGGAATAAACAACATGTCTTGATGTTTCTTGTTATTGCATTCATCACCTACGCCCAGGTTCAGGAGAACCCGCACACCATGGTTCACTTCCAGCAACCCCTTCGTAACAATAGGTCTGTAAATCGAATAAGGACAACTCACCGTAGTCTCGGCTGCAGAACTTGTTGAGATTTAGCGTGCGAGCGGCGGCGCGACACCGGCCGCACTGCTCCGCTGCTGTTGTTACATATATCATCGTCAGCATATGCTTGATTAAAACTACAGTAAGTTATCTTGCATACTTATCTTTCAACACCATAATTAACATAACTTACGTCGTAAACAGTCTTCATTTCTTATTTGGATTTATGACTGGCCTCCTTTATCTTCTTTACTAATTTGTTAACTATGGCTTTTATTATAACCAGCAACTTAATCAACATAATAATTATTATATTTTTGCTTGATTACTACAATATTATCATCATCATCTTAATCAATGACATTAGAAATTTGGCCGCATTGTTATTAAGAAAAAACAATTGGATGTTATTATTTTTAGGAAGCAATTTTTTGTAAATAAAAACGTGAAACAATTTTTATTTATCGATGAAATACGTTTGTCATGTTGAAAAGTGTTGAATACAATTTTTTTGAAATAGATAAATACTAACAAATAAGGAAGAACCGACTTTTATAGTATGATGAAAAATATTAAATGGAAGGGTTACCTTTCACTCGGCACTGATAAAATAAAACAAAGGAGTTATGAGTTGACAATGGATGAAACGAAATAAGCTTGAAATGAACTTCATAAGATTAAGACAGACCAGTAAGCCTCAAGACGCTGTATAAACAAAGTTTTGCATGAGAACACAGTCGTAAAATGTTGGCGGGGTACAGGGGGAATATGGCGCGTTATGATTGGGTGGCTCAAAAGTTCGGGGGTATGATTGGTTCCGCTCACTGACGCAGATTGGCGGCGGGGCGTAAGATATGCAGTGCTACTGCATATGCTTGGTGACTGGGGTATCCGTCTAATCGACGTCTAGAGGCTTACTGGTATGTGGATTAAGAATACCACATACAAACATTCCCACACTACGAAAGTTAGAACACCATAAAAATGTGTAATCTCTGTTTTTTATTACTTGTTTTATTTAGTAAACAATCTTGGCATGTCTTTTTAATGCAACTCGTTAATCACACACTAAATAACATTTTTAACCTAATTACATGTGCAGAACTAGTAATTATATTTTATCAGTAGATATTTGAATAAAGAGACGTGCCAAGCTTGTTTACTAAATAAGACAAGAGAGAAAAAACAGACCGTAGTATAATATTTTGGTCCTTTCATCCGAATTTTTAAATAGGACAACTTTGATTAAAATAATCAAATATATTCAGTTCGACTATAACATTCTATGAAGCTTTATTATATAATGAAATTATATTTTCCTGGTGTGGTTACTTCAAATACAAGTTATTTACAAGTTAAAAAGTATTTCGGTATGAACTTAGTCATGTGGTGTGAGAATGGATTTCAGTAACTTACTACCTTTCAATAAGTTTAACAAAGACCTTGTCTTGTTACTAAATAATTGGATTACAAGGTATTTTGGTAACCGGACATCTTTCAACAGTCCTAGATAGTTGAAGTGTTTTTTTGCCTGCAATAAACATACAAAAAAAAATCAGTACATCCCTACATTTGTGTTTATTTAAATCGATAAAATGTAGGGACCACATGATTTTTTTTTCGTGATTTAGGGTTGGTCCCATAGTAAAAGTTGTTCATAATGATAAATACAACGACTCCTTTTCGGGAAAGAAGCTATAAAAATTTCAGCATGTTATTGCAAGGTGTTTCAAAGTTGAGAATTAAACTTTGAATTTTTTCTATTATCAAAAGGTAGTAAGTTGTAAATAAAATTAAAGTGCAAATTAATAATAAGACGGAGCTCCTGTACTTTTAAAATCTGCCGTTTTGAAGATCTTGTACTAATACATTTTAATATGAAGAGTCACTGCACTACCTACCTATGCTTTGTTTTTTTAGCTATGTTTGATCATCTACTTAAGTACATCTAAGTTAATTAATTAATTAATTTTAATTGTCGTTAGATTATTGTTACGAAAATTCGCCTTTAGGTTTATACAACGTGTATCAGAAATACGTGGTCATATTTTAAGAGCTCATTCAGGTCATAGCATAGAACAACTTTTTCTATGGGACCAACCCTGAAATTGCGAAATAAATATCAGCTGTTCCCTACTAAATCATCGATGTCGCTCGACAAAATGTAAGGATCAGCTAATTTTTTTTTCGAGATTCCAGGCTTGGTTCCATAGTAAGAGTTGTTTGATAGTATTCCCTGAATAAGTATAATAACTTTTAACTTAGTAGTAGGTGTACTACTAAGTTAAAAGTTACTGCTTGTTATTAAATGTGTTAGTAACACGTAAAGTTTAAAGATTCTGCACCTTTCATGCAACAATGTGATTTCAACCCTACATGAGTTTAACGACGGAGAACTCGGCGATTGAGAGGTACTTATAAGTTAAAGTTATTTTACTACTAACTACCTTATACTAAGATAAATCCCAACGTTATTAAGATTTGTTCCCAACGATATCAATGTTACACTTCTGATTTGCTATTCTAGTGCAACATATATTTCGATGTTTGTTCATTATACATAACAAAACATAACATCACGCCTGTATTTCCCCGAAGGGGTAGGCAGAGGTGTATAGTACACCCACATTTCGCCAGTCATGTTATAGTCCCATGTAATAGGGGGCGAGCCTATTGCCATTGACCGGGCACAAATCCAGACTCTGGGCTGCTACTGAGAATTTCCTAATGAAAAAACCCAATAACACTTTGCCCGACCCGGGAATCGAACCCAGGACCTCACGCTCAGCGATCGCGCTTGCAACCACTAGATCAACGAGGCAGTCATTCATTATACAATTGCATTTATAATGCAGTGACTCTTTATACATTTAGTTGCTTATCATGATGGTTATTTATTTTTACTCGTAAACGTACAGTAAGCTCCTAATCACAGACACTCAACCATATTATTATTTTATTGTCAATCTGAGTGATGGTTCAGTTACTCAAAAGAACCAATAAAAACATAGCTTGAAAGAGGACAGTGATTTCAATATTATGAATGAAATCATTCAGAATTTTAGACAGCGGTCCAAAGCAAGGAGGACAGAATAATTGTGTTGATTCTCTTTTTCCCTATTTATATATTTTTCTTATAGTGAAAACAAGAAAGATATAGTAAAAATTTTAGAACTGTTAAATTAGTTTACGATTTATACTTCTTAATATTTATTTTTAGTCTATTTTACTCCATAGGAATTTAAATTTTGGAATGGGAAATTTACTTTTAAATTTACTTTTCACTGTCGACTTTCAAAAGTGCCTGTTAAATGGTCTCATTGAAATAAATGATTTGAGTTTAGACTTTGACTTTGACAATGTGTCGTGATTGAGTGTCGGTGGTCATGCAAGTGAGTGTGAGGCGAGAGTGCATGAAGGTACACTTACTACTTACCGCGTCCCGGGTCACCGTCCACTGCCTCCATCGCTTGCACTGCCGTCACCACTCGCGGTATACCTGGACACAATGCATCATCAATTAATGAATATACTAATTTTATACCAGTAGCTTGTGAGTACATTATACGCAAAAGTCGTACAGCGCCCTTCGCATCCAGTATAATAATGCTTTCAGGGTGCTGATGGGGCTGCCTCGTTTCTGTAGCGCATCAGGGATGTTCGCAGAAAGACAGGTGAATTGCTTCTATGCAATAATGCGAAAAATATGTGCATCCTTGGTGCGCCGGGTGCGAGCCAGCTCCAATAGCATTTGGGGCATGATTGCGGGTAGGCTGGACTGCGGCCTCATGAACCGTTGTTCCAGAATTTCGGCTGGAATCATTAAATTAAAATTCAATTAAATATTCTTTATTCGGGCATCTAGGACCCATAATGTGTTAGTACAAGCTTAACAATTATTATTAGTAACAATTGAATAAAATACACTAAAATCTACGTTTTGTCTGGATTCTCTCCACATGCATCGCTATACAGCGATTCAAGTACAGAGAATCCAGACGGCTGGCTATCATAGCCATTACGCGATTGGGGCTGGCTCGCACTCTGCAGAGCAAGGATGCACATCGTTTGCGAATAGTGGTGTAGAAACAGTCTACTCCTGCTACTGCAAACATTCCTGATGCACTGCAGAATCGAAGCAGCCCCACCAATGCCCGGAAAGCGCTATTAAATTGAACCCGTAGAGCGTTGTACGATTTTTGAATATACCTTGCCCACAGTGCACTGGTGTAAAAAGACGTACAATACGCTTGGAACAAGATGATCTTAGCCTCCAGTGAACAACGCGCAAACCTGCGGGCAAGCATGTTCGCTCGCACGGACAACGCCCTACGTTCTCGTTCGATGTCTACATCGTCTTTGAGGTCAGTAGTTAGTAGATGGCCTAAGTACTTGAATTGCTAAACTCTCTTCAGAGGTACCCCAGTTAAGGTGATTGGTGGAACAAACTCTGGACTTTTACCACTGACTTCAAAGACCATGTATTCGCTTTTTTAGGGTTCCGAAGTCCTACAAGGAACCCTTATAGTTTCGTCATGTCCGTCCGTCTGTCCGTCTGTCCATCTGTCCGTCTGTCCGTCTATCCGTCTGTCCGTCTGTCCGTCTGTCCGTCCGTCCTAATCCTTTACAGCTTAATAACTTCTACAGTTATAAACATAAGTAAATGATTTTTTTTTAAAAATAGTCTGCATATAGATCTCAATTTTAAAAGAATAAAAAAAATAGTTTTTACGTTCTTTAGGGGTGGCACCCATACATGTGAAATGGGGAAAAAAAATTTTTTTTCGCTGCACCCCCTCGTGTGGGGTATCATTGAATAGGTCTACTAAAATGAAGGTAATGTTTCATACACCACTTTTTTATCAGGTGTATCAACTGCGAAATATAGCCCGCCAAAGTGGCTTGCAATGTGTCCCCCCCCCTGCCATTTTTAAACTATGCAACGTAGAAACTTATAATCTTCCACATTGATAGACCTTTGTGAAAACTCTCTTTTAAAATTATTTTGAGTATAATGTGATTATAATTTTTTGAGTTATAGACAGAAAACTGAAAAATACTTAAAACGTCCTAGTTCAAAGGTCATTGACCTTAGAGAAAAATGATCATAGCAAATAATGCTCCTTTAGCTACTTTCTATTTGAAAAAATCACAAAAAGTAACTTTGTGTTATGTTGACGACACACTTCTTAAATTTGGCGCCATCTAGCGGCGTCGTACAACACTCTCTGGGTCGCCAATGCTGGCGTCAAGTGCCGTGTATTACATTTGGCACTGTATAGGCCATCTAGCGGCTACTGACATCACTCTCTGAGTCGCCAATGCTGCCGTCTATTGCAAAAACTAAAATAGCCGTGATTAATATTCGATTTGATTTGTTTGTAACACCTACTTAAGGAACCCTATAATACTGAGCATGGCCCGACATGCTCTTGGCCGGTTTTTTATTATTGTAGATGAGACCGTGATGATTTGCGTAGGATTCGCAAATAGACAACAGCTGCCTAATTCCACCAACAGATGCGCTCAGCAATACCATGTCGTCCGCGTAGCTCAAGTTGTTGATTAAGCAGTGATCCAAATATATCATATGTAATTAGAATGTTACTAAGATGCAAATATTGTTACTAAAACTTATGAGATAGATAGATAGATCATTTATTTGTCAGAATATGGTACAATACAGTTGTTATTAAAAAAAATCTTAGTTAATCGCAATAAAGATTTTATTATTATAACTATACCTTGTAAAAGTTAAGATTCTAGAACAAAAAGTCGCAAAAATCCTAAACACAAGATAGATTTGGCCTAAAATTGTTTTTTTTTTTTGTGAAAACAACACATTTTCACATTTGCTTTTGTACGTTAAACCAGAAATGATTAAATTGGTTGGTTGGTGGTTTGATAATTTCATTGTTTATCTGCGCGAGTAGTACATACATTGACGAAGACCACCCAGTAAATGAGGGGTAACTAATTCGATTCCACTAAAGCTTTCTTACACGGTAAGACTAACTAAAATGGTGTTTCCATGTGTCGGCATCACAAAGTGCGGCCGTTACGTTAAGTTACAACTGAATTTATACAAGTAATGGCAAGTTTAGTGCTCACTATCACAATTACTTACCTTTAAGTGACTCTTTGGAATCGCGTGGGATCGTCACCAGGTGCTGTTCTTAGACATTTCTTAGTTCACATCTTCTTTCATCAAGGACGGGGGTGTGAGTTAAGACATGAATAATGTGGCACAAAATATCAAAATATGTTTTAAGATAGACTTCTACCCAATCATATTTAAAAGTATAGATATGCCATACCCTAACAAAATAAACGAAAAAAAAATTGCGTACGCGGCGGCATGGTGGCAGTACAACACAGTCACATAAACTTGTACAAAGTAAGTAAGTTGGTTACTTCAAGTTACTTTCGCGTCATAATTGGAACACTTTCTGTACACACAGAAAGTATGTACTTTCTGTACGACGGCATTTTAGTTTTTTTAATGTTACTTTACTGGTCTTCAGATTGCGAGCGCAAGTAACATATCCGTACTTTTAAACATCATTGCTTCTACCTATTTAAATGAAGTGCTATTTACTATTTTACCAGTTACATAATTTTATTAATCAAATTCCGGTTAATTTCTAATTTGGCTACATCTGGTGAGTCATGTATTCGACTCCTACAAATCTGATACAAGGTTAAGTAAGATGTTTTATGTGACAAGTTTAAGATGCGATACTCTGAAGGTCATAACTTTACCAACCACTGCTGCATAGAACACGGTGGTGTGACAGTTGCTTCAGTCCTTGCAAAGGCAGTTTGCTGTACTATAGTATAAAGTTTATCGTGATATCTTACGTATACAAGGCGCGATATGGCTGCGGGACTGCTGATATCCTTTGGCACATCGGTTACAGGTTGTGCCGGTGACTCCATCCTTGCAGGGGCACTGGCCACTCGTCTGGTTGCAAGTCTTCCCACTTGCTCCAACGGGGTGGCAGTCGCAGGCTGGTGGAAGAAAATAAAAATCAATGATGACAACACAACTTCAAAGAATATTTTCAAATCTCATAACTATGGTCCTTACTTATAATTTTCAGGTGAATTAACTATTGCAGTGTAACACAGCAAGAATAATACATTACGCGATGTCGAACAATAATAATTTTCCTCGCGCCAATATGTTCATTTGTTTCTTTTTTACTTTAAACAGCTCTATTAGCAAGCCAGTTCGAAATTTAAAAAAAAAATGTTATGTATCCTCCTTGGTTGCTATTTTTCGGAGTAAAAAGTTCGTTCCATTTTTAAATAACACGACAGATATGAGTTTCCATAGTAATTTATTTGGCCGCTAAACAGCACAGATATGGATTTTCATACTAATATTGCCGGCCGCTGCTCGCGTGTATTTGACCAGTACAGCAATTTCGATTTATCTCGAAGAAGGTTGTCAAAATACTGTTCGAATTTCCAAGCATGTTTGAGAAAAAAGGTTTTTTCACTTCGCAAGAGCCATGTCAAATGATAGGGTAGCAAAGCGTCGATTGAATTTTTTCGTCAACAGCGCTCGATTCGTGCGAAATGTCGGGTGAGATACATAATTGAATCACGAGCTCAACACTCGAAAGTGCCTCTAAAATTGACTGAATTGACTGACGTACCTCGAATCTACTCAATTTTTTATTTTAGAACTTTCCAAGTTGATCCCCTTTAGAGACTGACAAAATTAAGTAGGTAAGTAAAGTAGTATTAACTGCAGGTGACAATCAAACGTATTCGTTTCTGTAACTAAAGTTATTATATTAGTATAACTTTAACAACTACAACAAACAACTGACGGTGGCTTGAAGTTAGAACTAAAAGTGGTTTGTTTTGTGATGTAGTTGGTCCCTACATTTGTGTTCACTTAAATCGATAAAATGTAGGGACTACCTGATTTTTTTTCGCGATTTCAGGGTTGGTTCCATAGTAAAAGTTGTTCATAATAATGAATACACCTACCCCTTTTCGGGAAATAAGCGATTCAAATTTCAGCATGTATTTCTAACTAAAATATTAGCTTACTTAGATATAAATGTACATTCTGCAATGTGTTCTATAATGTGTTATATAATTGACAACATATGCGTCAATAACCTCAGTTACGCAGACGATATGGTGCTGCTGGGTCCAACGGCCGGGTCTATAAGGGAGCTTTTGCAATACTGTGAAAGGTACGCTGCTAGCCATGGTTTAACTTATAATTGTAAGAAGAGTGTCTGCATGATCTTTAAGGCCCCCGGTAGGAAACAGACATACGAGCCAAATATCACCCTCAATGGCCAGCCCCTACAAAGGGTGAATCAGTTCAAATACTTGGGACACTACGTAACGGAGGATCTTAAAGATCATGAAGACATCGATCGCGAGCGCAGGGCTCTAGCTGTGAGAGGCAATATGCTGGTGCGCAGGTTTGCTTGTTGTAGTAAGGAAGTTAAAAGCTTACTGTCAAACCTTCTACACAAGCAGCTTGTGGGCCAGCTACACGCAAAAAACACTGGATGCCCTGAGGGTCCAATATAATAACAGCTTTAGGATGCTTTTGGGGCTGCCGCGTTTTTGTAGTGCCTCTAACATGTTTGCTCAAGGGCGTGTTCATGATTTTTATGGCATAGTGAGGAATAAGACGGCCTCGTTTTTAGAGAGAACGCGGTCAAGTTCTAATGGCATCCTGAAGATGTTAGTATCTAAGTTTGATTCGCCAATCCTAAATCACTTCATGCATGTGTTGGTTAGGCAGAAGTGATTTAATTATATTGAATTAGTTATAGTATTGAAGACAAGTTGTCAGATACCTACCTACTACATAACACTAACATAGTTTTAAGTCATTTGTTATTAACACGTGGATCCTTGTTGTCTAATAAATAAATAATACTTTATAATGTGTTAAATAATCCTATGATGTGTTTCGTGTGGTGCCGGACAGAAAGAATTGCACCACCCTATCTCTTCTCATGGGTGTCGTAAAAGGTGACTAAGGGATTCACCAGAGAACAGGCAGCAGCGTTCTCTGAGTATTTAACCAACCAACTGCGATCGCCAACCCAAACCAAGCGTGGCGATTGTGGCATATCCCTCCCTTATTTGGGGGAGGCCTATGTCCAGCAGTAAACGTCTTTAGGCAGAAATGATGATGATGATGTACATCCTGCATATTGTCATACACCAACCGACCTACAAAAAACAATTTATTTCTGGATGCGGAAAAACATCTAATATTGGATCACTATATGTTTGCTCAGCACCATGGCGGGTCATTTCCTCAATAAACGTTACATAAGCAACTGATACTCTGATTTCCTATACGAAAAACAAGAAAAAAAAAACATAATGCGATAACATCAATGTCAAAATTTCCTCCTACTTGCGAGATAAGAATATCCTTCGCAAAGAAGAAAAAGAAAACTTCGTTTCTTGTCTTTATTATTAAATTTTTTCTCAAAGTAAGTCTGTTGTCGGTTGTCGGGAAATAACGAAGTCTTAACACAGTTTTCTTGGCAAGTTTGCGTTGTTTACCAAGTAAATTAGCTCGAAGTCTATTTGCAAGCTGTACGAAGTCTTCGTTGGTAAGTTTGAGAGCAGCGCCGACTTTTCAAACTAATATTTGCTGCTTTTGCTGGAATGAGATGAGAACTCACGGAATACTTTTCCTCTATGTGAGAACTAGTTCAATCAAGGAGTGGTACTCGTATGTGCGACATTATTTTGGGCCTAAGTTTTTTGATTATGGATCTGACTAAATACCTATCAGACTTTTCGCACAAGCTCTGCTTAGCTTGGGACTAGATGGTGCTGTGTAAAAATAAAAACCTAAAAATATTTATATTTAAGCGCAGGACCGGTCGTTGTGGCGATGCTTGGGAGGCCTATGTCCAGTATTGGATATCATTCGGCTGAAATGATGATGATTATGATTTATATTTATATTTCATGTTTTATTTATAAGCCATAAGTAAAGGTTTATTTCATTTTAGATTAAAAATCTTAAGCTTTTAATTGAAGGAGCGCAGCGGTTGTTATAGTCATTAAATAATAATTATGAAAATCATAAGACCGAAACTACAGGTTTCATATCAATAAAGTCAAGTTACATAATATATGTGTGTATGTGGACGGTGTGTAGTTGTATATGTAGTGTAGTAGGTATAAGTATGAGTTGTTTGTGTATGTTTGCGTAAGTGTTCTAATTGAGTAGGGGTTTGAGCAGATACAAATAATAAAAATAAAAATAATAATTGCGAATAATAATTGTTGCAATATTTTATAGGTATATTGCTGCGAAACGATATTGTATTTTATAAAAGCATTTATACCAACAACCAACAATGTCGTTATTAATATTCATAAATTAAGGTCTCAGACTAAAAGACTCAAAAAACTTTTAGCAAAATCGAATTGCACTCTAATGCAATCTAGTGCACAGTACGCACGTTACTTCGCAATCTAGTGCACAGCTGAAATAAAACGCGACAATAAACGCCATTACACAATTACGTTTTATTTGCTCAGTAACAACTATACGGCATTGGCCTTATATTGTAGAAGTAGTTTAATTTGAACGTGTTGTTTGCAGTAAACAACATAATTTAAGCACCATTTCCTATTGTAGCCTTAATGTAATCTAAAGTGGTGATAAAAGCGCACTTTTATTCAAAGTAACACTTACAACTGTTGCAAGAAACATGGTTTTAAGCAATAATTAATATTTATGCCTTAATTTAACTGATAAGTCTTACGTTATTATGTCGCTTTAGTTTAAAAATATCAACACAATAGTACATTACTGTCGAGGACTGAAATGAAGCAATTGACGGCTAAGTAATGTTGGAAGTACGAAGCGAAGCCAAGTACCTACTTCCGAAGTGATTTTTAACTAAACGAGGCCGTTAAGGTGAATGCTACAGGGTAGCGCGCGAAATTCAAAATTTCTTGCGTTTTTTGCTAAGTGTAGCTCTGTTTCGCGTTTTATATCGATCGCAATAAGATTCGCGGAAATAGTAACAATATATCTAAGGAATTATACTCGTAAAAAATATTAACCTAGCTCTATAAGCTGTATAAGCTCGAAAATCGATAATTTGATCGTAAATTAATTTTATCGAGCTAGTACAGCTAATAGAGCTAGGTTAATATTTTTTATGAGTGTTATTCAGTAGATATATTGTTATTATTTCCGCCTATTATATTTTGACCGATATACAACGCGAAATAAAGCTACAATTTGTAAAAAACGCCAAAAAATTTGAATTTCGCGGGGTACCCTGTAGCATTCACCTTAATTGTTATTTCGGCCGAGACTTGTATAGTACTTTTCTCTCATTTGCGAGGAAACAATACACAAATTAATTCAACAGTATTAAATTTACATTCGCGCCAATTCGTCCGCGTGCGGTTCATGTTCTATGTTCAAAGTTTTGAAAAAAAAATGCGCATTCAGCCTTCATAATGATAAATATTTTGTACCTAAAAAACACCTAATTTATGTAAGTGTGTACTTAAAAACTTCGGTAGCATAATTTAAAAATAAAAAGTGTCCAGCAATTTATATTATTGTCCTGTTTGATATTACTGGCCTGTTATTTTGTTGCGTACGTAAAAAAGAATTGTTGTACCTATTATTTTATTTTTGAATAATGAACTAATTTCCGAGCAAGTGGGAGAAAAGAATGTTGTTACCATTTCACAAGCATAAATTGTCAAACCCATGCCCATTATCAATAATCGAAACTATTCGAAACAGAATTCGTTTTATTGTGCGTTATGATTTGTTATCGAGTATCGATATAGTTGATTTCATTCGATAATCGGACTCTCCCCCGTGTGTCGTGGAATTCTGAACGCAATTACCCGGATGTCTTTGCTTTGGGGAAAGTGTGGGGTTGTGCGTTGACCCCGGCTCGTTTTATAGCGGTCCCGGGTAGACGGGGAATTGCGATCGGAAATAATGTTGGCAATCGCATCGGCCTGTGTATCTGTGGACCGGCTGTTCGTGTATTCTAAGAATTGAGAAAGGTTTTGAGATCGTGGAGCGGTATCTTGTGCAAATTGTTTATCTTGCTATTTGATGTTTTGTTTGTAAACCGAGTTCTGTTTTACACAAATTATTTTATTCTTTTTGAAGTCGGTTTTTACTTTTTTTAAAGTTCATTTTATTTTTCTATTTTTTGTGGCATTAACAATGGAAAGACAAGCGATTGCTGCAATCCCCGATGATTTGCTGTCATCCATTGAAGAGTTCCCTTTTTATCTCTGAAGATCTTCATCAGATCTTCACCAAATGATACTTTCTGAATGCTTGATTTGTTGATGAGAATACCAAAATCGCTATATGTATGCCTATAATATTTGAGGAGTTCCCTCAATTCCACATGGATCCCATTATCAGAACTAGATTTTAATAAAAATGGGACCAATCTGAAAGTATTGATTAATTTATTTATTATTTTTATTTATTAAAGCCATTTATTCAGACCAAGATAAGGTTACAATATAAACACTCTTGCATGCAAAAAAAAAATTGTTACATTATACGTATATATTTTGTTTACATTAATTATTGTTTATTAATTTATGAATTATTAAATATTTCTTAGACACCGACTGCTTTGGTCGCTTTGGTCTGTGTGCCGTTTGGCAAAGGCCTCCTCCATTTCCTTCCATTTCTCTCTGTTACTAGCTACTCTCGTCCATAATTTTCCGCCTATTTCTTTGATCTCGTCGCTCCAGCGTTTTTTCTGCCTTCCTCTGGATCTCTTGCCGTTTCTCGGATACCAGACTGTTACTCTCTTACTCCATTTGTCTGGGCCTCTATGGGTATGACCAGTCTGAAAGTATATTATTATATCCTTTCAAATAAAAAAATAATTCTCCAAATCGGTTGATAAATGACGGGGTTCTGAGGTAACAAACATTTAAAAAAATGCAATAGAATTGAGAACCTCCTCCTTTTTTTGAAGTCGGTTAAACATGGGAAAGTTTCAAAGTTTATTTTAGCAAATGTGGCATTTAAGTATCTTAAATTACGTCTGTTTTTCGGGTGCAAAGTTCATTCACTTCAAGATTTTGTTACAAAGCTACATTAAAAAAAATGAAAAAATAAAGGGTAACTTTTAATAGGTACCAGTTAGTCATTCTCCACCATTATGATAACAACACTGTTTTTAGTGCCCGGAAAAGTAGGAAAAATAAGCTCCGTCTTCAACATGCGGTCCGCATAATGTCGGCACTCAACAAAATTTCAATGCAACCATTTCAATTCCCCTACCCATCATCAAATCTAACAACGTGACCCAAACTAGCTGAGTGCTGACCCAACAATACTACCCAAGTGTGTCCATTTCCATACCCCAATCTTGACTCAATCAGCGAAAACCTACCGCGACCGTCAAATAAAACTGAAGCGTCCCGAAGGACCGATTCCGGAGGAAAGACCAACTCGATTTTCGGCCAATTTTATGTGAAAACTATTGTTCCCGCGACCACGGGGAGGTCGGCGACGAAACGCGTTTACTCTCAGTTTTACGACGTTACGCCTTTTTGTTTTCCAATTTCGATTTATTTGTGACCAGAAATAGGTATAGTTTGTATAGGGTTAAATGTTTGTTGAGTTGTTACTGTGTGTCACTGGATATGATAGTTTTGAAGCTGTATATTGCATGCCTTTTCCTATTTTAAAGACTAACTTAGTTATGACATTCGTTAGATGTGGCGTATCGCTATACCTAGGATATATTAATGTCCTCCAATTTTATAACTAATATAATTGGATCTATAGTTCTAATGGAAGTGAAGCCATGTGTATTCATTACTATTCATCGGGCAAAACCTTGGGCAGTCAGCCCCGCTACCAAACTGCAGACTGGCTAATCTTTTCCCCACGGCATGAGCTATTATCATTATGTAACTCATGTCGAAACGATAGAAGAATCGGGAAAAATAAGCGGCGAGATAATATAAGTCATTTACAAGAATTACAATAAATTATTTCCCCCGATTATTACTGATTCAAGCGAGATGTTATCCAATTACTGTAAGTATTTTCTATTTGTTTCTACACCAACACCAGCAAGTAATGATAACAAAAACTATATCATAAAAATTTAAACCGAAGTTAAACTTACAAATATAAAAAGCAAGCATAATCTCCAAATTGATGCGGCTTTTCGTTCAAATATCAACATTAAACGTAGTTTTACTTTAACCAAAGTATTTGTAAACCGACCGTGTCTATTTGAACACAGATAGTATCAGATTATATCTGTCTGTTTGTCGTCCATAAACAGGTGTAAACATTTAACGTCTGAATAATTTATACTTATCTTAGGCGCTCAAAATATGTCGGTTTAACAAATAAAATTGTTTCTGTAATGTATTTCATAAATCTTTATGTGGCGTTAAAGATATTAGGAATTATAGATAAACTTGTAGATACGTGATACAGAAGTAAAAGTATTATTAAGTTCTAAAATTCAAGAAGGAAATTTTATTTCGGTCTTTTGATCGTATACTTAAAGTCTGTTTGTTCTCTCTTGTCTTATTTAGTATACAATCTTGGCATGTCTCTTTATTCAAATAACTGCTAATAAAATATAACTACTAATTCTTCACATGTAATTAGGTAAAAACAATATTTTGTGTGTAAATTGTCTTTTAATAATTATTAATGGCAAAGTGCATTAGAAAAAGATGTGCCAATATTGTTTACTAAATAAGAGAAGTAAGATAGATAGATAGATAGAATATACTTTTCTCCCACTTGCTCGGAAATTGGTTCATTATTCAAAAAAAAGAATACAACAATCGGTTCTTTTCCGTACGCAACGAAATAACAGGCCGGTAATGTCCAACAGGACAATAATAGAAATTGCTGGACACTTTTAATTTTTTAAATTATGCTACCGAGGTTTTTAAGTACACACTTACATAAATTAGATGTTTTTAGGTACAAAATATTTATCATTGTACAGGCTGAATGCGTATTTTTCTTTTTCAAAACTGAAAATAGAACAAGAACCGCGCGCGGGCGAATTGGTGTGAATGAAAATGAGATACTGTTGAATTAATTTGTGTTGTGTTTCCTCGCAAATGAGAGAATAGTACTATACAAGTCTCGGCCGAAATAGCAATTAACGTCCTCGTTTAGTTAAAAAGGACTCGGCTTGCGCCTCGTCCTTTCAAAATCACTTGGGAAGTACTCGGCTTCGCCTCGTACTTCCAATGATACTCGGCCGTTAATTGCTTCATTTCAGGCCTAGACAGTAATGTACTATTATTGTACACCATGAAAATAGTAGTAAACAGGAACAACGTATAAATTATGGGTACATGGGCGCGGGTGCTGGCCAGATAACCTCCACGTGTGCCTGACGGCTGCTTGTCCTTCTGGACACGTCTGGAGGGAACGGCAGTTGTTTGGCCGGTGCATCCTGGGTACGGGCAATAGAATCCTTTCGAGGGATTAACCTTCGGGGGATCTTATTGCCTGTGGCGAATATTCTGGCGTGGGAGGGGCCCGTTTTGGGCCAGTGAGAAGTTGCTCCACGTGTCCCTTTGAAGCCAACAGAGGGCACAGTGGAGGGGCAGGGGCAAGCCCGGTGTGCACTCACCCTGCCACTGGGCAGGCAGCGGGGGGACTGTCCTTCCCTGCCCCCGTCGATCTCGTAACCCCAGGAGTGCCCGCTGAGTAGTGTTCTCGCGCCTCTTGGGACCGAGGGTCTTGGCTTCACCGCCCGGACCGCGAGGAAGAAAACCTCTATAAAAAATTACGGGAAGATGGGGCTTGCGAGCAGCAGACTCGGGGTAGTCTGCTGCCTGACCAGCAGCTGGACTTAGAGCAATCTATTATTAGAGGATAACAATATAGCTTGCTACCGAAGTTCGTTAGATGGCGTTAACACTATTATAAGTAATTAATTTTTTAAATGTAATATTGTCAAAAACCTGCTAGATATCAAAGTAAAGCGATTAATATACAGCATAATTGTATACATAAGATTAACCTAGGTTATGATCAGTTACAACCTACAACATAGGCCCGAAGCTCCATACAAGTTGTTTCATGTCCTTTACAAAATACTTTAAAAATATGAGTAAACAAAAGAAAAATATGTCAATGTTTTATTAACTCAATTTTTTTATATATTTAAACTTGGATTACTTAAGTAAATGTTGGTAGAATTATAAAATAAATAATTAATAATAATGTAAATGTAAATGAAATATAACTATGTAAACTTATTAGTATCGGAAATAAAGGCTATTTGTATTGTATTGTCTTGTATGTCCTTTACAATGGTGATAATGACGTCAGTGGCCAGTAGTGCTGTCTCTACCTAGTAAAAAAAAAAATCGCTTACAATTTGGGTAATGGGTTAAATTAATGGGTTTTTTAAATAACTATGAGACGATTCAAAGTTTTATTAGGATAACATAAATGCCCGTTTTATTACGTTTAGAGATAGCATGTTTTAGGAATTTGGAAACAAGAATAAACAATATTTTTGTAAATTTTTATCTAAATGTGATGATTACAAGAATATATTTTGACCAGAATTGAACAAATTCTATTTTTTTTTGTCCGGCAAGTTTGTTTCTCTTGTTAGGATTTAAATATCATCATCATCATCAGCCTATCACAGTCCACTGCTGGACATAAGCCTCTCCAATAGCACGCCACCGACTTCTATCTTCGGCAACTCTCATACAGTTTACACCAGTATTATTAAAAGTACTTATTTAGTTTTTTTCATTGTTGCTTATTTTTTTTCTAATATTTGAATAAAAACGTAGGTTTTTTTTTTATTATTCTTAACGGCCTTGCGTTTGACCGCCACCGCACTTGATGTTAAGCGATGGTGCGGTCGACGGTGGTGCACGCTTGCCCAGCAAAAACCTATTCACTCGAGTCTTGAAGACCACCAAATTATACTTCTCGGGAAACACTGACGCTGGCAAGGAATTCCACTACATACTAGTAATAGTCAAATACCCTATTATATTAACTGCAAATATTTCGCATAAAATATGTTTATTAATTTTTGTTCTCGGGCTGGTGTGTAGAAAATGAAACTGGAATGTTGAAGGCACCAAATTCACTATGGAATATACTATCAAGCATTAAAATAACTTGAATTAATGGGTTTTTAAAATAACTCTGAGACGATTCAAAGTTTTATTACGATAACATAAATGCCCGTTTTATTACGTTTAGAGATAGCATGTTTTAGGAATTTGGAAACAAGAATAAACAATATTTTTGTAAATTTTTATCTTAAATGTGATGATTACAAGAACATACCAGGCCCCTCAGAAAGTATTGCAAAAAAAAGTTTTTATATATGGGAGACTGGCCAGTTATAATGTTTTTCGAAAATATGATTATTTATAAGTAAAAATAAGTAAGTTCCAATTTCAAAATTTCCCTCCACATTTTTTGCGAGTTAATTCAAAGTATTGTGTCTCACTGAAATATGGATCTGCGCCGGGAACATTTTAGAGCTATGATTTTATACGATTTCAAGTGTCGCCTGAAACCGGATGAATCGTACGATAGACTTCAAATGGCATTCATGGATGAAGGCCCTTCCAAGGCAACCGTGTATCGTTGGTATAACGAATTCAAGCGCGGTCGACCAACTTTGGGGGATGACGAAAGAAGCGGTCGCCCTTTGACGGCTGTTACCGAAGAAAACGTGCTAGCAGTGAAAAATTTAATCCAAGACAATAGGCGAATTACATATCAGGAGATTCAACACATATTGAAGATTGGATCGGGAAGCGTTCACGAGATTCTACACAGCCATCTTCGCGTGAGGAGGATAGTATCACGCTGGGTGCCGCACAACCTCACCGATGCTCAGAAGCAGGCCCGGGTGGAATGGTGCCGTGATATGCTTAACAAATTTGAAGCAGGCTCGTCTCGGCGTGTTTACGACATCGTTACAGGTGATGAGTCCTGGATTTATCAATACGACCCAGAAACCAAGCGCCAGTCGACTGTTTGGGTGTTTCAAAATGAGCCAACGCCTACCAAAGTGAAGCGATCTAGAAGCGGGGGTAAGATTTTGATCGCTAGCTTTTTTAATTTGACTGGCCACTTGGTATCAACTCCCTTACGGGATCAAAGAAGCATTAATGCCGAATGGTATACTACCAAATGTTTGCCAGAAGTTTTCTCTGTTATAAGCAACAAGCGACCAAACACAGGGCTCCGCGGGCTACTGCTCCACCACGACAATGCACCTGCGCACACCGCACTCAAAACGAGGGACTTCCTGGACAGCACGCCAGTCAAACTCCTGGGTCACCCTCCTTACAGCCCTGATCTAGCACCGTGTGACTTCTTTTTATTCCCAAAAATAAAAAATCTGCTCAAAGGGATACAATTTTCGTCGCCGGAAGATGCGCTGGCTGCGTTCGAGCAGGCTGTAAACGAGGTGTCTGCGGCGGACTGGAAAAAGTGTTTTGAAAACTGGTTTAGGCGCATGAATCTTTGTATAGAGGCTGGTGGAAAGTACTTTGAAAAGATTTGATAAAAATATATGTACGTATAGAACAATTTTTTTTAGTTTCGCAAAACTTTCTGAGTGTCCCACGTATTTAGACCAGAATTTAACAAATTTTTTTTATTTTTTTTTGCCTGGAAAGTTTGTTTCTCTTGTTAGGATTTAAATATTGCATCTTGAATTCTTTAGATGGTGCTGAGTAAAAAATGTCCCAAAACATTTATTTATTTATTATTTTATTTTTATTATGTTGATTTTCAAATAATGTCTACGACGCGAGAATCTCCCCCTGCACTCGGTTACGTGCCAACACAATGTTGTAAAGTTAAACCTTAAATTACTTACGTTTGCAAGCCTTCTTGTGTGTGATCGGCTTCGTGGGATCCCTGTAGTATCCCTCCCGGCAGTAGTGGCAGTGCCTGCCGGCGGTGTAGTGCCTGCACTTCAGGCAGACGCCGCCGGATGCCCTGCCCGATAGCTTGTACAGCTCCATGTTGAACCGGCAGCGACGCGCGTGCCCGTTGCAATTACATTCTGAGAAAAGAAGAGAGAACATGGTTATTCTTGATAATATTTCTCTCAGTGATAAGGTAGAGTATCAGACACAGGAAAGGGAAGATAAACGTCGGAAATCTCTAAATTCTTTCAAAAAAGATAACAGACTATAGGTATTGTAAATCAAAGTGGATGGACTGTATTTATTTATTTGTTCGGACGTAAATTTAACAAAAACATATTCTAAAGACTCAATACTTAAGCTCAACACTCACTCACACACTCACACACTCACTTCTTTTCTCAAGACTTATTCGACTGCCTCGTTGGTCCAGTGGTCGCAAGCGTGGGGTCCTGGGTTCGATTCCCGGGTCGGGCAAAGTGTTATTGGTTTTATTCATTAGGAAATTCTCAGTAGCAGCCTGGAGTCTAAATTTGTGCCCGGTTAGTGGCAATAGGCTCGCCCCCTATTACATGGGACTTCAACATAACTGGCGAAATGTGGGTGTACTATACACCTATGCCTACCCCTTCGAGGAAATACAGGCGTGATGTTATGTTATGTTATATCCTAAAGACGAAACGATAGCTAAAGCGCTGCCGTACTGAGCCAGAAGCCGCAGGTTCGAATCCTGCTCGTGAGCGATTTTTTCTTTCCACTATACTACACTATACACTTACACTTTATCACACGTCACGACTGTCCAATCCAGAAACACTGGGTGGACAGAGTGATAGGTAAGATAAAGTGATTACCTACCTTCACTCACTTCTTCTTCACTCACTGTAATACCTACTAACATAGTTTTAATTTATTGTTGTTTGTTACTAACCTTCCTGTGTTGTTATATGGATGTCATGTCCGAAATAAATTATTATTTAATTTAATTTATACTTTCTTTATATTCTAAAGATGTTTTGTAGATGTAGATGTATGTGAGTGATGTGTCATTTGAGTTTTACCGTACATCAGTATCATTAGTATGAAAGATCATATGGATAAAAAGAAAGTGAACACAGGTGAATACAACGTATTGTAGAAATAACTGAAAACCTCTTAAAGGGTCATTGTACTCATCAGTATGAACAACTTTTACTATGGGACCAAAACAGAAAAAGGGGGAAAAATTAATCTGCTGTTTCATACATTATGTAGATTTATGTGAACATAAATGTAAAATACCGCAGTGTCTCAAAACGAAAGTCTTTGACCAGTGTGTGTTGCCAGTAATTACTTACGGTACTGTAACGTGGTCGCTCACAATGGGCCTGATAAGAAGGCTCAAAGTCACTCAAAGGGCAATGGAGAGGGCTATGCTCGGAGTGTCCCTGCGTGATCGAATCAGAAATGAGGAGATTCGCAGGAGAACGAAAGTAAAAGAATTGCCAAACTTAAGTGGCAGTGGGCGGGGCACATTACTCGCAGAACGGATGGCCGATGGGGCAGTAAAGTTCTGAAGTGGCGACCGCGTACTGGAAGGCGCAGCGTGGGTAGGCCCCCCACAAGGTGGACCGACGACCTAGTGAAGGTCGCCGGAATCCGCTGGATGCGGAAGGCACAGGACCGGTCGTTGTGGCGATGCTTGGGGGAGGCTTATGTCCAGCAGTGGACGTCTTTCGGCTGAAATGATGATGATGATGATGATAAATGTAAGGAACAGCCGTTTTTTTTCTCGCAATTTTAGGTTAGTAAAAGCTGATTATAATTATGAGTACAATGGGTATTAAGAGGTTTTCAGTTATTTCAATCAGGTACACCTTGTATTTCTCAAGTCGTGTCTCCTGCGACCAAAATCTAACAAAACATGTTAACATTTGCTTAGTCCAATCACATATAGCCAAACGGCTAGGCCTAGGCCACGCGTCCATTTTGTTAGAAAAACATGTAAGAAATAACAAAAATATGGTCGCAGGAGACGCGGCTTCAGGTGTACAGTCTAACAAAGCAATTAGTAATTATCGCTAGATATAGATGAAGATTTCTCAGGAAATGATTATAGAACGGTTTGATTAGGGTTTTGTATAAGTATAGTTCTACTTTGTCCGTTATTAAAATGATATTTCACTCGAAAAAATCCATAATCTTCTGAGTAAACTTCATTTATCTCTGGCAACCCTGGATACTGATTGCTTTGTTAGACTGTACTACAGTTAAAATTGCGACTATTGCACTTAAAATACATCATCACCCTCCGAGCCTTTTACCAATTATATTGGGGTCGGCTAGAAAGCCTAGGCAGATGCGGCTGAAAAATGAACATCAGTATTTTACACGGAGCGACTGCCTTCAGACCCCCGCAACCCAGTTACTGGGTAATACTGACATTCGGAGGTTAGACCAGTCGTCAGACTTTCAGGCTTCTGACTAACCGTAACGACTGCCATAGATATTCGTATGACAACCGGGACCGACATCTTAACGTGTTCTCCGAGACACGTAGGGGTCTCGATGTGTAACGAAACTGTCACCCATCCATGACCGCTTCACGTGCAGCTTAACCTTGCAGATCGTACAATCCGCGCAGTCGTTGCATAGCTACGAGCCCGTCTATTGCATTTAAAACACCTACGCACAGAAATAGACACCTACGCATGCAACTCGCTACTGTATTACCTACGCCAGACAAATGTACCTCACCATAAGTACATTTGTACCGCGTCTGGCAGACGCAACCTTAGACCAGCATCCAGCACAGCATTAGCGTAGTGACATATGACGTCATTAACAGACCACAGCGAATCCAAGGAGGTAAATGTATTGCGATTAATTATCGGCTAAAGACATTTATTTCAGCTTAGGATTATTTATTGTTGTTATTTGTGGTGTAGGGATGGTAAAGGATGTTTCTAAGATCCTTTTAAAGAAATAATAAAAAAGTCGTGTGGCACTCGGAGACTGCCACGGTAAAGCTATTGCATAGCATTTTTTATGTAAATACAAAGAGGAGGTGCCCTAACGCCGAAACTCTAAGCAGGCATGAGTCACCAGATTGCGGGGCGAAGAGGGGGATTACGCATGCGCAGTAACGCCAATACAGCCAATGCCACCTAGAGGCGATTTGCAGAACTAAAGAGACAAGCGTGATATTTCAAAAAGTCATTAAAAGTTCTGCTATTCATCGATAGATGGCAAAACTAAAAAGTATCACCGCTGTGCCGGTCGCAGGGGGGGTGTTAGGTTATTTTCGTTACGGAATTTCTGGATTCGGTCTCCACGCTCAAGGCCCGCGATAGAAGCTATGCAATAGCTTAAAATTTAAATCATTTTATTTCAGGCAAATTCACCCATCATAGTTAGTTAGGTTAGTTAAGTTACGAACTTACAGTCACTGCAGTTAAATTACATGTAACATAACTTAACATCACGCCTGTATTTCCCCGAAGGGGTAGGCAGAGGTGTAATAGTACACCCACATATCGCAAGTTATGTTATAGTCCCATGTAATAGGGGGCGAGCCTATTGCCATTGATCGGGCACTTATTCAGACTCCGGGCTGCTGCCGAGAATTTCCTAATGAAAAAACCCAATAACACTTTGTCCGACCCGGAAATTGAACCCAGGACCCCACGCTCAGCAGTCGCGCTTGCAACCACTAGACCAACGAGGCAAAATGTTAAATTACAATATAATTTTATTATTATTTAATGGTGATCTGTGAGAGTTATCATTGTAAAATCACTTTCCCTTGGACCTACCAAGAGAACCATAAACGACTATTAATCCAGAGTATAAAACAATTCAAAACAAACGGCACACCTATGCTGGCAACATCACAAACTGAACCACAAACAAAAGAACGAAAAAACAAATAAAAAACTAGGATTTATATCTGTCAGTGTCCCGTCATACGCTGACATACATATCATCGGCCCCGGTCCCACTACAAAGGGGAGCATACTATTTTTCTAACAGCGCCATCTGTTAAACGTAATAGCGAACCACAGATCGAGCGCTGACAGCTTTATGTGGTGGGGGCGGCGCACGCGCAGACTTACGATCACTTTTGTAATGGCATTAATGGCTGTTATGTCTCTTGCGTTGTGTGTGAACTGTTGATATTTTTAGTTGTGGACCAGGTTTCTTTGTTTGGAGATATGGTTTTGTAATAAAGAAAATTCTGATTATTAGTATAACTTTTCGAGCTATATTAGGTAAATACCAGGCGTTGGTACAGGTTTATAAAATAAAAAAGTGAAGTAAAGGATAGAGATCAAAGTATTGAAAAATAGAAGATAAAAGAAGATACTCAAACTCTATTATCGTTTATACAAGTATCGGTTACTGAAAAACTTTTAATCCTTTTTGCAAAAGCTGACATTCTCACTGATCATTCTGAGAATAATCCCAATAGATCCTGAACACGGCGCCGCCGGTGATAATTGTCACGGACCTGCGTCTTGGGCATAAACTATCGGAGCGGCCTGGATACGTCGAGTGCCAAGAATCTACCACAACGATCCGAAGGATTATAGGCATTAGCATACTTCATACAAGTCACAATACTGCTTGGGCTGGTCTATTATTGTCAACGCACAAATGTTAACGAGCTGCATGTCCATCATCGTATTGTTAAACTAAGTATCCGGGTGGATGGACCAACATTATTTTGTTTAAGCGTTTAGATGGATACTCGAAGGACCAAAAAGATTTTGTTTAAGCGTTTAAATAGATGCCAATACTTTTATACATGTTTTTTCAATAAAAAAAACTGTAACAGAAAGTTACAGTTTTTTGCATAAATTGAGTATTTATTAAATAAATAAATGGATACTCGAAGGACCAAAAATATAGTTGATGGTTATTTGACGTGATTTTACACCACATTCACATTTCACATATGAATGCTATCATAACACTGCTAAAATTATTTAAAATAATACTCTCAGAAATATTATGATTTTAAAAAGAAGACGCATAATATTACCGGAGTGTTTGTGAGTGGAGGCTAAATATCATTTCATCATCATCATCATTTCAGCCGAAAGACATCCACTGCTGGACATAGGCCTCCCCTAAAAGGGGGGATATGCCATAATCGCCACGCTTGGCAGACGGGTTGGCGATCCCATCCCATGCGATGGCATCCTCTGGCAAATCCCTTAGTCGCCTTTTACGAAACCCATGTGAAGATATAGGATGGTGCAATTCTTTACGTACGGCACCACACGGAATCAGGACGAACGAACGGAGAACGGAGGCTAAATATATATATAAATATAGGTGCAAGAATGAGTTTTTTCGTTAGCTGTCCCGATCTCTTACTCATTTTTAGAAAGGGAAAGGAAACCTACCGTCACAAGAAGTCCACATGCTACAATATTATCGGATAACTAATGAACGAGAGAAAACAAACCGATCCGTACTTCACCCGATCAACGGAAATTAAAGTCAGCGGAAAAAATCCCGGAGCTGTGAAAACTAATCCTGAAGTGGTTCGCATCTTGATTGGAGCACGTAGCAGCCAATAAGAAGCGTTCAAAGTAAATTAATTAGAGGCCCAACTGATTGGCTGACCGCCGTCCACCGGACACGTGGGCACGTGACCGGATGCCGGACGTGAGCCGCCGTATCCGACGCTACTTTCGCGACAATACGAACGCGCGTGATTGAGAATAAAGGTGAAATGAAAAAAGAAACGCTGATGGGTTTTTGAGTTTTTAACGTAACGGTATGGACAATTCTGTTAAGATTTTATTTTGTTGGGTAACGGTACATTAATGCTTTACCTTGTTAAATTGACGGATAGTGCGTGTTGCTGGCAATGACCACTTTGAAGTTGGACTCTGGTAATGTCTCTTTTTCAATATTATGGAACGTGGAATGTTCCCATCACAAAGTATCAAGTAGTTTAACCAGTAATTAGTCCTTACAGCGATATTCTTTTTTAACAGACGAAAAAAAGGAGGAGGTTCTCAATTCGACGCGTATATTTTATTTTTTATTTTTTTATGTATGAGCACGCATAACTTTTTACAGAGTAGTCCGATTTTGATGTTTCTGGATAGGGTATATCTCGAATTTGCTCCCATTTAAATTTAAAAATCAAAATCCACCGCTAATGGTAGGAAAACAGGGGATGAGTGTTTGTTCACCCACTGAATTCTTACCTTTTAACCGATTCTGTTGAAACTTGGCACACATAAATGTAGTTCTAGACACTACGAGACCTGGAGTTAGATTTCAGCCACAAAAAATTTAAATTTAAACTTTTTAACATTAAATTTAACCGACGAAAACAGAAACTGAAAAGCGAAAAATCAAATGAAGCTTTTTAGTCTTAATAACTCTTCTCCTAACTAAACTAATGTAAATGACTAATTATGAGTCGGCGCCAAATAAACAATCAACGAAGATCATTACTTACTACTAATGAAAACAAAATAACATCAAATAGGTACAACATGAAATTTACAACGATAAACAATAAGTTTCCAAAAATGCGTTCTCCGCTCTACCACTTGTAACTCGCACGCACTTTGCTTGTTTGTTTGGCGCCGACTCATAATTAGTTATTTACATTAGTTTAGTTAGGAGAAGAGTTATTAAGACTAAAACGCTTCATTTTATTTTTCGCTTTTCAGTTTCTGTTTTCGTCGGTTAAATTTTTAGTTCAAAAGTTTAATGTCTTCCTTATTTGTCCATTCTAAGGCCCGTATAACAGAACGTTCCTCAAGTACGGTTTGATCTTCAATCAACTGAGGATAGAATCTTTACTTGAGTATCGGTCTTATTCCAATACGGTAATTATAAACATCAATTCAACAACATAGCACACGAATATATCCTGAAATAGGAAAAAAAGCCCTACTCAAGCGTGGTCTCGACCACACTTGAGTGATTACAGATCAAATCTCTGCTCAAATACCGAAATAGGAGACAGTATAAAATAAAGTTAAACTCAGCTGAACTGTGATCAATGAATCTATGCTTGAGGAACGTTCTTTTTTTCTTTTTTTTTTTATGGTATAGCATGGCGAAACGAACTAAAGGCCCACCTGATGTTAAGTGGTTACCTTTGCCCATAACAACTGCAATACCACCTAGGCTGTTACCTTAATGGTACCGCAAGTCGGTTCGCCAAACTGAAACATGAAGGTGGAAAGTCTCATGTGATTGTAATTTCACCGGCACCCGTACCCTTCAGACCGAAACACAGCAATGCAAGCATCACTATTTGGCGGAGAAGTAGGCACGGTGGTAGTACTTCCCCAGACGAGCTCTTTCACAAAGGAGCTCTACTACAACTGCCTTAAATTAAATCCTAACTCAAAACTAGTTTTAAACAGTGATCAACGCTTGAGGAACGTTCTGTAAGACGAGCCTAAGACCTCACGACTTCCAACGCTTTTAAACTGATCTTTATTTTATTTTAATGATAGAAATCGATAGGACCGCACATGAAATCGTGTAGATCGACACTTTCTCCCTTCACAAGCTACATAGTTAACTATATAATAGCACTAACTAAAGGTGCATTCAAACCACCAAGTACTTGAATTAGCGTGCATAATTTATTAGTTAAAACAGTGATAAATTGCGAAGCTGGCAAGTTAACCTGGCAACACAATAATCTATTTCCTTGAGTTAATTTATGGCACTTTTACTTGAGATTGTAAGACCCTGGTCAGGAGTAGGGTACCCTATTTCTTGTAAGACAGGAAGACAATAACTTAATTTATCGAAGGAAAACTTGATTTCAATTCATTGTTATCAATTTTCCATTAAGTTAGGTTTAAAGAATTTTATTTTTCATAAGAACTTATAAAACAGTTCGCTTATAATGAGATACAAAAGTACTTATAACTAAATTATATAATTTTAGCCTCTAGAGCGTTGGAAATGTTACAGTGTACATACATAATTCTTTAGCTTAGTTTTGAACACTATTACTGTTATCACATTCTTTTAGATCCTCTGGTAATCTATTTGGCTTTAGTTTGGCCTTCCTTTCGTGTTATTTCTTTTAAAAACCATGAAGTTTCTAAGCAATCTGTGGCGGAGATGACAGAAACAAGTGTGCTCTTTCCCTTGTATTTGTTTCCAATTATAAGCAAAGCGTCATAAACTTTCAAAATGTTAGGATAAATAAGGAAACCAGTAACGAATTCTCCACCCACACACAATCAGCGTGATGGACAAACGACCTCATAAAAATCCTAGGTAGTACATGTACGAGGAGGACGCACGGAAGTCCCTCCTTGGGGTGCTGGCCAGAAAACCTGTGCATGATGGCTGCTTGTCCCTCTGGACACGTCTGAAGGGAACGGCAGTTGTTAGGCCGGTGCAGCCTGGGTACGGACAATAAAATCCTTTTGAGGGACCTTATTATCTTTCAGGGGATCTTATTGCCCGTGGCGAATATTCTGGCACGGGAGGGGCCTGATGTGGGCCAGTAGGGAGTTGCTCCACGTATCCCACTGATGCAAGCAGAGGGCACTGTGGAGGAGCAGGGCGGGCCCGGTGTGCACTCACCCTGCCACTGGGTAGGCAGCGGGGGAACTGTCCTTCCCTGCCCCCGTCAATCTCGTAACCCCAGGAGTGCCCGCTGAGTAGTTTTCTCGCGCAACTCGGGACCGAGGGACAAAAAAAAATTGAAGTCCCTCCTCTACCAAGCCGTTGATAAAAATTGGTTCATCATCATCATCATTTCAGCCGAAAGACTGTCCACTGCTGGACATAGTCCTCCCCTAATAATGGGTTACAAAGAATTATAACTCTTACCCATAAGAATAAGAATCCTTGCCCATAAGCAGATAAGCAGACTATAAACAAGAAAATTGATAGATATCTCCTAATTTCAAAGAGTTCTCTCGCTCTCAGTGACGAAATGCTGCGAACAATCTAGTGATGCCAACAAAAAACTATAAAATAAATAAATATTTTTGGGACATTTTTACACAGCACCATCTAGTCCCAAACTAAGCAAACCTTGTGCTATGGGCACTAGACAATGGATATTTTGTATTTATTGTTGCACAAACAGGTTACAGGCATGATAATTACAAATTAATAAGCATAAATTAACAAATATTGTACAAAAGGAAACCCTGAGCTATAAGTTCCAGCAATCTTAAGGCAAATCTACACCAACGCGAGCTATCTCTAACCCAGAGTCAAAGACTTTCACACAAAGGACATTGCCCATTCTCTTAGGAGCTTTAGGCCCCTCAAAAAAAATTGCTATGTCACGGCAGTTTTAGTCTTATTTTGTAGACCAAAAATTATCTTTATTATTCTGCAAACGATTTTATTTTTTTCACCCTGGTTTAAGAGAAATCTATTTTTTTCCAACTCCTTAACTGATTGATAAGTACGCTCCGTGCATCGTTGGGCGATATAACTGAACGCACCCATAAGGACATCCAGAGACACCATGTATGGTGATGCAAGATATAATTATTTTGTTAATCGATTTTTGAAATCAATTTTGTAGTATTTTTTAAATAATAAGATTGCAAGCTTTTAAGTTTTTGGGTGTATTAATATCGATTTTATAAGTAATATTTCAGTTAATTTCAAATGATTATAACAATATTTACAATAAATGCATAGGTATTTTAAATCATCTTATTTTTCTGTACAAAAAGATTACAAAAATATGTTTTGCAATTTCTTTTGATTTGACGTCATATGAGTGATTTTTTAAAAAAAATAACGGATTTACGCATGCGAACCGAAATCTAAAGATATAAATTGTGGAAAGAAAAAATAAGAAATCAATCAATCAAGATAAGTCTAGCATCTGAAACACAGTAAAAGTGAATTCATAGAAGTATCGCTATTTAGAATCGATTCCGATTATTTGTGGAAATAGTCTGATATCTGGCAACATTTTCGTTCGGTTTGAATGGAAGATATACTAACGATTCAGTTTAATACATTTTATTATGTTTTTTAATGCTAGGGTGAAAGAAATATTGATAAAAAACAAATAAACATGAAAAAATAAGACATAATTTTTGAATAACATACAGTTTTGACATGTCGCCAAAAACGGGCCCATCCGTGGGCATTGTCCTTTAACATTGTTTATTTAATTTAGTTATAATACTTACATATTTTTTTTTTGTAAATACATACTTATAATACATAAGAAACCCCCAGACCAACACAAACACTCATGTTCATCACACAAATATTTGTGTCCTGTGGGAATCGTACCCACGACCTCGTGATTAGCAGTCCGACCCTCGAACCACTAGACCACAGATGTCGTCAAAGAAACTATGCTCCTTCGTGTACAACCAGCGCTCATGCACACACATGCACCTCAAACCGTGCTCATCCCTCTCAGTATACATGTCGCAGCACCATCCAGTAATAGCGACAGCAAATATCTTTCAAGTGCATGGTGTGTGCGTGAGCGCTGGTTGTAGGCGAAGCAGCATAGTTTTTTTTTGGCTTCACTAAGATTGTTCGCAGCATTTTGTCTGTATTTTTTACTATGTCTGTGTCTCTAGTAAGGCAAATCGTGGATAGATTTGGTCGTAAATGTAAGTACAGTCGAAGAATGAAAAGGTTCGTCAATTTTAAAATTCATTCCTTTGAACGTTTTGTGAGCACATGTTACCTTCTCAAACTGCGAACGAGAAATAATTATTTATTTATTTCCACACAAAAAAAATACATACATTTTGCAGATACAGTGTAGAACATAAACCAGTTTAGGTTTTTCTGTACACCGCTTGGCGGGTAATTAGGCGGGTGTACGTTCAACTGTCATTTCATCTGCCAGTACAAGCAAAAATAGACCTTAATGTGACGAACCTTTTCATTCCTCGACTGTACATGAATGGTGTTACATTTTGTTTTGGTGCTTATAACTTAGTGCCTTACCCATAAGCAGATAAGCAGACTATAAACAACAACATTTCTAGATGCCACCTATTTTCAAAGAGTTCTTTCTCTAATAAAAAAATTAATTAACATAAACAAAAAACCCGACTGCGTGTAAAAATAACAGAAAAGGTATAAACAAGACTTATCAACACGCAGTCGGAGGCTACTAATATTTTGTTATTTTTTAGCATTTTTCATTCCAAATTACATTTAAATAAGTTGTATATATTTTTGTAAAGTATTTATAAAACCCTTTATTTTGATAGCCCACTCGATACCTTATGACGAAAAAAAAAATATTTTGAAGAGGTAATATGGCGCCAAAAAGCGGCCATTTTAATTTTTAAAATTTTGATATACCCAGTGTCACTCTCAGAATTAAGACGAATCTAACGACACCTCTCAATCTCAAATCCATCAAGCCGTTTAGGTCACAGAGCGTGCCAAAGAAATATACATACATACATACATACACTCGAAAAACATAACCCTCCTTCTGGCGCAGTCGGGTAAAAATAACAAACCGATCACGTACACAATACTCCCAATACTCTAATAGCCTTATTCCTTATTTTCGAATGATTAAGCCGCCATGTCACGAGCATTATTTTGCTAAATATCTCTGTTCTGCAGTTAGTCTACATAAATCACGCGGGCCCGCCCGCTCGACGCGAACACTCTTTCTTTTGTCATATCCTAACGATCCGGGTAAATGGACGGTAAACTGTGCTTTCATCAAGTTTCTGTATGAGTTGTATGAGATTTTAGTTTTGTACGTTGTGTAAAATCTCGTAATGGAGCGATTTTAGTAAGATTTTTGAAGAGGATGTTGTTTAATTATAGTGGTACTTTGGCATTCATGATTCTACCACTTATTATATAAAAAACCGGCTAAGTGCGAGTCAGACTCACACAGTAAGAGTTCCCGTACCACCCATTGACCTGATACTCTATAGAAACTGATTTTATTTATGAGAGTTCATCAAAAGACATCAACGTCCAGTGCGCGAAATATTAATATTGATATACCTCTTTCATTAAGATTTCACATAATATTAACATCTTTAACAACTGCTAAAACCTGATAACTCACGGTTACGATAGGTTGTTAAACCAAAAGAAAATTTACAAGTTTTGTGTTGCTAACACGTGTTGATAACACAAAAATCTCAGATACAAAAATTGACAATATTCTTTTGGTGTAGACTCGGTTTTACGAGTTACGAGGGGGTGGGGATGCAAATAATTTTAACTATCATGTCATCATGTCATGGTCATAATTAACATCTAAATCACAATAACGATAAATTTCCGCAAAGTTGACGCCCCAATAACCATTTAATTTGAACTCTCAGTACATAATAATACGATTTATTGGATCGCGTCAACGCTAAAAGTCTTTAAACTGAACTTACTAATAGTATTAAGTCTCACAGGGGTGGCAAATTGCCACACTCGAGATAACGACTTTATTAATTTGATTAATCCCGACTCATAGACACATGGGCTTAATAATTTGCGAAGGTTGTGCACCCCTGCCTGCGTATAATAGAAAGGGGTTGTTCTCAAAAAAGTGGCTCTGTAACCTGTCAAGCAGTTTTTAATGGAAATGTGTGATTTTTCAAATGCTATTTATTAAATTCTGTACAATATTGTACTTAAAGAGACTTTTTACACAGAGGCTGAGTAATAATAAGAAAACCGAAGTGATACAATAACAACAAAATTATATTGTAATATCTACTTCTCAATAACCTGTCACGTCCAAACACAACGAGTCACACTTTGAGTAAAGATAAAAAAATAAATATTTAAGATATAGGTTCAAAATTATTACAATACTAAACAATATATTAATAAATTTTATTTAATTTAAACGATACATTAATAATGATCATAATTTTCGAGTTATTCATGTTTAAATTGTGTCCGGAGTGATTTTCTCCATAACCTGTAGTTGCACTCTAAAGTGCATCACACACACAATATTACTTACTCAACATCCCACCCTCGTGCAAAATCTCCAGGCAGTATCGGGCTAACCACTGCCAAGGAAAAAAGTGTCGAAATTTGTGCCGTTTTTTTAGAAATTACGTCGAAGTGCCACAATCGGAGTTTGTAACAGGTATGTTATCTATAATCTGACTTTAATATTGTTATTTCTGTTTAAACTGCTTTGTGAATGTTATCGTTAGATTATGTAATTTAGTGCCTATTTATTGTTTAATAAGTGTAAACTCCAAAAACGTAACCGTTTTGTTGTTATCAGATCATAATACTTATTTTTTCATTAACCTGTGTCTCTTTAACCTGTTTGGAAAGCACAGGTTAGTGAGACTATTACCAGGTTAAAGAGACTTTGTCTGTTTTTGTTTAGTAAAACCGTCCTACTAGAAAAATCGTGTTACAATTTGGTGTGAATACAAAGAATTTATTTACTATCTGAAAATCTTTCTTTCAGGTGATGAAAATAGTAGCTACTATTTTAAGAAGAACGACGTGAAAATCTTTCTTTCAGATGATGAAAATAGTAGCTACTATATCCATCATCTTTCGTGAAAATCTTTCTTTCAGGTGATGAAAATAGTAGCTACTATTTTAAGAAGAACGACGTGAAAATCTTTCTTTCAGGTGATGAAAATAGTAGCTACTATTTCAAGAAGAACGACGTGAAAATCTTTCTTTCAGATGATGAAAATAGTAGCTACTATTTTCATCATCTTTCGTGAAAATCTTTCTTTCTGGTGATGAAAATAGTAGGTACTATTTTAAGAAGAACGACGTGTAAATCATTCTTTCAGATGATGAAAGTAGTAGCTACTATTTTAAGAAGAACGACGTGAAAATGTTTCTTTCAGATGATGTAAATAGTAGCTACTATTTCTATCATCTTTCGTGAAAATATTTCTTTCAGGTGATAAAAATAGTAGCTACTATTTTAAGAAGAACGACGTGAAAATCTTTCTTTCAGATGATGAAAATAGTAGCTACTATTTTCATCATCTTTCGTGAAAATCTTTCTTTCAGGTGATGAAAATAGTAGCTACTATTTCAAGAAGAACGTCGTGAAAATCGTTCTTTCAGATGATGAAAATAGTAGCTACTATTTTCATCACCTGAAAGAAAGATTTTCACGTCGTTCTTCTTCTGCAAAACTGACGAATGTTTAATACTGTAATTTAAATCGTAAGGACGCTATTTCTCTCTCTTTTTTATAGCGTAACTTTCTTACTAATTTTTGGGCATTAGGTGATACGATCCCAGAACTTACTGAAGAGCCTTGTGAGGTTACAGGCCTAACTTCTCGTGACCTAGACCTAGTAATTTTTCTGCATTTACAGTTATCCTGTGCCCCTTTTGCTGGTTCTTCTCTATGGCCACCAATCACGTCATTAATATTATCTATATTGATGTTATCGATATCGCTGGAAGGTGGACTGTTGCGGACTGTGCGACTGTCCTTTTTGCGTTAGTAGAATTTTTTTGCATCTTCTCTCCACTTCCTTCTTAACATTTTCTGATATCTTGGTGTCAAACTACATATAGTTATTTTAATTGACTGACTGGTTGTTTAAGACTGATTAGATAAAAGAAAATTTCCATTTCATTTTTTTAGAGATCACCTCTAAATGTATCGACAGAAATGTTTAGCATGAAGACATCTAGGTGAGATTTTTTATGTTTCCTGTGTTCTAAAGCTGGTCTTTTTAATGTAACTTTAGTTTTGCAGTTAATAATAATAAAAGATTTGCATGGTTACATTGTTTTTTTCTTTATCACTAACCTCTTTGATTCTCTTAACCTGGAGACATTTTCTCATTAACCCGTGAGATATCTCTTTAACCTGTTAGGTAGTTTTTTTGAAAAGCTGTATTTTGTCTATTTATGTGAAAATTTTATTCCCTTAGAAAAAATTAACATAAGAAAAATACTCCGAATGGATTTTTGTAAAAAAAACTCAATAATTGATACATTTCAAAAAAATGATAATTTTATTCGAGTGGTGCCACTTTTTTGAGAACGACCCAAAGGTATGGAGAGAAGGACCAATAGAAGCTGCGTTCGCGGTTCAGAGCATGGAACTAAGAAATAAGGTTCAGAGGACCAATTTTACAAAAGCCTAACACGTTTTGATTCACATTCGTTAAGTACTATTTATTATGTTCATCAAAAAGCTATTCTACTATTTTGGTCATCTGTGGTCAGTTTCTAAACTGAAAAAAAAAACATTTTTTTTTTCGGTTGAACCGATAAAAAAATGATCGTTGGTCATTAGTTAAATATGAAAACGGCCAAAAGTTCGATAGCTATTTTGTATAAAAAAATAAAATGTGCAGGTAAATTGTGAATTAGCTCCAAGCTATCGAATGATAAATAACACATAATCATATAATAACATTATAAAAATTCAATCAAATAATAAAAAATCATTATTAGAAAATTAAATAAATGTTACACTAGATTGGGCGCTCGAAACAATCACTCCACTAAACCACAGTTACTAAACTGATGTGTACGTACACCTCACATTGACATTGTTTAGAATCATTTTGGCATTTGCGAAGTGCGGAGCGGAGCTTGACTTACTCAAAATAACATAATAATAGTAAATTATCAGTAGATATTAACATTGATATTGTGGCACATTCTATGATTTCTGTCACACTGACGCAGGAATTATGCTTTTTTTTTCAGCTACAATATGTCTGAGGCTCATGCGCGTGTGTTAGGATAGAGTGGAGCTTCTGTAGCTCTGTATAGTGGCTGTAGACAATGTTAATGTAATAATTGCGTCGTTCTGAGTGGCTGAATAAGTACCTACAGGATGTGGAGGATTGGGTTGGAGTCTAGCAGTTGTGTCGGGCTATGTATTCAGGAAATTGAGATTCAATTCGTGATTTTGGAGCTTAATTTTCCTTAAAAATTAGCGAAAATGATTATAAAACAAAGCACACATGTAGTAAGCTAGCCTTGTAAAATTAAAACTGGCTTTGCAATTATATAAACTTTACACATTACACACCATAAACGACCTCTGTGGTCTAGTGGTTCGAGTGTCGGACTGCTGATAACGAGGTCGTGGGTTCGATTCTCACAGGACACAAATATTTGTGTGATGAACATAAGTGTTTGTGTTGCTTATGTATTATAAGTATGTATCTACAAAAAAAAAAGTATTTAAGTATTATATCCATTGTCTAGTACCCATAGCACAAGCTCTGCTTAGTTTGGGACTAGATGGTGCAGTGTGAAAATGTCCCGAAGATATTTATTTATTTATAAAGTAAACGCCTTATAAATACAACGCTTTAAAGTGAAAATTGCGAAAACAAATCTGACTCAGAAATAAACCCTTAAAATCACGATATTCGCAGTTATCATCCAACTCTCCGCAAATCATTAATCATGGTGACACTGATTGACAAATGAGATCCTGATATCATCCACGCCTATTTTCGGCCATGTCCCACTTCGATAGCTTCCCAATTTGCTAACTACATTTTATCTCAATATTAGCTGTTGAACTGGAAAGATCTCGGGTTTGGACAAACCGAAATCTCTTTTTTCGATTAGTGTGTAGGTGATGAGTTTGGTATGTAGTATCTCTTTATCATAACTTTTACGAAAAAGGCTTTGATTTTACTGAAATGTTGAAACCGGTATATTTTTTTGGATTTATACGATGACAATGAAAGATTCCATAGGGTATCCCGAAGTCATGATCCAAGATATAGATTGTTTTTTATTGCTAAATAGTAAGAAATAATATTCTTAAATCGTTAAAAAATATTTTTTTTGTACTTTCGTTTGGGTATCAAAAAATCTATCTACCCCAGCTTATTGCATAAATCAAAAAACTAAATGCAGTAAAGTTTACATGTCAGACTCCCCTTCGCCAACTAAACTTGCCTTCAGGGCATGTCAGAATCAAGCATCCCGTACGTATTGTAAACTATACAACAACCCATTAAGTAGGTACGAGAGAAAGATGGGAGGGAACGTAGCACGGGATGTTGTTCGTCTCAATTAGATTCATCCCTGCTTAGTTTAATAGGGGATGAAGTGCGCCAGAATGAGACTTACGACAGAAGAAGTCAGGAGGTTCTGAGTTCAAATCCGGCCCGGACCTTTGACTTTTCGAATTAATGTACAGATCTAAATTTATTTCTGTTACTTTAAGGTGCATTGCAGCGACAGATCGACTTGTTAAAGCGTCGTTTTGAAGTCTGGGAGTTACAGCACCTACAGGCTCATGGAATTGTTTTCGGAAACTGTCCTATTTATACGTTGAAAGCAAATTATAAAATTGTTATTGCAATAGGTGCATTATAAAATTTATTATTTAACTAGCGACCCGCCCCGGCTTCGCACAGGTGCAATGCTGATACTAAATATAATAAAGAATGTACATATAAACCTTCCTCTTGCTTGAATCACTCTATCGTTCGTAATTTCAAAGATCTAAGCATACATAGGGACAGACAGCGTGAAGCGACTTTGTTTTTAACCGACTTCAAAAAAAGGAGGAGGTTATGTATTCCGCGGGTTTTATGCTATGTAGTGATAGTGATTTCATCATGTGTTTTATAAATGATGAATGTTTTTGAGTTAAGCTCGCCTCTGTTCGTGTAATTTCTACACACAATTTGATTTTGTACTTTTTTGGTACAATAAAGATGAAGAATAAGAAAGTGACTGTTTCTGAAACAAAACTGTTAAGAGGGATTTTCATGGCGGCTTTAAGCAAATTACTTCAAGAGTTGACTGAAATGTAATAACATAATTTTTGGGCGAAATAGGACCACTTCAATTTGTGCAAGGATCAACATCAGAGCTGGAAACAGTACAAGAAACCGTCTCAATTAATCGAAACTCGTATAGAGCTTTTGTAACAAGCGCAAAAAGCATCAACAATACCTAGACACTTAGTCTATCCACACTAGACAACAAGCAAAAATCATCCGCTTGTAAATCACAGACTAATTTACACAAATAGTGCATGTAACGATGCAATGGATTCAGACTTAGTCTGGCGTGGCTCCAAACTAAGATATATGGCGGTGGGTAATCGCCGGGGCACCCAGTTGGCCGGCCTAGCGGTGCGTTTAGTCACTCGCCGAGATTAGCTAAATTTATTGACTGCTCATCAGATTATTGATATTTAGGTAATTGTGAGTCTTTCATCTCTTGGCTATTTTGTTTTGTGGTTATGTGATCAAAGTTAGGTTTAATTGTGTCTGAGTTGTAAACTGTGTGATGTAAATATTCTTGTTAACCTTTGATGTTATGGTTCAACTACATTCGGATAATATTTGCGCTCTTGGTGCGGAAATCAAGGTTGGAGATCAATAATAGTGTAACGTAGATACCTACATATATCCTACATTAATTTTGTTGTTTTTTGCGAGTCTCCTTTTAATATTTTGTTTTAAAAACTGATGAAGGTTTCTCATAAAGCAGTAAAACCACGTTTAGTTTTATTTGATATTTATTGCCAACTAGCTTTTGCCCCCAACTCCGTCCGCGCGCGTCCTCATTATTTCATATCCCGTCACTACCTCAGTGTATTCCATAGGAATTTCGAAAAATCCGGCCTTGTTCCTTGTCTGCATCTATAAAGAGAACCTCTGTGCAAAACAATTTTATAGGCACAAGGGTTTGTACTGGCCGTTGATGAGTCAGTCACTGAGTGGACTTTCTTTTTTGTATGGTGATGATTTTGTTGGACATGGTCAAACGGGTCATACCTACTAAAATCTAGTTTTTGACATCCATCATTCGCTGGTCACAATTGAACAGCTCAAAGCAGGAACAACGTTAACAACCTTTGTATTAAATGCTCCAAACGGTTTTATTTGTTTTCATTTGAATTGCAAATGGCGACTTTGTGGGAACGGACGCATTGTGCTGTGCGTCGTAAAGGAGAAAAAGTATTGTGCCCAATGGGACCGAGATGTAGATGTAGCAAATCAGGTACTAAGTGGCTAGGTAGCTATAACACGTGGTGATCTGAGAACTAAAAGGTACACTAAATTATTAGATGGCGAGGGAATGCAATTTATTTATTTATTTATTCATGAACAATTCACATTGTATTTGAATGTCACATAAAAAAAAAGATAGAGAAATATTATGTCAAATGATTTACAATTATAATTATTATTCTAATTAAATATTAATGTGTCAAATTATAAATTTTATACATAATTGAATCATAAATTATATCGATCATAAACTATTACTTGTAGGTATCATTCAATTCAATTCAATTCATATTACTATTTAGTATCATTTGACATAAAATCGAATTGAATTGCAAGATAAATAAATAAATAAATAATAAATATTTTTTGGACATTTTTACACAGCACCATCTAGTCCCAAACTAAGCAGAGCTTGTACTATGGGTACTAGACAATGGATATAATACTTATATACTTTTTTTATTGTAAATACATACTTATAATACACAAGAAACACCCAGACTAACACAAACACTTATGTTCATCACACATATATTTGTGTCCTGTGGGAATCGAACCCACGACCTTATGATTAGCAGTCCGATACTCGAACCACTAGACCACAGACGTCGTCGAAGATAAATTATTTGTGTTGCCTGGTTGATGTAATAAAATACACCATAGCTAGCATACTAGAATAGACTCTCCCAAGTGTTAGTTAGATAGAATATGCTTTATTGTACACCATAACAATAGCAGAAAACAGGAACAACATGTAAATTAAGAGTAATAATATATCATCATCATCATCATCATCATTTCAGCCGAAAGACGTCCACTAATAATAAATAAAATAATAATAATAATAAATAATAATAATATATATTAGTGAGAATATATTAAGAGTAGTATTGGCGGTTTTAGTATAGCTATCACTATCAGAGGTAAAATTTGCTTGAGAGTCTATTTGTTTGCCCTGTTTGGCTATAATAATGCTACCAACGTGCATTGATGAGCAAACTATTAATTTTCTACTAGCTAATTAAGTTAAGTCTGCGAATACAGAACAGTCAGCTAAGACTAACTCATTCTGAAATAAGTTTCTCTTAAACTTTGCAAGCTGAATACTCTCGAGTTATACTAGTTCTTTATGTAAACGCAAAGTCGGTCGTTGCGAGGTTCCGTCTCATCTTTGTTTCCGAGACTAATCTGAACTAGTCTAACCTGATTCTGACTAGAATACACATTTGTAGAAAAAAATACTTCAAAATCTTCAATTACGTCACGATACAAATCTCAGTGCTCGCGTATACTTCATCAGATGCAATAAAGAGAAAATTAACAGTAAAATGACAGAAGGTATTTAAGAAGAATTATATCTACCTTCTGGTTCAATTGAGGATTGATTGGGTTGGTTTTGGTTGAAATAGGAAATCTTTGAAAGCCCTTAAAAGGGTTTATAAGACGTATGAATGACTATTGAAATCAACATGATTGCGATCGCGAGCGAGTTACACAATGCGGCAGCTGGGTTATTGTTTCACATGACAAAATAAAGTTAACACTGCAACGCTATCAATATCTTTTCTTCAATTTCTGAACTGTCACTAAAGATGCTCGTTGACACTTAGTGGCCAGGTCCAACAGGAATGAATAAAACATGGTGCTATTGAACATCTTCTATGGCGAATGTGAAAAGGTAGAAACTTAGTGTTGCTTGAAAAGCGAGTTTTGAATTGTTCTAGGTTGAGCTGTAGGAGTTTATTCTCAAAGTCAAAGTATTTATTGCTTCGTTGTTTTTGTTTTTTTCTTCGTTTAAAGCCACGGATGATTAACTATAACATTTGGTTTTATATCAACATATAACTACGTACTAATTACGAAGCTCAGCCTTTCAGTTTTCTGATAGGCATCTTCAATGTAGTTACGATTCTCTAAAAAACACGTGTAAAGATCCAACCAACAGGATCAGCAAGCTGAAGTGGCAATGGACCGGCCATATTAACCGAAGAATCAATAATAAGGTGCAACTGTTACATTTTCGCTTGCGGAAAAAGAAAAACTGAAAAGTTATTGTTTCTCTTTATAATATTGTTTATTAGTCAATTGTGTTCTCCCACGTGTTGTGTGAAATATGGTGATGATTTTATATGTGACGTAAGTGCACGTCGTAAATTACAGCGTGCTTTGACCTCAAGGGGTATTCTTGGTGCAAAAGACGTGAAAACAAGGGATAGGGTGTATAAGCAAAATGTTTATCTTTTAAGGATTTGTTATATCATAAAAGCGATTCATGTGTATTTTTCATGGTTTATTCCTCTTTCAGACTATATAAGGCTATTAAAAAATTACTATGATTCTTTGTAAGAATATTGGAAGTGAAAACAGCATGTAGGCGGCATAAATCGTAAAGAGCGTAATATAAAGAGTATTTTAGAGTTTCAGTATTTTAGTTTTTCTCGTCTGTAAAAGTGACGGGTATGAAGAGTCGTAGAAGACATTATAAATAATAAGACCTGGGTTTCTCTGGTTAGCTTGATTAATTTAAATACCGTAGAATAGTCCATTTGACTGAAGTATAATACTCAAGTCACGTTTCAAGTCAATTCTCTGCATACTTATCCATCCCGCTACCTCTTTCGCTCCGCCTATCACAATCCCCCAGCCGATGTAGTAAAAAATGCATTGATTTCTCTGCGACCAGTACACTGATTATCCCGCAAAATAAATATTACATGAGTGCCAACGTGGTCCCTTCGAGATCGTTCAACAATAGGTTTTAAAGGAATTTGTCACGGGTGAAAGATTTTTGTTAGCACTTTGTTTATGTGCTAAAGGTTTTTCAATGTTGCGACCAACAACCAGCGACTTTGTTTTTGAAAACTTTGCATGTTTTTGAAATTGTTGTTTTTAGGGTTCCCGCATAAGTGTAATAAACCCAAAGGATGTCAACGGAACGGATAGGTTTAGTAATAGGGTTCAGATTTATCTGTCTGTCACAGAGCTGAAACTTTTTAACCGTAATAGATCATCATCATCATCATTTCAGCCGAAAGACGTCCACTGCTTGCGCCTTCCAGTACGCGGTCGCCTCTCCAGAACTTTTCTGCCCCATCGGCCATCCGTTCTGCGAGCAATGTGCCCCGCCCACTGCCACTTAAGTTTGGCAATTCTTCGGGCTATGTCGGTTACTTTCGTTCTCCTACGAATCTCCTCATTTCTGATTCGAACACGCAGGGACACTCCGAGAATAGCCCTCTCTGTAGTATTGATAGACCGTAATAGATAGCCAGTTAAAATTCACGTTATATGTGTTACTATGGGCTTTTCAACCTTTTTTGTTCCTGCTCTGTCTTAAAACGAAACTCAACATCCTACTAATATAATAAACGTAAAAGTTTGTGAGGGTGTAGGTATGTATGTGTGTTACTCTTTCACTCAAAAACTACTGTATGGATTTTAATGAAATTTGGAATACAGGTAGTACATAACCCGGATTAACAGATATGCTACTTTTTATCCAGGGAAGATGAACAGTTCCGGAAGGATGCATGATAAACGACATTCATGCGGGCGAAGTCGCGGGCATAGGCTAGTTAATAATAAAAGTCAATTATTATTATTATCAGCCTGTAGTGTCCCACTGCAGGGCAAAGGCCTCCCTTCCCTTTTTCCACTTGTCCCTGTCTTTTGCCTTCTGGGGCCAATCCTTCAGACAGGAGTCAAATTCGTCCCGCCATCTCCTTCTGGGCCTGCCGCGTTGTCGTTTGCTGCTGTCTGGAATCCACTGTGTGGTTGTTTTCGCCCATAGCTCCTCCGGCATGCGGCAGATGTGACCAGCCCAGTTCCACTTAAGCTTGGCAGCTGTTTGGCCTACATCAGCAATTTATGTTTTGGAACGCAGTATAGAGTTTTTTACGCGATCAGTAAGTCTAACTCCTAGGATACTGCGTTCAATTATTTCACAAATATGTGCGTGCGAAGTACGAAACTCTTAGTGCGGGGGAGTCCGACTCCCACTTGGCCGGTTTTTCAAATGTTTGTGACATTTTCACTAATGAGCTGGTTCCTTCAACATTTATTGTTGTGAGACTTATTGGTCATGCAAAGTTTATTTTAAAAGTAAGAGTTTCACAGCTAAATACAATGCAAGGTCTTTCTGTATGAAGAGTGGACATTCAAACATTTAATTCTGTTCTTATTTTTTTTTTAAAGTTGCAGTCAAACATTATTAATACATAGATGCTTGAACACTGCTGAAACTTTAAAAATACTTCAATCAAAAATTATATCCGGCCGATCAAAAACTGGGAACTTACTCCATATTTTTCCTGCAATATCAGCCTGTGAACGCAGGTGGATTAAAATCCAATCACTGACGTTATTAAGTCAATTATCATGCAAATAACACAATATGCACTTACATCTAGGAAATCATTTCATAAAACTTTCCATTCAACCCAATTTCAACTTTAATCACAGCTGATAAAAAAGATTTTTTGATGCAGTTAATATGAAACGTAAACACTTTGAAAACGATACGATTTAAACTTTACTATATTGTGACAAGATCGCTTTTTGGTGCAGTAAAGATTGAAGATAATTATTACGAGTAAGTACGCTCGGGTACAGCAGCGTGCTTAATTTTTAAAATGTTAAACTGTTTACGAGGCGTTTATCTCGTAAAATGTTAATTCATGATCGCGATTTTCACAATGTACAGTCGCATAGGGAGGTGATCACGTTTAATTTTATGGCGCACTATAAAATGCTATTAAGTGTTATGTAGGTGGTTTTTCTCCCTTTCTGCCTTATGGAGCCAGCAGTTACCAAGTAATAAAAGTACCTAGTAACTTTCCCCATGATTCTTAGTTAAAATATTATTATTGATATTATTATGAGCCTGTACTGCCCCACTTCTGGGCAAAGGTCTCACTTTATTTCTTTCATTTTTCCTGATCTCCGTGTCTCTTCCTTCCAGTTTTTAGGGAATGCATCCATTTCGTCCCGCCATGGCGGGCCATGGGACATGGCTTCACGGTCTTTTTTTTGCCGTGGTGACATCCTCATGGACGCACTGCGCCCGGAGTAGGCGGAACCAGTGTCGGACTCTTACCGACTAAAACCACCACGGTGCTCAAATACCTTAGCCGGGGGCGTGGGAACCCGTGAGTATTCACACAACCACACCCGACAAGCCCCGGCCCGCGACAAGCAGGCGAGCCTCTTCTCCCCGTGCGGCCTAACGTTGGCCGCACCCTCCTCGGCGGCGCACACGGAACACTGCACGCCACCTCACCTCACGGGCTTTTACCAGCTAAGCTAGCTGCGCCAACTACGCCAGCTGCTGGTCGGGCAGCAGACTACCCCAAGTATGCTGCTCGCAGGCCCTTCCTCCCGTAATTTTTTATAGAGGTTTTCTTCCTCGCTATCTGGGCGGTGAAGCCAAGACCCTCAGTTTTAAGAGGCGCGATCGACGGAGGCAGGGTAGGACAGTCCCCCCGCTGCCTGCCCAGTGGCAGGGTGAGTGCACACCGGGCTCGCCCCTGCTCCTCGAGTATGCCCTCTGCTGGCATCAGAGGGACACGTGGATAAACTCCCCATTAGCCCACATGGGGCCCCTCCCGTACCAGAACATTCACCACAGGCAATAAGATCCCCCGAAGGATAATCCATCGAACGGATTCTATTGCCCGTACCCAGGATGCAACGGCCTAACAACTGCTGTTCCCTCCAGACGTGTCCAGAGGGACAAGCAGCCGTCAGACACACGTAGAGGTTTTCTCGCCAGCACCCCATCTCCTTCACGGTCTGCCGCGACCTCGTGTATCCGTGCCTCGGGAGACCAGTTCTGAGCAATTTGGGCCCACAGTACGTCCGGCAAGCGGCAAACATGTCCTGCCCAGTCCCATTTCAGCTTAAAAGTTATACTTAAGATACTATAATTATAAAAGTTTCAGACGAATAAACGAAAAATCTAAAAATGTACATTTTTTATTCTAAGAATTAATTATTAAGCTAAACAACCAGTGGTGGACTTCAAATTACAAATTTGAGTTCAAAGTAATTTGTTTTGCTTTCACTAGATTAAATTTTCCTACATTTTTACCAATTCAACAAAGTTTAGAAATTGTTTTATTACCTCCACACTCGTGGGAAATATTGGTCGAATGTTTTTTTAGGAAAAGGTTTCACGTAGGAATTTTAATTTAAAATATACTTTATAAAAACCAGAAAATGTTCCATTGCTCTTTTTGTAGGATACGAATCAATGTAAAAAAGAACCAAGGTAGGTGGTAGTTAAAATGAAACGAATCATCTACAGTTGAATGCAGCTAGAGTCTGACGTTTCAAAAGTGCCTGTAATTAGGTTTATTTGAAATAAAATAAAAAGACGTGTGGCACTCGGAGACTGCCGCGGTAAAGCTATTGCATAGCACTTTTTATGTAAATACAAAGAGGAGGTGCCCTAACGCCGTAACTCTAAGCAGGCATGAGTCACCAGATTGCGGGGTGAAGAGGGGGATTACGCATGCGCAGTAACGCCGATACAACCAATGCCACCTAGAGGCGATTTGCAGAACTAAAGAGACAAGCGTGATATTTCAAAAAGTCATTAAAAGTTCTGCTATTCATCGATAGATGGCAAAACTAAAAAGTATCACCGCTGTGCCGGTCGGAGTGGGGGGTGTTAGGTTATTTTCATTACGGAATTTCTGGATTCGGTCTCCACGCTCAAGGCCCGCGATAGAAGCTATGCAATAGCTTAAAAACATTAGAACTTAAATTTGATCACTAACACATGATCACGCTTACAATCTGATGGTTAACACAGAACTACTAGTAGGTAGGACTAAAGCACCAAAGTGTTGGAAACCAGAAGAAGCAGAGACAAGTTTTTACTTTTCCTATAAAAAAACTTCCTAAAATTGGTTATTTTTCATAGCAATCTACTTTTTTCTTAAACAAGATAACATAAAACATGAGACATATCTCTGCCAATAACCACTTACATATCTTTGTAAGAACCATGTTTCTTGCAAATAAAAAACTTTATCTTTATCATTATAATAATATCAGGAAAACCAATGTAAAAAATATACGCGATTTAAGCCGGTTAAACTCAGTTTTATTATAACTTATAATAGTTTAAAGGTACCTACATAACATAACATCACGCCTGTATTTCCCCGAAGGGGTAGGCAGAGGTGTAATAGTACACCCACATTTCACCAGTTATGTTATAGTCCCATGTAATAGGGGGCGAGTCTATTTGTTTTTTTTTTATTTTTAAATTAAAATACTTATTGTTATCAGTCGGGTTGTGTTTGTTTGCGTATATGAGTGTGAGTATGCAGGGGGGTGTGTATGTGAGTGTGTGTGTGTGTGGGTGTGTGTATTTGGGTGTAGGGGTATGTTTATGGTTGTAAATCTGTATACATTAAACCAGCTCATGCAATTTTCGGGTAGGGGAACTCTACACATTGTAGATTATATGTTATGCAGTAGTTAACAGTAGCTCTTCACAACTATTATAGTCATAATTAGCTAGCCATTTTATTACCATATTTTTAAATTTATAATATATATTGCCATTAAAGGTACCTACGGTGTAATAATTAAATGAAATGTCCGACTTTTGTACCCTTTTCTCAAATGTACGCTTGATTACAATTATTTACTTTGTGTTCGTATGTACGCATACGACATAGTAGCCGTAACGTAGCACAGTACAAAGTATTAACATCCTTACTCTGTGGCCGTACTGTGTTGTATTGTTTTTTTTTTCAAATCTGTTGGTTTCGAAATGTCAATTCTCTTAATTTTCGTTGCAAACCAATAAAGACCAGTCGCTATAACAGTTCGTTTTATATCAATAAAGACCAGTCGCTATAACAGTTCGTTTTATATCAATAAAGACCAGTCGCTATAACAGTTCGTTTTATATCAATAAAGACCAGTCGCTATAACAGTTCGTTTTATATCAATAAAGACCAGTCGCTATAACAGTTCGTTTTATATCAATAAAGACCAGTCGCTATAACAGTTCGTTTTATATCAACAGCTCGATAATTTTGAGCTCGGATATCTTGTCAACCACCAAGATATTGCCAAGTAGGTACAGAAGGCTCACTTTGAAAAATCTACGCACTAGAAGACGCTGAATGAAACAAGAATTAATAATAATTTAATGTAAACAATATAACATAATAATAATAAAATATAATAATGTAAAATAATAATAATAATGTAATGTATATGTAATAATGTAATGTAATATGTGTAATAATGTAATGTAATGTGTGTGTTGTGTCTATTCTATTCTAAAACTTTATTGCAGACTTGACAATCCATAGTGTTAGTAAATGTTAAAGTTGGATACGTTTTTAAATACCATTGCGACTTGTAGCGAGCTGCATATTAGAAAATTTTAAAAGGTAAGCAATGCATCGGCGACTTCCCTGGTATTGTGATGTCCATGGGTGACAGTGGTTGCTTTTGCTTACCATCAGTGTCCATCAGCTGACCTGCTTACTCGATTGCCCCCCTCTATAATAATAATAAACCGGCCAAGTGTGAGTCGGACTCACGCAGTAAGGGTTCCGTACCACCTATCAACCTAATACCCCATAGAAATTGATCAAAAGACATCAACGCACCGTACGTGAAATATCAATTTTTCCTACGCAGGTACACACGGCTACACATCAAGCTGTACATAGGTTTTCCTTACAACGCGAGGTCAGCCTATACTGGTTTTGTACAGCTTGATGTGTAGCCGTGTGTACCACCATATATGTCTATGTTTACCCTATTTTTTTTAGTATTTGTTGCTAAACTACATAGTATGCACTATAATCAGACCAAGTTTGAGCCTGGTATGTATTACCGCTTTGAAGATAGAGCAGAAAAAAATCACTGATTATTTTTAGGACTGGGTTGGCAGCTACCACCTGTTTGGAACCCAGTCCTAAAAATAATCAAGTCCCAAACAGCACGCAACACTGTAAAAGATAATGATATTGTGAGTGATTACTGCGTGCATCGAAACGATTTTAATTAATAATATTGTACGGTAGATTATAATATTTTTTTAGAAATATCTGTAAAGACGTTTGTCATCTTAGTCTACCTGCGACCACGAATGCTGCAAAGCTTTCGAAACGTCAGGGAAACCAATTTAAATAATATACGCGATTTAATCCGGTTAAACTTTGTTTTATTATAATATTATATTGTTGTGGAAATCTAGAGTCCATTTTCCATCTCCAAAATTGAAGTCTATGTGTCTCACTGCCTATACCTAGCTGTCTTGCTGGGAATACATTTGGGTTGAATCGCATCTCATAAGGGTCTATTCAGACGGTCTACCTTTGAACTGCAAGCTAGCTGCAAAACAGCAGTTTGGATGCGGTTTTGGTGCAGTTGATATAATTTTTTTTTTATTTTTTTTTTTTATTATTCCTCCTTACATCTATCTTTACAAGTTTAAACCTAATGCGATAGTGTGGCTATCAACTATAATAATAAATTACAAACAATCCTAAAATTATAATAAAAAGTACTTACATGCTACTTGCTATACTAACTTAACAACTAACAACAAAAAATACCAATGTACACATTTAACTTACAAATAAATAAATAATAAAAATAAATGTAATGTAATGTATCGAAATTATTGTCTGACTGCATATACTTGAGTCTTTCAACCTGCACACGTGCAAGCGGACTGCAGTTTGGATGCATCAAACCGCATTCAAACTTTTAGCTTGCAGTCCAAATGCAGACCATCAGAATAGACCCATGATTACGCTTAGAAGTAGAACTTCTGTATTTTTTTATAGTTTGGCTACCACCTGAATTCGTAATGGCACCTTATTATATTGGAAAGTGTGAGAGATAATGATCATAATCAAGCTTGCCCACTCAACTTAACAGTAAAGCTTAATACACATTTTTATATCACAAACAAACACTAAAATATCGATATAATCGGTGTGTTCCGTTTATCGAGAATCGGTAATTGTCCACTCGATAAGGTAATCGAGTTGGAATCGATTCTTGTAACTAAGATGTGAAGAGGACAGGATACGTAACGTAGAACCTTGTCGGTAAGTAATTAGCTTAGTTTTAAATGGTTCAAAGAAGTGGTAATTGATGTTGTATGTTATTTGCTTGTTCTAATGAAGTTTATCTTGTACGTTTTTAGAATATGTAGAGTCTTTTCTCTTATCACCATTTTCGATAAATTATGCTATTAAAATACCTGCCTGCCTGTCTTGCGACCATACCTTTTATCGGCCTGTGTAAAATCCTATATATATCAAAATGCTATTATTTGTGATTGCACGCTCTATTACTTTAAATGCTCCGAATAGGGATGGTCATTGAAAAAATAAAATAAATATCGTATCGATGTTTCTAAAACAGTATCGATATTCATCGAGACGGAAATATCGATATTTTGATATGTCCATATTTTTGCCCAAGGGCAGTCGTTTTCTAAAAGTATTCCCAACATATTCAAGTGAAAATTCACAAAACAACCAAACACAAAAAAATATGTAGACCATAGACAAATTCATCTTTAAAAAAAGCATTTGATAGGGTGGAGACATGCAACGCATGACATATGGATACTTAGCTGCGATAAAAAGTATCGGATTTCATATAAGTAAAAAATAGATTTTTATAGGTGTATCGAGATTTAAAATATCATTGATAAATATCGATTATTTAATCAATTAATATCGATATTTGATACATCGATATTTTTTGCCCATCCCAAGCTCCGAAACCGAAACATTCAGTGCAGCGGTAGTGATGAGGCCATCCCAATAATCAGCAGTTCCATAAAACATGCCTCTCAGTTGACACAGCTGGCGCCAGATGACGTCCTATCTCATTCACTGTTTTTTCAGCTCCCAGGTCATCGAAACGAACTAATAAATAAACGTTTCAATTAGTCCAAATCCAAAACTAGCAAAAAACACGTCACAAGTCACAACTTCTTCGAAAAATGAGTAAACTCATTGAATTCGTCACCGTGTGTTTCGTATATTTTCGTACTATAAATAAATACATTATTATTAAAAATATGTCGGCGAAAATATGAATTCTGTCGAAATTGTGTGTGCAATTCGCATTAAAATAATTAAGCGCTTTGATCGGAGTCCGTGGACTAAGAGAATTTAATATGCAACCTCCTCACATCAAAGGGGAACTCCCAAACAGAAATTAACTACGCGATGTTACTTAAGTTATAAGCGATCGGCCGTCGGCGTTAGTTAAGTGCGTGAATTATTAAGAAGAAATGCGGGCAGAGAGACTTTAGAAGATTGGGTATTTGAAAAAACTATCGCTGTCACTTTGCCTCAAGTAAGTGCAATAAGGAGAACTGCAGTTCCGACTGAATAGCCTTAGTAAAAAAGTCATCATTCGAGATTTGGCTCCAACCTATTTTCTCCTCCGCAACTGGACCAGTTTGAAAAATTATTTCATAAACTGAATAAGAAGAATGTTTGCTGTGCTGTTATGTTTTTCCTTTTTCATTAATAGTCTTAAAATTTGTACATACACTAGGCCTCTGTAGACAGCATTTTTGGGGACTTCTAGCAACAATTTATCAAAAAAAAACAAAATTATTAATATTTATTTTACTCCGGGATAAATCAGAAAAAAAACAGTCGAGAGCGTTTGTATTGGAGGAAAGACCACCCGCATTTCCTCTTAAGTGGACATCAAATGGGAAAAAGCTATAAAAATACGTTTTTTCTCTCAGTTTTCTTCCAACATTGGAAGAAAACATCATTGGGAAGAAGCCCAATGATTTTCTAAAGTTGATAATTAATTGTTGTGTGTAACTATGTATATTTTTTTTTTTTAACAAGGTGTCAAATATTTTTTATCTTTATTTTCTTTTATTTATTTATTTATCATTTATTGCGTAAAATATGGTACAGAGGATATTATAAATTAAATGTATGTTCCACATATTTGGCCGTTTCACAGCATGCAATATTTAAACATAGAAATCCAATTTGACAATATTATTACTTATATTATTAATTTAAACTAATACAATATACATTTACCTATAATTGCATATTATTACACCTATTACCTATAATTGCACATTATTATTTGCATTCTACCTGCAGTATATTAATAATTTTTATGTAATGTCAGCATTTGTAAAGAAAGGATATAATATTAATGTTAAGCACAAAAACTGAGAAAATAATGTAAATAAACCTACAATGCATTTCCATAATTATAGAAGCGACATGAGCGCTTTTTCAAAAATTCGTCAGTAGAGTAATAGTTTTCTTCTGCCAACCATTTCTGTAATGCACTACAGAATTTTTTGTAAGGCAGGTCTACGATATGCCTTGGCAGAGAATTATAAATAAGTGGTGCCCTATAAACGCAGCTTTGTCTTAATAGTTCCAGTCTTGGTATTGGCATTTTCTTAAACAAGTGAGTAATTTGTCGTTTGTTACTGTTATCATTATTTTCAAAAAGCGATGGGTTGCGTTTCACAAATTTTGCGACTTCTAAAATATAAATGCTGGGAACTGTCAGAAGATTCTGTGATTTAAACACAGGTCTACAGGATTCCGACCATTTCATATTAAAAATTGCACGAACACATTTCTTCTGCACAATAAAAACTCTTAATATTTCAGACGCGTTTCCCCATATAACAATACCATACCGAATTATGGAGCAGACATATGCATGGTATACCATTATGGCAGTTTTCATGGATGTAACATCTTTAACTTTTCGTAGAGCAAAGACAAATTTATTTAATTTCTTACAAATATTATCGATATGTGCCTTCCATGTAAAATGTTCATCTAATGTGATTCCTAAAAATTTCGTGCTGTGTATCTGCTCTACTAAATTATTCTTATACCTAATATTCAATTTCGTCTGTTTGCGTTGATGTGTTTTAAATTGTATGATTTTAGTTTTATCAATATTTATTCTTAATTTATTTAAATCTAGCCAGTCAATAATATTTCCCAAGGTGCGGTTTATTTCAGATTCGTGATTTTCATTTTTGCATCCAATGATAACTGTAGTGTCATCGGCAAATAAGACACAATCGTGTCTGAATGCTTTCGGAAGGTCATTGACGTAAATTAGGAACAACAATGGCCCCAAAATGCTCCCTTGCGGAACTCCAAAGTGGTTAATGCGAGGGTCTGAATCAAAGGATTCTACACATTCTTACATTCTTTCCATTCTTTCTTATTTTTATGTAACAATCTACACATATTTTTTAACATTTAAATGAATTAAAAGAATACAGCAGATCGGAACACTTTGAATTTCTATCCTACCTTTGTTTTTAAGAACTGTCTAGGAAATATTTGAAATTACAGTAAAACCTTGCTCAGTTAACGAATCACAAAGTTTGTTGAACCTGTTTGTTGTTGTGTGTTTCTAAGGTACAGTAGTACTTATTTTATATGGCCCACTGATGTACCTGCGCAGATGACACAATTTAAATACGCGGGAAATTGGTTAACCAATCAGAAAACAGCATTGCTGCGCGCCAAAAGTTTCAGCCGCTGCTGCCGCTAGAGTACGGAAACGTGTCAGCGAAATAGAAAAAGACGTCATGGCAATCAATTTTAACACCATTGCATAAGGTTGATTGTATTTTTTTAATACTTCGGGTGTTTTCGTCGATCGTATTTTCGTGTCTACGCGAACGAAGATTGACGACGCGTCTTATTTTTTGTGTCGTACTACAGTACTACTAATCATTTACTTTTTATCTCTCTGCTTGTAAAAGTAAAAGAGTTTGTAACTTGTACCACGAACCCAGACAGAGCAAATATCATTACATTCATATCCGCATTTCCGATTCCTTGGAACACGTTATTAGATTTTTAAACTCGATGTTTTTGGTTTTATGTTTTAAAATTACTTTACGTTTTGGTTTAATTATGACTGCTTTGAAAACGGAAAGAAAAACAAACATGAAATGTTTTGAAAGTAATTTTCGGAGGCAACGTTTTTACGAATGTAACACTTTTAAAATAGAATATAAATCATTTATTTGCATATGATTTTGGGTAAAGTACATAAATTGGATTATTATTTTAAAGTTCCATAAAAAATCTGCTTACAGCTAAGCGTACAAATATTAAGTTGATTAGACAGAAATTAGTACTCAATCAATAACGTGCATGTCATGTTAACATAACATAACATCACGCCTGTATTTCCCCGAAGGGGTAGGCAGAGGTGTACACCCACATTTCGCCAGTTATGTTATAGTCCCATGTAATAGGGGGCGAGCCTATTGCCATGTTAATTTATTAATATTACCGATATGTTTTTATGTAAGTTTAGCATAGGTATTAGGGATTAAAATATTGGAATTAATACTAAATAACTACGTACGCATTTTTATTATTGGAAGATACAAAGAAAAAGAAAGAAATGAACTTTTTCATCCCCCCATCTCGGAAAGAGTATTTTTGCTCTTCGATATTTGAGTGCAAAAGCCGTTTTTATCCGCTAGAGGATAAAGTAAATTGAATTTAGAACAAAGTGTGCACTAAAGTTTGTGAATTCAAAACATCATTAAACCTATTTACTTCTCCCTCCATGGTGCCGAATTTATCATACAACCTTTTTTAATTTGTTAAAAACTCAGACTCGGAACCTTCTTGGTGTACTTTTTTTTAATTTGCTTTGCGCGCGCCAGATTATTTTTACGTTATATTAAAATAAAACCACAGAGAAAATAATCACTACGTTACGGTTAAAACCTTAGGTTAAAAACAAGAAACTTGAAAATAAGTGAAAAACCTAAAATGAGTGGTTCTAGCGACGATGAGCGACGAGGAAGTTAATTTGACGCCAACAGAATTGACTGAAACTGTTAATAATGCACAAATGAGCTTTCTCCCTCAACAATCACGCGAGAAGTATTTTATTTTATTTTATTTATTTACTTGTTCAGTGGTATACATAACAAAAACATTCTAAAGATGTAAACATAAACTCATTAGAGTTTTACCGTACATCAGTATCATCGACTATGCAAACAGGTAAACAAAAATATAGTTAACAAGGTAGGATATTAAATAAGTACAATGAGGGTAGATACCAGATAATATTTATCTACATTATGAAGGAGCGAACACCGGTGACTGCGCGATCCGTCTTTAACAAACTGGTGGAGGGTAGTGTTTGTGTTGATACAGGTTGTTCCTACAAATGCAGCAAACTTTTGAGAATTTATTATACTTACATTAATAATGTTATTAATTGTATTGACTAGTTATTTTTATTATTGTGTCTTTGTAACTTGCAAGAAATGTTGTTTTAATTTAAATTTTATGTTTTTTTTTGTTATTTTATCCCTTAGAGATGTTGGTAGTTGATTAATTAGGTAGGGTATAATATATTTTAACGTTCTCCTACCATGTAAATTAAAATATTTTGGAAGTAACAATTTGAAACAGTACGATATGTTTAACACGTGGCGACTAGATAAAGGAACCAAAACTTTCTCAGAAAACGTTTTGCTCATTTACGCCAAGGGAATCCGATGAATCGGTACAACTATTAAGTATGACAGATAGTTTACCGAAAAATAGTACACAAGTCACTAACACCAACATTACAGTACCTCACAAAAATATTACTCTGAACTTAAGTAATTGTAGCAACGTTACTTTAAATTTTTCTTAATTAGGTATACCTAAGTATTATTTGTTATAGTTTAAAGATTATTCTGTAATACTTACCTATCATAATGTAGTAGTTAATACCTAAACTGAAATAAAAGTATCTTGTGATTGTAAATGTTTTTTTTTTGCATTTAGTCATTTCCTCGCTGAGGTGGGATGAAAAGTTACGTGTTGCACTCGAGTGCAAAGATTTTTCACCTTGTGCTCTATTGATTCCCTCGCAAACGCTCAGGATTCTAACTGTTGAATCACTCGCTGCGCTCGTGATTCAATTTTAGAATCCTTCGCTTGCTCGGGCATCAAAATTGAGCACGCGGTTAAAAAGCAACTTTGCACTCTTGTATAACAAATAACTATTATTTTGCACAGGACAGTGACAACACAACAATAACAATAAAATTACAACTATTATACAGAAAATAATAAACATGAAGGTTCTTTCGGGCATGCCCATGTCAAAAGGGTCTCCAACTCAGCATCATGTGCTGCCGTCAACGATCATACAGCCCATAGACGCCTCATAACAGGCAACCGATGTCTGCAACACATCTATGATATTTCACTAATGTAGGTTTCACTATTCACCACTTGAAATCTTCAAATCAGTTTCGACCACTTACATGAGCCGTCAAAACTGCTGCGTTAGTGATTAGCCAATAGCCGCCTTGGTAGGGCCAATCGCAGTACCCCGCCTCAGCTAGTGGCAGAATTTATTGTACGTATTATATTCAACATTAGGTGTCTATTGGGCTGTATGGTCGTTGGCTGGCGTGGAATATCTAGCGCTGATTTTCAGTTGACAGGGGTGCAGTGACACTCGGACCAAGGAACTATATTTATCGATAATCATAAGTATGTACATATATGTATTATTCGTCTAGAAGTACGTACATATTTTAATGATTTCTTAGGTTATCCATGAACCACGAACGCTGCAAAGCATTCCAAACGTCAGGAAAACCAATTTAAATAATATACGCGATGTCACACAATAAAAACCAAAACAAAAAGATGTAATTCGGTTAAACTTGTTTCATTATAAAGTACATACATTAGTCATACATTATTTGTCTAGATTGGAATATAAAATAAATAAATAAAGCGTTGTGTTTATTAATTCTTTCAAAATATCAGCTAAATATGAATTTTACTCTATATGACGGTACAAAACAAGTAATATCGAGTAAGTCATGCTAATCACGCTCCATAAACACAAAGATTACTATCGACGAAGAAACACGAAAATTACCAAGCAGTTTCAAACCAAAATACCATAATTTTCTAGTCAAAAATTGATAATTACCACAATGATATTATATATATATATATTATGATATTATATTCATTCTCCCTTTCACAAACCACCCAGTATTTTACACGACTGCTGGTGCCATTAAAGTGAACGGTGCAAAATGATCCCCTGGACCCCCGTACCCTCAGGCTCCCTTCGTATTTTTACGGCGAGGATCCCGCTATGTCCAGCCGACAGCCGATATTAAAGCCACCAGGGGCTTGGGGCAAACATGCTGGTATTGAGTCAATAGCTGCGGTTATAACTTATGGGATTTGACGAATTCAATATATTGTTTGTTTATGTACTGAGTATTTGAAATTGAAATGTTGGGTATACATATTTAATACTTTTAACTTGAGTAAAGAGGATATTTCGTTTCCTTGTATGTAAGAATGTTTGAATTGTAATGTTTTTGTTGTATTTATGAGATCTTGTTGTTTAATGTAAACTGCCCTAACTTGGCCCACAAACCCTACTTTGCCTAGTTATTTTTTGAGTAAACTATAATAGCTATGATTTCCGTACTTGGGGAGCTTTAAAAACCATGACAACGCTAACATTTGGTTCAGTTACAAAGTGCGAATGCGTGTTAAGGCAAAGTAGGGCTTGTGGGCAAAGTTAGGGCATTTTACGGTACTAGAATCGTTTTTTTTGTTATTATTACGTTATTATTAACCCGCTTTCTTGTCTGTCTGTTTGTGTGTTCGTTACAAACTTTGCAATCGCTTTGAATTAACTTCCCAATTAGCAGAGACTTGATATTTTAAACATGGCTCGGAACTAAATGAAAATGTAATATTTTCGAGGTTTCGTTTTAAAAACGAGATTTACCCTCTGTACATTTTAACTGCAAATTAAAATGAGTTTTGTTATATTTATAGAGTTTTGTCATTTAGGAAATCGTCAATATTGTAATAACTGTTATTGGTCAAAATGTTTTTAGTGTTTTCTTAAATAGGTCTTTATTCAATTGTTTGACGTGATTCGGAATTTTATTATAAATTAATGGAGCCTTGCATACTACACTTTTATGCAGCAGCGCTGTTTTGGCAGGGTGAACACACAGACTACTGTTATCACGGTGATTACGTGTTACAATATCACATAGGCGAGGAAACAAATGAGGATTGCTTCTTACAAAAAGAGCTACTTCCAAAATATAAAGTGACGGAAGTGTGAGAATTTTGTGTTTAATAAATAATATGCTGTAAGTAGCGCATCGGTGTTAATAATTGAAGCAAGTTTATACAAGGCATATGATAGACTGTTGTTTTTTTTACATAGTACTTCAATGTGTTTTTTCCAATTTAATTTACTGTCTATAATTAAGCCAAGAAAACGGGCCGTAGTAACTTCCTTTATAGTGTTATTGTCATGAACCAGGTTAATTTTTAATGGGTTTTGTAATCTTTGTCCGAAATGCATTATATTTGTTTTTGTTAAATTGATTTTTAAATTATTATTGTCTAGCCATGAAATTATAGATGTCAACGAGTAGTTTATGTCAAATTAATAATGATTAATGTCCTTGCATGCAACTGTAACTGTGCTGTCATCAGCAAATAATCTCATAGGCTGAGTCGTTGCATTTGGCAAATCGTTAATATAAATAATAAACAAGAGTGGCCCCAGTACACTGCCTTGGGGAACACCATACGTTACATAGCGCTTTATAGACGTGTATGTTTCTTCATTTTTTGTTTGTTTTTTGTTAAAAAAAGTTTATTTGCATACATTTTTTGATATAATTATTTTTGATCGAAGTCTCCTTTTAAGCAAGAAATGATCTAATGAAAGCTATGAATTAACATAGTTTTTTTGTCAATTAAGAGTTTTGAATGCTTACAAAATTATAACAGATTTATAATTTCGTATTTTTTTATAAAACTATGTAATTTCAAAGTTAAAATAATTGCCCACTTTTGAACACGGTATATCCGTGCAATCGTATTCAAGTATTCACCTCATTTTACCGGTACTTCTTAAAATAACCCTCTTACTGGCGCAGTCGGGTAAAAAGCTGTGTATTGACATTTGAAAACGACAGTACCTTAGAATAATCTTCAAAATTCCTCTTTTCTTTGGGAAATCAAACGATAACGGGATTAAGGCTCACTGCTAGGAAATCGAGTCACGGCGGCGCTTCGTTAGGCCGTGTGTACACAGACTGCACCCGCTTACAGACAGGTAAATTATGTGTATTTTACTACTGTCTGCTCTGGGGTTAAGTCTACAGGGCTATTTGAAAAAAGAATATTGGCGGGGTTGCACTTCATTGATGGTTATGTTGATTTTCTTTAAATTCGTAAGTTCCTGCTAAGGGGGTGTGTTTTTAACATTTATTTATTTGACATCAAATAAGTAATTTTGTACATAACACAGACCAGTAAGCCTCAAGACGCCGCATAAACAAAGTTTTGCATGAGAACACAGTCGTAAAATGTTGGCGGGGATCGGGGGGCGAACGGCGCGTTATGATTGGTCGGCTCAAAAGTTTGGTGATACGATTCCGTATGATTGGTGCCGCTCGCTGACGGACTGACGTCCTGGTTGGCCGCGGGGCGTATCATATGCAGTGCTACTGCATATGCGTTGTGACCGGGGGTGTCTGGCTAATCGATAAACACAAACATTTCATAAATATTTGAGGTTTGTATAAAATATATTATCTTTATTACATGAGAGATGATTTCCGTACGCAAAATACACGCTTGGACGTGGAGTTGCGGAAACCAGCCCGTTATACTATACTACTACTTACATGAGAGATGAGAGCATCTCCCGTTTTATTATGTATTTTTTATTCTGTGCTAATTTTTTTTTCTATTTAGGTACTAACATTTTTATCGATTAAAGATAACACTGCTTGCTAGCTAAATACATACACACAGATGTATATACACTTGGCGAAATTAAAGAGTTAATTTAAGAAAAAGTAAGGATTGAAGTGTTTCAAACACTTCATCTGAAGATATCTGTGGTCTAGTGGTTCGAGTGTCGGACTGCTGATCACGAGGTCGGGATCGATTCCCATTTCCCACAGGACACAAATATTTGTGTGAAGAAAATAAGTGTTTGTGTTGGTCTGGGTGTTCCTTATGTATTATAAATATGTATTTACAAAAAAAAGTGTTTAGAAGTATTATATCCATTGTCTAGTACCCATAGCACAAGCTCTGCTTAGTTCGGGACTGTGTAAAAATGTCCCAAAAATATTTATTTATTTTATCTGCTAATAATACATTCGAGTTTCTGAAATATTAAAGATTTTCTTATGCGGTTTAATTTCGTGAAGTGTAAAATATTTTTTTGTGGAAATACATTTTTGTGCAGCTGACTGTCTTATTCAAAGAAAAATATAAGTATGATTATTATAATTATGTAGTTATGTATAAACAAATTAACTTTGCCTGTAGTATGCTTACAAGGCGAGAAATCTGATGGCTTGAGAGCCGATTGTTCCTACGTGTTATAATCATGGTCTTGTATCGCACTATAAACTCAATCTTCTGTAATAAGCAGTTATTATTACGTATAATAAGCCACTTGAAACTAGTAACAAGGATAGGAGAGAGATAATTAGTATTGAGTAACGTTTTAAAGATAGTACAGTCAATGGCGGTGTTTGCAGCTTGTGTTCTCAATCTATTGTCATATATTAAATTCATAAACAAATACAGTTCTACTCAACCTACATCCCCTTTCAGACAGTTTTCCCTCGAAAAACTAATTTCAATTTTCATTAACAATTTGGAACCGTGCCACTAGAGCCTATACACGTCATTGACATTGCGTGCCGTTTGAGACGCATTATTTCCACGTCAGATTCAAAGTATTCAAACTCAGAATAAATTCATTGAATTAATGGTGAACTCGACTAAAAAAATCTCTGCCACGTGTTTTTGACTGTACAGAAACACTTGAAATTTTCAATGTCAGTCGGGTTGACCAATAAACAAAATTAACAAAATTATATAGTGCCAACTCGGTCGATATTCCATCGGCCGAGTTGACCAATAACTAAATTTACTTGCCAATCACAGGTTATCAAATTCAGCAGCAGTAAAGCCACTTGTGGAAGAGCTCGTCGGGGGTAATACTACCACCGTACTCACCTATTTCTGCCGTCAAAGAGTGATGCTTGCATTGCTGTGTTCCGTGCGAATAGTACGGTGCCGGTAATATTACAATCACATGAGACTCCATCTTTGTCTCAGTTTGGCGAACTCGATCTGCAGTACCATTAGGCAACAACCTAGGTGGTATTGCAGTTGTTATGGACAAAGATAACCTATTAACATCAGGTAAACCTTTAACTCGTTTCACTATCCTATATAAAAGAACACTGCTTCACATCACCATTTTATCAATAGATAAAATAATTCCCGATTTAACAGTGACTATTGAATACAATAGTCACTGTTAAATCGGGAATCCAGTTCTAAAAATAATCAAGTCTCAAACAGCAAGCCACCCTGTAAAACATAGTGATACTGCAAGTGACTACTGCGTGCATAGAAACTATTTTAATGAATTAAAAATTGTACGGTAGATTAAACTAATTTTTTGAAATATTTGTAAAGACGCTTGTCATCTTAGTCTTCCTGCGATCACGAACGCTGCAAAGCTTTCGAAACGTCAGGAAAACCAATTTAAATAATATACGCAATGTAATCCGGTTAAACTTGTTTTATTATAAACAAAGTAAGTTACTTTACTACCTTACCCATAATGAAGCTAGTAACTATTATACACACTGCACAATACATATTGACAGTTAACTACAATTTTATGTAGCACTCAATCACTTCCCTATTGAGTCTCATGTAGATGACTTACGTGGGACACTCAGAAAGTTTTGCGAAACTAAAAAAAATTGTTCTATACGTACATATATTTTTATCAAATCTTTTCAAAGTACTTTCCACCAGCCTCTATACAAAGATTCATGCGCCTAAACCAGTTTTCAAAACACTTTTTCCAGTCCGCCGCAGACACCTCGTTTACAGCCTGCTCGAACGCAGCCAGCGCATCTTCCGGCGACGAAAATTGTATCCCTTTGAGCTGATTTTTTATTTTTGGGAATAAAAAGAAGTCACACGGTGCTAGATCAGGGCTGTAAGGAGGGTGACCCAGGAGTTTGACTGGCGTGCTGTCCAGGAAGTCCCTCGTTTTGAGTGCGGTGTGCGCAGGTGCATTGTCGTGGTGGAGCAGTAGCCCGCGGAGCCCTGTGTTTGGTCGCTTGTTGCTTATAACAGAGAAAACTTCTGGCAAACATTTGGTAGTATACCATTCGGCATTAATGCTTCTTTGATCCCTTAAGGGAATTGATACCAAGTGGCCAGTCAAATTAAAAAAGCTAGCGATCAAAATCTTACCCCCGCTTCTAGATCGCTTCACTTTGGTAGGCGTTGGCTCATTTTGAAACACCCAAACAATCGACTGGCGCTTGGTTTCTGGGTCGTATTGATAAATCCAGGACTCATCACCTGTAACGATGTCGTAAACACGCCGAGACGAGCCTGCTTCAAATTTGTTAAGCATATCACGGCACCATTCCACCCGGGCCTGCTTCTGAGCATCGGTGAGGTTGTGCGGCACCCAGCGTGATACTATCCTCCTCACGCGAAGATGGCTGTGTAGAATCTCGTGAACGCTTCCCGATCCAATCTTCAATATGTGTTGAATCTCCTGATATGTAATTCGCCTATTGTCTTGGATTAAAATTTTCACTGCTAGCACGTTTTCTTCGGTAACAGCCGTCAAAGGGCGACCGCTTCTTTCGTCATCCCCCAAAGTTGGTCGACCGCGCTTGAATTCGTTATACCAACGATACACGGTTGCCTTGGAAGGGCCTTCATCCATGAATGCCATTTGAAGTCTATCGTACGATTCATCCGGTTTCAGGCGACACTTGAAATCGTATAAAATCATAGCTCTAAAATGTTCCCGGCGCAGATCCATATTTCAGTGAGACACAATACTTTGAATTAACTCGCAAAAAATGTGGAGGGAAATTTTGAAATTGGAACTTACTTATTTTTACTTATAAATAATCATATTTTCGAAAAACATTATAACTGGCCAGTCTCCCATATATAAAAACTTTTTTTCGCAATACTTTCTGAGGGGCCTGGTATGGCCAGGCTATTGTTTCTGCAGCTACTTGTTACTGCTATTGTACTTAGTAACTTAAGTATTAGGTGGTTCAGGTGTAGTTGTAATTTGCATTAAACATAACGGTAGCACGGCTACCAGTCTGACTAGTTGCGGCTGCATAAACAGTTCAAATTGATATAGTTTTTTATTTAAACAGACCTAATGTCAGGCGTTGGGGTGGTGGATGGAGTCCCTAACGGGATTCTCCGCCACCGTTATCAATTAAGGTACCTATTTTGGGTACCTATTCTGCACGAGTCCAATCGAAAAAAAAATAAAAAAAAAAAAACAGGCGTTGAGGTAGACGGGTGACGGCCCAACCCGTCACGTTCTTGAGTGGAGACCGCGAATTGGTAAACGTAGGGTACCACGCCCTCGGGCTCGGTGCACGGTGGAGCGATGATTATTGGCAAGGTGGCTGGTAGCGATGCCAGTAGCGTGGCATTGAAGGGGCCTATGTCCAGCAGTGGAATAATATAGGCTGATGATGATGATAATGATGATGAATGATGAGTGCCTATCGCACATAAGAATAATGGACTCTACTTGTACAGTTCCAAATGGTATAGGTCCTATGGAGAAGAACCTCCAATAAACTCCCTGGTTATACAAAATAAAAATTAAGAAATGAAAAGAAACCAATCTAAATAATATACGCGATATAATCCGGTTAAACTTGTTTTATTATAATGTGTAGTGATCGCGAAAACCTAAGAAATTATTAAAGTAACATTTTTTTTTTTCATAGATCACCCGACAGCTAGGTGACCACTCTATGCACAATTTTTTTAATCATAGCAGAGGAGATATCTGCTACTATCGCCTTCAGGATATTGTTGGGACTGCCCCTTATTCTTCTCAGTAGTGATGCTGTTTTTGTGCGGATGATAGCATCAAACCCATCCGTATGAGTTACCGCGAACATAGCTGAGGCACTGCAAAAGCGAGCAATAATGATTGGCTCATAACAATTTGCACTTTCTTAATATCGACAAAAGAGACAGTCCCTAAAAATACCCGTCTTTCACAGCTTCCTAGTGTTTAAAGTGCATCTATTTGTTTTATTTATTTATTTATTATTTATTTATTTATTAACTTACATACAGCTACTATTACAATCTGTGTTACAAAATCTGTTGTGGTAGTATATTTATGATACCTATGTAATATATTTTGTGCTATTTATTCATTTTAAACATGCAGTGGTACGCCACGGACTGCCCCCATGATCTAGATCTTACGTCTTCTTTGTCCATCCAAAGGTTGTCTGGAAGATATCGCTTTTAGCGATTAGACCGCCAACGCTATTTTCATGGTGTACAATAAAGCATATTCTATCTATCTATCTGTCTAGTACTATCCCCCGGTTTCTGGAAAGCTGATCAATTTGATCTATCGTCGTTTTAAGAGCTCGTCTGGGGAAGTACTACCACTGTACCTACTTCTCCGCCAAATAGTGATGCTTGCATTGCTGTGTTTCGGTGTGAAGGGTCCGGGTGCCGGTGAAATTACAATCACATGAGACTTTCCAACTTCATGTCTCAGTTTGGCGAACCGACTTGCGGCACCATTTGGGCAACAGCCTGGGTGGTAATGCAGTTGTTATGGGCAAAGGTAACCGCTTAACATCAGGTGGGCCTTTAGCTCGTTTCGCCATCCTATACTATGAAAAAAAAAGAAAAATTTCAGCTCATGTGCATGATTGGTCGGCAAAAATACGAAGAACACAACACCTGCCTTGTTATTTGTTTGTCAGTTGATTAGTTAGTTTTTGCGTTAAACAACTTTTCAGAAACTTGGAATTAGTCTAGCAATAGATTACGATGGTCAAAGTTTAAAGCACGCTCCCAGTCGAATACCCTTTGTTATTGCTCAAGGAAGCTGCACATCAGACGTATCTACAACATGAGGGAAGCTAGAGGTGTTGATGTAGGCGATTGTCAGCGTGTAACGCGATAGTGCCGTGTTGTACACTGTTACTATTCGGAGCGTGGCGGAAGACATGGTACTACTCTAGTGTGGGGTCGCAGTGATAGAGGGCACATATTATATTAACGTGAGGTCGCCCAATGGTCAAAATTCGACCGTAATTCATTAAAAAAATTATGATTTAACTATGCCGAAAACTAACTATAGTAAAAGCCCCAGTCACCGACAGTGCCCCATTGTTTGACAAAAAACCGACTTCAGAAAATTAGATCAAAACCATAATTTGGTACACGGTTAAATATCATCTAATAAACATTGAACTGTTACATAGTACACCACAAGTAAGTAAAAAATCATCACGAAACCAAATATATATTTAAAAAAATACGTTTATACGTCCCTTAGAGTGTTAATATAATTGGGGATGTAAGTTTACCATTTTTTTTAATTTTTTTTTTTTTGACAACACTATAGGTCGTCAATAGATACAAAAAAAAAATCGGTTGACAAACAGAGGAGAAAATGTTGCTGAAGCGTTTTTCAATGAGGAAACATGAGTTTGTCTTAGTTTTTGCAAAAGTCCATGGACAGGGATAAGGATGTTAAAAAAATTGTGTTAGTTCGTAATCGAAAATATTGCTGTTACGGCTTTATGAATCTGAACGTCCATGACGAAAAATAAAGAAAACTCAAGAGGACACTAAAGTTAGAAACAACACCAGGTAGAATTGGAATAGGTACTCAACACAATACAAGTTTTAAAAAAAAACCAAAGTTCTATGCCTCTAATCATTTGCTTTTTAAACGTCAGTGGTACGGTAACCTATTTGAAGCTACGGCTACGCTAACACTAGAACCACGTCTTACCAACACAAGCTAGTGTTTACTTGTCGGCACAGCGCCTGCGCGTGGGCAGGTGCTAACGTACAGTCGCGCGCTGACGCGATAATTTCATTACACTATGCTAACACTGCTGATTACGATGATAATTGACGCTTGATGCTATCGGAGTGGCTTTGTTTTAGTTAGTGAGATGTTAGCAGGTTCCTGGGTTAGAGGTCAAAATTCATTTTGATTAATATTTTTGTTGAACCGGTCACACTCACACCTAATTTGTGAACCATAATTTGTAAAAAAGTATTTCCAAGATATTTGGGCTCTTATTGCTGTACCAAAAAAATAGTATATGAAGAAGGTTGCGGTGAAACTATGGAGACAGGTTATTATTGATTTATTTCAACAGCATTTATATGAGCATTTAAGTCAAAAAATTGTAGTTTAATCACATAAGGCTGAATACTAAACTCCTCCATTGTATTTGAGTAGTTACTGCTATTGCTTTCATGTGACTTGTACTCTAATAGAAGATAACAAAAATAAACAAAAAAAATATCAAATAAAATAAATCTTAAAATTGTTTCGGTGTGTATTGGCAACAATTTAAAAATGTCAATTTAACTCCGAAACATTTACTCCTTTTTAAAGTGTCACAACTCACAAAACAACTACTATAACAGCAACCATCAAATGATAAAACAATTTTTCTCTAAAAAAAAAAACCACCGCGCAACGCTGTACTCGAGTGTATGCGCACGCGCAGGTGAACGTGCGACTTTACGAGCTCGTAAAGTACAGGCGCGCGGGAAAGCTTTAAATAGATTTAGGTACACGCCTGTGACTTACTGTACATGCTGCATGGAAAATTCATCTGGGAACATGCATAAACTTTGGAACTCTGTTACACACCCCTATTTTTACAAGCTTTTATTTACATACATACATACATATTATCACGCCTGTTTCCCATTGGGGTAGACAGAGACTATGGATTTCCACCTGCTACGATCCTGACACACCTCTTTCGCTTCATCTACGTCCATTAACCTCGTCATGCATGCTCGTCGGTTTAGAGTACTCTTAACCTGGCATATTTTGAGTGTCCGAGATTTGAATACGATACGTTCGCCGAGGTCGTCCCCTTCCAACTTTTCCATCCACACTCGCTTCGTATACTTGTTTCGTCAATCTCCTCTCGTCCATCCTCTCTATATGTCCAAACCATCTTAGCATACCTTTCTCAATCCTTGTCACTACATTTTCTTTCACTCTACAACGCTCACGTTATTCCTTACTTTATCTTTTAAAATAACACCACATATACTTCTCAAAGCTCTCATTTCTACTGCATTTATTCTGCTTTCATGTTTCTTCTGCCATACCCAACTTTTACTACCATACATAAGTGTAGGCACTAACACTCCCCCATGAACGTGTGTGGTCATGGGACCATCGGGAACCAGGTAATCCTTAATATTACAATCTGCAAAACTAAACTGAAATACTTTTCACAAAGTCCAAATCTTCTTTGTAACTAACGGGAAAACCACGACACGGGAAAACCACGACACGGGAAAACCACGACACGGGATCACCACGACACGGGATCCCTTCGTAAAAATGTTCATTGCGCTGTAAAAGACTTTCCATCTATTTTACTAGTAAATGAACAGAGTGCGACAGGAAATTGAGATTTTTATTGTTTGTGTCAAAATTGATCTTGAAGTGAGGTGTGGTAGGAAGAAGATGTTGTGTCGTGATCGTATAGATCGCAGACTGATCAAACGCAAGAGAGAAAAGCGGGCAGTGAGACTTGAAGATTTATGTATTTGTTGAAACTATCGTTGTCGCTTTGCGAGCATTCGGCCTCAAATAAGTGTGATAAGGAAAACTGCAGCTCTGACTGAATAGCCTTAGTAAAAAAGTCGTAATTCGATGTTTGGCTCTCGACTATTTTCTTTTACTATTCTACTCGACTATTCTCCTCCGAAACTGGACCGACTTAAAAGATATTTCATTAAATGAATAAGAAGAATATGTACTATGTCACTAATTTTTTCCTTTTTCATTACACTAGGCCTCTGTAGACAACGGTCTAAATAGGCATTTTTGAGAATGTTTTTAAGGCTTCTAGAAATAATTTTTCAACAAATACGAAAACATAAGGGACATACAAAAAGTTGATATTTATTTTACTGTAAGAAACTTTTGCTAGGGTTATGGCGAGCCGGGACCTGCCGGGGATGGTTGGGCGAATACGGGAGTATTTCTCACGCCCCCGGCCAAGGGCCGGTAGAGGAACACCGTGGTGGTTTTTAGTCGGTAAGAGTGCGACACTGGCTCCACCTTCACCGGGCGGAGTGCGTCCATGAGGATTTTCCACACGAAAAAAAAAGGGTTATAAACCAAAAAGAAAACAGTCGAGAGCGTTAGTATAGAGAAAAGACCACCCGCATTTCCTCTTAATGTCTGTTAGCAAAATCAAAACCATTTTGGAAAGTCAGTTTGCAAAATCCGCCTTACTTTTCCAAATCTAGATGTTACCAACTGGAAGGGAAGGTAACCTATTCCAGACCGAAAAACATAATTCAGTTTTGAATTCCTTTCAGTTTTTAATTATTTTATGTGAGACTAGCTGTGCCCTGCCCTGCCCTGACTTTTTTCGTTTTGCTAAGCTCCTAAGGGTTGAAGCGTGATGTTCCGCTCCCGAACCTCTAAACAACCTTACATAATGTATAGGCTTGATTTTAATACATTTATATTCGATTCGATTCGCGTACTGTTATCAATCACCGCGGTTGCAGCGTACCGATACGCCGCGTACTGGCGTAGCGTATCGTCGTGCCGTCGTATTTTAATGCTCAAATTGTTTCAACTGATTGCGCTGAGCTGATTTGGCTTTTCGTGGTCGATCGATCTTTCTGTGAGTTAGGGCTGCCTCGCGATAAAATGCTTAATAACATTATCTTCTATCTTCTATACTATAATAAAACTGTAAAGGTCGAAAAGTCTGTACATTGAGTTATTTTTCGCGAAAACCAGCTAGGGGGACTAGAAATAAGCTACAGAACACGAATCAATCGTTTAAAAAATTTATGTCTGTCTGTCTGTCTGTCTGTCTGTCTGCCTGTCTGTCTGTCTGTTTGTTACCTCATCACGTGAAAACGGCTGAACGGATCGTAATGAAACTTAGCATTTGTATTGGTATTAGTCTAACTTAAAATATAGGGTATGTTTTATCTGAATCGGTTGAGTAGATCCAGCGATACAGCTTGGCCCCTCTATTGTATTAAGTTGCATACAAAGTAGAGGTCATGATTGTTGGTTGGTTGCAGGTTGCAGGTTCCTAAAAATACAACTGGATTCTATTAGTATTATAGAAAATATAGAATAACATAACATAGCCCATCACTGTCCCGCTGCTGGGCATGGCCCTCTTCTTGGAATGAGAAGAGTTAAGGAACTGGATATTGTTAGTGTAATAGATTATCATAACATAATCAGCTCATTACCTATTGCCCCACTGTTGGGCACGGACCTCTTCTCGGAACGAGAAGAGTTAAGAAACTAGAAAATATAGAATAACATAACGTAGTCAACCCATTACTGTCCCACTACTGGGTATGGCCCTCTTCTCAAAATGAGAAGAGTTAATGAACTGGATATTATTAGTATTCTAGAATAACATAACATTACCAGCCCATTACAGTCCCACTGCTGGACCTGGCCTCTTCTCAGCATAAGAAGAGATGTGGTTAGTGTTATAGAATAACATAATCACCCCAATTACTTCTCTCTGCTGGGCACGAGCGTCTTCTCAGAATGAGGGAGTTTAGGGCTAATTCCATGAAATTCCATCACCTTAGCCGGTTGGTTGTAAAAACAAAATATAGTATGGTCGGTAAATAGTGTAATCGTCTGTGTAGGCGCTTATATGTATATATTTGTAGATATTGTGTTCATAATTATGACACGATGTTATTTTCCGACATCCACGCGGGCGGAGTCGCGGGCACAGCTAGTAATTTATAATATTGTGTCAGTATTGGATTTTTGGTACTAGTCAATTGTTTGACTAGCCGTTGCCCGCGGCTTAATCCGCGTATAATTCAGTTTATTACAGAAAAAAAATAGTTATAGTCATTTGTTTGCTTCTAAAATGGTTGCCTATCCGCCAACGTAGGCATATGAGGGCATTAACTACTCTATTCTCTTTACTTTTCTCTCCCAATTCTCCTTCTTAATTAACTTCTCACTTTCAGTATCTATGTACAAATCACAATAAATATCTCCGCTCCACTAATAATCGTCTTCTCCAATGTCCTTCTCACTGCTCTGACTTCGTTCACTCTACATTCTTCGTGCAATTTATCCTATTATAGAATGCGCTTCCTCATGAAATCAGGATGGCTAGCAGTCGGCAAGCCTTTAATATTAAGTTTTTATAATTAATTCATTAAAATATTAACAATTTTCAGGTTATGTTTTGCTTAAATACTTATGTCAAACAATTGGTTGTCTAGCAACTAACCAGGTTTACTATTCTATTCCTGTAGATGTAAAGGTGCTAAAAAGAGATTTGGTATATTTAACAGTGGTGCCAACATATTTTTTCACGAAACCATAGAGTACCTACATATATGGGATTGTCATAAATATTAAGTCAAATGGAGTATCTGTATGTAAGTATGTTAATTATTTCTTTAAAATAAAAATGTTTACTGTACTGTCCGCATTAAATACGATGATGATATTATAGAATTACTACAAAAAATTATTAGTTGTAAGTAATGAAAAAATACAAATCTAATTGTCGTATTTTTTTTTTTTGTAACAGTCTGAAGTTATTCCTAGCGATGTCTTTTCAACCAAATCCGTTCAGCCATTTCGTCGTGGGTTCGATTCCCACAGGACACAAATATTTGTGTGATGAACATGAATGTTTGTGTTGATCTGGTTGTTTCTTATGTATTATAAGTATGTATTTACAACAACAAAAAAGTATATATGTATTATATCCATTGTGTACCCATAGCACAAGCTCTACTTAGTTTGGGACTGGATGGTGATGTGTAAAATGTCCCAAAAATATTTATATTTTATTTCGTGGGTGTTTCGTTTCGTATCATTGAAGGATAAACAAATATATAGATAATATTAGTAAGATTGTAGGATGAAGAAAAAATGTAGATGGGAAGCTTTGCTTTAGTTGTATTTAAACAAAAATTGTGGAAGCGCAAGAAATTGATTTTAAATAGCTATCATGCTGCTATCAAGTTTGGAAGGCTTTTGTTGCGGACGCAAGCCTGAACTTAATTAATGTAACTGAAAACTTGTGCTAACACAGCTGAAACGTTATGCACAAAGTAACAAGGGCATGAAATCTAGCTATAATCACACTATAGCTAGGTACAGATCATCAGCCAATCACAGTTTGATGAGTCATAAACCATGAACCAATCACAGGTCATAAGCCATACATAACTACAACTAGCTATGACTTGTAAAAATGTTGGAAGAACAGAGCAGCCGCAGGGCGCACTACGCGCCACTTGTGCCCCGCTGAATACTACTTAAGCGGGTGAATAAGCGGCATTTTGTGTGGGCAATATTTCATTCGATCGTCACTCGTTCTACGCTTCAGATCAAGACCTCAACCTATGAAGAACTGATCCTGACGTCCTGAACCCTGAAGCCTGAAGAAAGAATAACGTATTAGTCGCCTAGAACAGAGCTACGTAGGAACGAGTGTACTTTCAATTTTAATAAATACGACAAGTGGTCTTCGAACGAGATCATTTGTTGTGTTTTGCTGACGAAGACCAAGTTTTCTGGTCCTTCAGAAGCCGGATCGAAGAATCAATAGCAAGATCGAAGATTCAATAGCAAGATTGAAGATTCAATAGCAAGATTCAAGATCCAAGACCAAGAACGAACACGGTGCCGGGAGCTCAAGAACGTGAAGATCAAGTCAACGTTCGCGCCGGGAGCTCAAGAGGAAAGACCGTGTCTGCGAGCATCAGCTGGTGGTCTTCGAACGTAAAGATCGTCTAAAACGTGTCACTATTTCTTAGCGGGTGGACCGCGGCTCTGTGTCTCTGCCACCTAACGGTGTCAAACGGTGGAGGCCAGAGTTAACGCCGAACAAGGCGGTGTGGTATTGTGCGATACCACCGGTTCATCAAGAGCGCCTTTTTCAAGGCGCGAACCGAACCAGTACACTACGCCGGTAAGGTCGTGCGTGGTGTGGGGGCCGGACTGTAGGCACTGCTGACGGGTCCGGGTATTCCCACCGACCCTGAGCACCCCACAGTGCGCACAATCCTCTGCTGGGTAGATCCCACCTGTCCAATCCTGCACGTATCCATCCCTGGCGGAGCATATCCTGGTTAAACCCGGGCCCTCCAAAAGGATTGATAGGGCTGTTAGGGGCGTCAAATGCCGAAGATGCCGACTACAAGAAGCCAAGCAGCTGAGGAGAGGACAGCAAGAGTGTACGAAGACCCCCCCGCGTCCCCGTCCGCACAAGCATCCGCGTCCGCGTCCGCACAAACCGCTACCACGTCGCGCGCGCATGCCGAACCGAACCCCCGCGTGCCCGCGTTACCCGCACAAATAGACCCCAGCATAGCCGCAATAAGGTCACGCGCCGCCGCCGCCACCACCGCCGCCGCTGCGCCTGATACTAGAGAAGAGAGGAGATCGAGGGCGCCGTCCGTGCGCTCTCAGAGATCGACTGCCAGCGCTGTTGCCCGAATAAGATTAGCTGAATTCGAAGCCCAGGAACGTCTAGCCGAGATCCAGAGAAAAGAGCTGCAATTAGAAGCAGCACTTATCAAGAAAAGGCTAGCTTTGGACGTCGCCACTATACGGGAGGAGACTGACCGCGAGAGCGTCATCGCCCGTGAAACAATAGAAGTGGACAACCGAATCGCTGATTGGCTAAATAACACACAACCCAAAAGGGAAGAACGACCCCACATGACGTCATATGAAGACATGTCATCAGCGGTCCGCGTCTCGGCCCTGTGCGAACCACAGGGGGAACGTACCGAGCGCGCACCGCAGAACGAACGACGACGTATCGAACATGACGACAACGGAGCCACATTGTGTTACCAGCGCGAGAACGAAGGGCAACGATCACACCACTCTTTTTATAGATATGCGCCACCGCCGCAAGAACAAAGAGGAGTCACGATCGACACTCTGCGGCGCAACCGATCACCTACGCCCAATCCGAGACGAGACAGATCACCTACGCCAGCACGGTCCCGAGAACGAGGAATAGATAGATTAGCCGAGGTCTTAGAACGAATGGCCTTGAAACGCCCGCCGCCTAGACAAGCGCAAGAACTGCCTGTCTTCAACGGCGCGCCGAACGAATGGCTACTATTCCAAGCAGCGATGCGAGATTCGACCAAAATGTATAGCTATACAAAAGCTGAGAACCTGGCACGTCTCCGAACATGTGTACGAGGTGAAGCACGTGAAACAGTAGCAGCTTTATTGTGCACAGCTGCCGATCCCGCAATTATAATGCAGACACTTGAACAGTATTACGGCCGCCCTGAGATCATTATTGATAAAACGCTGGACGACTTAAGAAAGTTACCGCGACCCGGAACAACAGCTAGCGAACTGAACGCGTTTGCGATACGGCTTCAGAATATAGTCAGTGTACTCACTTGTATAGATGAGAAGGGGTACCTACAGAATCCTATGTTGGCCCGGCAAGTTACAGAAAAATTAAGTCCGCATATTAGAGCGAGATGGTGCGACTACGCAGAAGAGTATGGAAGTCGCAGCGAACCTGAGATTGTTACGCTGTCTCGTTTCCTCATGAGAGAGGCTGACCGTGCCGTACGATTCGCGTACTCCGCTGCAGGAAGCTCAACAAAGGAGCCAGCACGTAATGCGCCAGCAGCTAAGACCAGTAGTTCGTCTAAACGCCAGGAAGGCAAGAAGCGAGGCGGTGCTGCGTACACTGCAACCGAAAATAAAAACGTAAAGATGTGTCTATGTTGCGGAGCCGAACATGATACGGTGAAATGTAGGAAACTGGAAGCGATGACATTACCACAGAGGTGGGAATGGGCAAAAGAAGCACGCGTATGTTTTCGTTGCTTGAATAGCCGTCACCGCCGTGCCAGTTGTACCGCAAAGAAATGCGGTATAGATGAGTGTCGCCATCCTCATCATGTATTGCTACACAGCGCACCGCAAGCCGCGCCAGGAGGCGAACAGAACGATCAAGAGATCACCGCCTCGGCTAACACCGTAATGTCAGCTGGCGCGGTGTTATTAAAAATATGCCCTATCACGATAAGAGGGCCCGATGGACTGGAAGTTGAAACTCACGCCCTACTCGATGAGGGATCTACGATAACCTTGATCGATGAGGAAATCGCTAGAGCAGTGAACGCGCAAGGAACGAAATGCGCGCTGCGTTTGCATGGATTAACTGCAACGCGGCAAGAACCCGAGAGTCAGAGCGTGTCATTGGAGATACGGGGAGCACGAACTAGCTTCCATCCAATACAGGCGCGAACCGTCAAGAGTCTCAACATTACCAGTCAAGCGATCGCAGCTGAGTGTTTGAACTATGAACACTTGAAACAGCTACCACAGAACGAGGTCTGCTATGGACAAGCAAGACCGCGCATACTAATAGGTGCAGACCATTGGCACTTAATAGTATCGCGAAAACTCCTGACCGGAGAATGGAACGAGCCGGCCGCATCACTAACTATGCTAGGATGGGTAGTGCACGGTACGGTGCCACGAACGATAGTGGCGAAGGAAGACCCGATAGATGGCGCTACAGTACTGCACATACGTGCGCCTCAGCATAGAGAACGATTTGATCATGATGATGAACTACATGAACTAATCACAGAACATTTTAAGATCGATGCGCTAGGAATATCATCCAAAAATAAACCTGTGAAGGAAGACGAGCGCGCAAAAGAAATATTCAATAGAACAGCGCGATTGGTCGACGGACGTTACGAAGTCGGCCTGCCATGGCGTACAGACGATACTCGCCTGCCGCCTAGTTATAATATGGCCCTAAGCAGATTGCGCTCTATGGAACGTAAAATGGATCGAAACACGGAATTTCGCAGAGCATACACGTCACAAGTTGACAACTTGTTGGCGAAGGGTTATGCAACTCGAGTCGAGGACACAGACGACAGCGCAATTGATTGGCTCCTCCCACATTTCGCTGTGACCAATCCGAACAAACCAGGAAAAGTGCGCCTTGTCTTCGACGCAGCCGCGAGTACAGGCGGGCGCTGTCTGAACGACGAACTGCTCGCCGGGCCCGATATGTTGAACACGCTTTACGGAATATTGTTCCGATTCAGAGAGAAGCCAATTGCTATAGCGGCAGACATACGCGAAATGTTCTTGCGAGTCAAAATACGACCAGAAGACAAAGCAGCGCAACGATTTTTGTGGCGTGGTGATGACCGAAAAAGCCCGCCTCAGAAATACGTGATGAATTCTATGATATTTGGCGCTCGGAGTTCACCCTTCCTAGCTCACAGCGTTAGAAACAGAAACGCTGAGGAATGTCAAGACGCGCACCCGCGCGCCCTCTATGCAATAACAATGAACCATTACATGGATGATTGGGTCGACAGTTTTGAAACGGAAGAAAGCGCCGCCCTCACGATCAAAGAGGTGCAGCGTATTCATGAGCGAGCCGGCTTTGAACTCGCCGGGTGGAATTCGAATCGTCCACACTTACTCGCTCATATCCTAGAACAGGATAAGGCTAACGCCCCGAAAGAACTAGGTGCGAATGCACACCCATACCTATGGCAAGACGCTGGGTATGATGTGGTCGCCAGAGACCAATAAGCTTGCATTCAACTCTGCGAGATATACGCCATATGTTGCGCATCGGCTGAGCGAGATAGCCGAACTTACCCCCGCTGAACGATGGCGCTGGGTGCCGACCGCTCAGAACGTAGCTGATGACGCAACTAGATATGGCAGAACGAGCCTCAATAAACACGATCGATGGTTCATCGGACCGGCCTTCTTACGCGAACCGGAAGAACAGTGGCCGAGCGAAGAGAACCAGGGCGAGGAAGAAACAGTAGCCCATGTTAGAGGCGAGGAGAACGTTATGGACCTGAAACGATTCTCCTCATATGATCGAGCATTGCGCGCTATGGCAAGCGTGTTGCTCTTTATAGAAAAATGTCGTAAACGCGCGACAACTATGGACGTGCGTCATCTCATTCGCAACGAGACAGTTTCTCTGAAGAACTTAAGAGATTGACGTCAGGAAAAAGCGTTGAGAGATCGAGCCGGCTCAGCAAGCTAGACCCGGTGTATGAAAATAAAATTATTCGACTGAACGGACGAATCAACGCAGCGAATGTACCAGAGTACAGGAAGAGGCCACCGATCTTAAGACGGCAGGCATCCACTTGCGCGCCTACTTATAAAACGTGAACACGAGAAGAATGGGCATGCAGGCCGAGAGCACGTAGTCAATAACCTGCGTCAGCGATTTTGGATATTACGATTACGAACGAGTGTGCGCGCCGTGCTGAACGAATGCATCGTGTGTCGCATGCGACGTAAAGCGCCACCTATACCGGTGAAAGGAAACTTACCCTGCGAAAGGCTTGATGCATACGCTCGCCCTTTTACTCGCAGTGGTGTTGATTGTTTCGGTCCCATGACAATCACTATAGGAAGACGTAGAGAAAAACGCTGGGGCATGTTATTTACCTGTTTGGTAACTAGGGCCGTGCATATAGAACTGTTACCGAGTCTCAGTACTGACAGTGCGATCATGGCCCTTAGAAGAATGGCCGCGCGCCGTGGATGGCCACGCACAATAATGTCAGACAACGGTACGAACTTCCGTGGAGCTGACGTCGAACTAAAAAACGCTTACAAAGAATGGGCGACTGAACTTAAGGATTACGCCCTTAATAAGGAAACCGATTGGCGTTTCATCGACCCTGGTGCACCAAACCAGGGGGGAGCCTGGGAGCGGCTCATACGTAGCGTGAAAACAGCCCTCGCTGTAATATTAAAAGAACGAATGCCAAAGGAAGAAACATTAATAACGGTAATGGCTGAAATAGAGAACATATTGAACTCGCGACCGCTCACTCACGTATCTGTGAACCCGGAAGACGCGGAAGCGTTAACGCCGAATCATTTCCTGTTGGGGTCATCAGCAGGGCTACCGGTCACTGGAACTTGTGACGTAGCTGATAAACGCGCTTGGCGAGCGGCCCAAGCGCTGGCAGATCGATTCTGGGCAAGATGGATGAAAGAGTATCTACCGACACTGACACCGCGCGGTGACGTCAGATCTAATCACGCTGAACAAATTAAAGAAGGCAATGTCGTCATAATCGCTGACGGCTTATTACCGCGGAATGTGTGGCCGCGGGGCCTTGTTGTGCGCGCGATAGTAGGTACGGACGGTGTTGTGCGGAGTGCGGATGTGCGAACTCGGGGTGGCATTTTTAGAAGGCCAGTAAGAAGGCTTATCGTCCTCGACCAGAAGGGAGAGGCTCGCGAGGCTATGCCGGGGGGAGACTGTTGCGGACGCAAGCCTGAACTTAATTAATGTAACTGAAAACTTGTGCTAACACAGCTGAAACGTTATGCACAAAGTAACAAGGGCATGAAATCTAGCTATAATCACACTATAGCTAGGTACAGATCATCAGCCAATCACAGTTTGATGAGTCATAAACCATGAACCAATCACAGGTCATAAGCCATACATAACTACAACTAGCTATGACTTGTAAAAATGTTGGAAGAACAGAGCAGCCGCAGGGCGCACTACGCGCCACTTGTGCCCCGCTGAATACTACTTAAGCGGGTGAATAAGCGGCATTTTGTTCTCCGACGCCGTCGTCCAAAATATCGTCCCCGCCGGCGAGGACCGACGCGACACACACACAGAATCCGAGAGTCCGACTCTCGAGAAACAGAAACACATGCCGACGCAGCACCGGCTGCTGGGGGGATCAGTGGCGGGGTCCCCCTGCTGCACCCTGAGTCGAGGTCCGAGCTCCCCCCTGGGGACGCCCTCACGGTGTAAGCAACCGGAGATAATCTCGTCACGCGAGACCGGCCCTATGCTCTAGAGTAGTTCCTAGGAGCAGGCTATTGCGTAGCCACTGGTTAGGTTTTCTAGGTAGGTCTTAGCCTCGCCGGCGAGGCTTGCCGCTTCACGGCGTTTAGCACGTCACCCGATAGGGACCGAAAGTCCGCTACTTTCGAGGTAACCAATTCGATGCAGCAACGGCTGCTAGGGGGACATAGGAACTGCGGGGTCCCCCTGCAATGCCCTAGCGAGGTTCGAGCCCCCCCCTTGGGGGGCGCCCGCCCGATTACGCGCGGTATTGATGCCGCGCGCATCTAGTTTGTAAGTATGTAGGGAAAAAACCTTCGGCGAATGGAGTCCCACATGGGACTCTCCGCCAACTAAGTCCGGTTAAGCAGAAATGGGACTTCGGTCCCACCTGTGAGAGCCCATTCGAAAAAAAAAAAAAAAAAAAAAAAAAACGGCATTTTGTGTGGGCAATATTTCATTCGATCGTCACTCGTTCTACGCTTCAGATCAAGACCTCAACCTATGAAGAACTGATCCTGATGTCCTGAACCCTGAAGCCTGAAGAAAGAATAACGTATTAGTCGCCTAGAACAGAGCTACGTAGGAACGAGTGTACTTTCATTTTTAATACATATGGCAAGTGCCTTTCAACAGATCGTTCGTTTCTTTTATCATATCCTTGGGTTGTCCTCAACAGCTTTCTACATCCGTTCTTTTCTAAGTCAATGGTCCGAAAACATGTCATAAACAGTTACACATGCCGATTTATTTGAATCTAGTCTAGCATCAAAATCAATCTGTAAAACACTGATCGAGCTACTTTCACTGCATGTGTATCGTTTTGTTATTTCTTCATGATACAGGTTGTATAAAATTCATTGTCCCCAAAACGGTGTATTAAAAACAGACTGTATCAACGCAGTCGAGAGAATTTATTTTAAAAAACATAACATAACATCACGCCTGTATTTCCCGAAGGGAAAGGCAGAGGTGTATAGTACACCCACATTTCGCCAGTTATGTTATAAGTCCCATGTAATAGGGGGCGAGCCTATTGCCACTAACCGGGCACAAATCCAGACTCTGGGCTGCTACTGTGAGAATTTCCTAATGACAAACCCAATAACACTATGCCCGACCCGGGAATCGAACCCAGGACCCCACGACCAGCAGTCGCGCTTGCGACCACTAGACGACTAGACCAACGAGGCAGTCAAAACCCGGAAAACCCGAGAATTTCTTTATTATATATTCGATTTGAAAATCCCAATTATTATTATACAGAGCACCAAAAAATCGCTTCTTTCGAAATCGTTTCTACTACCGTTTTTTATTCGCGTGTACCAATAAGCCAACGAGCCGTAACTAATATCATTAGATGTTTATATTACAAGCGATTACCAGCAATAAAAACTGGTATTCTTCACAATACACGCCGTAATAGAGACATGAGATCTAGACGTTTTGACAAATGACCGACAGCGGGGAGGTCAGTGGTGAAAGTGTCGGAATTTCTAGTTGTGCTGCAACTTTTGAGAGGAAGATAGGTAGATATGAAATGTGGTTATCAGAAAGAGAAGTAAATAGTAAGGCTTTACTGCGTTTTATTATCGGTATGATCATCAAGCTTGTTTGAAATGAGCCACAGATGTTTTTTTTTTCAATGAATCGAACATTATTTCCATACAAGGCCTTAGGCAACGTTCAAATGTATTTAATTTAAAAGCAATGACATGGAAAATAGAAAGTTAGTGTCTAGGAATAAAACCTGAATAAAAACCTAGATACTAACTTTATACTAACTCGTAGAACTTTTCACATGCTGACTGCAGCAACTTCATGTTTTACTTATAACTAACTTTAGTATTTTTATTAATGTTATTGTTGTGCTGTCCTGTCACTGTTCTGTGCCAAATAAAAATTTTTCTTTCTTTTTTTCTTTTCTTTCTTTCCATATTAACATAGACAAGCTTTCCATCCGCGACTTCGTTTGCGTGAATTCCCATTTTTCCCGTATTCGCGGGAATTTCGGGAATAAAATATAGCCTATGTTTTTTATTATTATTATTTGAGGAAAGAGTAGGGGTCTTGAACGCCCCTAAGCCACTGCGACCTGATAAGATCTATTGTGACGCCTCTTGCAGCATTACAGCACTTCCCCAAGCTGCAAGTCAATCATGAAGTCGACTATGACCTTGGGGGAGGAGGTTTTGATCTCCTGCGTTGAGATGACGTGGCCTCCAAGATGCTGGCTTCTAATGTGGTGCACTGCATCACATTCGCATAGGATATGGATCGGCGTCTCATCCTTATCGCGACAAAACCTGCAAACTGTGGTATCACTGAGGCCCATCCTGTGAAGGTGTTTATTCAGCTTGCAGTGCCCAGTAAGGGTTCTTGTCAGGATTCTTATCTGATTCTTGTTCAACGAAAGCGCTTCTTTCGTAAACCTTTTTTTGAAGCCCACAAGTAGCGCTTTCGAGTGTTCTTGGCCTGGGGATTTTTCCCAAAGGCTAATACTTTGGTCAGTTCCCCAGTTTTTAAGGTAGGCTGTAGTGGTGCATTTAGGAATGCCACAGATTGGCTCCGGGCCCACAGTGGGGCTTTCAGCACCAGCTCTAGCCAGTTCATCGGCGGCTTCGTTGCCCCCAATGCCACAGTGTCCAGGCACCCAACCTAGTGCCACTGAGTTTGCCGCTCCTAGTGAGTTCAATAGCTGGACACACTCCTTTACAAGTTTGGAGTCAATTTCTTCTGAATCCAAGGCTTTTAATGCTGCCTGATAGCCTATGTTACTTCTGAATAAAGTAGCAGGCTTTCTAATGGTAAAATAATTATTAAAATCAGTTTAGTCGTTCGTTTATCGTTTCAGAGTTTAGAGATTCCAAAAAAAAACAAGAAAAATGTGCATATAAATACTTCAATTGAATTTTAATGATAAGTACTGACCAAAGTTGTTCCAGAAAAGCGAATTGTGGTGTTTAAATTTTGTAGTGTATTACTTGTTCCGTGTGGTGCCGGACATAAAGAATTACACCACCCTATCTCTTCTCATGGGTGTCGTGAGAGACGACTAAGGGATTCACCAGAGGATGGGCAGCAGCGTTTTCTGAGTATTTAACCAACCAACTGCGGTCGCCAACCCGCCTGCCAAGCTTGGCGATTATGGCATATGCCATAATGCCCCATTTTGGGGGAAGCCTATGTCCAGCAGTGGACGTCTTTTGACTGAAATGATGATGATGATGATGATGACTAGTGGCGCCTTATATGTATACTCTTTCATGCCAAACATAAACTTTATTCTAATTTTAAGTATTAATTTTATAAATTTTTAACCGATTTTTTTGCGTATCACAAGGTAAAATATGTGGACTCTAAATTGTGACTCTTTATCCACCTGTCTGTACCTGTACTTCTTGCGAAATAAATTATTCTTATTCTTACAAACAAACAAATCTTTATAATATTATTAGTCACAGTCCACACTATTTCTGTTTTCTGTGGTATTAGTATATTAGTAGGTATATTAATATAGATAAAAAACATAAAATAAATAAATGATCAGCCTATTACTGTTCCACAGCTGGGCATGAGCCTTTCCCAAGTATGGGAAGGGCCTGGGTTAGGCCTAATTCCACCACGCTGGCCTAGTCTGCATTCGTAGACTAAGTACACACACCATGCCTTCCCGCACCACTGACTTTCCAAATTCATACACGAATCTGATTATCACTTGCTTTAACGGTGGAGGAAAAAAAACATAATAACTTCTTAGGATTTCGCGAACATTGCAAAAAAAATATTTTTTTTTAGATATGTCTGTAAAGACGATTGTCATCTTAGTCTACCTGCGACCACGAAATGCTGCAAAGCTTTCGAAACGTCAGGGAAACCAATTTAAATAATAGAAGCGATTTAATCCGGTTAAACTTTGTTTTATTATATTGAAAAAAAAACATGCCTATGAAATCCTTTTAAATTATTAGAAATTATTATTCCTAAGAATAACCACCAATAAGAAGCTCAATGAAAATTAAAAGCTCTTATGAAAATAATAACGCTACATTGTTCTCGAAACACCAATTAAAACTGTTTTGTTGGAAACAATATTATCATTTCAGATACCAGTACAATGATATTGATAATAGTTATTCTCGAAGTCCTTGATAATAACAAAAACAATAGCCAATGAAACAGGATTACATTCACAAACTTCGAGTATCCAATTTTCCGATATCTTTGAGAAGAAACAATATAGAAAAGCTACAGAACCCGTGGGTGCTGTTATTATAATAACGCGTTATGGTAACAAAGGAATACCGTTATCGCAGTTATAACGCTATCGCGAATATAACACGAGCTTATAACTTTTGCGATAAATGCTTTTTGGGGGTTTGCGAGAAGTTCGTTTTCTGAACAGTATGGGTGTTTGTGTCTTAGATGTAGAGGGTTGTCACTTGTCTTTTTCTCTCGTATTGACACGAACTCAATAGCTCATAACCGTGATATAAACATTAGCCAGTCAGTAAGATGCTCCCTGACAAAGGCTGTCTTCCAGGGTGCGCCGGACGTGCATTTAAGTAACGCCACTCGAAGAGGCTATTTTAACAGACCCCTAACCGTTGTTGATTCATTTTCGGTCAAAAGGAGTGGGAAATTTAACTTGTATTTGGTATCCGAATTTTTTAGGAACAAACAAAAATTGTAATGTTAGCTATACACCATTTGGATGACGTTGATCTAAAATTTAACCGAAAAACAACAGTTAAAAATGTCTGCGGTTAACTCAAGGATATGGTTTACGACAGTAAAGACAATAAAAAATTATACGAAATATATCCAGATTTATATTTTACTGACGACGTCTGTCTAGTGAAGTGGTTCGATTGTCGGACTGCTGATCACGAGGTTGTGGGTTCGATTCCCACAGAATACAAATATTTGAGTGATGAACATAAGTGTTTGTGTTGGTCTGGGTGTTTTATATGTATTCTAAGTATGTATTTACAAAAAAAAGTATATATATATTATATCCATTGTCTAGTACCCATATTACAAGCTCTGCTTAGTTTGGGACTAGACGGTCCTGTGTAAAATGTCCCAAAATATTTATTTGACCTCGAAGCATAAAAAATCTACGAAAACGAACTAAAAAGTTATAAAATCAAAAACAAACAAAAATCTAAATTGACCAACCCTAAACACGGAAAATTGGTACAATAACGTTATAGGTTAATAAAACCAGGAGTTTTATATTCATGTAAAGGACTGTATACAAATGTTCGCGCCTTGCCATTCTATTCCAGAATAGTGTTTCCTATTACAAAGGCTTTGTGTTACCGTATAAGTTCTGAAAGGATCTAAGTGGATAAGTTTGAATAGTCCTTAAGATGTTTCTTACTTTATTGGGAAATAACTAAAACAGTATATTTGTAACCAGATTGTTCTACATCTTCCAAAGATATTTTCAGGGCATTTTTTTCTTCTTCGTTCTTGGGTTAATCATTTTTTTTGCCACTATGTTTAAATCTATTGTATAAAAGTTACATGTGTGCTCGCCAAGGGTAAATATGAGTTTACCTTAAAATCAACTGTGAAAATTTACTACATAAGTTAGTTTATTAATGTAACTCCCTGTGGATTTAATTAATGAGAGCGCTGGTACCCATAACACAAGTTAAATCTTACATTGGGTACCAGAGTTCAAACAAACACTTCATACCGAGAAATTGTATAACTACTATTTGTAAGTGTTTACTGTACACCATTTAAGTGAAATAAAAATTTATTTATTTTATTTTTATTTTATTTTATAAGTCATACCATAACTTTGGAGATTTCCATGAAAAAATGTGGTTATCTAGTGGACGAACCACTATCGATGTCCCTTGAGTCACCCACCAATCCCACCATACAATCATTTAATCATCTAAATAACAATTTTTGTTAAGTTAGGTACTCATTGTAAATTATAGGTTAATTAACATACAAATTAATAGGCTAGACTGGAAGCCGACCCCAATATAATTGGGAAAAGGCTCGGAGGATGATGATGAACATGCAAATTAATAGGCTAGACTGGAAGCCGACCCCAATATAATTGGGAAAAGGCTCGGAGGATGATGATGAACATGCAAATTAATAGGCTAGACTGGAAGCCGACCCCAATATAATTGGGAAAAGGCTCGGAGGATGATGATGAACATGCAAATTAATAGGCTAGACTGGAAGCCGACCCCAATATAATTGGGAAAAGGCTCGGAGGATGATGATGAACATGCAAATTAATAGGCTAGACTGGAAGCCGACCCCAATATAATTGGGAAAAGGCTCGGAGGATGATGATGAACATACAAATTAAGTAATGAAATAGCTGCAAGAAAAATAAACGATTCTTTTTCTTTCTATAACCAATGCAAATATTTAAGGACAACAAAAATTGACTGACTGACTTATGTCTTCACTTTTTAAACTGGTAAACTTTAACATGCTCTCAAAAATTGTCTTAGGTATTATGTACCACAAAGTAGAAGTTCTTAACAATTCACTTAATTCTTCTTAACTGAATATTTGTGTTTTGCAAAAAAAAATTTTGCTTACAGTATCACTTTAAGCGAAGCGAGCTTTTAAGCTTCCAATAAGACTTTAGTCCCCTTCGTGAAAAGCGTGAAGAAAAAGTAACAGTAAAACATGTAAATAGCTTTACAGCGGAATAACGCGTGTGGTCCAACTGAAATAAACTGAAAAATGTCGTAAACGCACCTAATTGAGTCCGCCGTAAAAACGCACGCGATTCCGTGGCTTTTCTGAGTATTTCGAATATTTTAGTCACTGTACTTGTTACCTTTTTGTTAGGTTGATTAACAATGTTGTTTTTGATTATGTCAAAATTATATTATGCACCAGCCCTAGAGCATGTAGGTAATTATGATGAACGTAGACCATTCGCGACGGTGATTACAGAACGAAATTAAATAAATTATTATAGTTTATTTACTTAAACAAATGTAGCGGTTAATTACGAATTTATTGATGTAAGATATATCATTGAGAAATATGTTTATCGATTAAAGTATGTAGTTTATTTTGTAATTTTATTGTAAGTTATTTACTCAAGTCGTTTAGGCACAGATTACTTAATACGGTTAGGTACGGTAATTATGCCGTGTAGCTTAATGTTCAGTTTAAGTTATATCTCCATGTTTGTGTCAGGACTTCAGGTCAGCGGCTATTAGGCTATATATAGCATTATGTAAGGGTACGGACCCACAGAGCAGAAAACCGCGGAATCGATGAATAAAAACGTATACAAAATAACAATGTCATTGCAAAATAACGATGTATTTCTAACATATACAGACAGACTAATAAAATTATGCTGGCCAAGTTAGTTCACGTAAACTAACAAACAAAAGTTTGGATTTTGTAATGATAATAATTTTTTCTTCTAAACAAAAGTGTATTTTGTATGGCCCCTCGAGTTTATAACCATTTACCTAGAATGATACATGATATTGAAAGTACGAATATGTTTAAAAATAAAATTAAAAACATTCTTTTAATGAAGGGGTACTACAGCGTCACTGAATATGTAAATGACAAATTCTGATATGAAATTCAGACATTGTATAATTGACATTTTTTGGTACTGAACTTGGACATAGTAATGTGATATTGTATAATTGACATTTTTTTCTTCTAATTTTGACTTTTATAATGTATGTGTAAATTTGCATGCCGTAAGGTTGAATATGGTGATACTAAATGTAATTTTTATTTTTAACATCAAATGTAATTTTACCCATATTTCGCAAATAAATTGATTTGATTTGATTTGATTTGATGATTTTGTAGCGGTTTGAGAACTCTTTCATAATGCGCACAGACAAGTATTGGAATTCTCTGCCGGCATCTGTACTTCCGGGCACTTACAACTCTAACGCCTTTAAAGCTGGAGTAAATCGGCACCTAATAGGTTTGCTCGCTCCATCGTCGACCACATCTTGACAAAGCTGTCTAGATTGCGGTCAAGAGCAGATCTATATCTCACAAAAAAGGAAAACGAACAACACATAAAATCTCATTTAAAATGACTTACGTAGACTTACTGAGAAATCTAACACAAAATATTAAAATCAGCAGTCAACTGATAAATAAATGAAGATTAAATAACAAAACATCAAACGAAAACCAATAAAGCTTACACAACACAGACAGCTACGCACCACAATTAATCGCAGCTATTTATCTCATCGGCGGCCAATAAACAAACAGAAATTACGCTTCATACGCTGCTCGAATTACACGATTTCAATTAATCGCGACGCCTGAGGCGCGCGTGGCGCACGTGGACGGATGTTGCGATTAGTCGTCATTAGCAGTCGCGCGGCCAGTCCGTGTGCGACCGGCTTTATGGCGGGCCAATTATCTTGTAATCAAGTTCGCGATCGACACCGTAATTAGGGGTGGCGCGAAGATCTTGAAAGAATTTAAGGTATGATTTTAAAGATTGTGGTTCATTGTGGGTATCAAATAATGTAGTAAGATCAAAAATACAAGCTCTTGCCACGATACAATCTGCTGAAATAAGTCCTTAAGTGTTCCAAGTTTCCAATTTCATAAAACAATTTATATCTACGTGTTGTTGAAATAACTGAAAACCTCTTAAGGGGTCATTGCACTCATCAGTATGAACAACTTTTACTATGGGACCAACCCTGAAATCGCGAAAAATAAATCAGCTTTTCCTTACATTTTGTCGATTTATGTGAACACAAATGTAGGGAACAGCTAATATTTCTTTCGCGATTTCAGGGTTGGTCCCATAGTAAAAGTTGTTCATACTTATGAGTACAATGACCCCTTAAGAGGTTTTCAGTTATTTCGATAACACGTCGTATACTAATATTATAAAGATGAAAGATTTTTTGTTTGTAATCGATAAACTGAAATTATTGAACCGATTTTAATCATTCTTTCAACATCAGAAAGCTACTTTATCCAGAAGTCTATATTTTATTTCAAAACGCGAGCGAAGCCGCGGGAAAAGTCTAGTATTAAATAAAATAAAATAATATATTCGAAGAACATGCTCATTTACAACTTACTAACGGCCATAATTAATATCCAATCTATCCACGATATTATTATTATTTGAGGAAAGAGGTAGGGTCTTGAACGCCCCTAAGCCACTGCGACCTAAAAGATCTATTGTGACGCCTCTTGCAGCATTACAGCACTTCCCCAAGCTGCAAGTCAATCATAAAGTCGACTATGACCTTGGGGGAGGAGGATTTGATCTCCTGCATTGAGATGACGTGGCCTCCAAGATGCTGGCTTCTGATGTGGTGCACTGCATCACATTCGCATAGGATATGGATGGGCGTCTCATCCTTTTCGCGACAAAACCTGCAAACTGTGGTATCACTGAGGCCCATCCTGTGAAGGTGTTTATTCAGCTTGCAGTGCCCAGTAAGGGTTCTTGTCAGGATTCTTATCTGATTTTTGTTCAACGAAAGCGCTTCTTTCGTAAACCTTTTTTTGAAGCCCACAAGTAGCGCTTTCGAGTGTTCTTGGCCTGGGGATTTTTCCCAAAGGCTAATACTTTGCTCAGTTCCCCAGTTTTTAAGGTAGGCTGTAGTGGTGCATTTAGGAATGCCACAGATTGGCTCCGGGCCCACATTGGGGCTTTCAGCACCAGCTCTAGCTAGTTCATCAGCGGCTTCGTTGCCCCTAATGCCACAGTGTCCAGGTACCCATCCTAGTGCCACCGAGTTTGCCGCTCCTAGTGAGTTTAATAGCTGGACACACTCCTTTACAAGTTTGGAGTCAATTTCCTCTGAATTTAAGGCTTTTAAAGCAGCCTGGCTGTCAGAGAAGATGAAGATTCGCCTATTAATATAGGTCCTCTGCAGACTTAAACGGACACATCCAATAATGGCAAATAATTCCGCTTGAAACACAGTGGTGTGCTGGCCTAGGTTGGCGAATTTTTTTACCTTTGGCCGCCCACCGTGGAATCCGGCTCCTGCTAGACCCTCTTTTTTTGATCCGTCGGTGAACCAAACAACATCAGTGGACTGAGGCTGGCCTGGCGTTTCGTCCTTCCACTCAGTCCTCTGAGGTATGAATACCCTAAATAGCCTATCAAAGCTGTATTCTTTTAACATTGCATCAGTGGGCATGGCAATGATGTCTTTCTTCATAAGGTTCTCTTGCAGTGCCCTCATGGCAGTCGACTTCCATCTTGTCCTTCCCGCTATTCTGGCCCTTATCATTGCTGCCCTAGCGTCCATTTGCACCTGCACATGCAAAGGAACGAGATTAAGCAGAGCCTCAAGTGCAGCGGTCGGAGTCGATGCATCCACGATATGCCCTACTAGAGATGGGAATTTGACATAAGCTCTATACAAAATATGTCAAATTTCCATCTCCAGTAGGATAAATCGTGGATAGATTGGATATTAATTTTGGCCGTTAATTAGGAAAGCCACAAGGTGGTCTTATCTGCAACGACACTGCAGAAAAATTTCAAGATAACTTTATGCTATTAATTTAGATATCGCGTGACAACCCTAAGCCGGTAATTACGAGTTAGTTAGATTATGTTCTCAGTGGTTATTATTCAAATTAAATAGATTGTTTACAGTCGATATCGGGACCGCACGTAGATACAAGTTTGGTGGGCAGGGATGTAGCTATTATCAAAATTATAAGCCACAGTAATAGAGTATTGACTGGCAATCGATAGATTATATTACAATAATTAATTACTTTGATGAGACTTTATTTTTATTAGAGGTATACCGGATTCAATCCCGACCCGCACCTCTTACTTTTCGGTTTCATGTTGTGCAGGTTTCCTCACGATGTTTCGGTGAAGGAAACATCGTGAGGAAACCTGCACACCTGAAAGTGCTCCATAGAGTTCTCGATGGTGTGTGTAGTCCACCAACCCGCACTAGGCCAGCGTGGTGGACTAAGGCCTTAACCTTCTCATACTGAGAAGAGGCCCGTGCCCAGCATTGGGACAGAAATGGGCTGATTATGTTATGGTATGTTTTATACCGGATTTAATTTTATTATCATCTAAAAAAAATGAAAAATGAAATTGACTTCAGTCAATGATATTTAAAATTATAGATATGCCATACCCTAATAAAACCAACGAAAAATATGTTTCGTACGCAGCGGCAGCATAGTACAAAGTAAGTAAGTTAGTTACTTTAAGTTAGTTTCGTGTCATAATTAGTACACTTTCGGTACACACATGACGGCATTTTTGTTTTTTCATTTTGTCACACGTCATGCTCGGCGCCTTGCTTGACGCAGACTAGTAGCAAAACGTCTTAATTAGGACGTTTTCCTGTCTTCAGATTGCGCGCGCAACAACACATCTGTATCATTGACTTCAGTGTATGGAACAGCACACAACCCGAAAGAATAAGGGTTTGTTAAACAAGATAAGGTTTTTATACAAGGTTACATCAAATTGGTTGGCGAAACTTTACAGTTTTGATGGATATCGATATCTCTAAAGGCCAAAATTAATATCCAATCTATCCACGATTTACCTTACTAGAGATAGAAATTTGACACATTTTTAAATTCCTATCTCTAGTAGGGCAAATCGAGGATAGATTGGGTATTAATTTTGGCCGTAAGTATAATAAAACAAGAAAAAAGTTCATTTGATTCGACCACACTTGAGTGATTACCTACATATCAAATCTCTGCTCAAACACCGAAACAGATAACAGTGTAAAATAAATAAAACTCAGCTGAATTGTGATAAATGAATCTATGCTTGAGGAATGTTCTAAAATAAAATCCAAACTGAAAACTAGTTTAAAACAGTGACCAAAGCTTGAGGAACGTCCAGTAATACGGGCCTTAGTATCCTTCCTTCATTCTTATAAATGCGAAACTATACATGCTGAAGATATAAATTGTGGAAAGAAAAAATCGCTCACGAGCAGGATTCGAACCTGCGACTCCTGGCTCAGTACGCCAGTGCTTTAGCCACTAAGCTACCGTGAACACTGCTCGTGGTATCGAAATTATCCTCCACTATACGTCTTTGGGTGACGTCAGCGATATCTTATTAAGAAACATTGTTCCTTAACCGACTCGACTAACTTTACAGTTAAATCAAAGTCGTATAGATATGCCTATCCTTACTAATTATTTTATTATTTTAACGCATTTTACGCATGCGAAGCGAATTCTAAATGTTGCGGACGCAAGCCTGAACTTAATTAATGTAACTGAAAACTTGTGCTAACACAGCTGAAACGTTATGCACAAAGTAACAAGGGCATGAAATCTAGCTATAATCACACTATAGCTAGGTACAGATCATCAGCCAATCACAGTTTGATGAGTCATAAACCATGAACCAATCACAGGTCATAAGCCATACATAACTACAACTAGCTATGACTTGTAAAAATGTTGGAAGAACAGAGCAGCCGCAGGGCGCACTACGCGCCACTTGTGCCCCGCTGAATACTACTTAAGCGGGTGAATAAGCGGCATTTTGTATGTTCCGTGGTAAGCACGGGGAACCCTATAACATGGTCCTTGTCATTTGCCACCCTGGCGAAAACGCCAAAAACATCTATAATATAAAGACCGTATGCAATCTATCAGGCATCACGGTCGAGCGCCCCCACAAGTCGAACCAGCCTGGTCAATGCCACCGTTGCCAGCTGTATGGTCACTCCCAGCGTAACTGCTACGCAAAGCCCAGGTGCGTTAAGTGCCTAGGCGATCACGGGACTACCGAGTGCGAGCGTCCCAAGGAGAGGGACCAGTGCACGGAGCCCCCTAGCTGTGTCCTTTGCCGCAAAGCCGGGCATCCAGCAAACTATCGCGGATGCCCCAAAGCCCCCAAAATGCGCAACGCCAAAACGGCAAAACGCGCCTCCGACCGCGTTGCGAGGGAAGCCCCCTCCTACGCAGCCCCCTTCCATTACCAACCACCAAACCCTAGAGGCCCACTCGGGCCCTCCCCTAATTTCCACGGCCCACTCGGGCCCAACCCCTGGTTTAAGGGTAATCAAAAGCCCCAATACCCACCTCTTCCGACCTCTCGTCTCGCGCCCCCGGCCTCAGAGCCCCCCGCGCTGATGAACTTACCCATCCCCGCACCTTCTCTCAGGCCCAAAACTGCACCAGCAGCTAAAGCCCCCCCTCCCATGAGAACCCCCCCTCCGGTAAACTACCCCGGCCTTCTGCCGAGAGAATACCTCGAACCCCAGTCAGGGGAAACCCGTATTGACGCCTACTCTAGACTTTGGGCCTTTACCCAAGGCATCCACGAGCAGCGCCTTCAGGTACTTACAAAGTACCAAGACATCTATAGAATACTAAATTCCAATTATAATGTATAATACGGCCCCACCCAAAAGATTCAAACCCCGTTCCCTAAATTTAGGCTTCTTTAATGCCCGAGGCATTAGTGGTCAACGCGATGACGTAGCTGTCTTCTTGCGTGAGCACCAACTTGACATATTACTCGTTCAAGAGTCCTTTCTCAAGCCCCACTGTCGTAATCCCAACATAGCCAACTATAGGCTGATTAGAAACGACAGAACGTACACCGCACTAGGCGGAACGCTAATCTATTACCGCAATTCTTTATATTGCATCCCCATTGATCCCCCAGAGCTAGCATGCCTGGAGGCTTCAATCTGTCGCCTAGGCATGACAGGGCACCAGCCCATCACCATAGTCTCGGCTTATAGGTCCGCAAACAAACCCGCGAGTCTGCTCGAAGACGACCTCAAATCCCTACTCGATCTTAGTAATTCTGTAATTATTGCAGGCGACTTAAACGCCAAACACCGCTCATGGAGCTGTGTCTCCAATAACGCCGCTGGCACTCAATTAGGAGCACTTAGCGACAAACTTTCCTTCGACGTCATCGCCCCGATGCGTCCCACTCACTATCCTGACACAGTAGGGCATCGGCCCGACATCCTAGATATAGCCCTCTTAAAGCGCGTAAACCTCGGTATTCGCTCTATTGAGGTAATCCAAGAACTAGACTCAGATCATCGCCCTGTGATCATTCAACTGGGTCCCCGGGGTGGTCCCTCGGATCCCGGTATTCCGCCCGTAACTAAAACAATAACCGATTGGAAGAGATTAGAGGACCGCCTCAAATCTACCTCATCCCCCCAATTAGATTCAATCCCTGACTCCATTGAGACAGTCGCGGACACGGTGGCCGCGATCACCTCGCTCACCAACCATGTGCAGTCCGTAGTGGGCGAATGCTCACGGCAGGTTCCGATGCTGGATGACCAGCGTCTGAAACTGCCGGACGATGTAAATGAGTTGAGGACCGAGAGGAACGCGGCCATCCGTGCCTATGACGCTTTTCCCAATGAAGCCAATCGTGCCCATATGCGCTCCTTACAGAATACTGTAAAGAGACGTGTAGCTCAGGTACGGGAGGATCATTGGGACAAGGAAGTCAGCGCAATCCAACCGTCTCATGTAGCCTTCTGGGCCCTTCAACGCAGACTTAAATGCGAGACCACGGCAACTATGCCCCCCCTAAATCGACCCAATCAAAGGCCGGCCTTTGACGACGACGAAAAAGCCGAATGCTTAGCCGACAGTTTGGAGTCTCAATGCACTCTCAGTACGCTTCCCGTAAGCCAAACCCACCTTGATAAGGTTAATTCAGAAGTAGAGCGTAGGTCAGCCCTCCCCCCCCCCCCAATAGATGACCCTGAGGACCCGCTCCCACCGATCACCCCTGACGAAGTTCTCTCTATAGTCAAGGATCTCAAGCCCAAAAAAGCCCCCGGCGCAGACGGCATCACCAATAAGGTGTTGAAACGTTTCCCTGCCACCCTAATCGCTCTAATGACCGTCATCTTCAATGCGGCATTTAAAAACAACATCTTTCCCCAGGCTTGGAAACAGGCTACGGTAATCGGTATTTCCAAACCGGGCAAACCAAAAGCCGAGCCGAGTAGTTACCGGCCGATTAGTCTCCTCAATGTCTTCGGCAAAATCTACGAGAAGCTTATTTATAAGCGACTCAAAGATTTCGCCGACTCAAATAAACTCCTTCCCGACGAGCAGTTTGGCTTTCGTACAAAGCACTGCTGCGTTAACCAACTGCACCGCATTGTAGAACACATCAGTGCAGGCTTCGTACGCGGTCAAATGACCGGCACTCTCTTTTTCGACGTAGCAAAGGCTTTCGATAAAGTGTGGCACAACGGCTTATTATATAAGCTGTACACTATGAATGTGCCACATCGTCTCGTGCTCATCATCCGAGACTACTTATCGAATCGTACCTTTCGCTATCGCATAGAAGGGGCTCTCTCCTCCCCCCATCCCATTCACGCCGGTGTGCCACAAGGCTCCGTGCTCTCCCCCCTACTGTTCACGCTGTACACCAGCGATATTCCAAAATGCGGTGCAGCCCGTATGGCCCTTTTCGCCGACGACACGGCAATCTATTACTCCGGCAGGACCCATGTCGCCATTTCTCGTACCCTCCAATCCGCGGCCAACACCCTAGGTGAATGGTTCCGGAAATGGAGAATCGAAGTAAATCCCGAAAAAAGTGCAGCGGTCCTCTTCGATAAGAGACCCCTGTCACAGTATCGTAAAGAATTAAGCGTACCAGTCTCAATGTTCGGAAAACAGATCCCATGGCAACGAGAAGCCAAATACCTTGGCGTGATCCTTGACCGTAGACTGACTTTCAGACCGCATATCCGCAAGGTGAAAAACCGTGCCGCCTTCGTCCTCGGACGTCTCCACCCCCTACTCAATGCGCACAGTAAGTTGCCCACTCCTCTCAAAGTAAGGATATACACCACCTGTATCCGCCCCATACTCGCCTATGCTAGCGTTGTGTTCGCACACGTTAAGCCGGTGAGAATTCACATACTCCAAACCCTCCAAAACCGTTTCATGCGAAGGGCCGTAGGCGCCCCCTGGTACGTACGCAACGTCGACCTCCACCTAGACCTCAAACTGCCGACCATCAAGCAGTTTTTCAAGCGTGTCTCAAAACGCTATTTCGATTCCGCTCCCAAGCACCCCAACCCCTTGGTCGTGGCGGCCACCGTCTACCAGCCATCTGCTATTAGCAAAACCCGACGTCCCAGACACACACTCATTGAGCCCGATGACGCTATTACACTCCTCCAGGAGTCAGATAAAAGTACAAGCACACTCCGACGCCGTCGTCCAAAATATCGTCCCCGCCGGCGAGGACCGACGCGACACACACACAGAATCCGAGAGTCCGACTCTCGAGAAACAGAAACACATGCCGACGCAGCACCGGCTGCTGGGGGGATCAGTGGCGGGGTCCCCCTGCTGCACCCTGAGTCGAGGTCCGAGCTCCCCCCCTGGGGACGCCCTCACGGTGTAAGCAACCGGAGATAATCTCGTCACGCGAGACCGGCCCTATGCTCTAGAGTAGTTCCTAGGAGCAGGCTATTGCGTAGCCACTGGTTAGGTTTTCTAGGTAGGTCTTAGCCTCGCCGGCGAGGCTTGCCGCTTCACGGCGTTTAGCACGTCACCCGATAGGGACCGAAAGTCCGCTACTTTTGAGGTAACCAATTCGATGCAGCAACGGCTGCTAGGGGGACATAGGAACTGCGGGGTCCCCCTGCAATGCCCTAGCGAGGTTCGAGCCCCCCCCTTGGGGGGCGCCCGCCCGATTACGCGCGGTATTGATGCCGCGCGCATCTAGTTTGTAAGTATGTAGGGAAAAAACCTTCGGCGAATGGAGTCCCACATGGGACTCTCCGCCAACTAAGTCCGGTTAAGCAGAAATGGGACTTCGGTCCCACCTGCGAGAGCCCATTCGAAAAAAAAAAAAAAAAAAAAAAAAAAAACGGCATTTTGTGTGGGCAATATTTCATTCGATCGTCACTCGTTCTACGCTTCAGATCAAGACCTCAACCTATGAAGAACTGATCCTGACGTCCTGAACCCTGAAGCCTGAAGAAAGAATAACGTATTAGTCGCCTAGAACAGAGCTACGTAGGAACGAGTGTACTTTCATTTTTAATACATATGGCAAGTGCCTTTCAACAGATCGTTCGTTTCTTTTATCATATCCTTGGGTTGTCCTCAACAGCCCAAGTTTTCTGGTCCTTCAGAAGCCGGATCGAAGAATCAATAGCAAGATCGAAGATTCAATAGCAAGATTGAAGATTCAATAGCAAGATTCAAGATCCAAGACCAAGAACGAACACGGTGCCGGGAGCTCAAGAACGTGAAGATCAAGTCAACGTTCGCGCCGGGAGCTCAAGAGGAAAGACCGTGTCTGCGAGCATCAGCTGGTGGTCTTCGAACGTAAAGATCGTCTAAAACGTGTCACTATTTCTTAGCGGGTGGACCGCGGCTCTGTGTCTCTGCCACCTAACGGTGTCAAACGGTGGAGGCCAGAGTAAACGCCGAACAAGGCGGTGTGGTATTGTGCGATACCACCGGTTCATCAAGAGCGCCTTTTTCAAGGCGCGAACCGAACCAGTACACTACGCCGGTAAGGTCGTGCGTGGTGTGGGGGCCGGACTGTAGGCACTGCTGACGGGTCCGGGTATTCCTACCGGCCCTGAGCACCCCACAGTGCGCACAATCCTCTGCTGGGTAGATCCCACCTGTCCAATCCTGCACGTATCCATCCCTGGCGGAGCATATCCTGGTTAAACCCGGGCCCTCCAAAAGGATTGATAGGGCTGTTAGGGGCGTCAAATGCCGAAGATGCCGACTACAAGAAGCCAAGCAGCTGAGGAGAGGACAGCAAGAGTGTACGAAGACCCCCCCGCGTCCCCGTCCGCACAAGCATCCGCGTCCGCGTCCGCACAAACCGCTACCACGTCGCGCGCGCATGCCGAACCGAACCCCCGCGTGCCCGCGTTACCCGCACAAATAGACCCCATCATAGCCGCAATAAGGTCACGCGCCGCCGCCGCCACCACCGCCGCCGCTGCGCCTGATACTAGAGAAGAGAGGAGATCGAGGGCGCCGTCCGTGCGCTCTCAGAGATCAACTGCCAGCGCTGTTGCCCGAATAAGATTAGCTGAATTCGAAGCCCAGGAACGTCTAGCCGAGATCCAGAGAAAAGAGCTGCAATTAGAAGCAGCACTTATCAAGAAAAGGCTAGCTTTGGACGTCGCCACTATACGGGAGGAGACTGACCGCGAGAGCGTCATCGCCCGTGAAACAATAGAAGTGGACAACCGAATCGCTGATTGGCTAAATAACACACAACCCAAAAGGGAAGAACGACCCCACATGACGTCATATGAAGACATGTCATCAGCGGTCCGCGTCTCGGCCCTGTGCGAACCACAGGGGGAACGTACCGAGCGCGCACCGCAGAACGAACGACGACGTATCGAACATGACGACAACGGAGCCACATTGTGTTACCAGCGCGAGAACGAAGGGCAACGATCACACCACTCTTTTTATAGATATGCGCCACCGCCGCAAGAACAAAGAGGAGTCACGATCGACACTCCGCGGCGCAACCGATCACCTACGCCCAATCCGAGACGAGACAGATCACCTACGCCAGCACGGTCCCGAGAACGAGGAATAGATAGATTAGCCGAGGTCTTAGAACGAATGGCCTTGAAACGCCCGCCGCCTAGACAAGCGCAAGAACTGCCTGTCTTCAACGGCGCGCCGAACGAATGGCTACTATTCCAAGCAGCGATGCGAGATTCGACCAAAATGTATAGCTATACAAAAGCTGAGAACCTGGCACGTCTCCGAACATGTGTACGAGGTGAAGCACGTGAAACAGTAGCAGCTTTATTGTGCACAGCTGCCGATCCCGCAATTATAATGCAGACACTTGAACAGTATTACGGCCGCCCTGAGATCATTATTGATAAAACGCTGGACGACTTAAGAAAGTTACCGCGACCCGGAACAACAGCTAGCGAACTGAACGCGTTTGCGATACGGCTTCAGAATATAGTCAGTGTACTCACTTGTATAGATGAGAAGGGGTACCTACAGAATCCTATGTTGGCCCGGCAAGTTACAGAAAAATTAAGTCCGCATATTAGAGCGAGATGGTGCGACTACGCAGAAGAGTATGGAAGTCGCAGTGAACCTGAGATTGTTACGCTGTCTCGTTTCCTCATGAGAGAGGCTGACCGTGCCGTACGATTCGCGTACTCCGCTGCAGGAAGCTCAACAAAGGAGCCAGCACGTAATGCGCCAGCAGCTAAGACCAGTAGTTCGTCTAAACGCCAGGAAGGCAAGAAGCGAGGCGGTGCTGCGTACACTGCAACCGAAAATAAAAACGTAAAGATGTGTCTATGTTGCGGGGCCGAACATGATACGGTGAAATGTAGGAAACTGGAAGCGATGACATTACCACAGAGGTGGGAATGGGCAAAAGAAGCACGCGTATGTTTTCGTTGCTTGAATAGCCGTCACCGCCGTGCCAGTTGTACCGCAAAGAAATGCGGTATAGATGAGTGTCGCCATCCTCATCATGTATTGCTACACAGCGCACCGCAAGCCGCGCCAGGAGGCGAACAGAACGATCAAGAGATCACCGCCTCGGCTAACACCGTAATGTCAGCTGGCGCGGTGTTATTAAAAATATGCCCTATCACGATAAGAGGGCCCGATGGACTGGAAGTTGAAACTCACGCCCTACTCGATGAGGGATCTACGATAACCTTGATCGATGAGGAAATCGCTAGAGCAGTGAACGCGCAAGGAACGAAATGCGCGCTGCGTTTGCATGGATTAACTGCAACGCGGCAAGAACCCGAGAGTCAGAGCGTGTCATTGGAGATACGGGGAGCACGAACTAGCTTCCATTCAATACAGGCGCGAACCGTCAAGAGTCTCAACATTACCAGTCAAGCGATCGCAGCTGAGTGTTTGAACTATGAACACTTGAAACAGCTACCACAGAACGAGGTCTGCTATGGACAAGCAAGACCGCGCATACTAATAGGTGCAGACCATTGGCACTTAATAGTATCGCGAAAACTCCTGACCGGAGAATGGAACGAGCCGGCCGCATCACTAACTATGCTAGGATGGGTAGTGCACGGTACGGTGCCACGAACGATAGTGGCGAAGGAAGACCCGATAGATGGCGCCACAGTACTGCACATACGTGCGCCTCAGCATAGAGAACGATTTGATCATGATGATGAACTACATGAACTAATCACAGAACATTTTAAGATCGATGCGCTCGGAATATCATCCAAAAATAAACCTGTGAAGGAAGACGAGCGCGCTAAAGAAATATTCAATAGAACAGCGCGATTGGTCGACGGACGTTACGAAGTCGGCCTGCCATGGCGTACAGACGATACTCGCCTGCCGCCTAGTTATAATATGGCCCTAAGCAGATTGCGCTCGATGGAACGTAAAATGGATCGAAACACGGAATTTCGCAGAGCATACACGTCACAAGTTGACAACTTGTTGGCGAAAGGTTATGCAACTCGAGTCGAGGACACGGACGACAGCTCAATTGATTGGCTCCTCCCACATTTCGCTGTGACCAATCCGAACAAACCAGGAAAGGTGCGCCTTGTCTTCGACGCAGCCGCGAGTACAGGCGGGCGCTGTCTGAACGACGAACTGCTCGCCGGGCCCGATATGTTGAACACGCTTTACGGAATATTGTTCCGATTCAGAGAGAAGCCAATTGCTATAGCGGCAGACATACGCGAAATGTTCTTGCGAGTCAAAATACGACCAGAAGACAAAGCAGCGCAACGATTTTTGTGGCGTGGTGATGACCGAAAAAGCCCGCCTCAGAAATACGTGATGAATTCTATGATATTTGGCGCTCGGAGTTCACCCTTCCTAGCTCACAGCGTTAGAAACAGAAACGCTGAGGAATGTCAAGACGCGCACCCGCGCGCCCTCTATGCAATAACAATGAACCATTACATGGATGATTGGGTCGACAGTTTTGAAACGGAAGAAAGCGCCGCCCTCACGATCAAAGAGGTGCAGCGTATTCATGAGCGAGCCGGCTTTGAACTCGCCGGGTGGAATTCGAATCGTCCACACTTACTCGCTCATATCCTAGAACAGGATAAGGCTAACGCCCCGAAAGAACTAGGTGCGAATGCACACCCATATGGCAAGACGCTGGGTATGATGTGGGTGCCAGAGACCGATGAGCTTGCATTCAACACAGCTATGCCCCGTGTACCGAACGAAGTACGCGATGGAACGAGAACGCCCACTAAACGTGAAATGTTGGGGGCTGTAATGTCGATCTTTGACCCGTTGGGCCTGTTGAGCCCTTTCACGATTACGGCAAAGATCACTCTACAGGAGCTATGGCGAAACAACATCGGCTGGGACGAGCAACTACCCGCCGAAGAGGCTATCGCGTTTCTCGAATGGATAAATGGTCTGACGAGCGTGGCGGGCTTGCGAGTCCCCCGATGCTACGCGAATCACATGACCGTAGAGCGATCGCTGCATGTATTCACCGACGCTAGTGAACAAGCCTACGCCGCTGCAGCATATTGGCGATTAACACGGCCCGACGGATCGATAGACGTCGTGTTAGTAGCGGGAAAAGCTAAAGTAGCGCCGATGAAAGCGCAGAGTATCCCACGCATGGAACTGCAGGCGTGCCTGATAGGCGCACGACTCGCCTCCGAGATACGCAAGGAGCATAGATGGGAAGCCGAAGTAACCTATTGGAGTGACTCTAAGACGGCATTACATTGGATAAGAAACGACTCTGCGAGATATACGCCATATGTTGCGCATCGACTGAGCGAGATAGCCGAACTTACCCCCGCTGAACGATGGCGCTGGGTGCCGACCGCTCAGAACGTAGCTGATGACGCAACTAGATATGGCAGAACGAGCCTCAATAAACACGATCGATGGTTCATCGGACCGGCCTTCTTACGTGAACCGGAAGAACAGTGGCCGAGCGAAGAGAACCAGGGCGAGGAAGAAACAGTAGCCCATGTTAGAGGCGAGGAGAACGTTATGGACCTGAAACGATTCTCCTCATATGATCGAGCATTGCGCGCTATGGCAAGCGTGTTGCTCTTTATAGAAAAATGTCGTAAACGCGCGACAACGATGGACGTGCGTCATCTCGAAGAAGCCGAACTAATGCTTATACGAGATTCACAACGTGACAGTTTCTCTGAAGAAATTAAGAGATTGACGTCAGGAAAAAGCGTTGAGAGATCGAGCCGGCTCAGCAAGCTAGACCCGGTGTATGAAAATAAAATTATTCGACTGAACGGACGAATCAACGCAGCGAATGTACCAGAGTACAGGAAGAGGCCACCGATCTTAGACGGCAGGCATCCACTTGCGCGCCTACTTATAAAGCGTGAACATGAGAAGAATGGGCATGCAGGCCGAGAGCACGTAGTCAATAACCTGCGTCAGCGATTTTGGATATTACGATTACGAACGAGTGTGCGCGCTGTGCTGAACGAATGCATCGTGTGTCGCATGCGACGTAAAGCGCCACCTATACCGGTGAAAGGAAACTTACCCTGCGAAAGGCTTGATGCATACGCTCGCCCTTTTACTCGCAGCGGTGTTGATTGTTTCGGTCCCATGACGATCACTATAGGAAGACGTAGAGAAAAACGCTGGGGCATGTTATTTACCTGTTTGGTAACTAGGGCCGTGCATATAGAACTGTTACCGAGTCTCAGTACTGACAGTGCGATCATGGCCCTTAGAAGAATGGCCGCGCGCCGTGGATGGCCACGCACAATAATGTCAGACAACGGTACGAACTTCCGTGGAGCTGACGTCGAACTAAAAAACGCTTACAAAGAATGGGCGACTGAACTTAAGGATTACGCCCTTAATAAGGAAACCGATTGGCGTTTCATCGACCCTGGTGCACCAAACCAGGGGGGAGCCTGGGAGCGGCTCATACGTAGCGTGAAAACAGCCCTCGCTGTAATATTGAAAGAACGAATGCCAAAGGAAGAAACATTAATAACGGTAATGGCTGAAATAGAGAACATATTGAACTCGCGACCGCTCACTCACGTATCTGTGAACCCGGAAGACGCGGAAGCGTTAACGCTGAATCATTTCCTGTTGGGGTCATCAGCAGGGCTACCGGTCACTGGAACTTGTGACGTAGCTGATAAACGCGCTTGGCGAGCGGCCCAAGCGCTGGCAGATCGATTCTGGGCAAGATGGATGAAAGAGTATCTACCGACACTGACACCGCGCGGTGACGTCAGATCTAATCACGCTGAACAAATTAAAGAAGGCAATGTCGTCATAATCGCTGACGGCTTATTACCGCGGAATGTGTGGCCGCGGGGCCTTGTTGTGCGCGCGATAGTAGGTACGGACGGTGTTGTGCGGAGTGCGGATGTGCGAACTCGGGGTGGCATTTTTAGAAGGCCAGTAAGAAGGCTTATCGTCCTCGACCAGAAGGGAGAGGCTCGCGAGGCTATGCCGGGGGGAGACTGTTGCGGACGCAAGCCTGAACTTAATTAATGTAACTGAAAACTTGTGCTAACACAGCTGAAACGTTATGCACAAAGTAACAAGGGCATGAAATCTAGCTATAATCACACTATAGCTAGGTACAGATCATCAGCCAATCACAGTTTGATGAGTCATAAACCATGAACCAATCACAGGTCATAAGCCATACATAACTACAACTAGCTATGACTTGTAAAAATGTTGGAAGAACAGAGCAGCCGCAGGGCGCACTACGCGCCACTTGTGCCCCGCTGAATACTACTTAAGCGGGTGAATAAGCGGCATTTTGTGTGGGCAATATTTCATTCGATCGTCACTCGTTCTACGCTTCAGATCAAGACCTCAACCTATGAAGAACTGATCCTGACGTCCTGAACCCTGAAGCCTGAAGAAAGAATAACGTATTAGTCGCCTAGAACAGAGCTACGTAGGAACGAGTGTACTTTCATTTTTAATACATATGGCAAGTGCCTTTCAACAGATCGTTCGTTTCTTTTATCATATCCTTGGGTTGTCCTCAACACTAAATATATAAATTGTGGAAAGAAAAAATCGCTCGGATCATTCACGCTCTGACACTCGCCCCGAGAGGTCGTGCTGCTCCGCTCCGTCCTCTCGTGACGAATTAAGTGCTCGAATATTTTTCGCTACGGCTCACCGTAGCGCCCTCCGCAGTCGCCCCGCCGACTGCAGCCCGATAAGCACATTCGCTGTCTTTTTCAAGACAGCGGGCGCGCTTTTGTCTCTTTAGACAGAGTTTCGTCAAAAACGTAGTGTCCCTTCAGGAAAAAACCCACTTATTTACTGTGGTTCTCGGTGGATACCTAACGGTGATAACAAACCGAGGGGCGTTGACCCGACACGCCAGCTGCGCTCCTTAAGGGCAAAGCAAAATTGGAAGAAGCTAGGGCCAGAAGGCCTTGGGGGATCTCCTAGTCTTCCCTAGCTTACCCCCGTTTCGTCCTATCTAGCATTCTCTAGGGGTTTACACCCATTGCACACTAGAGACTTAGGGACCTGGTTGCACATTAAGACTGGCAATCAGGAGTGCAAGCTTAGGGCTCACCAGTAGGCACACAACCTCCCCGTCTATACCCGACGGGGAGGGTTTGAACACACTCCCGGGAACACCCACCCGAGGAGCAAACCCCCATGTTAGTACGCCACTAATTTTCTCCCCCTCTCGTTGTTGCTAGGCTTGGCTTAGTCACCATCTATATGATGGTGTCTGATGCCGAGTTTCTCAGCATCCTAAAAAACGTCCTCTTCAAGGACCCCACCTTTATCGCCAACTATGGCGACTTGTTTGGCAGCGCTTTTGCCGCCAAACAACCTGACGTCCCCGACTCTCCAGAGTCGCCCGATACCCCCCCGCCCCTAAGGAGGAATAGGCGCCCCGCCCGTTCCGACAGTGATGAGGAGAGGCCGAGGTCTCCGCGTGGTCCGCCTAGGCGTTCAGCCAGCCTGGACCATAAGGACCGTACCCCCTCACCTCTCCCCACCCCAGCCCCCACTCAATATCCTGATCGCTCCCCAATCCCATCAGACCAAGAGATGTCTTCGGACAGTGAGGTCAACTCAGACGAGGCCGGTGCCTTTACCACGGTAGTGGGCAAAGGTAAAAAACGCGGCCGAAAAACAAACAAGGCCGAGGCTCTCGCCTCAAAATCTTTAAAACTCTCCGAGGCAAACCCTGCCCCGGCCCCTACCCCCCGTCCCGCCTCTCACTCCTCCTCGCAGGATAACAGGCCCCCCTCCCCTCAGGAACATACCTCACCTTCCCAGAAGAAGGTGCCCATCCCGCCTCCCTTATTCATCCAGGATAAGGAATATTGGACCAGGATATCCGACTGGTGCAATCAAAATAAGATAAATTTCACTAGTGCCCGCCCCACACAGCAGGGCATTAAAGTAGTTGTCCCCACCCCCACTGATTACCGCAACCTTACCAGGTTGCTACGCGAGCGTGGTGTGTCTTTTCACACCTACGCACTCCCAGAGGACCGACTCCTTAGAGTTGTGATCCGAGGGATTCCGTCCGAAGTCAGCTGCACGGAAGTGCACGCCGACCTCGATCGTCAAGGGATCCCGGTTGCAATAACCCACCGTATGTTCCGTGGTAAGCACGGGGAACCCTATAACATGGTCCTTGTCATTTGCCACCCTGGCGAAAACGCCAAAAACATCTATAATATAAAGACCGTATGCAATTTATCAGGCATCACGGTCGAGCGCCCCCACAAGTCGAACCAGCCTGGTCAATGCCACCGTTGCCAGCTGTATGGTCACTCCCAGCGAAACTGCTACGCAAAGCCCAGGTGCGTTAAGTGCCTAGGCGATCACGGGACTACCGAGTGCGAGCGTCCCAAGGAGAGGGACCAGTGCACGGAGCCCCCTAGCTGTGTCCTTTGCCGCAAAGCCGGGCATCCAGCAAACTATCGCGGATGCCCCAAAGCCCCCAAAATGCGCAACGCCAAAATGGCAAAACGCGCCTCCGACCGCGTTGCGAGGGAAGCCCCCTCCTACGCAGCCCCCCTCCATTACCAACCACCCAACCCTAGAGGCCCACTCGGGCCCTCCCCTAATTTCCACGGCCCACTCGGGCCCAACCCCTGGTTTAAGGGTAATCAAAAGCCCCAATACCCACCTCTTCCGACCTCTCGTCTCGCGCCCCCGGCCTCAGAGCCCCCCGCGCTGATGAACTTACCCATCCCCGCACCTTCTCTCAGGCCCAAAACTGCACCAGCAGCTAAAGCCCCCCCCCCTATGAGAACCCCCCCTCCGGTAAACTACCCCGGCCTTCTGCCGAGAGAATACCTCGAACCCCAGTCAGGGGAAACCCGTATTGACGCCTACTCTAGACTCTGGGCCTTTACCCAAGGCATCCACGAGCAGCGCCTTCAGGTACTTACCAAGTACCAAGACATCTATAGAATACTTAATTCCAATTATAATGTATAATACGGCCCCACCCAAAAGATTCAAACCCCGTTCCCTAAATTTAGGCTTCTTTAATGCCCGAGGCATTAGTGGTCAACGCGATGACATAGCTGTCTTCTTGCGTGAGCACCAACTTGACATATTACTCGTTCAAGAGTCCTTTCTCAAGCCCCACTGTCGTAATCCCAACATAGCCAATTATAGGCTGATTAGAAACGACAGAACGTACACCGCACTAGGCGGAACGCTAATCTATTACCGCAATTCTTTATATTGCATCCCCATTGATCCCCCAGAGCTAGCATGCCTGGAGGCTTCAATCTGTCGCCTAGGCATGACAGGGCACCAGCCCATCACCATAGTCTCGGCCTATAGGTCCTCAAACAAACCCGCGAGTCTGCTCGAGGACGACCTAAAATCCTTACTCGATCTTAGTAATTCTGTAATTATAGCAGGCGATCTAAACGCCAAACATTGCTCATGGAGCTGTGTCTCCAATAACACCGCTGGTGTTCAATTAGAAGCACTTAGCGACAGACTTTCCTTTGACGTCATCGCCCCGATGCGTCCCACTCACTTTCCCGACACAGTAGGGCAACGGCCCGACATCCTAGATATAGCCCTGTTAAAGCGCGTAAACCTCGGTATTCGCTCTATCGAGGTAATTCAAGAATTAGACTCAGATCACCGACCTGTGATCATTCAACTGGGTCCCCGAGGTGGTCCCTCGGATCCCGGTACTCCACCCTTAACTAAAACAATAACCGATTGGAGGAGACTAGAGGACCGCCTCAAATCTACCTCATCCCCCCAACTAGATTCAATCCCTGACTCCATCGAGACAGTCGCGGATACGGTGGCCGCGATCACCTCGCTCACCAACCATGTGCAGTCCGTAGTGGGCGAATGCTCACGGCAGGTTCCGATGCTGGATGACCAGCGTCTGAAACTGCCGGACGATGTAAATGAGTTGAGGACCGAGAGGAACGCGGCCATCCGTGCCTATGACGCTTTTCCCAACGAAGCCAACCGTGCCCATATGCGCTCTTTGCAGAATACTGTAAAAAGACGTGTAGCTCAGGTACGGGAGGATCGCTGGGACAAGGAAGTCAGCGAAATCCAACCGTCTCATTTAGCCTTCTGGGCACTTCAACGCAAACTCAAATGCGAGACCACGGCAGCTATGCCCCCCCTAAATCGACCCAATCAAAGGCCGGCCTTTGATGATGACGAAAAAGCCGAATGCTTAGCCGACAGCTTGGAGTCTCAATGCACTCTCAGTACGCTTCCCGTAAGCCAAACCCACCTTGACAAGGTTAATTCAGAAGTAGAGCGTAGGTCAGCCCTCCCCCCCCCCCCAATAGATGACCCTGATGACCCGCTCCCACCGATCACCCCTGACGAAGTTCTCTCTATAGTCAAGGATCTTAAGCCCAAAAAAGCCCCCGGCGCAGACGGCATCACCAATAAGGTGTTGAAACGTTTCCCTGCCACCCTAATCGCTCTAATGACCGTCATCTTCAATGCGGCATTTAAAAACAACATCTTTCCCCAGGCTTGGAAACAGGCTACGGTAATCGGTATTTCAAAACCGGGCAAACCAAAAGCCGAGCCGAGTAGTTACCGGCCGATTAGTCTCCTCAATGTCTTCGGTAAAATCTACGAGAAGCTTATTTATAAGCGACTCAAAGATTTCGCCGACTCAAATAAACTCCTTCCCGACGAGCAGTTTGGCTTTCGTACAAAGCACTGCTGCGTTAATCAACTGCACCGCATTGTAGAACACATCAGTGCAGGCTTCGTACGCGGTCAAATGACCGGTACTCTCTTTTTCGACGTAGCAAAGGCTTTCGATAAAGTGTGGCACAACGGCTTATTATATAAGCTGTACACTATGAATGTGCCACATCGTCTCGTGCTCATCATCCGAGACTACTTATCGAATCGTACCTTTTGCTATCGCATAGAAGGGGCTCTCTCCTCCCCCCATCCCATTCACGCCGGTGTGCCACAAGGCTCCGTGCTCTCCCCCCTACTGTTCACGCTGTACACCAGCGATATTCCAAAATGCGGTGCAGCCCGTATTGCCCTTTTCGCCGACGACACGGCAATCTATTACTCCGGCAGGAGCCATGTCGCTATTTCTCGTACCCTCCAATCCGCGGCCAACACCCTAGGTGACTGGTTCCGGAAATGGAGAATCGAAGTCAATCCCGAAAAAAGTGCAGCGGTCCTCTTCGATAAGAGACCCCTGTCACAGTATCGTAAAGAATTAAGCGTACCAGTCTCAATGTTCGGAAAACAGATCCCATGGCAACGAGAAGCCAAATACCTTGGCGTGATCCTTGACCGTAGACTGACTTTCAGACCGCATATCCGCAAGGTGAAAAACCGTGCCGCCTTCGTCCTCGGACGTCTCCACCCCCTACTCAATGCGCACAGTAAGTTGCCCACTCCTCTCAAAGTAAGGATATACACCACCTGTATCCGCCCCATACTCGCCTATGCTAGCGTTGTGTTCGCACACGTTAAGCCGGTGAGAATTCACATACTCCAAACCCTCCAAAACCGTTTCATGCGAAGGGCCGTAGGCGCCCCCTGGTACGTACGCAATGTCGACCTCCACCTAGACCTCAAACTGCCGACCATCAAGCAGTTTTTCAAGCGTGTCTCAAAACGCTATTTCGATTCCGCTCCCAAGCACCCCAACCCCTTGGTCGTGGCGGCCACCGTCTACCAGCCATCTGCTATTAGCAAAACCCGACGTCCCAGACACACACTCATTGAGCCCGATGACGCTATTACACTCCTCCAGGAGTCAGATAAAAGTACAAGCACACTCCGACGCCGTCGTCCAAAATATCGTCCCCGCCGGCGAGGACCGACGCGACACACACACAGAATCCGAGAGTCCGACTCTCGAGAAACAGAAACACATGCCGACGCAGCACCGGCTGCTGGGGGGATCAGTGGCGGGGTCCCCCTGCTGCACCCTGAGTCGAGGTCCGAGCTCCCCCCTGGGGACGCCCTCACGGTGTAAGCAACCGGAGATAATCTCGTCACGCGAGACCGGCCCTATGCTCTAGAGTAGTTCCTAGGAGCAGGCTATTGCGTAGCCACTGGTTAGGTTTTCTAGGTAGGTCTTAGCCTCGCCGGCGAGGCTTGCCGCTTCACGGCGTTTAGCACGTCACCCGATAGGGACCGAAAGTCCGCTACTTTCGAGGTAACCAATTCGATGCAGCAACGGCTGCTAGGGGGACATAGGAACTGCGGGGTCCCCCTGCAATGCCCTAGCGAGGTTCGAGCCCCCCCCTTGGGGGGCGCCCGCCCGATTACGCGCGGTATTGATGCCGCGCGCATCTAGTTTGTAAGTATGTAGGGAAAAAACCTTCGGCGAATGGAGTCCCACATGGGACTCTCCGCCAACTAAGTCCGGTTAAGCAGAAATGGGACTTCGGTCCCACCTGCGAGAGCCCATTCGAAAAAAAAAAAAAAAAAAAAAAAAAAAAAAAAAATCGCTCACGAGCAGGATTCGAACCTGCGACTCCTGGCTCAGTACGCCAGTGCTTTAGCCACTAAGCTACCGTGAACACTGCTCGTGGTATCGAAATTATCCTCCACTATACGTCTTTGGGTGACGTCAGCGATATCTTGTCTTTCTTTTTTTTTTTCTTTCCACAACTTATATCTTTAGAATTCGCTTCGCATGCGTAAAATGCGTTAAAATAATAAAATAATTATACATGCTGAAATTTGAATCGCTTATTTCCCGAAAAGAGGTCATTGTACTCATCATTATGAACAACTTTTACTATGGGACCAAACCTGAAATCGCGAAAAAAAATCAGTTGGTCCCTACATTTTATCGATTTCTGGGTTGGTCCCATAGTAAAACTATTGTCTTTGTTTTCGTTTGGTGTAATGTACAATAAAGAATATAATAAATAAATAAATAAAAGTTGTTCGTAATGGTACAATGACCTCTTTTCGGGAAATAAGCGATTCAAATTTCAGCATGTATATTTTGTTGGTTTATTCCTCTTTCACACAGAAACGGAGCAAAGGATCGACTTTTTTTGCATAGTGATAGTTAATGGCCTGGAGAGTGATATAGGCACAGAGCTCTACACACATCATATCACGGTTTCACTGGGATAATGAACCACAGGGTGAAGCCACGGGTAAAAGCTAGTAAAAATATAAATGAATGCTTGTCTTGTTTACGATTTGATGTAGTTGGCTGGCCAATAATTAATAGATCTTAAAATCTAACTGCATTTTATTTTAATTAAATCTCCCAGTTATGCGTAACTAGTGACAGGTTTCCCTCTAATCTGTATTTTATCAGTAGCATGGCAACATTTCCCGTATTGATTAGCTAACACACGAGCGTGCGCATGCGCGTGAGTCGGAAGCGATCACTCAACTGCGCAAGAGTGGGCCGATTTCTTTAGTAGCGTTAATGTGGCTTTATTATAGATTGGATTGCTGGAGGCTGTTGAAGTACATTCCTAATGTTGTTTTAGGGTTTTAAAGGTTGATTAGAAAGAGCAGAAATTATGGTTTTATAACAAATATTAATTACTACTAACATCAGTTTAGCATCAGTAAAAATTGAAACAATAAGAAAAAAAATTAGGTACCGTAGTTTTTTTTTTTTTTTTTAATATCTGTAAAGACGCTTGTCATCTAACGGCCAAAATTAATATACTATCTATCCACAGTTTACCCTAGTAGAGATAGAAATTTGACATTCTTTGGATAGAGCTTATGTCAAATTTCTATCTCTAGTAGGGCAAATCGTGGATAGATTGGATATAATTTTAGCCGTTTGTCTTCCTGCGATCACGAACGCTGCAAAGCTTACGAATTGTCAGGAAAACAAATTTAAATAATATAGGTACGTGATGTAATCCGATTAAAACTTGTTTTATTACAATAAGAAAAACTTAAGCAAAGCAGGAAGCAGAAATAACAAGGACTTTACTTGAGCAAAAAAAAAAACTAATCCCTGCATTACAACGAATGACACAGTTTATTTAATTTATTAAAATAGTTACACCGACAGCATATATACATCCTGAAATTTGAATCGCTTATTTCCCGACAAGGGGTCATTGTACTCATCATTATGAACAACTTTTACATGGGACCAACCCTGAAATCGCGAAAAGAAAATCAGGTGTTCCCTACATTTTATCGATTTAAGTGAACACAAATGTAGGGACCAACTGATTTTTTTTTGTGATTTCAAGGTTGGTCCCATAGTAAAAGTTGTTCATAATGATGAGTACAATGACCCTTTTGCGGGAAATAAGCGATTACAATTTCAGCGTGTATAGGTAGGTACCTAAATAAATTATTATAAAGAAATAAAGTTAGTTTATGTTAGTTAGTTTAGTTCAAAATAAGCATAATTCATTATATAACTATGCGGAACCCTTTTGAAAGTTTAAGCTTTAAGCAAACACCATCCACCATAACCCCTTCAATATTAACAGAACTACATGAACACCATAAAACGTACCATAAATTCAGAAATAACAGGCCTAACACCTTAGCATCCCCATACGGTACGACAGCAACAAATCGTAATAACTACAATCACATCGTATACATGAAAATTTTATCATGTTATTTGCTAACCCTTCGACTGCGAACGTTCGCGGCGGCCGGCGAAATGAATGACTTAACCCTCGAGTAATGAGCGCTATGTCGCATGGGAATGACGACAGGTGCTTTCCTATATAATGATGTGTCTTACGTTGATTTATTTATGAATGCATAATTAGGAAGTGAAGTAATGAGTAAGGGAGTACCTAATAGGATCAAATTGGGTGAAATGTGGAGTTGGTCGCGTGCAGAATTTGCTGAATGCCAAACTTGTAGTGGTAGTCCATTTGTCACAATTTTGAGACACACATGGCGCATGACTGTCAATGACTTTTTCCTCGCTTTGTTACTTCTTCACTATATCTATTTCTTGTTCATGTATATCCTTTCTTTTGTAGGTGTCTCAGTTGTGTCAAATAAATATTTTTCTTTCTTTCTTTTAGAGCTCCTTTGTGAAAGAGCTCGTCCGGGGAAATACTACCACCGTATCTACTTCTCCGCCAAATAGTGATGCTTGCATAGCTGTGTTTCGGTCTGAAGGGTACGGGTGCCGGTGAAATTACAATGACATAAGACTTTCCATCTTCATGTCTCAGTTTGGCGAACCCACTTGCGGAATCATTTAGGCAACAGCCTAGGTGGTATTGAAGTTGTTATGGGCAAAGGTAACCGCTTAACATCAGGTGGGCCTTTAGCTCGTTTAGCCATCTTATAGGTACTATATAAAAAATAAAAACTTAAGTGATTTACAGTAATCGTAGGACACCAAAGAAAAAAGACGAATAATGATATTGCGAAGGTACTTTATGTAACTATTGTGAAGAATCATCCGTTAACAAATATATTTTTATAATTATAAGTAAAACAGTTTGTTCCGTGTGGTGCCGGACGTAAAGAATGGCACCACCCTATATCGTCTCATGGGTGTCGTAAAAGGCGACTAAGCGATTCACCAGAGGATGGGTAGCAGCGTTCTTTGAGTATTTAACCAACCAACTGCGATCGCCAAGCCAAGCGTGGCGATTATGGCATAGCCCCCCGACCATGACCAGTTGGCGATGCTTGGGGGAGGCCTATGTCCAGCAGTGGACGTCTTTCGGCTGTAATAATGATGAATGATGAAGTAAAACAGTGACATTTAGTTTCATAGCCGACACTTAAAATAATTGTGTCCTGCAACACAAAACAAAGTATGTACACCAAAAACATAATGTCGATTCCAGTACAGTGCTGTCATTTTGTTTCCGCTGTATGTCATTACCATCTCGCTCATTACCGCCGCTGTTGGCGAAGGCTCGGCTTTGAACAAATGACAATGGCACCATCGCCATTACAAACAAACGCTGTGATGGCGATATACTTTAAAGGGGGCCGAGTGTTGTGGCGTAATTTGTGGAAGAGGGTAACTGAATTACTATACTTGCACTACGTAAACATCTGTCTATAACTAGCACTAGCAGGGGACTGGAAACTGGAAAACCTAGTGCGTTCATTCATTATTATTATTAACAAAGAAGTGATCCACTTTTGCTATATTACTGTCTTTGGGCTAGTCTAACCAGACACGGCTGAATAACTACTTTAATGTTATAAGTACCTAGTAAATAGTTATATACCAACCTATGCCTTCAGCTGCGTCCGCTCATAATTCGGTTTATCACCGAATTATCGCGCATCCTTTGGGAACTGTTTATCTTTCCAGGATAAAAAGTAATATGTTAATCCAGGACACGGTCTATCTATCTGTATGTCAAATTTCATCTAAATCCGTTCAGCCGTTACAGCGTGATTGAACGACAAACAAAAATCCATATTTTTCAATAAGCTGTTATTAAAAGGTTCCATTTTGGCTACATAAAAGCATCAGAAATAGAATATCTGCTATATATTTCCGTGTCTTTTAAAAACTTTTATCCTTTTATTCGAAAACGGTAATGACATTACAATCCCAGCATGTCTCATTATCGTGTCTGTAGTACCGTCGAATTATTCGCGCTCGTAATCGAGCAGTGAGGTGTTAACTCAAAGCGACCCCCGGGCTCCCTTGACCCCCCCTGCGGTCTGGAGCCCGGGGGTCTGTCTGGAGTAATGCGAAGATGTTGATGTGATTAATTTAGTTCGATTCTAACTATAGTGATGTGCTATCGGTGTTCGGAGGGTTGAAAGTGTCTCTTTGCAAGGGTTATGTAGGAAGTAATTTAATTTTCAGCTCTCTGTGTTCGATATTAATGTAGAATTGTATATTATTACATACTCCAATTAACTCAGCTATACTTAAATTTCTACTAAGATAATGGTAAGCCCCATTGCAAGCATTCAGCAAGATAACAATTGTAACATTCAGAAAACCCTTTACACGTAATAACATAACATAACATAACATCACGCCTGTATTTCCCCGAAGGAGTAGGCAGAGGTGTATAGTACAACACCCACATTTCGCCAGTTATATTATAGGTCCCATGTAATAGGGGGCGAGCCTATTGCCATTAACCGGGCACAAATCCAGACTCCTGGCTGTTACTGAGAATTTCCTAATGAAAAAACCCAATAACACTTGCCCGACCCAGGAATCGAACCCAGGACCCCATGCTCAGCAGTCACGCTTGCGACCACTAGACCAATGAGGCAGTCGTATTCCAATATTTCTACAGCAACGGGATTAGGTTACTACCTACAAGATGGCAACAAGTTATCGAACAAAATGGCACATATATATTATAATTAAATGTAATTAAACTTTGAATAAAATGGCTTGAATTTGTATATAAAATACGAAGAAAGTTTTTCCCCGACCTAATATATCAAAAGCATGCTGAAAATGATATTCAACGACGGTATGTTCTACGTACCCCACAAATGTTAACAGGGTATTTAATACTAAACTAAGCCAAATAGTAACCTTTAAAGCAAGATTTTATTTTTTTCGATATTTCACTTAATATAACACAGTAAACAAAGTGACAAACACTGTAATTGATCCACAATGGAAAGCTCGTCAATAACTAAAACGAAACAAACATGACGTGTACCGAACCCCAGTGTCTTCCTATTGGTAAATTAGCGAACGAAGATAGCAATGAGTAAAAACGCGTGAGGAACGTGCCACTCCGGCCCCGCCTACTTTCTTTACATATCATGACTTGTTTGTTCAAGTTTGTTGTTATGAATCCGCATCCGTGAAAGCTCCGCATTAATTGATGCAGATGCAGATGCGGATGAAGATGTCTGAATTGATGCGAATATTCGTAACACCCCTTTTTTTTTTTTTTTTTTTTTTTTTTTTTTTTTGCCGTGGGGAAATCCTCATGGACGCACTCCGCCCGGGGTAGGCGGAGCCAGTGTCGGACTCTTACCGACTAAAACCACCACGGTGTTCCTTCAACTACCTTAGCCGGGGGCGTGGGAACCCGTGAGTATTCACACAACCACCCCCGACAGGTCCTGGCCCGCCACAAGCAGGCGAGCCCCTTCTCCCCGTGCGGCCTAACGTCGGCCGCACCCTCCTAGGTGGCGCACACGGAACACTGCACGCCACTTTACCTCATGGGCCTTTTCCAGCCGCGCCAACTACGCCGGCTGTGCCAGCTACGCCGGCTGCTGGTCGGGCAGCAGACTACCCCGAGTCTGCTGCTCGCAGGCCCTACCTCCCGTAATTTTTTATAGAGGTTTTCTTCCTCGCGGTCCGGGCGGTGAAGCCAAGACCCTCGGTCCCAAGAGGCGCGAGAACACTACTCAGCGGGCACTCCTGGGGTTACGAGATCGACGGGGGCAGGGAAAGACAGTCCCTCCGCTGCCTGCCCAGTGGCAGGGTGAGTGCACACCGGGCCCGCCCCTGCTCCTCCACTGTGCCCTCTGCTGATATCAGAGGGACACGTGGAGCAACTCCCTACTGGCCCAGAACGGGCCCCTCCCGTGCCAGAATATTCGCCACAGGCAATAAAATCCCCCGAAGGTTAATCCCTCGGCAGGATTTTATTGCCCGTGCCCAGGATGCACCGGCCAAACAACTGCCGATCCCTCCAGACGTGTCCAGAAGGACAAGCAGCCGTCAGGCACACGTGGAGGTTTTCTGGCCAGCACCCCATTCGTAACACCCCTGCTTTAAAGTACCTAGTACTAACCTACGACACTACGAAGGTTAAAGTTAACTGCCAATTTATTTCCCTCCTATAAAAGCGAATTGTAGGAAAACGTTTATTGTAGTGGTAAGCTGTTTCCAGGGACATATTACACCGTCGCCATCGCCTGGCAGTTGGAAGAAGTCTAAGAAATAATAGTTGTAAGAATACGACGTCTGTGATCTAGTGGTTCGAGGGTCGGACTGCTGATCACGAGGTCGTGGGTTTGATTCCCACAGGACACAAATATATGTGTGATGAACATGAGTGATTGTGTTGGGCTGGGTGTTTCTTATGTATATAAGTATGTACATACAAAAAAAAGTATGTAAGTATTATATCCATTGTTTAGTACCCATAGCACAAGCTCTGCTTAGTTTGGGACTAGTTGGTGCTGTGTAAGAATGTCCTAAAAATATTTATTTATTTATTTAATAGTCATGCTCAAGCCACAGACATAATAGGTAAATAATATAGACAAAGTGCTGCGAACAATCATAGTGAAGCCAACAAATAAATAAATATTTTTGGGACATTTTACACATTACCATCTAGTCCACAGAAATAGACCCAAACTTAGCAGAGCTTGTACTATGGGTACTAGACAATGGATATAATACTTACATCCTTTTTTTTCAAAATACATACTTATGATACATAAGAAACACACAAAACTGTGTTCCTCCGTGTACAAACCAGCGCTCACGCACACACCATGCACCTGAAGGATATTTGATTCCGCGATGATGCCGCGACATGTGTACTGAGAGCGGTGAGCACGGTATGAAGTGCATGTGTGTGCGTGAGCGCTGGTTTGTACACGGAGGGGCACGGTTTTTTTGGCTTCACTATGGCTGTTCGTAGCACTTTGTCTGTATTTTTTACTGTCTGTGGCTCAAGCATACGCAGAGATGATAGCGGTTATAGTACTGGGTGTCAGGGAAACGCTTCCGAAAACGAAGATAGGTGATAGTGCTGGTGATTACTGATACGAAACCACAAACAAAAATGCGAGTCTTTTTTTAGATTTTATCATTTTTTTTTTGCATTTTTCATAGATAACCAGCTTTGGGCAGTTAAATAAAACTGATTTGCAAAAAACCCCATTTATTTACTTAATTTTTTAAAGTTAGCAATGTAATTCAAATAAAATATCAGCTGGCGCTAGGGGTGAACGACATCCGTTCGCATACGCAGTCCGTGTCGTAGCGATCGCAGGTTGGTTAGGTACGCGCGGCATGGATTCCGAGTTTTGTACGCTTTACATTGCGGGTTGGCAAAATACCAAATCAGTAAAACAATGAGTATAAGGCTAACGGTTATTGGTTTAGGTAGTATAATAATAGCATTTCAGTTTCGGGAGCGTTTCCCTGACACCCATGTATGTGTATCATAAATGCGAAGTCATATTATTTTAAGAGCTCATTCAGAGCATAGCATAGAACAAATTTTACTACGGGACCAAAATAAAATCACAAAAAAAAGCTTTTCATCTTAGTCTTCCTGCGACCACGAACGCTGCAAAGCATTCGAAGCGTCAGGAAAACTAATTTAAATAATATACGCGATGTAATCCGGTTAAACTTGTTTTATTATAAGACGATTATTGTTAATATAGTCAAACCTGGGTGAGTGAGAACTGGATAAACGATAAAACTCTACAAGTGAGAGTAATTGCCAGGTCCCGTCATTTTAAGCCTTGAAAACCTCTACAAGCGAGAAACAGAAACCTCTATATGAGAGAGTCGGTTTTCACGTCTGGACCTCTATAACTGAGACTGCCATGCCCTATACCTCTATAAGCGAGAGTTGAGCGTTTTTATTATCTGTTATGACTTGAAGTCGTTGGTTATGACCCTTTCTAAATTTCGTGGAACTAACGCACATATGGTTCGCCTAACTAACAAAAAAAAACAACAAATCGAGCGTCTTTGTGTCCCACCCAGGTCATTGTTTTTGCACCACATTCTTTTAGAATGGCCAAATGTGCATCTGCACCGACCTTTTTGTCAAACTTATTACAGTTGATATGTATCAATTGCAAAGAAAGTGTCTACAGCTATTTAGTTACCTCTGTAAGTGAGACAAACCGCTCCTGCACCTCTATAAGTGAGAAACCCTCTATGAGCGAGAAAAAGATTCCGGTTCCTTGAACTCTCGCTCATCCAGGTTTGACTGTATCACTAAAAAAACTTGTTTTTGAAAGTTTATCTACTTGCATTGCACTTGTATTAGCACCAACTACAAGGTGTACGAATACAAAATTTCAGCTTATTTGGATAACAAGAACTGCTTCAAAATTGACTTACAAGATAATGTAGCAGACATGCAGACAACGAAGCAAGCTAATTAAAAGCTTTTAATTAAGAAAGTGCGTAAAAAAACGATTAAAATTCTTTCGAAAATAGATAAATACTAGGATCACTGTTTCCAGGAGAAAATCCTGCAAGAAACTAGATACCTATGTTACCTACCTACCTAATTGAGTATCAAATTCTCTCCCGATTATCAACAATGGCGAACATTACAATAAATTACCGAATAATCATATTGAAAATTAAATTTCAAAACAATATGCTTCCCAATCATCTCGCATTAAAGTTGTTTGTAACAACTGAAGTGGATCAAATACCCCGTATTGAACCCCCGACCGAGGGGTCCAAAGGGTTCCATTTGCCACGGATCGCCTGCGAATTACACCCGAACAGGATACGTTCCGTTTCGTAATTAATTATTTAATTACTAATTATACGTTTGTTGAGCGTAAAGGATTATGGAGGGTGAATGTTTGTGTTTAGAATTAGGGAGTTTTTTGTTTATGTTTACGTATGCTTGATTTGGTGGAGAGATTATAGATTTTTCAATTGAATTTAAAATTACTAGCAGCAAAACCTTTAACAAACCGAATTTCGTCTACATACATAGGGTTACCGTATTTATAATGCAATAATGTAATGTAATGTCCCTATAATGTCCTGGATCTGAAGGCGAGAGTGCGTGCGCTGAGGTACCATCAGCGCGAAGACCCGCCTGATTGGAGCTAGGTCCGGCAGATCCTAGTGACTGAATGGGAGGTGCGAATATTATTGCAACCTAGCGTGGGGCATGCCGCAATAGCGACGGTAAGACCGATCATAGAAAAGTGGCTGGAGAGGCGCCATGGCGCCCTCTCCTACCGGCTGACGCAGAAGATACTCGGGGGTTTTTTTATTTTGTTTTATGATATAGTATGGCGAAACGAGCTAAAGGCACACCTGATGTTAAGCGGTTACCTTTGCTCATAACAACTTCAATACTATCTAGGCTGTTACCTAAATGGTACTGCAAGTCGGTTCACCAAACTGAGACATGAAGATGGAAAGTCTCATGTGATTGTAATTTCACCGGCACCCGTACCCTTCAGACCGAAACACAGCAATGCAAGCATCACTATTTGGCGGAGAAGTAGATACGGTGGTAGTACTTCCCCGGACGAGCTCTTCTACTACTAATATTCGGTTGCTTTTGGAAGTATCTGTGCCGCATAGGCCGGGAGCCGACGCATGAGTGTCATCACTGCGGGAGCTGTCTTGAGGATACGGCGCAGCACAAACTGGTGGAGTGCCCAGCTTGGGTCTCTCAGCTGTGTGTTCTTATTACTGCATTAGGCGGTGATGATTTCTCGCTTTCGGCCGTGATTTTATCCACGGTTGGGAGCGAGAGCGCTTAGGAAGGCGTCGTCTGCAAAGAGGTGATGCTCGCAAAAGAGGCGCGGAGAGGGTTCGAGAGGCGATGACCTCTTTTCCACCTGCAGGAGACGGACCACGCACCGTAGGAGGGCATTCGTCGACTTCCAGCCACCCTAGGATGGACCTGCGGGCAGCGGACTTGGGTAGTCCACCATCCAATGAGTCAAGGCCCGTAACGGTGGCGCGCAGTGTTCCATACGCGCCAGTCAGAAGGAGGGTGCGACTGACGTTAGACCGCACAGGGAGGAGAGGCTTGGCTACAAGTGGCGAGCCGGGACCTATTGGGGGTGATAGGAGAATGCACCTATCCCACATCCCCGGCTAAAGGTAGTTGGAGGAACATCGTGGTGGTTTTAGTCGGTAAGAGTCCGACACTGGCTCCGCCTACCCTGGGCGAAGTAGTGCCATGAGGATTTCCCCACGAAAAAAAAGGCATTGTGTGGAGTTTGACGTTACACCCGGTTTTAACAAGTTTGTAAAACATAGTCTTAACCTGTGGTCTTAACTTATGCACATAACGTAACGTACGCGCATAATAACTTGCCCGGCCTGAAGTTAGGCACTGTGCATGTTTTCCGCGCCCCTTGCCACCAATACACCCATAAAGCGATTATTGCGACGGTCTTCTGACAACTTCAGGCCGGCCAACTTATGTTGAGCGTGCTGTAATAAGGGTCAAGTTTAGTACACCTAAAGAACTAAAGTCCGCTTTTCTACACTTGTCTTATTTAGTGATCTCAATGTCTTTTTAATATTTGGTTCATAATTAGATATTAAAAGACATTCTTATTCTTTATTGTACTCCAGAAAAATACAGTATTAACTTATAAATAGAAATAACATGTACAAAGTCGAGCTTAACTGAAAAACATTAAACTTTTTTTGGATATTGTACTCATTAACAATTTATGTACTCAATTCAATTCAATTTAATATTCTTTATTTACGGAATATGGGTAGGTATACCCATGTATACAATATATGTTACAATGGTTAAATTTATATTACAGATCGCCATATTCAGGCTCATGCCATGCAAAATTCTTAATAAATAACAATGTCTAAAAACATAACATTTTAATAAAACAAAGTTTAACCGGATTAAATCGCGTATATTATTTAAATTGGTTTCCCTGACATATCGACATATTTATTTGGTCATATCTTGAAGCGTGCTTCTATCAAAACCTATTTCAAGCCCCAAAGAAAGATCAGCCAACTCCTCAGACCGGTGAAGTGTCACATTCCCTTACAAGATGCAGGGGTCTACAAGATTGATTGTGATTGTGGGTTATCATACATAGGGCAAACAAAGCGTAGTATAGCCACTAGAATTAAAGAACATATAGCTGACGTCAAGAACAGACGCTCCACAAAGTCTGCAGTGTGTGAACATGCCCTAGACAAACCCAACCATTTTCTTCGATTTGATAAACCACAAGTTCTGGCGAAGGAAAACCGATATGTACCTAGAATGCTCCGTGAGGCTATTGAAATTAAAAAACATCCTAATTTTAATAGAGAAGATGGTTGGCTGCTACCACCTGTTTGGAACCCAGTCCTAAAAATAATCAAGTCCCAAACAGCACGCAACACTGTAAAAGATAATGATATTGTGAGTGATTACTGCGTGCATCGAAACGATTTTAATTAATAATATTGTACGGTAGATTAAAATATTTTTTTAGAAATATTTGTAAAGACGCTTGTCATCTTAGACTACCTGCGACCACGAAATGCTGCAAAGCTTTCGAAACGTCAGGGAAACCAATTTAAATAATATACGCGATTTAATCCGGTTAAACTTTGTTTTATTATAATGTGTAGTGATCGCGAAAACCTAAGAAGTTATTATAACATTTTAACTTAATTGAGTGTGCGGAACTACTAATCATATTTTCTCATAGTAGTTATTTACTACCAAGATTGCTTACTGAATAAAACAAGTACAAAACATGGATTTCAAGTGATATGTCCAAGTTAAGTAGTGGTCATTTTCGGGAAGCTGTTAATGATGATGACACATATAATTTAAGCGTGTGGTTAAGGTTGGAAGACCTCATAAAGAATCACGAATTACGATGACACGCGGCATACGGTAAAACAACACTTGCACAAATACGCAGAATCTTACCCATTTGTCGTAAGATAAGCCACATCAACATACAAATAAAGAAAAGGAAACAATTTGACCTTTAAGCAGGCCTGTAATGCGCCATAAAATCACGGATTTCCACTCGAATAAATCAAGACGTTACGCCAAAGTTCGATTCGATGCGATCCGATTCTCCAGCGGTATCGATTTGTGTACAAAAATCGATTGATCAACGTCGTTCGCGTATCAGTGAAAATTACTCACGACGACAGTTATCTTGATAAAGTGCCGGATTCAATGCGCAAGCGACGGTTTGTGAAATAATGCCCTTCGTTTTCTTAAGATGCGCTGAATAAAGTACGAGAATCCTTTGTGGTTTAAAGTTGGTCATCGAGGTAAACTTAATACTCGAATATCGATATTGCCGGCTGTTCCATCTATCCAAGGCATCCCCACTGGTAGGGATATTTGGAAAATCATTCCATCTATCCCTATACTAATGTATTTCCACTGGTAGGGATAGATGGAATGATTTTCCAAATATCCCTATCAGTAGGGATAGGTGGAATTGTTTTGTCGATTTATCTCCCCCGGCCATCGACTGGTAGGGAAGGGATGGATGGAATTTCATCGCACTCATCCCTACCAGTAGGGATTGTCACCAGTTTTTCTTACGCAAGATTATGCCTACACGATTTTATTTTATTCATCTGTCACTGTCATTTAACTAATGAATTATGCGGTCGACGTGGGTACTCAATAGCCCATGACCTGTTCCAAATTCCTTGATACAATTTCATTGTTTTATGCAATAAGTATGAGACAAGATGCAACGAAGATTTAACAGTTTATACGAGTTTACCAGTTTTTTTAGTTGTTTTTTCCCTATATCATTAAGTCCATAAAATATCGTGTCAGATTGTGCCTTTTTAACCGACTTCAAAAAAAGGAGAAGGTTATGTAATCCGCGGGTTTTTTTTTATAGTCTTACGGAAGGTAATTCATACTTAAAGCTATTTTTCCCAAATTAACTTTGAAAAGTAAATCAACAATAATTTGTCACGCTGACAGTAATCTTGACAAATTACCGAATTTATGTCCGCGCGGATAATTCGCGGAATATCACGGTTTCTGCGAAACACATCTGTCCTTCAATAATTAATTAATTAATTTAATATCATTTGTTGCATATGGATTCGTCTAAGTGAAAATAATTTTCCGGGATGAATATGCCCCGACAATTTATTATGATGTAAAATGATGTTGTACGATCCAACGTTACCACCCGATACAGCAGGATTGAGTAACAAATACCTATATAAAGCTGCATTAAGTAAAGTGCGTTAGTTACATATAACGACTTATCCACGCGATAAGAACACAACAATGCTCAATAGGGTATCTTGTCCAGATAGTCAAGCCAGACTCAAGGGGTGTATATTGTATAATGTACCTTCACATCTAATCCCATAGGGGTGGCAAAGATGCACTGTAGATTGATACACCAGTTATCTACTGTTTACATAACGTTACCGTAAAATGCCCTAACGTGGCCCACAAGCCCTACTTTGCCTAGTTGTTTTTTGAGCAAACTGTAATAGTTATGATTTCCGTACATGGGGAGATTTAAAAACTATGACGACGCTAATTTTTGTTTCAATAAAAAAGTATCAGTACGTGTATAAATTAAGTTGATGCCATAGGCAAAGTAGAGCTTGTGGGAAAAGTTAAGGCATTTTACTACTATTATTTTCCGGTGCTTTTTCAAGTAAATAGCGCATTCGCCATCATTAAAGACTATTCCAAGTCTGAATTTATAACAGCGGAAAATATTAAAAACCGCACTTAGAGCAAAGAAGGGATCAAATTAAAAATCTCGAAGCAAAAAACAATTCCATTTGTTTATTTATTTAGATGGTCAATTTAATTAATTATATTCAAAATATATCTTACATTTTGTTAACGAGAGTAATCAAAGTTCTCAGAATAAAATTGATATTGAGATGAGTTTTCTTGTTGTTTATAAAATCAAAGTTCAATTATATTCTACGTTGTTTATTAAAAGGTAATTTATAAATCGTCCTGGGCTTCATATTGTGGCAAGCTACCACGGTTTTAGGACCACAAGCAAAGCCTAGTTTAGCCTTAGAATAAAATATACGCGTCTGAATGATTCCCATTTGTTGATAATTAACTTATTTCTTAGTGAGACCAAAATAATCTGCGGTATAAATGTTCTATATTTGTTTTCAAGTCTGGATATTACTTTATAAGGCTTTTATTAACTTAATGTTACTAATTTTTTACACCATTGTTTGATTTGTTTGGCACTAGCACTACACACCCTGTAAATACAAAGAAACGAGGGAAACATTGCCTTGTATTTACACCATCGACTATGGTCGCCCAATAGACGCCTGTTGAATATAATGTGTACAATAAATTCTGCCACTAGCTGAGGCGGGGTACTACAATCCGATTGGCCCTACCAAGGCGGCTATTTGCTAATCACTAACGCGGCAGTTCTGACAGCTCATATAAGTCTTCTTCTTCTATCGTGTCGACATGAGCTACATAATGATAACAGCTCATGCCGTGGGCAAAAGATTAGCCAGTCAGCAGGTTGGTAGCGGGGCTGACTGCCCAGGGTGCGCCGGACGATCAATTAAATATCGTCACTCGTGGAGGCTCTTTTAATGCACCCCGCTCATATAAGTGGTCGATACTGATTTGAAGATTTCAAGTGGCGAATAGTAGTGACTTATATTAGTGAAATTTCATACATGTATTGACAGACATCGGTCGCCTGTTATGAGGCATCTATGAGGTGTATGGTCATAGTTTTACTGTGGTATGGTCGATGATTTATACAAACACAGATAGTAAATAGGTAATTGTTTTATTATTTACTAATAATAATAATAATAATGTCCTCCCGGCCGAATTTCGGTCACGGCGGCCAATCTCAATGGAGACTAGCCTTCTGCGCGGGACATATTATAGTGCACAAGTGTGTGCGCAAACACAGGTGCACTCTCTGTTCCCTCACTCTCATAATCCGATGGGACGGCTATTCGACACGACCGGAGAGAGATCAGGCGCAGGACCGACGGCTTTACGTGCTCTCCGAGGCACCGAAGGGGTCTCGATGTTTAACGAAACGGTCACCCATCCACAGACTGACCGCGGCTAGTGCAGCTTAACCTTGCAGATCTTACAATCCACACGCTTGCTACTTAGCCACGAGCCCCTTATTATTTACTAGGTACATTTGAATCAACATATTCGGAAACCAGACGGCAGTCACATTATAATAATGCAACATTTTTACAGAAACTGTAGGTTATATTGTAAAATCCTTGAAAATGAAAGCAGATACCGTCGGCTGCCCTAAGGCGGTACATGCTTTTTATTTTAAAGATAAAATATTTTAAATGTACCCTGAGGCGCCTGAGGTGCGGGGTGACTACCCTCGACCATTAACGTTTATTTATACCGCAAGGGTGCACGTATGTTTGTTTGTCATCGCATTTCTTTGATTAAGTGATTTTGGGTGTTTTCATCATCATCATCATCATCATTTCAGCCGAAAGACGTCCACTGCTGGACATAGGCCTCCCCCAAGCATCGCCACAACGACCGGTCCTGTGCCTTCCGCATCCAGCGGATTCCCGCGACCTTCACCAGGTCGTCGGTCCACCTTGTGGGGGGCCTACCCACGCTGCGCCTTCCAGTACGCGGTCGCCACTCCAGAACTTTACTGCCCCATTGGCCATCCGTTCTGCGAGCAATGTGCCCCGCCCACTGCCACTTAAGTTTGGCATTTTTTTTTTCCCATTCCCGTTAACATCGGAGAATCTACACTCGAAGCTGTTGACGATTATGTATACCTAGGACAAACTGTCCAGCTAGGTAAGTCCAACTTCGAGAAAGAGGTCAATCGTCGAATCCGACTCGGTTGGGCAGCGTTCGGGAAGCTACGCAATATCTTCTCGTCCAAAATACCGCAGTGTCTCAAGACGAAAGTCTTTGACCAGTGTGTGTTGCCAGTAATTACTTACGGTACTGAAACGTGGTCGCTCACAACGGGCCTCATAAGAAGGCTCAAAGTCACTCAAAGGGCAATGGAGAGGGCTATGCTCGGAGTGTCCCTGCGTGATCGAATCAGAAATGAGGAGATTCGCAGGAGAACGAAAGTAACCGACATAGCCCGAAGAATTGGGTGTTTTATTTTATTTGATTTGTCTATAGGTTTATTATTATTAATCAGTTTATTTCAGATAAAAATCCATAATTTGTACAATATAAAACATAACATAAAATTACAATAATAATTTTGTTTATAATGTTTAACTAAAAGTTTACCCAAATTAACAATACCCTCTCTAGTGGCTAAAAGATCACTGAATGAAATGGGCCAACGGTGTAGCATAAAACTAATATCATAGTAAAATGAACACCACACGTATTTATTGCACCTGAATTGTAAGAAAACCACTCATATCAATGTATTATTAGATGATTACAATATAGTTTGCTATCCAAGTTCGTTAGATGGCGTTGACACTATTATAAGTGTTTTTTTTTAAAGTAATATTGTCAATACCCTCAAAGCAGTATAAAGTGATTAATATACAGTATAATTGTATACATAAGATTAACCTAGGTTATGTTCAGTTACAACATAGGCTCGAAGCTCCATACAAGTTGTTCCATGTCCTTTGCACGCTATTTTCCCGATTTCCGCGCGATTTCCCTAGGTTCTAGGTATGCTGCAATTTCTTCATTATTTGGTAAAAACTCATATTAATACTCTTATTTATTTTATCTACACTCGTATCGTAAAATTCGAATTATGAACTCGAAAGTAATGTCATAATGACATACTTTACGCACATGCACCTGTTATGAATTTAAAAAGTTTCATTACGATACAGTTTGCTGAACAAAACAATGCGGTAATTTAATTTTTTTTCCATAACCGCACACTTCAGCCTAACTAAGGAGTTTTTAATGGCACTTCGACCTAACCAAGGAGTTTTCAAACCTTTTTTTTAGAAGTCGTACAGTTTGGCACCAATGAGTACACAAAATTCAGGGTGGCGCCACTTGTCATACATTGAAAATTTTTATCGTTTAAAATCGCGTTTTTGGCAGAACTTTTGATTGTCATATTGCTTTTAATTATATTTAAGTGTTTACAGGTATATTTTTTGTATGATAAAACAGAGATAGACGGAATCCTGACAAGGATAGAAAATTAGTTCCGATTATAATGTTGTCGCCAGACTATATTTTATTATCTGTGTAGGCGCGCACCAGCGCGCGTGCGCGGCCGCGCGCCTGGCCTACTGGATTTGGACATCGTTACTTGTAAATTTATTGTTATTGTTTACGTTGTTATTATGGTTTTGTATGTCGAAAGTTTTATTCTGGGCAAAAATATCTGACTACAGCAGTGATACTGAACTGAGGAGAATATGACCCCGCCTGAATTTCTGGATGCAGCAACGTAAATGACGAACAATCTTTTACCAGAGAAATCAAGAAAAACAACGACAATGTTACCAAGATTTTGACTTTGGTATTTTATTTAAAATTGTATGAGTGTAGATAAAATAGTGTATGAAACTGACATAATTAGGTATTAAAACACTCGTGTGATACTATTAAAAACCTCGCCTACGGCTCGGTTTTTAAACTCACACTCGTGTTTTAATAACCCCTATTATGCAACAGTTTCATAAACTACTATAGAATACCCATGAAATTTACTACAGATTTGCACTAAAATAAATTTAATTAAAGTATATGCTATTGAGAATGATGGAAACAGAGAAAATTAAAAAAAAAAATCCTTTTCTGGCAAATGCATGAAACTTAGAATAATACCTTAGTAGTTAGTCCGGGGAAGTAACCGTACACCGTACATACTTCTGCCACAGAGTATCTTCTGCGGCTAAACAGTGATGCTTGCATTGCTGTGTTTCGGTCTGAAGGGTACGGGTGCCGGTGAAATTACAATCACATGAGACTTCACTATACACGCTGATAATTTAGTCGTTTCGAAAACAAAGAGGGGTTATTGTACTCATCGTTACATCATTCTCCTGCCCTTATCCTAATTTATTTGGGGTCGGCGCAGCATGTATTTTTCTTCCATACATCTCTATCAGCCGTCATCTCCGTGTTCACTTTATTTCTATTCATATCATCTTTCACACAATCCATCCATGTTTTCTTCGGTCTCCCTCTTTTCTTATAGCCATCCACATTCATACTTAAAACTTTCCTCGTAACATGCTCCTCATTCCTCCTCATCACATGTCCATACCATGATAATCTGTTGCTACTTAACTTCTCTGTCACTGGCGCTACTTTCAGACTCCCTCTTACATACCCATTCCTTATTCTATCCATTCTCGTTACACCACACATTCCTCTTAACATTCTCATCTCAGCTGCATGCAGTTGCCTTTCATTAATTCCTTTCGTAGCCCAAAATTCCGATCCATACAGGACAGCAGGTCTTATCATGGTCTTATAGATTTAATTCGAGAGTCACATGTAGTTCCCGTGACCTGCCGCCATTTCAACCATCCTGTGTTAATTCGGTGCTTGACTGTCCGGTCTATTTCGCCATCGCTTTGCACAAGTGAAACGAAGTTCTCATCGTTACGAACAACAAGATTTCTGGTTTGCTCCTATAGTAAAAGTTGTTCATAATGATGAGTATAATGACCCCTCTTCGTTTTCGAAACAACTAACTTTTCAGCGTGTAGAATATAATATTCAGTAAGAAAATACGGAAAAGTACAACAAGTATCAAGTGTGTTTAAGCGTTATGTTATAAGCGAGTACAACATGTATCAAGTGTGTTTAATCGTTAAGTTATAAGCGTTAATAATCATTCTAAGTATTCTAACCGTTACCGTTCTAAACGAACCATTTTAGTAAAAGGAACAGCCCCCCTAGCCAAGTTGACAATCTACAATCGTCAACGCTATAGAAAACAATCAAAATGTATGGGAAGACATATCTCAACGAATGACGTTGAGATATGTCATTTCCATACATTTTGATTGTTTTCTATTAGCGTTGACGATTGTTGAATTTGTAGATTGTCAACTTGGCTAGGGCTAGCTTCTCATTCAAATAAATAAAAAAGAAAGCGCTATTTTACTAATAAGGTTACCCGCATTGACGTTGATATAAACATAACTTGCATACCTTACGTCAAGTTAGGTACGTCATAAATTAAAATTCTTTCCCCAAAACAAACCAAGGTTTTTCATAATTTCTGCATTTAGGTTTAAAGAATTTTATTTCTCATAAGAACAAAAAGTTCACTTATAATGAGATACAAAAGTACTTACAACTAAAAAAACATTTTTCATTTTTTTTTCTGCATTTCAACTTTAAATGACAATGAAAAAAAAACAGTACAAAATAATGTTGCAATAATTCCGTTTAATGCTGTCATTTGCCTCCATTCGCCGTTTGACGGTGCGATAAGGATCATTCTGTTGTAAGTTCCCGCCAAAAAGACGCCATCTTGTTGGCCGATTTTGGCGGTAAAATGCACTATAAATTCAGTTCGTTTGTGTTGTTAAGAACTTGGTATTTGCAATTTATTTATCATGTTTGCTTTAAAAGGAATGTGATAAAGTCTGTAAGTACTTGTTAGTTTAACTAATTTTGTTGACTGAACAAGCTTAGTTAAATAGTGATTTTTCTCTTAGGCTGAGAATTTAATAAAGTAGTTTATAGCTAAAATAAGCGTAGGCAATAAAATCTGTGGAATTTTCAATGTATGTTAAAATTGCTATCTAATATAATATCACTGTTTATTTATTTTTATTAATTTTTGGCATTTTATTCTTCTTCTATCGTTTCGACATGAGCTACATAATGATAACAGCTCATGCCGTGGGGAAAAGATTAGCCAGTCAGCAGGTTGGTAACGGGGCTGACTGCCCAGGATGCGCCGGACGATCAATTAAATGTAATTAGTAATGCTAATTTAGTGGCACTTTTTAACAAAATTTAACCCTGTTTACATGTGGATAATGTTATGTAGTGGGCTGCAATATTGTTAATATTTCGTTAAACCTATATTTTTACATGTACACACATATTGTAGCTGTTTATTGTCCCTTAATAAATAAAATAAAATAAAATAAATATCGTCACTCGTGGAGGCTCTTTTAATGCACCAGCATTGCATTTGCATTTTATTAACAGCGTATTTATGTAAATCAAAGAAATTGGTTTGAAAATCTTTGTTTACTTACCAAAACAATACCTAGATAGAAATATTTACACTGACAACACCTAAAATACATTGTCTATTTTATTTCAAATGGCTACTGTGGCTTACAATAGCTCGTTTTCCAACGTGAATTGATTTGTTTCTGTAGAAGTGATCCGTCATACATGTTTAATAATTCTTCAAACGTATGTTTTAAATGTTCCACTTTGAAAAGAGTCGTAAACATGTTGTTCGACAAAAACTAAAGATCGCTTACTGCTTCAAACTAAACGTTTTACTTTTTGAACCATAAACAACGTGTTATTCCCACGTGAAAGTCATAACATTTTTCAGCATATTTTATTGTTTCTGCAATAATATCTAGAAAATACATTTGCAGTTGTAAAATAAGAATTTATAGATCTATTCCGGGTTGTCTAGTGAGAAGCAATCATATTATCTACCTAGAATTTCTTAATGACAACACCTATAAAATCAGACCTCTATCACTCATCATCTCAGCAAAAAACGTCCACTACTGGATAAAGGCCTCCCCCAAAGGGGGGGGATATGCCATAATCGCCACGCTTGGCCACCTCTATCACTATCGTTTTGTAATTTGTACAGAACTGAAAGAGAAGCAACGAGAGGAGGGACGTGGACGAGGGGTGCGCCGCTCAACTTTAATGAAAATTAACAATATTAAAAAAAAAAAAAGGTTTTTTGAAAAACAGAAACAACTATATTTTAGATTATTGTTTTTCTTATATGATTTCTTAATTTCATTTCTAATATTTTGTTATCACACCTAACACCATCGAGAAAACTTCAAGAAAACGTGTTTTGGGCACAATAATGTTTTAGAAAATACGATCAAGATTAACATGTATTTTTTTCACTGCCACAAACTGAAATTGGGGTATTTGGCTGTTGTCAGCGTCTTAATTTTAATTACTAAAGTAGATGAAATGCTAAATTAAAAAGCTTGTGTACAAATAGTGTTAATATTATAACAGCTGTTTTAATAAACGCTTAATGCACTACGCAACATCTTTTTACCTTCCAGCTGCTTGCAACAATTTATTTTAAGTCAACCTTATTTTAAACTAAACTATCCTGTTTTTAACTCTGGTAACCCTGTGCCACAAGGCCGGGCAGGTCATTGTTTTATTCGTTCCGTCGTCGCGGCCCGCGATTCGCCACGCTGTTCGCACGCAGCACTCATACCTACCTCATTTTTGTAAAACGAAACAAAGTTCCATTTCTAATTAAAATAAAACTTGCAACTGAGGAAATCTCGGAGAAAGATGGTAACCGAAAAGTAAAGTAATTTTTCCCGAAAATTGCAAGGAGGCTCCATAAAAATTTCCTATTGACAAAGAAATTAATAGAAAAACCTATCATACAATCATTGAGGTTTTTCTATGAAGTTCTTTGTCAATATGTATTTTAAAATCGTCATATTAAAAAAAAGAATAAGTAGGTACTTACCTAATTGCATAAACCTGGAATCAGCAGATTTGAGCTTGGATTACTTCTAAAGACCTGGTTTAATTTAGTACCTGAAACAAACAACACATAACATTAATGATGCTTTTCTGATTACAAAATTATATAATTTTTCACTCATCCATTAAACACACACAAAGACAACTTTCCAAGAAAAACACGCAACGCGATACAAAATAAAAATGACAAATGCGCATGTAAATACAAATTATTACACCGGTTCTTTTAAGCTCGGACTAATATCCGAGCGATAAATAAAATGCGCGCGAAATGAGCTCATTAATTGTTATACGCATGCGCAGCGCGTAATTTGAGCTGTCATCTTTAAGTGGCGCTCGGGTCACGAGGGCGGGAAACGGAAAAAATATTATCAGCTATCGCTGCAAACATGGAAGCTTTTCGTCAAAATCCGTGATAATCGGTGCCAGCATAATCCGGTAGCGTCTGCCCCTAATAACAATCCGTTTTACGTGTCTTTCTATTTGACGAGACGGGATTTCTAATGGCTTGCATAGATACTCAATGTGCAATGTGTCTAGGAAAAACGACGTTTCTACTAGCACATTACTACTTCATCATTTCAGCCGAAAGACGTCCACTGCTGGACATAGGCCTCCCCCAAGCATCGCCACAATTACCGGTCCTACGCCTTCCGCATCCAGCGGATTCCCGCTACTTAGTTAGTTTCTAATCGTTTTTGTTGCCGTTCAATAGACAATCAATTGATAAACTTGACACTTCCAGCAGTAAAATGCAAAGTCTATATACGGCCAAAATTAATATCCAATCTATATACGATTTACCCTACTAGAGATAGAAATTTGACATATTTTGTATGGAGCTTATGTCAAATTCCTATCTCTAGTAGGGCAAATCGTGGATAGATTAGATAAAAATTTTGGCCGTTAGACTACAAAATCTATTCACATAATAATGGTATTGGTTTAAACTGCAGTTAGCGCAGTGCTTGTCAACCTTTTTTGTTTTTATTTATTTTTCGTTTTTTTTTTGTTTTTGCTGACGGGCTTTAATAAAAAAAAGTGAAATAGATTTTTTTTCGGCATAGTTCAATAATAATTTTTTTATGAATTGCGGTCGAATTTCGACCTTTGAGGCTTTGAGCGACCTCTCGTTTGCATCGTTTGCATAAAACCATGAACAATCTCTTACAAGAATGCATTATGTTGATGAAACAATGAATGCGTTGAATAAAGGTGTTGGTTTAAAAAAACACGTGATTTTTAACTAAATCTAGACGTTTTGATTTCGATACCTGTACTTTAGATTTATCTAGCAGTTCACGCTAGACCAAACTATCAAACATAAAAAACGACGTTAACAGGCCAGTGACCGTTGCAAACGAAATTAGGTTAGGATGAATGGTGCAATGTCGTGGTCTCCTGACATTTTTAGGTAGGTACGGGCCGGGCGGCGCATGAATGAAGCGTGAAAATCTCGTTGAGAAAATGTAATGGTCGATTGCGTTGGTGGACCGCCAGATGTCATGGCCTATTATGAAGCGAATGAATGAGGGCTGACACTTTTGTTACAAGAAATATTCTCCTTATTTCAGCTACGAAGAGATGTCATTAAAATATTCTTTAAAAGCTAGGGTAGGGGTGAAAATTGAGGTGTTTTATTTTTATAAATAAGGGCTGTGAACGTGATGTGATGAGATTAGATAACATTAATTTCGTTTCGTTACGATAGGGTCCTGTAATATTTTGAGAATAGCAGCCCTTACACGTCATGCATATGTTTATAAAATGACACTTTTTGTTTAAATTACGTTTCTCATACGTGTTTATAAACGTAAATTGTAATATTTTTATTACTCCCGATGATATTTTCGGCTCTACAAAATTAGACGTGAAAAAGTGAAGTTGTCGATGGCACTCCGCGTGCTTTTATTTTTAATGTCTGATGCTGGAATTATAATTTATCATAATGTCTCATTTACAAAATATTTTAATGATTAAGTTTCGGATAGTACATTACTGTCGAGGCCTGAAATAAAGCAATTGACGACTAACGGCCAAAATAAATATCCAATCTATCCACGATTTGCCCTACTAGAGATAGGAATTTGACATAAGCTTCATACGAAATATGTCAAATTTCTATCTCTAGTAGGGTAAATCGTGGATAGATTGGATATTAATTTTGGCCGTAAGTAATATTGTGATTTAAAAAGGAAGAGGCGCAGCCTACTCCTTTTTAACTAAACGAGGCCGTTAATTGCTATTTCGCCGAGTACTTTTCTCTCATTTGCGAGGAAACAATACACAAATTTTTTCAACAGTATCTAATTTTCATTCGCGCCCAATTCTAGTTCTATTTTCAAAGTTTTGAAAAAAAAATGCGCCTTCAGCCTTTATAATGATAAATATTTTGTACCTAAAAACACCTAATTTATGTGTAGTACGTAGGTACTGGTAGGTACTTAAAAACCTCGCTAGCATAATTTAAAAAGTAAAACTGTCAGATTTTTATATTATCGTTGTGTTGGAAATTGCTGCCGTGCATACGGAAAAGAACCGATTGATGTATTCTTTTTTTTTAAATAATGAGCCAATTTCCGAACAAGTGGGAGAAAAGTTAATTATTTCACTAACGCATCTAAATATTAGACTCTTTAGATCTAAATACTAATAGAATGCTTAATGCTGAAGTTTCTTGGTGCTTGTCTATCTAAAACGGAGCAAAACGCAAGCCCCATTGAATAGGTAATAATTGTGTTCCTGTTGAATTGTGTCTGTGTATCTCTGTGCTTTGTGTCAAATAAATTTTCTTTCTTTCTTTCTTTAGGTATAAAAAAAAAGAAAATTAAGGATGTCCCTTTTTTTTTTTTTTTTTTTTTTTTTTTTTTTTTTTTTTTTTTCCGTGGGGA